>JAQNCA010000025.1:15512819-15543797 GCA_029783725.1 Acanthurus tractus
TCGGAGTCAGGCCATAGCATGTCTCACTTAATGCAACACAGAAGGTTCTGCTTAGTCTGATTGGCTATTCTGGGATTCCACGCCAGTTGGTGGTGACAGGGAATTCCGGAGAGTTTTCCGGTCCACTCATCTCTGCCATGTTGTACTAATGGACTAGTGTTGATCAGTGGTGGACATATGCAGTACAATTATGACATGTAAGACACTGGTATGTTCTTTCATAAATTCAGTGGGGGGCCAAAATAAAATAAACACAATTACAATATAATATAATATAATCTTCCCAAAATTTTTATTTGAATTGTGTCTAAGAGTTGTTAATAGTTCATAAGAGTTATTGAGATTTTACTTGGCTTATTTGCTAAAACTCTAAAGACCAAAATGGGTAATTGCAGATCATGCAATGGTTCAGTATTCTTTAGGGCAGAGGCAACTGTACCTGTTTGCCCTGAGCAGATGTTTATGTTACTGTGTCCAGCTGTTTAAGAAATCTGCCTAAAAGAAAGATGCATGCTCCTTCTACCATAAAAAAGACCCGGCTAAATAAATATGAATACTTGCACCTTTATTCAATTCAGGAGCATTTGATATTATCAACAACGGCTGCTCAGCATGGTCTCATGATACGGAAATACTTCCTTTCCTTTCAGCATAATGAACAACAAGCACAAACACACACAAACATATACTTTGTTGTCTGGAGATGTGGAGCAGCTGCAGGCAGCAATCAGGAAGAGAAGAAAAGGAAGCAAAGGGAAAAAGGCAGACAGAGGGGATTATTGTGCACACTCACTCATGTGGGCTTCCCTGCTTTAATAAAACTTCCAAAACACATGACCCAATTATAGCACCAAAATAGTCACTGCACTGCACCAAGTTCATACTCATTTAAAATCCCCTACCATTATAGCTAGTTAATGATATCAACACACAGACAAAAACACACAGACACACACAAACTCTTTTCTTTATACCTTAGGGGGATATTGTTAAGGAAACAGGGTATAATGCTGAAATCTTGATCTCAAAACAGCTTCTGATTGTCAGCATTCATCAAGGTAGCAGAAAAGAAATCTTGTCGAACTAGAAAACACAAGCTAAACAATCTGCTATATGTGCTAGCAATGACACCATGTTTACGGATGGGTGGCTTGAAGCGGAGGCAAAGTCATCCTCTGCAAAGTGAAAAATACCACAATGTAAGCAATATTACTCATTCCTCATTTCATTCATGTTTTGATCTTAGCTTGAACTCAATAGCAGGGCAAAAAGCAGCAGGCAGGCTAAAAAAAATGCCATGTAATCATGGCTATGCAATGAAGTGGAGAACAAAGGGAAAAAAAGTGTAATCTCAGACATTCTACAATAGATTTTATTCCCTGTGGTGTGTCCTGATGATGTTTGGGTGGCCTGGCAGATTCACACACGAACTTGTTGATGATAAGCATCTTAGGAGGGATAATGTCATTCTAACATCCAGGCCTAGGCTGACCATTTTTCTAAAGCTACTGGACAGAAACAACAGTAGTGAAGAACAAATGTGATAGAGTGCAATGTTATATGCCAGTAAAAAGACAACTAAGCTAACATTATTGTTTATAGGCATAAAATTTTCTCCTTCTGTCCCTTCTTTTCCACTTAACAGATCTCATCATGTCTCTAATACTCCCTGCTTTCCCATCTAGGCAGACATCCTTTATGATTTCTGTCAGGTGAAATGTAACTTACATATGGTGTAGTCATTCGTCAGTGACCAGAGTCAAACTGTACAGTAAAAATAGAGCAAAAACAAACAGAACAGAGCAGAGCCCAGCCAGTACAGAGCACATAGCCAAGGTCAACTGTTACTGCTCCATCTCTCCTTCCTTCAGTGCTCAACTTGTTTCTTTCTTTCCATGTCTTTCCCCCATCTGTGCCTCTCTTGTCTGTACCCTTTTTTGCTTTGCTTTTTCTCTTTTACTTCTATTGTCACTCTTCACAGCCCTTAAGGCATCCAGTGGTTAGACTGAGTTGCAGTTAGCAAACTGGGACAGATTTCAGCCCTAATGTTGAACAGAAAGTGCTATATATTCTCAAAACAAGTGGCTTAATATGTTTGTACTCAAAATGTACATCAAGAAATAACATATATCACAATTACACATTGAGGGAAAAAAAGATGTTCACATATATCATGTGTTGTTTTGTTTTTAAGCCTCATATGCCTATGTTAATGGATATGTTTAGTTTACATTCACACAAATATTTATATTAAACCACAGTTAAGGTTATATGCAAGGAAAGTGTATTTAAAAACAAATTCCGTATAACAGGACAATTTTGTGATGTACTGCCACTTTACTCTCCAGTTTGGAATCAAACTGACTTATGTAGACACACACCAAGAATTAATCACAATGACAAATATAATGAGATTTTAGTGGTGCTATGTGGACCATGTGTGCATGGGACACTGCACTGCCTCTGCTAATGTCCACTTTAACACACTGGCTTGCTTCTGCCCTGGCACATAAAATGGGAATGGTTTCTCAACTCTGCTGCATTGCCTGGCTGTGTATATTCATTTTTTCCTCAGTTCATTTCAAAAGGAGTGAGTAAGGAATGACGTTGGAGTTTATTTCCTCAGACTTGTCCATAACTTTTAAACCAAATGCACAGTCCAACCCAATGTGCCAATATACTCATGCCTTTAAAGGAGGATTTTTGACTACATATTAAATGAAGCACTGTTTCATTACCTTTGTGGAGTTTGAGGATTTAAGGCTTATTCTCCAGTCTCCTTCTTCTCTGTATTTGCATCTCTATGCATGGTGTTTTAAACAGCTTCAACTTCAACTTCCTAGGTCATTACATAGTATTCATGCCGTGTGCATACTTCCACCACACATGCAGGGGTATATGTTTTTAATGTACATAATAACTGCAATGCGTTGTATCCACTGAAACAACCCAAACTACTTACAAGTATATAAATACAGCAATTCACCAAGTTAAGCAGGTGAGATATGGTAGATAATTAAGTCAAATTTGATGTATAAAAACTGCAAAACACTCTGCCCCCATCTATATCTTTTCTTTTAACAACAAGAACTGACTGCCATGTCATTTTAATAAACATTTAGGTAATTATCAATTACAGAATACATTCAAGACAATTTATCTACTAAGCTCTCAGGGGCTATGCCTAATGGTCCTGTTTTGACAATCATCCTAAAACCTGGAATAAGGTCCAAAGTAGCAGTAAATAAAGTCTTAGGGTGTGCCCTCTCTCTGCCCATAATCCAGAGCCAAGGGACATCATCATTGACCACAGAGAGGATGGAGGGGGAGGTTATAGCACTCACCATAGCCATTAACTAGTCAGTCAATCTGTATTCAAACACAATGTCAGCAGTCTCATCTCTAAGGGTGACCACTGCAGCTATGGGGGCAGGGAGCGAGTGACAGAGAGGTTTCAACTCAATACATGACAGCTAAATTCTGAGTTACATGCAAGCATTCGAATTTAGAGTTTTTACAAAAGGTTGCAATGCTGTCAACCAATAGTGATACAAATGCACCAAACATGCAAAACTTTAACAAAAAACAAAGTCGTTAGTTGCGAAAAATCAGCAAATGTCATATATTGGACAGTTAAACAAATATGTGTTTCTGCAGCTGAAATGTTTTTGTTTGGTGGCCCCGTGTGGCTACTGCTCAGTTTTGGCTGCCAAGTTGCAACCTCCCACTGGGAGATCTCCATTCACATGTGTTTCTACTTGAAGTGAAGCCAATGCATCAGAATCACTAACACAGAGTAACTAATACCTCTTCACGTCAAAAGGGATAACTATCTCTTCAGCATGAACAGCTAGATACTAAAAAAGCTAAAATTCTTTGAAAATTAGGGCTGCTTGACTGCATGTAGTACAAATGGTAAAATTGTGTCATTGAAGGTATAGTCTATTTAATCCATCCATTTAAGTGTGATGAAAACCAGGTAATGTTAATACTGTGGAGGGTCATTTTCCAAAAGAGAGTAACAATTATGTTGCCATATGTAGATTTTAACCTAAACGCCATATGAAATCAGTGTACTCAAGGGGCCTGAAAGTGGTAAAAATATGTCTTCCATGACCTTGACAGACCACTTCTCATTTCATCGTGGAAAATTCTTGAGTTGTGTATTTTGCATGGCTTATAATACTGCCTATAATTAGAATCTAAACAGGCAGATCATGTATAATTATTATGATCACAATCAAGCTTTGATCTCAATTACCTTGACTTCATGTGTTTGGAGTCCGCAATGATGGCTGAGTGAAGACTAGGGCACAACAAACAAATGCACTGCAACTAGGCCATTCCTAAATAGTCTGTCTGCCTTTTCCTCACTTATACCCTATCATTACTGCTGGGTCTATTTATAAAACCCATAAATTCAGCTTGCCACACTGACAGAGCCAAGTTACCAGGGAGTTTGTGGAATTGATGACTTTAAAACCTTACTCTCATTCTCTTTACCTCTTCTTGTCCACTCACACAGCCATCCTTGCTCACTCACTAACTTTCTTTTGCTCACTCACAATCTGGTCCAGTTCTCTGCAAATACAGGTCAATGCAAATCCGCCTGCAAAGCTCGGTTAGCAGCTTTGTGTAGATAGCTAGGCTATTTTTCTGCCACAGAAAGGCAGACCCTGGAGCATTCCTCTCACAAAGCGCTAACACACTGTATGTACAAAAAATAACCATCCATGTATGCACACATACTGGTGTTCCATTTCTCCTTTCTGACCTCCTTTTCTCCATTCATTCCATTCATTTTCTGTCTTTTTAAATCTACCCAGCTCATTTTACTAAGTGAACAGGTAACTTTGACGAGGACTTATTCAGTTTATACCTGTTGCAGCCTATTACAATCAGCTGTCAACATCTGTAACGAAAAGATTTGGAGATCGAGCTTTTTCATCGAATGAACAATAGAAGATCTTGGAACCTGCTCTCCTAACATAATAATGCAAGCGCCTCTGACAGCCTAATAGGTTTACATCAGGCAGAATGACATCCAATACAGTGTATTCAAGTGTTCTTGAGCAGTAGTGTAAGTAAGAGTGATACAAACAGCTTCCTGGTGTGCAAACAGGTAAGAGAAACACAAGCCTCTACATGTTTCCTTTGGCAATCACCTCTTTAGTACACTATATGTAGCAAACAAATTGATTCCTTTTCACACTTGTTTCTCCATATTTGCTGGATGACATTTATCAAATTGTTGTATACAAGAGTAAAACAAACAAAATCATCTAGTTTAATTATGCCATTTGTGTTTATTCCACCTTAGTGTTTTTTATCTTTTTTTCCTCCACACACAAAGACCCTTACATAATAACGTATTGCATACATTTTTAGAGAAAATAAAATGATTCATCTGTGAGGGGTCTAACCCTAGCATAGGCCTCAAGATAATTTATTAAGCAAATATATCATACTGCGGCTGTTCTGCAGGGCCACTGCAGGTGTCTGCATCATTCCACAGGTAGCCTACATCATCCTGGCCCAGTACAGCAACTGCATATAGAAACAACAAACATGCTGCTAGGGGACTGGAACTCAGAATTAACTCTGCTGCCGCAGCACACAATGACTCAACCTGTTTTACTGTCCTTGTTTTGTCAGAGACCTAATTTAGTCCAAGTCTGAAGCAAAACTTTAAAGAAGAACACAGCAACCTAGAAACAACTTATGACATACTTGACATGAACAAGGTTATAATGGAGCTCACAAACTCTGCATCTTTGCTTTATTCTAAGCAAACAGATTAAATGCAAAAGTGAATTTTTGCACCCATATTTTGTGTTTTAATGATCATTTTAAACATGAGGTCAACCAACTTTGCACAATCTGCAGGTTTTACACACCTATCCATCCGGAAGTGAGGATATATTAGGCCAGAACAGTGTGCAGGTGTGGTTGGCATTGCTGGCATAAAACATATTAGACAGCCAAAAATTTAGACTAATTTCCCACACTAATCATTGATAAGTTAATCAGTTGTGAAAACAAAATAGATTTTCCAAGTAACTATAGAAACTCTCTGATATATTTCATGTTGAAAAGACACAAGATAAGACAAACACTAGGCAGAAGTGTTTACAGATTAATTGCAACAACCACAGAGTTTCTTTCACTATCTAAAGCATAAAAAACAGCCTACATACCTCTGACGTCATTCAGAAATAAATACTCATATGTGGCTGACCAAAAGACACCTAACACCATGAGAATTAACATGTCATTAATGCAAAAGAAGGAGTACCATTTCTTTGCACATAATTTTATTGTTGTTGCCTTTTACATTTTTATAAACTTGCTGGTTGCTTTAGTGTCATAACACAGAACAGCTTGCCTGATAAGCGACACATTGGGAAACAACTTTAGTTCCTCTAATGTGGTTTAAGCTGATGACCCAAAACAGTTACAGACCTAGAATTATTTTAAGAACACAGACATACAACAATAAAAAGGGTCCTGCCACTACAGATAACACTTAACAGTTCTGTGAACTGTCAAAATACACAAAGCTTTGCTGAGATAAGACCAATTTATTGTTTATCTATAAGGGAATTAATATTTAATAATGCATAAAGTAAGATTGCTTAGAAATTAAAGTGATAAGGCTGAATACTAAAGCTGAGTCTGAGAAAACCCTTAAATCTTTCCTCTGAGAAATCTTGGCACAGCTATGATTGAAGCAATTATCTTTTCATCCACAGTTTCACACAATTGCATCCGCCAGGATGTGTAGACCAATTACAACTCAAGGCTGAGCTGGAAATGTAATTGGTCTTCCTTCCCCCACTCCCTTCTTGTCCTCAACCACTGTCAACTCCGCAGTGGTGTTTGTAGAGTACTAACCATTACCAGGGGCCCATATGGCTCTTTTCTTTCAAAAGTGGCGGAGAGCCATTCTGAGGGCTGCCTGAGTGTTAGGAAGCTCTTTTAGAAGGTCTAGGATAAAATTATTTGCAATTATTTGAGGATACTAGGAAAAGTTAATTATGGTGGGAAAAACATATTTGCTTAAAATAGCTGCTGCAGTTGAGGTGCCATTCATACGTGTTTAGACATCATTATGTGTCATATCTGAATAATATTTATATTCAGTTACATCTCTCTTTAAATATCTTGCCTAAAGAGTCACTATAAATGAAATTGGGAGACAGAAAGCATTTTAATAAAAGAAGATGCGTCTCTTAAGCTTCCTCTGAGGGATTAAGATTTTAATTAAATTTTGAATATGCCAGATGGGGACCCTCATTGGACTGATTATACTGATGCTTGATCCACACCTCAGTGTAGCTGTCAGGGCCTACAACATCAGCAGGCATGCAGATGCTACAGATACATTCACCTTTCCAAGCATAAACATGTGCGGTCAAATATGGTGTATAAACTAAATGTAATTCACATTCTGTCCTATGTCAATTGCAGAGTTCAGTCTTGAGAGCCTTAATTTAAAGGCTGGCTGCCTGTGGTTTTCTTTTTATGAGATGTCACTTATGTTCCAAACAGAGACTTAGTAGTAAAATGATGAACTGTAGTGTGCTTTCCAAAATCAAAAACATCTGATGATAATTAGTTCTTGAGTTTTTTGTATGTTTTTTGTAGAATTGTTATTTGTTTTAAGTTAAGCACTGATGTGGAATTGCTAAAGTTCTTCCTGATTGTTATCAGAAATTTAACTGTGTGTGTGTATATATACACACACACACACATATATATAGTAATTTCCTGTGAAAATGACATGTAAGTAACTGAAAATAAAATGAAATGGGATATACAAATTCTATATACTACAGGTAGAAACACCAACAATTTTTTTCAGACGGTTTACAGTTTATACGCCAGGGTCAAAACATATGGCTAACAAAGCAGCGGGGCTGCCTGTGTGACAGAGGAAAGTATAAGTACATTATTTCACAATAAGGAAATAACTTGCTAATTAGGCCACTGAAAGAGCATTTCAGCGTTCAGACAAAATAAATAAGAGAACTGGAAAGAGGGCAGCAGGGAGGACAAGGAACTTCCAAGTGCATTTGAAGTGCATATGTGTACAATTTTAGTGTTCCTATGTATGATTACTTTTTTCCACCACCCAGACATTAGTCATGTAGTGAGAGCTAGGTCCTCCTTCAGCTAGAGTGGGAAGAGCTTCTCAAAGTTTGGCCAATGTGCTACTGTATGGAAGAAACAGCTCAAATCTGATTACCTCAATGTTATTATAAATGTGTAATCCTCAGTACATTTGCCATTTCCAAATATTAATCAACATTTTTAGCCATTACCTGAGAATGTCAAAGACAATATCCATTTTATAACGTGATATCTATAATGTCAACATCTCCAAGCTCTTAACAGATCTGTTGCCTTATTGTTGCTGTACTATACTGCTCCACATATCACCAGCAGTTAAGGCTATATTCTCTAGGCCATAAACTGTGCTCCAAGGCGGGCACATAATAACAATCATGATACACTTGTAATTTAAATTAATTGTAGTTCTCCCCTTCTGTACTATTATAGTTGCGTTTATGTCAAGGACTTCAGAGTCTGCCATAAACTAAACACTGTGAAACTTCTTTCTGAAATCCAACAGAGCCTTGGTGACTTAAAACAAGCAAATACCTACCAACATGTAGGTTAGTCACATTATCAAGGAGGCCTGGGGACATGGCAGTGCAACAAGTCAGCCTACATTCTCAACCCTTTCACACACTGGATGCGACTACAATACAGTGGCACTGATCAAACAGGCAACATGCTTTTATCTAACATCACTATTTTCATTACAGGCAGCTCGGTCGGCTGTAAAAATAGCTAAACTAGCTTAATTTGTCAAAAAGCTGTGACGTTAAAAACTACCTACAATACGGAACGGTTGAGGAGTTAAACGTTACAAAGAGCTCATATCAAGTAAGCTAACCATAGTTCACTATAACTTCCTATAACAGCTCTGCCAGTTCAGTGTCTGGTAGCCAAACGAAACACTTATCCAACAATGAACCAAAAAAAAACACATGTATCCACTTACTTCGTTATATGAACTTTTGCCTTATAGAACAAGTCCGTACAAAGCCAAGTGTACAAACAAACAGCTTTTATCGTAACGTTACCTTTGCCGGCTGTTTTTCTCATTGTCCTGGTGTAATCCTTGACTGCATTCCTTGCGATTTAACCAAATGATTAAAAAAAAAATAATGAAAACCCAGTCGCAGCTTTTTAGTTAGTGGTGTGTTTTCCTCGTTGATGAAACCAAAGACTGACTGGCTAACAACGGTAGAGTCCCGGACAGACAAAGCCCCCGGTTGAGTCCGTTTGAGGATTTGAAACCGAGGTGGCGAGAAAATAAAACGAACCGACCAAAAAAACGCAGCGTAATTAGACGTTTAAATTAAATAAAGAGCAGTCTCTGAGATAAAACGGCCTCAAAAGTCCACTCTTTCCTGTCAGACTGTGTGGTTTCAGACGGGCTAACCAGCTAGCCTGTCGCTACTTCCTTTGCTTAAATAACAGAAACAGTCTGAGCTGAGCGCTGAAAAAAAAGTTGAGGAAAAAAAAGGCACAAGCCAGATTCTATTCAATGAAGGCACCCTGTTGCTCCGGTACATTTATGGAAGAATAGCGTCCCCTGTAGGACAACGGCGGTGGCACTAGACGATGGCATAAAGGCTGTGAAAAGGCTAGTATTCGGTTCAACTGCCAGATCAGGTGATGCACACCGACATGCGTCTTTGTATTTAAGTATATAACATTCGTTCAAATAGAAACAAAAGACAGCTGAGTTTTCTAAGGTTTAGTTTCTAATCAACTAATTTAAACTAATAATTGTAAAAAAAAAAAAAAAAAAGCTTCTGGTCCAATTTTTCCTGATGTTTTGGATTTTTTATACTGTAATATATTCCAGTTAATGTTACATTAAGCTGTGTCTGCCGTTCATATTTACTATTCTAAAAAGGCAAAAAAAAAAAACAGTTTTGTGACATCTCACAATTTCATGGAGCTTTTTAGCGACTTCAATCAGTCTCCATTAGGAGCGCTGCTGCGCATTTGCTTTTTAACAGGAAAATGACTGTAATACTACTTTAGGATCACTAGATGTCGACTGCTCAACACCATGCAAGTCACTATTTTTTAATATAATTGTGCCTCACTCCTAAACGTGCAGAGAAAGATGTGATGAACAAAAGATTTTGCAAGAATATTAATTATGTTTTGAAGAGAAATTGAATGCAAACACAAATTCATTTTGATTATATTTTGATCGTACAGTGAAGTTTTATGGAAAGCTCACAGTCAGGTGCCCAGATCTCCTGTCCATCACACTGATATGGTGGAAGAATGCATTTTCTGTTTTAAACACCCATATGCTTTTTTCTGACATACTTACTGCCATCTTTCTATTTGTGTTAGGAGGCTGAATAACAGGAGAGTGAAAGTGTGGCCTTTCAAGGAAAAAAATATGTACCATCTCTCTGGAAATATGATTTAATTAAATTATTAACAAAAGCAGTAGGTTGTCTGTTTATTTTGCAATGATGACCAAACCTTTTTTTGCTTGAATCAAGGTGTTGTTTGTGTTCACTGACATTTCTGACATTTACTAATTCTAAATGTTTTCATTAATGTTGTAAAGTAAGATAACATTAGGCTGTAAGTAATTAGAACCATAAAAGCTTGACAAAAATAATAATGATTCCATATGGTAAGAGTGGTGTACATTATGGAGGCAGTACCTTCCCTCCTACAGTAAACTGCTTATTTCAATGTAGTTTTTTTTTTTTAAAAAGTCATGAATGTTTCAAGAATGGTGCAAAAGCCTTCTAATGCAATTTGCCAGCTGGTTTGAAGCTAGTTTGAAGCCTTACCCACAGAAAATGAACAAAGGACTGAATCAAGTCAATTTGTAAATTTGTAAGGATTCAATATTCATTGTGCAGACAGTCACTCTTTTTCATTTGCATGCTACTTATGTTTTACACCTGCATCCACCTGGGGTTGTATGTACACACTCTCCATCTTTTGCATTGGTTGCATCACTTGTTTTAGTCATTCAACAATTAGTTATGTATCAGTAGCCTGGGGCACAGAAAATCTAGTAGAAAATCTAAATCTATCTAATAATAGTACATTTACCTTGGCTGAAAGAAGGGAGTTGACGTGTAGACATCCCTCTGCCAAATTAGGGTAAAATATGTTTTGTGACGGGACTGCACAGTTCCTTAGATTATTTGGACGATGAGGAAGGGCTGGGGTGATATCTACTTGTGAAAGTGGGTGACTACCGCTTGGAAGCAGGAAGTTGTTTGGGAGTAAACTTGTGTCACAGTTCTGATATCTTTGGGGAAACAGTCATTCTCCTTTAATCATCCATGGTCGCAACTCAAGCTCGATACTAGCGATCCAATTGGAGACGAGATGGTCGACCGTAAACCACCTCCTCTTGTTCTTTTACTGGTTGTTTTTGTGGCGCAATCGTAACGCAGGCAAGATTGAGCGAAAACAAAAGTGTGGAGCGCATTGCGCACAGAGCAAGAGTATATTAGCGGACGTAGAAGAAAACTAAGTGAAGGGTTTTCATTGCGCGTCTACGTGGATACTAGCAAACATGCACATATATTTACTGCTCGCAGAACAGTTCTTTGCATGCTCAAACATCTTCCCCTACTCGCTCAGTAATAAGGCACATATATAACTCTCAAAAGGAAAGACTTGAACAGTCAAATCTTTTATTGCACCAACTTGCCAGTTGGGGTCAGCATAACCATGTGACCCAACCTCTCAACCACTGCGTGGCTATGTGGATATTAGCAAACATGCAAATATATTTACTGCTCGCAGAACAGTTCTTTGCATGCTCAAAGAAAATACATTTTTGCATTTGACTTCTCTTCATAATATAACTTATATGCTTGTAATATCTATTTTTGCGCTCCACATCATCCTCTACTTGCTCAGTAATAAGGCACATATATAACTCAAAGGGAAAGACTTAAATTGTCAAATCTGTTATTGCACCAACTTGCCAGATGGGATCAGCATAACCATGTGACCAAACCTCTCAACTATTAGACTCGGATTATCTTTCGAGGCTCTTTAGATCTAGTTCCACCATCAAGCCATTTCTCCAACAAATTTACAGAAGCTCTTTTTCATACAATAAAAATCAAGTAGATGTGAACAGGTTCTCATTTCAACTGGTACCCCTCAGAAATAGTTTTTCCCCCTTACTTTAAAGCATTGCTGAGTTGATGGAAGCTTTGTTGTCTTCAGAATCTTGAATTACAAAGAACAAGAACATTATGAGCTGCATATTGAAACTTAAAGAAGGAACTCCAAAAATTGACACATTAGTCTGTTCATAGGTCTTGAGGGATACTTTTGCAGTTGTAAAACATTGCATGAAGCCTTTTGTGGCTCCCGGGGAAGCGTTAAGAAATCTAAAAAATTACCTCAAGTGATGTCATTTAGGTCGGTGTCTGTGGGTGCTAAAGACTACAAGCAAATTTTAAAATCTGACTGTGCAGAGTTAAAGAGAAGTGAGCTTGCCAATACTTTGTAGCCCACTCCTCATCTCCTCACCTCAGCTTCAGGTTACATTAGCCACATTTTGCATTACTCATCCAAATCTCCAAACTAACAGCAGTTGTGTTGCATCATGGGAAAAGTTGGCACCAATTTTGGCAAAAAAGAAGAAGAATGTACGGAAAAAAAAGACAACTCTGATGCATCAGTTTGGATGCACTTCTGTTGTTTAAACAAGTCCAACAGTGTTACAGAAGTGTATTACAAATCAGCAGCTTTTAATTAAGCATGCTGCATGTCTGGTGGTAAGTAAGGAAATAAGAGCAAGGTGTTTTCAGTCTGTTGTCAGAGGCTCCTGCAGTGATATTTTTGACTGGAGGTGTGGCAAAAAACAACAAGCTCATTTAAAGACTAAACCTGCACCCAGCATTAAAGCAGAATTTCTCTGAGCTATTTTGTCTTTTAATGTAAGACCAGATGAACCTCTCCTTTTAGAGTCCACTTAAAAAAGACCCTGAAGTGCATTGCTCCACATTTTTGTCAAGCTGTGTTGCTGTGAACCTCAAATTGACGACCCCTAAACTAAAGGAAAGTTTAACTGCAAAATAAAAGCTTGTTGAATCAGGCTGATTTTTCCTGTAACTCATTCTCAGGTCAGGGTGCTTTGACCTTCATCACCTTCAACTGGAGGGCCGAACACAAAGGCAAATGTGCAAGGGCTTAAAGATGAAGTCTCAGTAATACTCTCTAAATGCTGACACCAGATCTATGGCCTTGTCACCTCCTACAGCCTCTGAGTCTTCTTCATGTGGTCATAACTGCTCTCTGAGGCCCCACTGTTTTTTGCTTACTTTCTTCTGCAATGCTGCAGACTTTAGGCTTATCTGTGTAGAGATTGCATGGTGACGTGTTTCCTCCCGCAGTCCAAAGATGTCAATTACAAGTGTTTTGAAAACTGAATGCCTGTAAGGTTGAGACCAGTAACCTATTTTTCAATGCATACTGCTACAACTCTACACTGAACACGCTAAAAAAATAAGATTAGAAAACACAAAAATATCATTACACTGACTTGTTGATGCAAGTACAATCTTGTTTAGTGACAGCTTACAGGGCTGGCTCCACTTATCGTTTAAAACCACTAAAACACAGAGACACACAAACATATACAAACTTGTGGTTAGTCTAACTTGTGGTTTACAGTTATGATATATTTTCAGGGTAGGGCGTTTTTAACAGTTATCGTGGGTGTCATTAACACCTCTGTTTGCAGAAGCTTGTCAAGAATTTTTTTTTTCCTCGTTTAATTCATGTTTGCAGATTCAGTACTTCACCATTAGATTTAGGGACATCTATCTCATATCATAATGTATTCTATATAGTTTATTGATGCATGTCAGGTTTTTTTTGCATATCAGGACTGAAAAGAAGAAGTTGTGTTTGAAATTAGCTACTTTGATTTCATGGGGAGGGACCATTAAGATTATAACCCATTACTTATTTTACTCACAATGTAGGTCAAGTAGGTTCACGTGTCCCCTTTGTGTTGTTTTTTGTGCATACACGTGCTCCCCTTCTTTGATCTTGAATGGAAAAAAATATGCAAAGTGGAGAACTGTTGAGTGAAACCACAAAAACACATTTGTGACATATATATAGATTAAATGTGATGCATGATATTCTCCTATATTTTCCAAATACTAAAATAATCATTTTTTTTAAGATGATGAATAACAATATTTTCTCAAACACACATTTAAGGTATTTGCATTTGGTTATATTTCCTCAAAGGGTTCATTTGACTTTTTTTAAACATGATTTTAAAGCATTTGGTAAATAATGATTATTAAATGCTGGGACAATTAGAGGTGGCTTTGTTGAAAGTTGGAAAAATTTAAACACGGCTCTTTAACCCCCCCTCCTCTCTCAGAATAGCAAATGTATTCTGGTGAGCTCTTTTCTTCATATTAGAAAATTGGTTTCTTAATTTTTTAGGGTCCAGCATCACTTTCTTGCTGCTTGCAGGAAACCTAATATGCAAGTTCTATGTATATTATGTGTTCCTGGTTGACTTGAAGTGGTCATGGTTTTAATGCAGCTGCCTGTCTTATGGCATGTGTTGAGGTGTGCTGTTGCATGGTTGGAGGTTCGTTGAGGTTTGTCATGCGCCATGCATGATGGTGATAACAGCATGAAATGAGCAGTGTGACGATGGCAGCATCTACCCAAACCAACAACCACAGCTGTATGATGACACATATGAAACCCTCAATCTACAGGGTGGGGCATTGATTGGAAGTTCCTGTTTTTCTCCTGCACTTTCTGAGAAATATTGAGAAAAAAAAATTCTAATTAGGTCTTTTTGTAGTAACTCCTTGGCTAGGTGCCACAGTCTTGTAGTAAATGCAAGTGAAATTCTTGCTACATGTCCTTAAAAACATTGAGTCATTTTACTTTTCAAAACTTACAACTGGCCTAGTGTGACACATGTTTTGAAAGACCATTTCCCGCATAAGTTTTCATGGGGCAGCTTGAGCAATAGAATTTGATGTGCTGTTGATGTAAAAATCTGCTTGACATCCTGAAAACCATGTTGGTCTTGTGCAGAGAAGTCAACAAAATTGTTAGATACTAGTAAGAATAATATGAATTTTGAAAAAGGATAGAAAATGTGTGTCAAATGGTTTTGACGTCTTTAATTATGAAATTTTAAACTGACACAGTAAGAAAGTTGCTTTGGCTGTTTACAAGTTGGTGGAACAAAGGGGCTGCAATCTCTCTGTTGCGTAGCATGTGTGAGTGTGTGTGTGTGTGTGTTTGTTTGTGTGTGTGAATATGTGTGTGTGTGTGTGTGTGTGTGTGTGTGTGAGAGTTTGGGTGTGGTGTGAATTCTTAACCTTATTTGGCTTACTTCCCCATCAAAATAAGACAGCAAAAATCTCTATCACCACACGCACTCAGCATCACCATCAACAACAAGGGTGAGTACTCTCCACTGCCCTCACTTCACATTCACTACAATTATCAGCTGCATGAGAAATAATTATAAATTTTTATTAACATGCAATAAAATAAGATTGCGTTGCAAAACTATAACATTTTTAATGGAATTTAAAATTTACAATTAACTCTAAAGGGTGCAGCATGTAGTACTTGATGTGAAAAGATGTATATTTGCATTTCTTTTAATTTTTGCTTAAGATGCTATTTAAAATAATAGAATTTTTTTTTTTAAACTTCATGTTTCTTTAGTTATTTTTGCTAAATTGATTTTGATTAATGTCACAGAAGAGTATAATTGGAAAAAAGAAAAAAAATCTTTTTTTGTCCATTTTGCACGCAGTTATTCTTTGCAGTGCATTAATTTATTCAGTATTTTTTGAGTAAATGTTGAGAAAGGATTTTTTTCAGTGTCCTTTTTACAAACAAAGTGCGCATTTCCTTAATGTGGTGATTTAAATGCCCCCTGCAGCTGCTCACTCATCCTGTGTAAACCACAGCTAGGTAGGGTGTTATGTGCAAGGGAGACATTTAAATGATGCCTTTTAAATGGATTAAAGCCCTGTAATGAGGAAGCATGCAGTAGGCCCGCTGTTATCAGGGAAGGGTAGCTTTTTTGCATAAAGATCTCTCTGAAATTGTTCTTATTCCCTCCTCATTTTCTCAGGTGTGTGTTGTGCACAGGCAGAGCTCCAGTGGTTAGAGTGTGTTGGTAGCCTGTTTGATCACAGGAGTTCCACACTAATTCCCGTGCAGCTTGTACCGACTTGGTTCAGCCTGTTCCCACCCATAGGCTCGATCTCAACCACTACCGCCGTCACCATGAATGTCTTCTCCTCCCTCACTTCCCCCTCCTCATGCCCCCACTTGTACCAGTTCCCCAGTGACCCCAACAACATCACCATATCAGATGCAGATGCCTCTACAGCTACTGGGATCAGTCACGTGATCTTGCGGCATTACAACCACACTGGCCGCCTACAGAACAGGACCATCTCAAGTACCCAGCACAACATCAGTGTCTCCATGGCTGTCTTCCTTGCCTTCAGTATTTTCATCATTCTGGAGAATCTCTTGGTGCTTGTGGCCGTCATCTCCCGCATCAGCCACAGCAGGCGCTGGGTTTATGTCTGCATTGCCAACATCACGCTCAGTGATCTCCTCACGGGCATCGCCTATGTGGTCAACATTTGTTTGTCTGGTAGCCGCACATTTCACCTTACACCTGCTCTGTGGCTCTTCAGAGAAGGAATGCTGTTTGTGGCCCTGGCAGCATCCATATTCAGTTTGTTGCTTATTGCAGTTGAGCGTTACACCACAATGATGAAGCCGCTGCCACAGAAGACAGCTAAGAAGAGCTACTATAGGATCTTTGGCCTGGTGGCACTCTGTTGGGGTTTGGCGCTAGTGATTGGCTTCCTCCCCTTGCTCGGTTGGAACTGTGTGTGCAACCTGGACGAATGCTCCACCCTCCTCCCTCTCTACTCCAAGACCTACATCTTTCTTTCTGTTATCATCTTCTTCATCATCCTCCTGGCAATTGGATTTCTCTATGGTGCCATCTACTGTCACGTGCATAAGAGTACACAGATGGGCCCCTGGCGCAATCGCAAGCGCTCCTTGGATCTGCTTAGAACTGTAATCACCATTGTTGGGGTCTTTTTGCTCTGCTGGGGTCCACTTTTCCTTCTGTTACTGGTAGATTTCTTCTGTGTCTCCCGCCAGTGTGCTCTGCTGTTCAGTGCTGATATTTTCATCTCCCTGGCTGTCCTCAACTCCAGCCTGAACCCCATCATCTACGCTCTGGGCAGCAGTGAGATGAGAAAGGCTATCACTGAGCTGCTGTGCTGCTGCTGTGTGAAGTCTGGCCTCTGTCACCCAGATACATTCACATCCAAGGAGACCAGCAGCACCTCTGAGAGTAGGAGGGACAGTCTGAGGAACAGTTTTAGCAAAGTCAGAAATATGAGTGTAACATCACCACCGTCCACTCCCAAAAAGGCCCGCAGAGCCACCAAAAAAAATAGGCTGAGCTCTACCACCAGCTGCCTGTCGGTTTCAAGTGGTTAGACCACAGAGTGTTCCCCTCCCAAGCAAACAAGACCTGTGTGCACTGATACACATCTAACCGTTTCCTACAAGTTTTGGTTTGAGTGTTAAGCGCTCCGTCTGCAGGTACTTGCACTGACGATTCCTAACTGTCAGAAAATGCGTAAAAAATATGAATTTATCTCTAAGTTTGTAATAATATTACAGAAACAGGAGTTTTTTGCATTAATGGAATGTTTTCTCGAAGCATTTAAACATATACTTTTATTATCTTTTGTTGCACTGTTCTTGTTTTTTATCACTTGGTCAAAATACAAAGAATGTTTTTTGTGTATTTAGGCAAGTAAAAAAAATAATACATATGAGTTATCATGGAGTGTATGTGCAGAATAGGAAGATATATATATTGCATTGTAAGCCTGATGTTTTCTGTATATTCATAACTGATGAAAATATAAATAAAGTTTATTTTGTTCTATATATGAGTGCATGTGGCTCTCAGTGACTATGCTACCTCTGCTTTCCTCTGGAGGGAGACACATCATCAAAGCCTTGACCTGCCCTAGTAGATGGATCAGATGACACAGTATTAGAAATTTTCTAAGCCTATAAAGAAAAACAAAACATTGGTAATGCTTTAAATGTATCACATCTAAATTACAAAATTCAAATCACATTATTCATTCTTTGTTTTTTTGATCTCTGTTTACTCATCAGATTAACAAAAACTTTGCAAAGCATTAATATCATTGTGCAAGGGAAAATATATTCTCAACTCTCTAGTTTTAAAACCTCTGCTAAAACCTCTTTGGTAGACCTAACAGACATTTCAAAAGGTCTTTTCTAGACTGTTCTTCCCTTCCTGCCTTGTGACAGAATGATTGATTGAAGTTTAGTGCAGAGAAGGTGAGCGCTGGGACCGCAGCCTCAAGGGCACACACACAGTCGGGGCCCAGGGCTAATTGATAAATTCATTATGACAGTCTGGCAGGGTAGATAAGCTTTAGCAGATAGTATGCACCTGTAAGTTATGCAGACTTTGGTACTGTACTCCTGCTGCTGCATACTGGGGGCAGCTTGTTTTGTCTTGATGTGGGAATGTGTAGTCAATTCTGAACAAAAACCAACAGTCTTTCATTCTGCAAAGGCAGAGTATGCAAAATGCGATCTGAGGCAGTTTCACTCTTATATTTCATGAACGGTTGCCGCATTCAGTGGGCAGAAGAAGTTGCAGTCTCACTAGCTTTAAGTAGTCAGTGCTGCGTGAAGACTTGAAAGTTCACACTTTTGGCTTTGGGCTCGCTGAACTTTCTGAATTACTTTTTTTCACACTTAGGCAGAAGCCAGGATTTCCTATCACTACCAAGTACATCTAAGCAGTCATATTTCTGTATAGCATTGAATATGATATAACTAAAAATAAATGGGTTATTTTGTAGTAAAGCTTTGATTACCCAAAACCTTTGTTGCACACTGGTGCAGACACACTGCACATCACCAGTCAACCAGCTGTCTTCATATTCTGATTCAAATGTTGCTAAATGCTGATTGGTGCTCAGAAGTACATGTGATCACATTACTCCAACTAAACCCCATCCAATTCAAGTAGAGCACCAACAAAAGCACAAAAATCTGTCAGGTATGTAAAATATAACTGGAATCCAGTTTAAAAACCTATACAAAAATGAATAAATGAATGAATAAATGAACAACCACACAAACTATGTCAGGTAGCCTAATTTTACTAATCTGTCTGTTTGTTTTTAATTAGATGGCCATTAAACTCTTAAACTTGCATGTTTTAGGTATCTGTTATTTCTAAAACTTAAACCTTTTTTTTAAAAAAAATGCTATTGTATTGATATTATGTATTGATACAAATTACAGGTCAGTCTGCTGATAAGAATCTGTGTGGTTGCTCTCGTGTTGCTTTGATGTGTGTATGTTTTTGTGTATGTGTGTGTGTGTGCGTGTTGGTGTGTAGGTGTGTGTGTGTATGTTTGTGTGGGAGACTCATACTCACAAACCCATGATGCCGATAATAGAGATTAAGCAAGATGGTAAACAAGTCCTTAATCCTCTCTTCTCTTTGTCAGAATTTGCTGAATATTGTCCTAAAGTGTCCCTGTAGACTAAACTGCTGAAACCCCATTTTTTCCACAATGTAGCCTCTGTTCCATTAGTCTCAAAATGAAGTGCTTTTTTCCTCATAAACAGCTCTTTTAAAAAGTTAAACATGATACTTGGATCTTCTGCCTGTTGTCTAATTAATACTTACTTAAGATTCTTTTACCTTGTATACTTTCATTTTCATACTCCGCATTTTAACAGCTAAAATAACTGATTACACAACATGATTGATAAGTTTATCAGGCTGTGTTTAATTCTGACAAAATAATCAGTTTCCAGAAAAAATAGTAATAAACAGAAATAACTGCATCAGAGTATTTCCGCTTAATAGTAGACTCTGCCCTCAAGTAAGGGACAATATAATCAATTTGTTTAGCAGTTACTACAATATTTAGTCTAATCTTGTTGGTTTTAACACATCAGCAACTCAAAAAGTCAACAAAAGTCATCCTAACGTGAAAGAAAAGCATCACTTTCCTATCAAGAACAACTTTTGAGATGTACCACTATCCTGTCAGCCTGTCACGCAAGCATTCCTGCTCATGACGTGTGTGAGCTGCAGGGGCTCGTTGGTGACGACTAGAAGAATGAAGAGAGGCGCTGAGGTGAGAAAGGGAGAACTTCTCTCTCATCCGTTTACCTGAAGCGACCGCCCATGCAGCAGCTGAGGTGATTGTGATGCACCAAAACAGCAGATAAGCACAGATATACCAATACACAGACACACACAAACACCCATATAATTATTCATTCTGTTTACATGAAGCAGCTTTAGCACATATAAGTACATGCTTGGTTGCAAATGCAAATACATAACTGAAAGGCACGCACACACATTCTGTGAAGGCATGTGCACACACACAGGCATGTCCCATAAACTCAAATATTCTGAATCCGGCCTCTGCACTTGTTTTCTGAGGCTGGCTCTCCTCAAAATCTTTTCCTGTTTATAATGGCTGAGGAAGCAAACAAGTCATTGCTGGCTGTGTGTGTGTTTTTGTGAGTTCCCCTCTCATGAATTCCTGCACCTTTACAGTTAAGAGTAGGGGGATAATCCCCCCTCATCCAACGCCCGGGCACAGTTCCAGGGCGAGTGCCTGATGAAAAAGCAAAGGCAAATTCCAGGCTTTATTAGCTCTAGGCTCAGAGACATTTGTTGTATCATTTTTGGCATGTCAGGGGCTGATCACCAATCCATGCTGCGCTCTCCCTTCTCCCCTTACAACAACAAGGCCTTTGCTCTAAATGAGGTATGATGGGTTAATGATGGTTGTGTGCAGACATGGCTATGCCCTCAATAATTACCTCACTTGCTTTGCCTCCAGGTGTTCAGCAGACAGCTAATGATGTACTGTCTGAGCAGAGGGGAAGGCAGCGGGTAAAGGCACGGAAAAGCCACATTGGGGGAAAGTGGGATTTGTTGTCATCGGCAATGCAACGACTCGATAGCACGAGTGCTGCATAAAACTGAATGTAACATAACAGCCTGGACTGGTTTCAAGACATCTGGCCTAAAGACAGCAGCTGAAAATTAGTCAGCCAGCTTACATCATTTACTTTAAAATATTAACTTAGAATTGAAGTCAAAACATCTTAATTAATTGCTCCCTGGTGTTTGGCTGCTGCATAGGTCATAAACCCTGATCACTTCATGTTAGCATATTAAACATGGGTCGCTAAGTTATCAAAGTACACATTAAATACATTTCCCCCAAAAGACAGCTTCAGTCACTTTGAGTGTCTTTTTTCAAGTGTTCTTTGTTTTGATGGATTTGGTTTTCATTAGTCATTTCATGCTGAAAAAAAAGGATCTTATCGTCATGATTGACAGCTAACGCTTACCTGTTATTGAGTTGGGCTGCTGTATGAAAGGGACAGTAGTGCCTCAGTTCTTCATTTATGACAGCGCAAGGATGTAAAGACATATCGCCTCCTTAACCATTTCTGTATCTACATTTACATCTGTGTGAGGCAACTATAGGCCTCCTTTTTTTTCCAAAATTCCCATATTGTCACCCAGTTATGACTGAATGCACAGTTTCTGGTTTCAGTGCTCATGTACAACACTCTCAAGCGAGTGTGTGTGTTGTTTCAAACACATTAGTGTGGGGGTCTCATGAAACACGATACACAACAAGCTTAACAACATGGGTAATTTTATGTTTGTGGAATATCCCAGGGCCCTTTTTGTCCATCTCTGGGCCCTAAAATCATTGAACCCACCTTCACCTCAGCTGATCACTCAGTGTGCACCACCACAGAGTGCTGCAGATAAGCCTTCCGTGGCTGAGTAACATGGAAGTCAAGCAGTTACACAGGACATAAAACTACCTAAAGGCAAAAACTCTCTCTAATATTTTCAATTTAAATGCTTCTGAAACAGTTATTAAAAGTTAATTGAATCTGCTTGTAGATTTACAACACAAAGATTCATCCAGAAAAATGAAGGAACTTATCACATGATAGCCAGGCCCAGTCATGGCCTACTTTCACCTCAGACCACAGATTGCAACAAAGTATTAACAGGCAAATCTCTTGACTCACTCTCTGTGAAACCAACTATACTCAGACTGAAGGTATTTTGTTTGGACACAATGTTTCCAGTATTGTTTCTATGGCTGTTAAGTTATCGTGGAAAGAGTGATCAGGAATCCCTTGAGCTTTCTATGGGGAAACCTTGCAGCAACATTTAAGCCAAAAGCTACACTGATATGATTTTACTTGTGTCCAAGGGCAAGAAATAAGAGGGCACTCTTTGACTTCTCAAGGTATGAAAATATTGCATGAACACTGAAACTATGAGTGACATCACACTGACAAAATCAGATCGACACGTCTCATTACATTTGCAGTAAACGAATGGCTGACGTATGGAAAAACACTCCAACAATGTAGTAAATGTCTGAAATTACAGGAATGTATCGACTCAGAAGATGGGGAAAAGATTATCATTCCATTCTCAGTGACATGTTGTCACACATACATTAAGGCCACATGGGAATGAATATAGACAGAACCTGTGTCTTCTGTTCTCTTCTATAGCTGAAAGAAAAATGGAGGAAAGCATGTTAGACTATTAGGAGATAATGGCCTGCATAGATTTATCTTTAATGGAAATTATGAAGGGAACATTCAAAGTATCTGCAAAATCACTGCACAAGAAAAAATTATTTGAATTCTGGATATTTTATATCTTTCACGATCATTCATTTGTCATAATTTGGGGCACCTGTTTGCTTACATGTCACACAGGGCTGGAGAAACCACAGCAGTGCTTTGTTTGAGTGTGTTTCAATGAACTCATGCCCAAAGTGCAGGTGTTTATGTTTTATGCATGCATACCTAACCATGTGTCAGCATATGTATTAAGTGAGCATGTATGTGTGTGTACTCTGTGTGTTCCCATAGTAATATAAAGCAGACAGCAGCAGCCAGGCGTACGCTGGTCAGGGAGTTGTTATCTGGTCTTTCTCATTGACACACAGGATGATTTCATTAACTGACAGCATCAGGAAACTCTCTCTTTATTTAACCCGGTGGACTCACTCCCAGAAAAAAAAAAAAAAGCACTCCCCAAGAAAATATCCAGCTTATTTGGCTACCTTACAGCATCCCATTCCACAGTCAGACATCAATAATCTTTGTGCAAATATCCAGTTTTGTGGTTACAATTATACCCAATGAATCAAAGTGTGTTTGCCATTCCTTTGGGCAAATGACATCATGCCCGCCACAAGGAGAACAAAAGACCAGGAAGGGCGTAATCGCTGCATGTGCACATGAACAAGTCAAACATTTGCACAAGACTCTTTTCTTCTTCACGTGTCTGTCCCTGTCTACTGCACCTGGCTGAGAAAAATGGTGTCTAAGAAAAAGGGAGAGAAACTCCCTTTTCTTCTCTGATGCCCGAGGATCTGATTGAGATTTATTATACTTCTCTTCATACATATCATGTTATGCATGTCTGTAGTTGTACAAAAATACATGCTAAATTTGTCTGCTATTACCTATTAGCACAGTGGATCCCTTTCATAAAGATACACAGTAGGAAGAGAACAGTTTAAGAGGAATGAGGATGGATTAAAAAAAAACAGGGCAAGACAAATTCTGTTCAGTTGTTTCTTAATTAAAGGGGAATGTACTGCCACGTTGTCCTCATTCTGCATTTTTTTCCCCCTGTCTCTTAACTGAAGAATAGCTCAGAGGTACACAGAAGAGCCTGTTATAAAGAGTTTTGCTTTGATGCCAGGGTGGGCGCATGTAGAGAAGGAAGGGTTCTTAAAATCAACACCATCTCTGGGCGCAGCTGCTTCCTCTTTATCAGATTCTAGATAGAGGGACAGCAGATCCAAAGGAGAACTGGCCAAAAGTTACGTGATGTAAAACTGATGGCAGACACAATGTTGACTGAAAAAATCAGCCTTTACATTTTTTTTAAAACAAATTAAATAAATAACATTTTCCAACAAGATTAAAAATTGCCGCAGGCACACAAAAGCTGTTTTATTGTCTTTCACTTTAAGTGTAGAAGACAATTAAGACAACACAAGTTTTCTCTTGAGGACATCTGCAGTGATTTTCCTCTGAACATTGGGAATATATGTGAGTATGTTTTCTATCCTGTCTTAATCCCCTCTCTCATTGTTGATGTGCTTTGGCTGAGTGCTGTGACCACTTTACTAACTGTGTTGTAAAAGATGTTCCAAGGGTAATGATTTGGCCTAAGTTTTCCGAATGTTTCTCACGTGAGGATGCAGGTTTTCTGAAAGAGGGGCTCAACATGGAACTTATTTAGCAAGCAAGGCTAAGACTCTAAAGCTATGGTAGTGGTTCTCATTGTTGTCACACTGATAATAAGCATGTATTATATATCCCAATCACTCCAAATGCTTAGCTTGTTAGCATGCTAACTAGTACCAAATAAAAAGTACAGCTGGGGCTACTTGGAATTAATATTTGTATCAGAGATTCAGAAATTCAGGGGATAAAGGTCAATGGATTTCATCATCTAAAGACAATGCACATTTGTGTAAAATTTCTTTGCAAAACATTAAGCAGTTTGTTTTTCTATGGGCATTTTTTACCTTTGTTTGATTATGATATTTTTTTAAAAAATAGAGGAAATGTGGGATAAAGACACAACAAAGCCACCCTGTCAGATCTGAACTGGGTACATTGCTTGTCATGGCTGACATGATTATGACCTTGAAGTCAGGTCTCCCATCTAAATCTAATAGTAAGAAATTTTTAAACTTGACCTAAGTGGTGGATCAATGGACAGACGCTGCCATCTCCAAATCCAGACTGCCAGCATGGTGAAAAATCTTTGATAGTCTCTATGAACTCATTGTTTTGTTGCAGATTCTGAACGGATATCTGTACCACATGCTCTGTTTTTGCTTTCACCCTTACCGAAAGACCAGAGGATAGTTAGAAAACAGGATGGAAACAGCCTGACAGCTCCACCCTTAGCTGCCTGTTTACGTCACAGGAAATACAAGTCTTAATTCTACATAACTCCTTGTAGCATCTGAGTAATTTCAGTGTTTCGGTTGTTGTAAGGAGTAAATAAGACATGTTGACCTGATGAGCTTTGAGAGATGCTCACTGTTTGTCCCTTGTTTTCAGTCTTTGTGCAAAGCTAAGCTAGCTGTCTTCTGGCTCCAGCTTGGTTTTAACTTAACAGAGTGATACTGTATACATTCTATTACATATATACATATTGTTCTTTTTATTTTATTTTGGAAAGAAAGCAATTAGGCATGTTTCGTAAAATGTTGAACAATTCTTTGTAACCCCAATCAAGAAGTCGTTTACATATCCCTCTTCATGGAGTGCAGATACGATCCGCTGTTTCTGGAAACGGGCTCTGGCCCTTTTTTTTTATGAATGTGACACCAGCTCTCTGGCTAAACATCACCACTATCACTGAAAATTTCAATGTCTACATCTGTATTCAACTAATACATCTGTTCCATGTGAGTGATCAGGCTGGATGAAACACTTTGTCTTAAAGTTTAAAACCTCCTACTGTACATACGAAATCAATAAAGGATATTCTTAATCACTGTCAGTCCAGCTCTAAATCCCACATGCACAAAATCCCCTGCATTTCAAGGGCCTGTCACTCTTCTCCTTTACAGCTGAGATTACTCTTGAAAGGGTTCGGACTTGAGGTTGCGACTTGCAGGTTTGGAGATCCTGTGCTGCAGCATCAGCCCACCGCTGGCTTTGGTTTTTTCCATGAGGCCTGAGGAATGGAAGGAGCTGGAGCTTTGTAGAACAGATGTTCCCGCTCAGCTCTAAACCAAATTATGCAGCCAAGCTCACAGCCATGGGCCAGAACCGCACAGATGCTTATTGAATGGTGGAGGGGGCAACCAAAGCAGATCAAGCTCAATAAAACAGCCACATCACGAAATATGGTCAGCCTTTGAGGCCTGAAGATAAAAGAGATATTGACATCACTATGGAGACTAATAGGAGGGCTTGAGGCTTTGGTCTGAGTGGCCTGCTTGCCTCCGTATGGATGTGTGTGCCTGTTTTTATGCATATTGTCTTGCTTTGATTTCAATGAAACAGGCAGTCTACAACTCGTTATAACACGTGTGACTCAAATAGAAAGCTGAACTTTTGACCTCCTGCAGTTTGCTGGAAATGATCTGCTTCATCTTTGACAACATGCAAACCACAGTGGTATTACATTCCTGATGGTGTTAGAAACACAAAGTTGACGGAGTTTTGTGCACCGAGTTTCACCTGCCACAATTTCCATCAGCAAGTATATTGTAAACACTCCTGTTTCTCAAATTATTGAAAAAATAACTTCCTCACAGTTCCTGAAACCCATAAATTGACCTCATAATGGAAATATCCTAATTGTTAGCTTTTACTTTGACTGGAAAACAAATGAGAGAGATAATCTCACATTTTATTTTTCGATTATTTTCATCTCAATCTTTTGTAATATTATACGTCTGTAATTATATTTCCATTCATTGTCTCAGCCTTTGTTCTTTCCTGCCGCAACATGTTTCCTTCCTCAGGATAAATGATGTTATCTTCAAAAAGAAACAATACTAGAATTCTTTTTCAGGCTCATTTAAACTTTATTACATTAAAAAATGGCTGGATTACTAATGAAATGAAACATTGGCTGCATCTGTGACATCAAAATCAATCATACTCAAATTGTTGAAAGTAGTTAGAAACTTACTGACATTTAGAATAATGCACTTCATGCACCGCTGTCTCCCACATTCAGTTAGATTGAATGCTTACACAAATAGTTGCTAACTTGTCAGTAGCACTTGCTGGAAGAATGCCCTGAAGTCAATATCACGCTGCTGACACAATGAAAAAACATCTTTCTAACCTTTTATTGTGTGATCTCTTCAAGGTCTGAATGGCACATTTATCAGCAGGAATTCAAAGTATCATACAATATTACGGTGCAAACCACAATCAGTGGAGTTGCTGGATAAAAGCAGATTCATCATGCTTGCTCATAGCCTCCATTTTTCCAAGGGTAAGAAATCTTTAAGATGAAGCACTTTTTCTTTGGTAGACTTAAATGGAGAGTGGGAGGGAAGCAGCATTGAACACATTCCCAATGACTGATAATGAGGACTGCTGAGTGACATCAATTATACAAGCAAAGCAGACATTTGACTGGGATTACCTGATAATGAACTCCAAACTCAGTCTGGCCTTTGACAGCGCAGAAAGGAAAGTCAGAGAGAGAGAGAGAGAGAGATAGGCAAAAAGTGAGAGACGTGTTTGCAGCTTTTCAAGGGAAGAACGCTGAAATAAACATGAAGGCTGAGCAGAACGGGATCGACTGCATCAGTATGTAACAGTATTCACACAGCGGCTCAGGGCCTGCGCCTACCTATCAAGCAAAAAATTGTAAATCTGCTTATGAAACATTCATATTTCAGCACAGAAAGGGACAGTCATCTAAATGGAGCTGCACTGCCTCGCATTAGCTTCAGGGTTCATTGTCGTTGTCTGACAGGTTGGAGGGCTCGGGTTTGATTTCCATCTGGGCCGATGACTTGAGGCTAACGCCCCACACCACTCTGCGAACGAAACAAGGTAGCACTGCAAAAGCAATGCTGAATGGGGACCTTAATGCATGCTCAGTGGAAGTTGATGAGGTGACACGGGACATTGATCCTGCCAGGTAGTGGGCTCCACTCCTGTTCCTGCTGAACTGAGCCAGTTTTCAGGTAAAACACTGATACCAGTTCAGTAGGCACGGGAGGGCACAGCCCGGACATGGCCCTGCTTGACAATGCAGTGTGCAATCTGCATGAGGGACAGAAACTGTTTTCTAAAATACCACAAGAAGGCTAATATGATATGCAACATGCACTGCAAGAAAGGGGAATTTACCATTTGCCAAGCCAAGCGATGCATGTCAAGCTTTTTCTTTGTAGGATGTATGCTGTTTACAATGATATCAGTGACAGCACCGAAACCTAAAACACTAAGTGTATTATAAGGAGTCTTTCAGTGAGTAACAGGCATGTGTTCATAAATATGTAATATATTCAAGGTAATGGTGTGTTACATCGGATAACTTCGAGTGAAACTACAGTCAAAGAGTGAGGAAAAAAGTTGGCCAACGTGACTAATGTAATGTGAATAAATCTTAAGCAAGTAAGCTTGACTATTTATTTTTACTCTTGAAGCTGTAAGGTAATAGAGTAATGGTTTCTGTTTCAAAATCAAACAGACAAACTCTACGATCAAACACTGATTCATGATGTCATCAAACTGCATTTTGTTTTTATTGTTTAGATTTGAAGACCTCTATTTGATTAGAAGTTACAAATTGCTTGTTGAATGTCTGCAAACCCATTTTTTTTTCCAACCTGCACCTCTACAGGCTTTATAGTGAGTTTCTTAGCCTTTTAAAACTAGCTTCTTCCGCAGAGAGTTAGCTAGTTAGCCAATTGCAGCTTCTGTCACAGCAGATAAACACACTGTTTAATCCATTCCATGCATTTTTCTTTTCTCAAGTGTTTTTGGTATAAAAAGGGTATAAAAAGTTTAAAAGGTATAAAACGGTAAAAAAAAATCTCCTCTATAAAATGTGAGCAATTCTTTAGCATGTGGGTGAAATCAAAGCTTGACAGGCCTGCTGTGACAGTCACCAAGCTATGATTAGCAATTGCAGCATGGGGAGGGTCTAATTAAATGGTTAACTAGGTGCTTGCAGGTGGCACCAAAGTACTGACACACTAGTCCTAAGCAAACTCAGTTGGACGTGAACTGGGCATGCCCAGACGGCTCTGACATTTAGCGGCACATTCCTAGAATCGCAATACAACCTTTGGCATTTTTAAGTCCACATTAAACCTAGGTCAAACTGTCTCACTGAAGCACTTTTAAATATATTTGGTATGCGCAGTGATTCTTGCCAGATGCATAAGCCCAGATAAAGTAGTTGTTGCTTCAGGCAAACACGGCACAGCTTGTCTCACGTCTGGACTGTGTTGCACAATTAAGACTTACATTTGGTCCACAGCAACTCATTTGACCCGCCATATGTAGACTCCTATATGGAACCTTTAGTCTTCCCGACCTCCCTCCTTCCCTCCCTCTCGCCTCCTTCCACCTAATCTCTCGTCACTCCTCTCCTTCTCCCCTCCTCCTTTCTTCATATCCAAGATCATCAAGTTCTTTCCATTCACCGGAACAAATCCCCTCCGTCGAATCAACTATTTCACCTCAGGCACTGAACTTAGCCACTGTGAACAACACATAGCAGGGATCAATGCTCACCAATTAGCTAAGCTCTGTGCCTTTAGCAAGTGGGTGGCTGGCTTTTGAGGGAATAGAGACTCACGCAGACCTTTACGTGACTGCTCAGTGGTAACGTTTGGCGGGTTTCGGAGCCAAGCAATGCTTATGATGTTGAGTATTGCCTCGCCTGCAATGGCTCTCATTCGTATTGTGTTTCAGAGTGTGCTGCCAATGGAGGATCCTAAGACATTAAAATTGTGTCCTTGTTTATAAATCTGAGTTCCAAGACGGGAAATGTGATCTGCCCCCAAAAAGTTGTTCTATCATGCAAAGCTATATGGCTTTTGTATGCATTTACACTGACTAAATGACTGATTTGAAAGAGGAGAATAGTGAAGACAGTTAAAATTTCAGACAGCTGAACGTTTAACTGCGGCTTTAAGTGCATTTAGACAGTGTTTAAGGAGACACGGGTTTTCTGTGTGAGAAACTGATTCCTCAAGTAAACCTCTTGAAGTCCATTGAGAGAGCTGATCACAGTATCTGTCTAACCTCTCCAATATTTATTCCTTTGACTCCATAGCAACATCCAGTGTCAGGTTATACAAAAAAAAAACAGAACAGACGAGAAGACTACACAAAAGCTTGCTTTGGAAATATAACGCTGTCACCTGCTGAGCTGTGAAAGAGTGGAAATCCCTGGCAATGTGATTTTTGTTTCTCTTTGTGCATCAAATCACGGTGCCAGGAACCCTCCCCACCACAGCCGGAGGGCAGAGGCTGGATCCATCCTGCACCTCTCTGCCCTTCGATGCCCTTTGTATCCTCTCCATCATCCTCCTGGGTTCCAGATGTCTTCGTCCAAGGCAGCTTTGGAGCACCTGTGACCTGGATGAAGAAGAGAAAAGAGAGATGCAGGGTACATTACTCACAAAAAAAAAAACCTTTTAAATTAAACCTTGAACCGATCTAAAGATAATCTATGATGCACTTCAGACTGTTGTGTAACCCTGCGAAGAAAGATGATACAACTTATCTTCGTAACAAAATATATTAAATTTGTGGGATGTGAAGAATGACTCTGCAGACTTCTCCGTTGCACAGATCAGCAGGATGCAGCAGATGTGGAGTCTAACTGGAACATGCAGAGCCAGCTGCCTGGTCAGTTTGTTTAAAGCAACTCAGGAGGAGCAAAACGAAAGTGCTGCTTGTTTAAAATGCAAAGGGCAAAGCAAACTGCCTGGTGCTGCTGGGTATCAATATTTTAGAAAAATAATAAGCAAACGGTGATGAATGGACATAATTCTCTTTTGTCTTTGTTTCCCATTAATTCGTGTGGAGGCACAGTTCAGAGAGGTCTGCTCTCCCAATGTAGGTGGCAATACATTGCTGGGTGGGTTCAAAAGAGGAGACTTGGAAAAAAAAAAAAAAAACCCAAGCACTTTTTGAAACTTCCTCATTTAAAAAACGGGAACGTGACTGTGT
>JAQNCA010000025.1:15543897-15561001 GCA_029783725.1 Acanthurus tractus
TGGTCAGTTTGTTTAAAGCAACTCAGGAGGAGCAAAACGAAAGTGCTGCTTGTTTAAAATGCAGAGGGCAAAGCAAACTGCCTGGTGCTGCTGGGTATCAATATTTTAGAAAAATAATAAGCAAACAGTGATGAATGGACATAATTCTCTTTTGTCTTTGTTTCCCATTAATTTGTGTGGAGGCACAGTTCAGAGAGGTCTGCTCTCCCAATGTAGGTGGCATTACATTGCTGGGTGGGTTCAAAAGAGGAGACTTGGAAAAAAAAAAAAACTCAAGCTCTTTTTACAACTTCCTCCTTGAAAAAACTGGAACGTCACTGTGTATTATTATCTTTTGTTTTTGTTGTTTATGCTGTTTTACATGGAAAATTCCCAGCCCACCCTGGTGGAGAAGGAATAATGACAGGATTGTTGAGCAGTGAGGAGGAGGTTAGGGCTGAGTCTAAACAGTCTCTCCTTGATTTGCTTCTTATACATTGTCAGCACTTCCTCACACTTGATGTAAGAGTCAAAATGGTTGGAGACTTTCTTCTACCACAAGAAGGATATACAAGTCACTTTAATAACCAAAGAGTATTAAAATTTTGTTGATCAGTTGTTCTGCATGCTTCTTGTGTTTGAACTTAAAGGCAGTCTCATTTGGTTGACTGGAAACTGCTGAAAACTAAAACATACATGACGATCCCACCGATAACACAACATCACCCCACTGTAGAATTATGAATTATCATTTTTACACTTTAGGTTTTGTACAAATAAAAAAAAAAAACAAGACATAACATGCTAGCTTAGATGGATTCTTTTATCTTGACAGAGGCACAGTAACTCTCCCCCATGATATTAGTTTTTGAGCTAAGCTAAGCTAATCAGCTCATGAATGTAGTCTTAATGTCTATTTAACAGGTCACTTGAGAGCAGAATCAATCTTCTCATCTCTGTACCAGAAAGTAAATACAGTATCTTCAAATAATCATTTACTAATTATGCTTTTTTGTGTTATTTTATTGCAGTGCAATTACAGCAATTAACTAACAGACTACAGCAACAATTCCAGTGAGATCCATGAATGAGACTGAAGGTCAGATTTAAGAGTCCATCTTACGATCAAAGCTGCAGGAGTGCAGATCACATTTAAAAGCAATATCATCAGTGCATTTTAAAATCTTGGCTATTGCATTAAAAATTCACATGACCGCTCTTCAGAAGTCAAAGCCCTACTCTTGTCTGCACCTGTACGCACATAAAAACCTTACAATGACAGGCTCACAATGGCATCTGTACGTTATTTTATAGAAGAAACTGGGTGTCTTCCACAGCCCTGATGTTTACGTGCAGAGCCAGAGTACATGTTGTACAACCTAACGAAGGCGTGAAGATGCTTCCAGACAGAGAAATATGTCTGTCCTGTCAACCAGCGTTTACAGTCCACCCCTCCCTGCACAGGAATCATGAATAAATATGTTTGTCAAGGTTGTGAGATGTGGAACGTAAAGTTGTGCTTCACTGAGCAGTTGTAGGAAAGTGGAATGAGGGATTGCCTGTGTGTGTGTGTGTGTGTCCACACTGGTGTGAGCGCTGTTTGTTTGCATGCAGTGGAGTGTGAAAGAAAAGAACAAAACGGTGAGTGTGAGTGAATCAAAAGGAGTGGTCATGCCCTCTGACACGTCTGTGAGTCAGTGCTTGTTCTGTGGGTGTGAAAGCTGGATACGGAAACAATTTATTGGTGTCATTATTGTGAAGTTTAAATAAATGGTATGATGATGTGGCATGTTTTTGGCAAGAAGAGTGACTGCTTAGTGGCACACAGAGGTTGGATGTGGTTATCATTAAAAATTAAAATGTCTATTAAAATTCACTAAAACTTATAATTATTTTTATGTAAAAATCATTTAATCAGAATCAGATCAGATACTTTTTTTGATCAACTGATGTATAAATTTGCCTAAAAAGCAGAAAATAATAAAAAATAAACTACTTATAACTTCATAGAGTCAAATGCATTTAAATGTGAATTTTAAGACGACCAACAGTTCATACCTCAAACAAATATTAATTTTATTATTCAATACAAAAGAATATTGCATCAAATCCTCATAACTCGGTTAAGATGTTGGAACAAGCAAATGCTTTTAAAAGACACTAAAAAAAGCTAAATATGAATGCAGATGCAGATTAATTCTCTGCTTTTTCAGCTTTATAGAAGATTAAATAATTCACTTCAGTATAAAAACATGTTTGAAAATATAATTACACTGATATTCTCTGCAACTTTTTGATGTTAGACTTGATTTTCATTCATCCACAGCAACCAAACTTTGACTCTCTGTGTCATTAACTTTTTTGGTTTGCTGAAGCGTAATTTCTCTCATAGTCTCTTCAATTTGTGTAACTCAATATCAAGAATTTATATAGTGATGGAACTTGTTATCGTACATGAGGCTGAAGGTGTGAACAAGTCACCACATTTAGAAAGTGCAATGTTTGTAGTCCCAGCTGAACAAAATGACCTCATTCAAGCAGCCTGTAGGAACTGCTTGTTGAGCAAAAGGCCAAAGGAGAGCTGAAATAATATTAATAATAAGGCTTTGAAGTGACATTTGGTAACAAAAAAACGTGAAGAGAAAACATTCACATAAATATGACTCCCACACCCCCTCCCCAAAGGTGACAAAGTCTCACCATTTGCCGAAAGGCACTTTCTCATGTTATTCTGCACTTGGCAGTTGACACTTACACAATAAATGTTGTGATATATGTGGCGGTGACCAGGGGTGCAAGATTCACATCTAAATGCAGCCGTTCAGAGCTGACCTCACCCTGCATCTCACACATCGGTACCACAATGATTTGTTACACTGCTCTAACAAAAATCAGGCAAAGTGTTGAGAGAAACAAAGAGAAAGAGAAGATGTAGAGAAATGTTTGTGAGTGAGAATGTGAGCATGTATGAGAGGGAGCAATATCCAGTCTAATTGCATTAGAAAAGCCTCGGTTTATGGATGCCATGCTGTCTAGTCTGTAAAGCATGCAAAGTTAATCTAAAATATGAAGCTCTTCTCTCTGTCTTTTCGAGACACAGTCTTTTGGAGGGAGTAAGTTTGAACAGTGCACTGTTCAAAACAGACTGTAAAGTATGTATGCTTCAAGTAAGTGCATGCAGGATCATCAAACATTGTCTGAAACCCTTTTTTTCTATATTTCTGTAACTTTACAAAATGAACTATTTAAAATTCAAAAATAAAACCATTGTTGGGCAGGTGTGTCATTTTTGGACGTCCATATCTGCCAGTTTTTGTTTTTAAACGAGTGCAACTCTCATTGTCTCTCAGATGTGACAAAAAGTGTGCAGCATATTTAAACAATTAACCCCCCCCCCACCCTCCTGTGACAGCTGGCTTCTCACTTCACCTTTGAGTGAAGCCATCCAAGCGGCTGTGAACACTTTAGCCTCCCAGCATGGTCAGACAACACATTGTATGAACTATTCAAATTTTTTTTGAGCATACTCCCACTTTAAAGGGGTGGTAAGCATTGTAAACAAAGTACTTGTCTGATTGTCACAGAATCTGAAACACCCCACCTCCTTTCCTCCACAGCCTTTAATGTTAGAGTTGGGGGGTTGCAGCCGACAGTCTGTAATTTTCCGAAACAGATCAGCCAACAAGCACTCCCATTTTATTCAGTAAAAGTCATTTTATACAGATGGGGAGGAGACAGCAGGCAGAATGGTGTGTTCAGACAGAACATGAAAGAACATGTATCAAAGAAGTGGCGCAATTTCATCTAAAGGTAAGGTGGTTGCGTTTTTGCCCTCTATGACATGAATTAATGCAAAACACAACTGTGTGAGTCGAAAAGGTCCCAACAAAAATTTCCCCTTTTCTCAGGGGTTTATGAATCCCTGCCAGAAACAGGAGATAACAAAGTAATTTGAGTTCAGTCAGAGGCTGAGCTGAACACAAACACAAATAGTTGGTGCATCTTTTTCTGGCTAGCTCATTGCTAATATCTGTACTTTTTTAAATTTGCTGTCAATAACAAATCAACAAGGGCTGCAAATATGAGGAGAAAAATTGTCTCTTTCAGACTGAACATGCCTTTTATTTTTTTCTTTTTGCTGCTCACAAAACTACCTATGTCACTTCTCATGTAAACAAATAAGTGCAACAGCATAAAAAGACAACCCAATAAGTGTCTCTTTTTATTTATGTATTTAAACAATTGTCATCTTGTTTCTAGCTGTAATTGCAGGGTCAGGGTTAGTTGCTTGCTTAGTTCTGAGTGCGTCTGTCCAGAACAACCATAAACACATTTCCCTTCAAATGCGGTCAGCGACACATCATAAGAACCAGTCTACTCTGAATGTACCCTTTGATCAGGATGAAATAGAGATTATATACCCACATTTATCACACTGGACACAGTGAATTGATCAGAAAGCTAAAAAATGAGACCCGTGTCTCAACTAATCACACCTTTGTAGGAAACTAAAAAGCCAATGAGTATTAAAAAGTCATTGCCACTGCTTGCAGGGTCTGAGCTTCATTATTTAGCTCATTAGATCACTCAGTCCCGATAAACCAGCCCTCACATGTGACTGTAGAAGGTAGCAGGCATCAAGCAGGAGCTTTTTCTCATGTCCCATTAACAATAATCCACTTTGCATAGCTTAATGCAATTTGTCAGGGATGTAATTTCATGCAAAATCAATCATTACCGACCCTTTTCTTAGAAACGAAACAGAGTAAGAAATATGAGACTAAACAGATTTGTGAATTTTATTTCAAAAAGTGCTTGATACTAAATCATATGAGTGTTATCTTTGCAGAGGCACTGACTCACATCTTTTAGGAATAATGCAGAAATGAAAAAATGACCCAGCCCTGTGCGCTGACAGGAACATTATCCATTACAGTGCATGAGGGGAAACAACACAGCTGCATTAAACCCTGGCATAGGCTATCTCTGAATCTGATAATAGCAGGTATCTCAGCTATTAGCTAATAGCAATGACTACACTGATAACATTTTGACTGCAAGGAAAAGACACAAAAAGAACCTGGGGATAAAGGAAGGTGTAGAACAGAGAGAGACACACAAAAGATGGTGAAAGTATATAAGATAAGAGAGGGTGTACATGCAGCCTACGTGTGTGAGAGCATGTTCAACTGAAGAAGCTGTGGAGAATGTGGACCCTGCCAACAACAAGGCTGGACTGCTGTAGGTTCACCTGAGGACACTGGATTGTATCAGTGTTGCTATTAGAAGAACTAACTCTAATAAAGTCTCATATCAGACTCAACTAAACCAACCACTTTTTTTTATTTGCGGCACACCCTGAACACAGTGTTCTTGCCATTCCAGACACCACCTATGAGAACAAAAGCTCACTAGGAGTCCTTTTCTTCTTGCCTTTATTCGCTTTGCATAATTCCAAAGGTTGCCCCATAAAAGCTGTAACATGAAAATTAAAAAAAATTACAGGTGAGAGCGGCAGAATCTGATAATGCATATGACTTAATTCAGACAAAGGTAAGGAGGGGAGTGAGTGAGGTTTGGGTGGGGATTCCTGACTGACTGTTGAGATGCATCCGACAGCATGGCGCGTGAGAAGGCCAAGAGGAGTTGGCGTGTTCGGATTGTGACCTCTGTAACCGGCAGGCTCCCTCCCACTCCAAGCATGCAATCTCTCCACAAACTGAGGCCTGTTTTTCCACCACACATGGCTTCAATTGGAGGCTACTGCTGCTGCTGCTGTGTCTGCAGCTCTGAAAAAAAACAGCCAGGCATAGCTCAACAAACCTGATTATAAAATCAGTGGCTGGCAAACAAATGGGGCTGGCAGTGTCCCTTGGTCCTGGGTATTACATTTGAGTATTGGCAGAAGAAGAGAGGCTCTATACCTTTCTCTTGTTTTCCTCAAATGTCTTTGTCTGTTTGTGTGTGAGTGTGTTTATGTGTATATTTGTGTGTGAACAGGGCTGTATTTAAAGTCTCTCTCAAGCGCCAACAAGGCAGCTGTTTACTACTTGGTTGGTCGTAAAAAGTAAATATGCATCGGTCGGAGCCTATCAAAGGCTCCTTCATTTGGTTCCTGGCGAGGATGGCTTTGAATGTGTGCTGTAATTGCCTCGGCTCAGACAGAAATTCTCTGTGGTAGATGCATGGTCGGGCTGAAAAGGCTGAGGGAAACCATGCTGTCCTGTGCACTTAAAAACTCTGCAGCTGATCTGAGAGGAACCAGCGATCACACAAAAGTGCATGGGAAACCGTAAGAGAGGAGGAGGCCATGTGGCTGTGCTACACACACACACACACACACACACACACACACACACACACACACACACACCCATACACACACAGATTAAACTACTGTAGAGTTGCACAGGTGCACCTATTGCAGGAGAACACACACACTTGCATTAACTCTTATTGGTGACAGCAAAATTAGCAGCTGAACCCAAATGGCAAACATCTGTTCATTGTTTTCGAGACAACGCCCATGTCAACATCTGCCACAGATAGTGAGCACGCAGTGTTTGGCCTACTCCGAAGCACAGCTTAGATTTAAAGCTGAATCAACCGATTCTTGACCACAAAGAGGCAGGAAGACTCCGGAAAAAATCAGAATTAATAAATCATCAGTTTATCAAGTTGCTATAGCTTATTTGTTTGTTTTTATCACCCTCTTAAGCTTTTTATCAGACGCGGATCAACATGCTTCCTATTGCTAACTTGTTTCCGCCCACCTGACATGTTTAAGTCCATTATTCATCTGTAATCTTCATTGTGTGCATGTTGGCTGACTAACTAGTGCAGAAGAATTATCTCAGTCGTTATCTTGAGAAATGTTTAACTTTTTTCAGAAGCCAGACTTTTACTTTAGCTCTTTGCATTTTGTGTTTGACGTGTGATATCCGCTAATCTGAGATTGCTTACTGTAAATGGCTGCTCCTGTTTTGTGTAAAGGGCCATAATGAGACTGTGAGACTCAGTGATATAGCTTACGTGCACAAAGGGAATGCAAAGATTTAATAAAAAGCAGGAAAAAGATGAGCACAGCTGCAGAATTGGACTGTAATCATCAATCTGTTTAGCATTATGAGTGACTCTATCATATTTATCAATCATTTATTATTGGTCTTTAATTTGTATTTATACCAAAATATCAGTAAATGCATTTAAAATTCCTCATGATCATCTACATCAGCAACATTATTTTCTCATTGTTGCATTTGATAAAAACACAGTACATATGTTTGTGTGTGTGTTCGTATTACTTTTCTAGTGGCCTTGCCCTTGTGTCACATGTCTCTTACACATGAGAACAACTCCACTGATTTAGCAGACCAAGATAAAGCCTTGGAGCGCACTCAAATATTTGAACTATTTGTCCAAAAATGTTCTCTGCACTTGACTTTAGGGTTAGTTTATCACATCAAACTCCTTTTCCAAACAGTGGTGAGATTATGGCGTTCTCCAAAACCCCCCACAGTCATGAGTTTGCAGAGAAAAAGTGCTGGTACAGCAGCCAAAAGTCATGCAGGTGTGTGTGTGTGAAATATCTGTTTTTCTTTTCACAGAGACTCAAATCAAATACAGCTTTATGCAACTTTTATAAGGTTTTTTTTATTGATTTGCCATAACAACCACTGTGTTACACTCAAAAGTAGCTTGTGAGTAAATCATAAAGGTTTTATTTTTCCATCAACCCTCATAAACAACGAGAGCAAACCGCCCATGTCAAATATCTTCGGTTAGCCGATGACGGCTGCAAAACCAACTGCTTGTTTGTCACACAAAAAGATTCACTGTCTTCCCAAGTGCCATCACCGAAAGATCAAAGCTACACTAGACCGACTGACTAAACTCCGTAACATCAGACCGCAGCTTTGATCAGAACTGTTGTCTCATGTTGTGTTTGTGACAAGCCCGCTGTCAAAGGAAAGGAGGATGGGGAAAAAAAATAAGGAAAGGTGTGTAACAAAGCACAAAATAGCAAAAAAACAAAGAAAATTTGGAAGTATAACACTCATACCCACAGGAAAAAAGAGTCAAAGGAAAAAAAATGTGTGTGAAAAAAGCATGTGAGAGACAGAGAGGGGTGTAATCCACTCACCATGCCCACAGGTCCGCTTTTGCTACTCGGTAAGTCTGAGTCACCTCAGAGTTCAGATGAGGATATGCACAAAGTGGAAGAGTTGAATCTATGGAAAGGACCCCCCTGACCAATTTACTGGCTGACTAACTAAACATCTGACTGGCTAATGACTGACTAGACAAGTGCATGGCTGCCTGACTGACAGCGCGACTGTGCCAACTGTGCCATTTCAGATCCAAGAATCAGTCGGCAGTGCAATCCTCTGAGCCCGGGTCTCCCGCTGAGGTCTCACTGCCAAAGCTGTCCTGTCTCGTCATGTCCTGCTCTGTGCAGGGCCGCGTCCCACCACAGCTCGACAGCCCAGCATGAAGCAGAGAGAGAGAGGGGTAAAATGGAGATTTGTCCCCCCTTGTTCCCACAGTCTGGCTGGAGGGGAGGAGAGGAGTGGAGTCTGCTCTGTTCCCATAGAGGTCAGATGTGGAGTTAACACACCCAGCCAGCAGGCTGGTAACTGCTGCCTGCCCTGCTACCGGAGTTGTCTCCCCCTCTCTCCCTCTGTCTCCTCCCTGCAAACCTGATAAATCACTCAGGAGACACAGCAGAGCACCAGCCCACTCAGCCACTCACACACATCCACAAGTAACAGTAGAGACAGAGAGAGACTTTCAACCAGTTGTCCCAAGAGATCCACTGTCCATATGAGAGTCTGGAGGCAGAGCTGCCAGTTCTCCTTCTTCCCTCCCTCCTCTCTATCCCTCCCTCCATTCTTCCCTCCTTTCCTCCCTCCCTCCCTGCCTCTCCTCTTTCATTCCCCTCTCTAGTTTTTTTTACAGCGTCCGCTGAGACACTCTTATTGTGGCAATTGCATTAGCCTTTAGCGAGCGAGGAATGGCTCTTAGTGCCTAATGCAATGTTGTGTGTCTCTGTCTTTGTCTCTCTTTCTCCTTATCTCTCTTTCCTTTTCTCTCTCTCACTCTTCTCTCTCTCTCTCTTTCCCTCTTTCTCTCCCAAATGTCTATCAGTTTGACATGTACACGTACACATACACACCTCCCCTCCTTCCTTCTTTGCAGCTTTTCTTCTTCCTCTGTGAGTTATCCCTTAAAGGGACACTGTCTCTCATTTTTTCTCTTTCACAGAGGTGCTGAGGCACTTTGAAGGAGTCCAGGTGCAGGATCATATTTCTGGGGGCTGAGAGGCATCGATTGTGTTTCTCTGTTTACCTTGTGATTGTCTCCAGTGTTTACCCACCATTACAGAACTACTGTCTATTGCCACAGCAGGAGAAATGTATGTAGAATCTATTTAAGAAAAATGGGCAGAAAACACATTTGTTCACTTAGTTTATGATCATGATAACATAGTGAGAGGCATATTATCACAATGTATAAAGATGGAAACAATTACTGCGTGTACACCTGTCAGGCTTCCTGGTTTTGCTCACTAGCCTACATGTAAAAAATATCACTGGCTGACTTTTAGTGCTTCAAGCTGACTCATTTTAACAAGAGAACATTGTCAAATTGGATAATGGATGTGCTCTTGATATTGTGAACAAAAGGGCTAAGGCTAAAGCTAATAGGTCCCAGCCAAAAATCCAGTATCTTTAACAACTGATGATCCCCATTTGATAAATGAGCTACTCCTTGTGACAAATAGCCTATAACAAGGGAAATATAAGAATAAAGACATTTTTATGTTCTGACATAATAATTTTTAGATATTTAGCACAGCCTGCATATTTGTTTTTTATCTTTTCTCATAATAGTGCTCATCACTAAGTGTGAGCATGGCTTTTTTCATTTAACCCATATCCCCACAAAATATTGTAGACTAGTTAGTTAATTATGCGCACTGTTAAATTGACAACAGTCAAGTAGACTCCTCCTGTACAGTCGGTCGTAAACCAAACATGCTAACAACTGCAGCATATGTTAGAGCAGATAAACATACTGTTTGGTGCATTATTTACACTCTTGTTCCTGTGGTGAGTTTTTGTTTTGTTTTGAAAAGCCTAAAAACCCACCCACTAATGTCTTTAAAGTGTCCCATTTAGTGCCATATATGTTTCATTGTGTGGAGAAATACGCATTAGGCGTAGTTAAGGTTGATAAGCCTGTGATTGTATAATCTATGTTTGTGGGATGTACTGCAATATTTTAGCCAAGCAATAATCTTAGATGAAACCAAAGAGTCACAGGTTATTTGTCTCACAAGGTTAAAAGACTGCAGCACAGAAACCTTAAAAAAAGTTCATTTTAAGAGGTTGCAGTCACATCCACTCATGTGTCAAAAGTTCAGGCATCAATATGTTCAACCCAGTAAATCACTCTGTCAACAAAGCCAGTAGAGGGCTGACAGTGTTTCATCTGCAGGCCCGATGCAGCAGTTTTGGACTTGGCCTCTCAGTTTGACACTGGAGAGTGACAGGAGGCCCAGTGGAGAGGACATCCTGGAAGTACAAAGTCACAAAATTTTTATCCCCATAACAATGAGTCTGAAACAGCTTTCTGCCTGTAAAAATTTTAGTGAAACCTTGTTCACTCTGCGCAAAAATTCAGTCTGGTTTCATCCGCTTCACTTAGTTAAAAAGTAGTATTTTAAGTCACTAATTACCACACAATATGTTAAAAATAAGGTTTAAAATAACAACACTGTAGCAGAGACATACTAATGATGTCGCTCTGAGGTACAGACATGGCCACCAGTGGCTCCAACTGCTGCTCCCTGTTGTAAATCTCAAATGATTAGAGGGCAGCAGCTAAGATTAGACTGTATTTCAAAGACTATTACATGTCCAGACATAACATTCATTAATTAAACTCTTGTGTTCTCTTTGAAGTCAGATACTATCTTACAAAAGCAGTTTTGGGGACGAGAACTGCAGCCCCTGCAATGTTCTTGGAGCCATCCGTCCGTCTCATAACTCACAGACGCTTTATTCGGTCCGATCTATCATCGCGCTGCACAAAATTAAACTACAGTGTCTTTTTCCAGAGTGAGGTTTCTACTCTCCTGAGTTAACAGAAAGGGGAGCCACTGATGCGATGAGTCTATCCTGAACAAATGACCTTTGATAGGCACCTCAAATTACAGGAAGATACACAGTATTTTTATGAATTGCCTCTAATGTTGTGTATCCATGTAGCTAGTGTAGGTTAAATTTGCGAGGTTAAAGATAATGGTCTTGATATTTCTGCTTTACCCACAATGCAGTGGAGGTCATTGGAATCGTGTTTCTTTTTCTGTTTCTAAAGCAGCATTAATTAAATTTGTAATATTACAGTAATAACAGCTCAAATAACTATGTATAATGTGAAACAGCCTGCCATTGCAGTTCCCACAGTTTTACCCTTGTTTGGTTTGCTCTTGTCCTTCATATCAGGCTGATTTTCAGGTAGCAGGCAGTTGTTTTTTGTGAAAAAAAATTCTAAATCCTTTAAGGTAAGTCCTGTCCCTCAGCAGCCATCTTAGCAACACCTCACCAAGCCATATAAACGCTACATGTATAAAATCACAGAGCAAATCTGATGAACAACTCTGAAAAAGTGCCTTCATCCCATAATGATGTTAAGTACCTTTTTTACTCAAATGTAAAAGTTATACTACTTTGAATGCACAAGGTGCCATTACACAGGTTTCTTTGACAGCTAAGTCCATAGTTTCAACATGACCAGCTGGAAATGTGTCCAGGTTTTGCTGTTATTTGTTAACTGTCATTTCTGTCATTCGAGACCTTTTTTTAAAAAATGCTCTCAGTGATTTGCCTCTCTTGCAACCCCTTTGCTAAAAGCCACTGTTTGCCACTTGTCCAGCATCAAATAGCAGACAAAGCCAACAACTTGCAGGTGAACAAACTGGAGCATTGTGCAGCACTACAAAAATTTAAGTAGGAGGTAGAAGGGACCCAGAACAGAGCTAAAGGGAAGCTATATTTATTAGGTGGACACAATCAAACTTCCAAATTATTATAAAATTATTAATGTTGCCATTATTTGCACTCTTCAATATGTTGTAAAATAAATGAAAGAAACACACCAGTTCAAGAGTTATTGAGTTAAGTTTACATGGTGTACTGTTATTTCAGTGTCTTACTTGTTGTAGTTTTTGAGAGGATTTTTCTGTCAACATTTTTCTGCCACTGGCACAGGAGGATGGCGTCTACATTTCTCAAAGGCAAAATGGGTTTTCCACCATCACCAGACCTATTTAAGCTGCAGAACAATCTCACAGATGGATATCTCAAACCCTGAGTAAATAAAACGCGGCTGCAAGAAATTACTGCCCACTCTGAAGACTACAGAAAATTAATCAGCACTTATGAGAGAAAGGCTTCACAAGATGAAAACCAACGTGGCACAACAACATTAATCATAGGTCATGTAGGTGCTGCCGTCTCAGCACAAAACAAGCCATCTTTCAGGCAGCGATCAGTGCTCATTTCTCAAGCCAAGGTGCTGATGTTTGCCTGTCTTTCTCATATTTTCCCTCTGGGATTATTTGTTTGTTTAAACTAGTGTGAAGTATTCAGACTTTCCAGCACACTGAGCCAGGATAAAGCGATGAAGCAGAGTGACCGACTGGGATTAGACCTTCAATTTCAGCGATTAAACCAAACATATACAAAAAACACCAAGCTGAGTGGTTTTATCGCATGCAATGACTTCTATTTTGTCATGGATCACTATGTTACAGTAAATCAACGAAGTCACACGTCATTTGCATGATGTTGTCTTGTATGCATAAAAAAAATGCATCTTTGTTAGAGACTTTGTGCAAAGCACTTGAATTGCCTTGTTTTCAGTGCTGCTTCCATCTGGAATTTATCATTTTAGAGCTTAAGACTATAAATGTCAAATAAAACAGTCAGATTCAAATTAAATTTCAAGTCCTAGTTGTTGTCAGTCTGAGATTCAAGTCCAGTCCTGTACACGTTTGCCTGTCACTGCTAAATGTTTTTTTTTTTTTCTGAAAGATATTCGACGGTTGCAAGTGTCCAAGCAAGATTTATGCACTTGTTAGGGTAAATATTTTTACTCCTGTCCTGACCGTCTTCATGTTTTGATGCTGAACCACATACTGCCAGAGCGGAAAGATCGAGAGGTGAGGCTGACGACAGACTGAGGGAGACAGACAGCCTGGCTGCCTGTCTTTGACTTTTCCAGGGTGGGCTGAAGACAGTGCCAGCGGGGATGCCATGCATGGTGCTGTGCCGGGAAAAGGAGCCTACGCAAGAAATGGGGGAAGGAACAAGCAGATACAAGGACACACATATATGCACACACACACTTGTTGTTTACACGCGGGGGGGGCACGAACCCAAGATTTGCATGCATACACACGCACAAACTGACAATGGACAACTATGCAGACGAACATGCACGCAGGAATTTCATTGCACACCTAGCTACAGACCAAACACTTATACAAACACACACACACACACACATACAAATCTATGCAAATGAGCTCCAGAGGCTCCATGGCATGTGGCAGATGCCCAGCTCTCCTGCCCACATCCTGTTTCCAGACTGAACCAGAGCTCGCCTCTTCACACAGGGCAGCAGCTTGACCACAAATGAAAAATTACACTGATGAATGAGGGTTTTTCAAATGTTTTCATGTCTGTTTTTCCCTCTTAATGCAAAAATCAGATCTTTCTCGATAGCTTGCAATTCCATACGTCTGCGTGTTAGCCACTCGTGTATATGACGTTATACAGGCTTAAGGACATTTTATTTGATTTTTTTTTCTTCGCTCGCTTCCCCCAGTGTAGCAGAGGTGAGTATTTAAGTCAGTTTGCTGCTCAAGGCCACTGTAGGCATGAGGAAGGCTTGCTGAGACAGAGCTTGTACTCAGATTATATCGCTGTAGGCAGTCTCTTCTGCTGTGTAGTCCTATCATCGGTAGGTCCACTTTTTCTTACACAACTGCACATTTTTGCATCAGCTACTGTTTAAACACCAGCTCTGCAGCTGCCCTCAATATAGCCAGATAGTCTGAGAAAAAGTAGCTCAAATACAAGCCAACACATACAAATACACACTCACGCAGGCACGCTTAATGACTGCTTTGAGTGAAAATAGACACATATGTTCCCTAAAGCTCATGGACTTTTTGCTGGAAGCTGTAAAAGAGAGGGATTGTGTGCGTGATGCATGCTGCCTGGAGGGCTCTTTGTTATAGTTCTTTCCCATTCTTCTCAAACATTAGGTCACCTGTTGCTCTGCTAATATCGAACCGCATACACTTACTTCTCCACTTCATCTAGTGCAAAATATGACACATCTTTGTACACTTTATAAAACCACTTTCTGATTCCTTCAATCGGCTTTTTTCCACTACACAGGTCTGTCCCATAATAATGTTTCACTTACATTTTTGTGTCTCTGTGAGTCATGCACAATACCAGGGCCTTGGGCACTGAAATGTTATTAATCACACCTGTCCTTTTTATTTTTTGCACAGAAAAGAGCTGCTGACAAAGAGCAGTATGGTGACATCAGGATCATCAGAACTTTTTCTTTAAAGCATGATACAAAGAGAAAGAGATTCACAGAGACAGTAAAGTCAAGCAAATTAACCACAGGAGAGAATCCCCAAAGGTTTTTACTACCCTTCATCCAGGACGGTAGATCTTAATGTAATCTGCAGTTGGAAATTCAAGAAGACAGAGGCCAAAGGGAGAAGAGGGATAAAATAAAAGCAGCAGGTAAGACAAAGATGTGGCCAAAGGCAGGAAAGACACACAAACATGTTGACTGTATGTCTCTTCCCAGTGGCCCTGCTTGTGCAAGGGGCTCAGGGGGAAAATCTCCTGGGACTAACTGAACTCTTCACTCCTCTGCAGCCACATCTGGATGACACACCACCGACTTGCATCAAAGGAGGGGACACGGCAAACGGTCAGACAGGTGACAGAAAAGTATGACCGGGACACAAGCAAGTGGCACATATATCTACTCACAAACAAGATGTACAACACACACACAGAAGTAAGGTACATATACGAACACACTTAGATACAGATACTGCATAAATGTAGTAAAAACAAATATTTTAAGGACTGCATTTCCCAGACTTTTTCCAAAGGAAGTTGCCTGACTCTGGAGTTGACAGTGATGATCAGTTAGTAAGTCAGTCAGTCCATGACTTTGGTCCAAACTGAAATAACTTATGGAATCACCATGAGGTCATAAACGATCCACTGACATTTTCTTCTAGTGCAACCAAACTGTTGGACTGTGAGGTACAGATATTCATGATGAATTGAAGAATTGTTAAAATGTTCGTAATGCCATTATGTTTCTTTGAGGAAGTTTATTGTTGTTTCACATCAAAATACTTGCAAGTGTTAAATTATCCCATCAGCTTCAGTCGCACTTTTTGTAAATTGGCAAATATTAGCAAACTGACATGCCAAACCAAGTTGGGGAGCCAAAAAGTAAACATTTTACCTGCTAAATATTAGCATGTTAGCATTGTTAGCATAGTGGTGTTAGCATTGAACTCAAACACCACGATGCTTATATACAGACTAACAGAGCTGCTGACATGCCTGTAGACTCTTAATCTTTCCACTTCCACATGAAAAATTAAAATAAATCCTTAAGTTAAGCCTTTATTAACAATGCTTAGACAGTTAAAAAAAAACTAATCTTTCTGAACCAGAAGTTCTCTAAGGGTGGGACCACTGAATGAGTTCTTTTCTCTTCTCATCTGAAATAAATCATCTTCTCATTTGGAAATAACTTAATTCTGACATGTTGCTTCTTAATCCCTCCCTCAGGAGCAAAAAGGAGCAAAAGAATGAATCAATCTGAGACAAATATCCTGCTCAGTTTGAGAAAAATGAATGAAAGACAAGAAAAAGAGTTTTTCTATAACAAAAGACTTTCACTGGAAAACATCTTTTATTGAGAAACAGCTATTATTGACAGTTGATAAGCAGGTGTGAATTTAAAAATGAAAAATAAATACCCAAAGAAGTGCACATGAACAATACTGATTAAATTCCTTCGCTTCTTCAAACACATCATTTGTCTTTTTCTTCCATCTTGTTATGTCCAAAGTTATTAAGTTATATAATTAAAACACAGACTTAAAACTGATTCATATTCCGGTAAAACGTCCTACAAAATATCACAGTGTAATTCATTTGTCACACCCTGGATTCAGACTTCCTCGGATCTTGCAGCTGGTGTGATGACATTAATAAATATCCTGTAACCTCTGCCTATTTTCTCTTTTTCCTAATCTATCACTTCAGCACTTGGACATTGCACAGGCTGAACTCATCATGCACTGCTCTCCAGGAAGCTCTCTGGAGCACATGTTGGGCTGAGCACCCAGTGAGGCAGCAGTGTGCTTCCTATATGCTCCTCGGCTGTCACCCAGCCCAGTGCTGCTCCTCAGCCTGCCGCTGGTGATGGATGATCCGTGAGGGATGATGAATCGGCTCCCGTCAGGTCCTCAGCACATCCTCATCTGAGATTCAGCCATAAGGAGGAAGGAGCATCACAATCACCTTGCACTGCACTTAAAAATACAACTCATATGCCCTGAAGCAAGATGACTTTTAGCACACAGTCTGATAGGCATGAGACGAGTGCCTATCATGTCATATTGTGTAGTAATAAAGAACTGGAGTAATAAGTCAGTGTGGGATTATTGTTCTTTGTGTTGATGATAAATGGTTTACTTGATTTGAAACTAAAGAATTGCACAGCTCTCTTTATAAATATACTGATGGTAAAAATTAATCACAATCAAGCTAAAAAAATTTTTTATGGGATTCTAAGTGATATACACTTCAGCAATGTATTATTCACACAAACTGGCAACAAATGGTTGGAACTGTTAAAAATACAACAGCAAACCAGGTTTGCCTGATAAAGTCACTGGATCAGAAAATAATGCTGTCTGTCATGGTTTGCAGTTTTCACCACTGTTTTCTCTGTGTCACCCTGAACGCATCACCACTCACTCACTCACTTCCTC
>JAQNCA010000025.1:15568920-15579004 GCA_029783725.1 Acanthurus tractus
GTCCTACTTATCCCAAATAGCGAGGAGAAATAAAAAAAGCACACCAAATAAAAGCTCAGGTCTCAGGAGGTTAAAACAAATAATCACATGATTATTAGCTTAACATGTTAAAGTCACAGAATTTGAAATATTTATTTTATTGGATATATCATGCATTAATAATACTGATATTAATTGACTGGTAATCATCTGTATGCTTGTCAGTGCAAAATGAGTAAAACAATAAAAAATACTTGATTTCACAAGCAAGAAGAGAAGGAAAATGATTTTATCATTGAATACACACATTTGCCAAGAGATGGAAATAAATCTAGAATTTGGGGTTCGGAGTGAGAATTTTATCACCCTGATGGAAAATGTTGGATGGAAATTAGGTGTGGAAAAAAGTCAATTTATAGGCCTTGGCTCTATCTATGTGAGATCCTGTGTTGGACAGAAATAAAGTTGTCACAAATATCACATATTAATTCATTTATAACATAGAAATAACATTACTGTGTTATTACTACATTTACTACTACTACTACATTTCACTGTCAGGGTGTTTTGAAGGAGCCCTGGATACATATTTGCTAACCCTAATACATTCTTTTTAACAAATATGTCCGCAATTGATCTTTTAGCTTTAATTATGCCTACAGTAATTTGTTTAATCAGACCAGAAAAAGCTGTCTGCATCTTGACTTATTATCACAGTATTTTTATGTTTATGGGGTTGTCTGTGCTTTATGAAATGTTATTTAGGTAAAATGAAACCGGAAAAGATAACTTAATTGGTATGTGTATCTCGGATGATGGTCACTTTCACAATCGCACAATTTTAACACATAATATCGCATTTCAGTAAGGTCTAAACCTCGTTCATAGTTTATTGGTTTATTGGTGGTTAACACCGCCACCTGGTGATGTAAAATAATAAACGGCCCTTCAATTATAGCTGCCCGAGAAGATCCTTGAAGGACCGTTGACTGATTCAACTCAGATTGAAATTTGCAACTATAAAATCAATATTAAATAAAAACACAAGTAATTTATATTACAAATTATACTGTAGGTGCTTTATTTTCATAAATTAACAATGTTGGTGCGATTACTCTGTTACAGCCACAGTTTTAGTTCACAGTTATTAGTCGTCCACTTCTTTGCCTGATCAGAATTATTTGGCAGTTGCTCGGGTTGTGATTCGGTTAGCTAGCTAGCTAAACTGCGTCCCCAGCTGTCAGTTCCTGTGAGCGGTGACAGCTGAAAACACAACTTTATCCTTATCTGTGTGCTAAACATTATCGCCACAATGTTTGAGGAGGCTAGTGAAGTGTTTGATAACATGTTTAAATCTTCGTTTCCCCTTACCTTCATTGTTTTTATCCCCGCGGTGCTGATTCTGGTGTCACCGCTCCCGGCCGAAGCGGCACATGAGTTTACGGTGTACCGCATGCAGCAGTACGACCTGCAGGGACAGCCTTACGGTAATTTAGCTCTTTTTTTTATTATTTACCACTGGACTAAATGTGAGCATTAACTTGTCAACCCGGCCTTATGTAGCTGACTCAAGATAGCATGGTTGCTATCTCCAGCTAGGTTACCTGAAGTAACATTTCAATGACAGCATGCAGGGTAGCGACAGCGCTAGCTAATTGCTAATGTAGCTCGTCTTTGCTAGGAGGCAGTAACAAGCTAGCTCACTTCCCGAAAGTTAATCTGGACAAGATCATCAGCCAGCCTTTTAATTGAAATCCGAACGTCATTCACAGTTTTCTTCACCTTTAATAAACCACTTCATGATCGCCCAAATAATATAATTAAATAAGCAGCAATTCTAGTAGCCATGTTACTGATCTGGGTCAGTCACAAAAAGCCAGCTCGCAGAATTTGTTCATCTCTAATTAAAAAACTTTTTCCTATGAAACGTATAATATATAAATGACGTATTTATTTGTGGACTTGTTAAATAGCGTATGACTCTGTGAATTACAAGAATGGCGCTTCCAAACCCCATTCTTTTGATAAAGTAAGATAGTATTATGATAAGGAGATCAAGAAGGACGCCTTCTTTCCAAACAGACAAACAGAATAAAGAAATTGCAACATGCACATAAACCTTTCCGCATGTCAAGGAATATAATCAGTGGTCATTCATATTTTTGCTGCAAGTTTGATGTAAAAAATAAAGATAGTTACCAGACTTGACAGAGAAGTTGACCATACTGAGCCCTTTTGTTACAATCTCTATTTCTATAGTTTGTCAATATAGTGACATTTGAATTGGTTTAGTCTTTATTTAACAGCTCTGGTGCCCTTACATCAGAATAACTTATTATTGCCCTTTTCTGATGACAAGAATGCAGAAACTTAGTATCAGAATTGATGATCAGCATGTCTTTGTTTTTCAGGTACAAGGAATGCCATCCTGAACACAGAGGCCCGTACTGTGGAGGCAGAGGTACTAAGTCGCCGCTGTGTTATCATGCGGCTGGCAGATTTCTCTTATGAAGAGTACCAAAAAGCCTTGCGTCAGTCAGCTGGAGCTGTGGTCATCATTCTGCCCACGAACATGTCTGCTGTACCCCAGGACATAGTACAGGTAATAACACATTTGAATATAACAAATAGATATCTTGTGTTGTTGCCTGAGCTGTTGACATTTGGGTGAATATGATTATACAGATTATACACCTAAACAATACAAGTAGAAGAATTAATCGAGCCATCCACATTTCTGTTATCTGTCTCTATACATAAAACAGGCACATTTAGCATCACTTGTTTTTGTTGCAATTTACTTTGGATTAACTAAGTAGTACTCTTTGCCACAGTATTAATTAACCACAAGCTTATCTTATTAAGTTGTATTTGTTGGTTCTTCTCGAGTGTCCTGGTTTAGAAAACACCACAATGGTAAAAACAGAGAAGCAAGAATTGTTGCAGTTCACTTTATTTGACAGTTCCATTGCTCTGATTTATTTTTCATGGCCAAGTGTAATAACGAAACAAAGATTAAGTTACAGAGAGATAACTGTGACAAAGTCCTGAATTGAGGGTAAACAATATCCCTCTCACCCTTTGACAGAGATTGGATATTATCTTACTAAAGCACACGGCACAGCTTTTGACTAATTAGACTTTTTGCGTTTTGAGTGGCCTCATTAGTATATCTGAAAAGCAGAAATATTTGATACATTTGGTTACATAATTAAATTCCATTTTTGGTGATTAACTGTCTAAAGCCTCTGTTCCAAGTATTCTACTTTCTTTCGTTTTTGCCATTGTAGTTATCTCCAATCCCTCACATTCCTCAAAACATTACTAATAATAACCTTGCAGGATTGAAGGAATTAAAGCAATTTTTTTCCGCTTAAATCGACCTCATGCTAACAAATTGGGCTGTGTGTTAGATTGTTAAACATGCTGTTCCCATCTGTTTGTTTTTGCCGTGTAGCAGTTCATGGAGCTTGAGCCAGAAATGTTGGCAACTGAGACCATCGTCCCCGTCTACTTTGCTGTGGAGGACGATGAGCTCCTGTCCATCTACACTCAAACCCTCACTTCCTCCTCCTCACAGGGCTCGTTATCAGCAGCTGAAGGTAGTGAATTATCTGACTGCTGTTTGTAAACCTCTCTTCATTATTCACAGACATAAAACAGTGACAAACTCATGATAAAAGTCTTATACAGAAAGGGACGATGGCATTGTGGGATGGGCTCTTGTGTGACTTGAAAATACACAAATCAGTCAATTCTAATTTTATGTTTTCTGTAGTGCTGCTGCACACGGCCACAGCTAACGGATTTCAGATGGTCACCAGTGGAGCACAGAGTAAAGCCATCAGTGACTGGGCCATCACCAGTTTGGAGGTGAGAGACTAAACCATGATCTTAGACAACTTTTTAGTATGTGGGTTTTTTAAAGTTATTTTTTTTTCTTTTTATACGAGAATGCATCAGCAGTATCCTATACACAGAAATAACCTTTAGGAGCACCACACAGACTGTTGCTGAATGATGTTACAGTAACATTAGGGTCGGTGGTTAGGACTGTTGAGTCACAGCAAGAATGCCCTGGTTTCACCTCTGTTTGGATTCTTTTTGTGGCTGTTGGTGTAGTTATCCTCCGGGTGCTTGATCTAGTTTCCTTCTAAAATCAACAGGCTGTGTGCATGGAAAAATGTCCCTGTATGGTGATACCATAACCATTCGCAAAATATCTAAAACACTACTCTTTGCATTCAATTTGGAAAGGTTTCAGTGTTACTCTACACTTAATTATTTTATGAAGGGTAAGTTTTTAGTTGATGATAATGAATGTTCAGTGTTCAAAATGTTTTCTCGGATAAATTAATAAAGATATTAATACACTGAATAAGACTGTGCACACAAACACACACACACACAAAAACAGAATAAGTGGCTATCCTTGGAAAAAACTCTGCTGAGCTGTTTAACAAGACTGACCACTTTTCTGAAAGTTTTTCTGTTTCTTCATACTGAAACACTCTCTGACTGCAAAAGGTTCTGTGTTGCACACAAAGATTATAACCTGTTTTTCAAGTTTAACGTTTAAGAAGAAAGTTTGATGGCTTTGTGGCTCAAACTTATAGATTGTGCATGATGGCGTAGACTGGGACTTTGTCTTAGTGTGTTACGAAGGCTAATTATTTTTATTTGTAATGTTTTTCACCACAATATTAGGCTTGTTTTGTTGCTTTAAGCTTGGTTAACATACCAGTTGTTTACAAAATGTTATCTACCAAACATTTTGAGCCAGTTTTGCTTGATAAAAGCTTTTAACAAATAATTTCTTTTTTTTAAATAATTGAAGTAGACCAAGAGACTCCATTGGTCTCTGTGTTCTGTCTGCTATCTCTGTGCATGGTGGTGTGCAGATTTTATGCAAACTATCTAGCCTGGTGGCCTTCTCCAGAAGAAAGTGACTGTTAATACTCTGTGTGATCTGTGTGCAATCATACATTATTCTTGCATAGTGATCTGTGTGCAATCATACACGTGTCACTCTTCATTTGGTTTTCATTCAGATGAGGATTGATCCTGGCAGCATTTCAGTCCTTTTGTATGTCTTTAGAGGTCATGAAGAAATTTGGGGGGTTTCCACTGTGGTTTGAAGATAATTTTAGATTAAACATTTGAGTCAGAAAGGGTGAAAAACAAAGTAGGCGTGCGAAGTGTTACTTCAAGACTTTCTAATCTGAGCTTTGTGTTAAACCCAGAGGGAGAGAGTGATTTAGTCACACTGCAGGGGATTAGGAGACAGAGTGAGTTTTTTCTTAGAGGGCTGTGGTCGGGAGGTCGATTGTGACTGTAACCCACTGCAGCTCTGCTCATGCTGTCAGCCTCGAGTACAGTACACAAAGTGCTTTTGGTTTAGTTAAATATAATGCTTTCTATACTCTGTTTGTCTTCTTCAGTCTTTAACTCATCTAACAGCTTTTTTGATTCATCAGGGGCGTCTGGCTGGAGTTGGAGGAGAGGACCTGCCCACTATTGTTGTGGTTGCTCACTATGACTCCTTTGGTGTTGCTCCAGTATGTTCACTGCTCCTTTCCTTCAGAAAATAAGCCCTGACACCTTAAAACCATTTAGGAAGTTTAGCAGCTTAAGAAATATTTTGTCAGCAAATATATGTAGAATTTGGTTTAATCTGACACCCCATTTAGTCTGTAAGTCGAGTAGTTTGAGTCAAAAACCTTAATATGTTTGTGTGTGCGTGTGTGTGTGCAGTGGCTATCATATGGAGCGGACTCGAATGGTAGTGGAGTGTCCATGTTATTAGAGCTGGCTCGTCTCTTCTCAAAACTTTACACATATAAGAGGACACATGCTGGGTGAGTAATGATGCCCGAACTCTCACTTAGACTGTTTTGGCATCAGACAGATGCGTTTGTACCTTTTAGCTGCATAAAAAGCATTTTTTCTGTAATTTGTCATGTTGGCGTCAACACAGTAACCCCTATGGAACTTATTCTGCACACTCACTGTATGCATTTTACTGCATTTGTGATAAAGTGTAAGAGTACAAGGTTTGCTGACCTGATTGTTTCATCTGAACACAAGATAATGTGTATGTGTTATGTTTATCACACCAATTGTGGTTCGGGTCCTTCTCCAAATGCTTTTTGAGAACTCTCTTTAATATTATCTGTGCACTTTGTTTGCATTAAGAGTTCCATCCAACTATGCAAAACACTTAAAGTGGTCGATAAAATGGCTCATTTTTATGTCTAAATGTACTTGATAGCAGCTGACAGGAAAGACTCACTGCTTACAGAGGAGAGTTAGTAAGGACATAATGGACCTTACTGTAAAGTCATCCGTATATGTTTAAGGTCACTATAATCGTGATATAATCATCATCATGTTAAAATAACTTATGATTGATTTCCTATGAATACTTGGGATGTTTCTAACAACAAATATCCTTAGTTGACCTGTGTAAAAGTAAAAAAAAAAAACCCAAAAAGTAGATTAATTGCATTCATCCTTGTTGTGTGTTAGGTACAACCTGCTGTTTTTTGTGTCTGGTGGGGGGAAGTTTAACTATCAGGGCACCAAACGTTGGCTGGAAGACAATCTGGACCATACAGGTACAGTCCAGTAAGCTGAAGGAAGAGATTATAAGTATTCATGCAACGGGATTTTGTTCCATTAAAGATTTTTTGGCCGTGATTCTCTTTTGAATTCAACACTCTAAATCTTAATAAAGACATTTTTTTGCATTTGATTTCTTTTAAATGCAAGATTAAGATCAATTAAAGACAAAATTGTCAAAATGAGTTGGAAAACTAATAAAGTGAAAAATACTCACATTCAAATACAAAATGACTTAAATTTTTTTGTTGGTTTTAGGTTGATAAATTCTGTCCAAGTTTGTTTTTTGTAGATGCAGTATTTGGTTATATACCTGTTTACTAAACTATCATGTGCTTTCAACATTTTTAACATGATCATCACCTTTTTGTTGTCTATTTATCATTTCTCTCCTTTTCTCTGTAGACTCCAGTCTGCTGCAAGACAATGTAGCCTTTGTGTTGTGTTTGGACACTCTGGGAAATGGAGACTCTCTGCATCTTCACGTGTCCAAACCTCCAAAAGAGGGAACTCCTCAGTATTCTCTGCTCAAGGAGCTGGAAATGGTAAGAACTGCAAAGCTCAATACACCACTGAGTCACTTTATTTACTGAATCTCTCCCCACAACTTGGACAAAAATATGTAAAAACATGCTTTTTTTTTTTGGAAGCTGAGATATAGTTCTGTAATCATTAACTCATAGCCTATAAAGAAATGTAAAGGCAGTGCAAACTCAGTGTTATTCCTCTAAGATGTTGTATTCCTGAAACACAAGCCATTTTACGTGTTTCTTGGGTCACATCTGGGGGTTGTGAAGCTTGAATTTCCCCTTATAACTGCTGATTAACTGTATAGAGGTGTTAAAAAAAGTAACAAATCAGAAAATTCAAACGCCATAATATTTATTTTTTAAAAAATCTCTTTGAATTTTTCATGATATAAGCAGCCTAAATAAATTTTCTATACTTATGCTGTCAAACCCTTAGCACAGATTAAAGGCTTTGGTTTAGGATTATATTTCTGTCTCTTGTCGTTTCCTGTCAGGTGGTTACTAGTCAGTACCCAGAGGTCAAGTTCTCCATGGTCCACAAGAAAATCAACCTGGCAGACGACATGCTAGCCTGGGAGCACGAGCGCTTTGGGATCCGTCGGCTGCCGGCCTTCACATTGTCTCACCTGCCCTCTCATCGCCTGGCGCAGCGCTCCAGCATCATGGACGTGCGGTCAGTGTCCCCCTCCTCTCGCCACGGAGCGGGAGAGCCCCCTGCTGGGTGGGTTCATTACTGCAAGTCTCTGAATCACCGAAAAAAAAGAGTTTCCATAATAGCTGCTGGTCATTTTCATTCATTTCATTGGCAATGCAATAAGCCCATTCTTATCCACCTGTTCTTAACCCTCTGTGCTCTGTGATATCACTTTTAATCCATTTGTAGACTCCCATCCAAGACTGGAGTAATGTGAGATCTAATCAGTGCATAGTTTACATCATTTATGACTGTATTTATGCACTTTTGTTAGATGTGAAACGATCATATGAGGTCTCATGAGTTCTGCTTCCATGTGAGTGTGGCAGTAACACCTTTGTCATCTCTTCTCCACACCTCCTAATCCTTTATAGCTCCTTCAGCCATCCATCTCCCTGTCTCTGTCTGTTGGTAAACCATATATCTGCTCTGTGATACAGTTTCACACTTGACCTGTCAGTTAATTTGATATTTGCTCAGTTTTCTTTCCTCCTGCATTTTAGCCCACCTGTGTGGAAAAATCGAGGCTCTGTAATTTTCCTCTCTTCCTTGCTGCTCAGGGTTTCTGGTTTCTCTTCTGATGTTTTTGAGTTTTTCTTCCTCTCTAACTGTCTACATTTGTGTCTTTGTGTCTTATAGGCCTCATGTAGATGTGAAGAAACTCAGCAGGAACGCCAAGATCGTAGCAGAGGCGCTTGCCAGGGTCATCTACAACCTCACTGAAAAGGTGAGCAAACAGATGGAGAAAATGTATCAACACTAAACATTTTGTTTGCTTCCTTCCTGTGTTGTGACATTTTTGCTGCTCATGTTTTCCCCAGGGGGCTCCCGGAGGCCTGCAGATTTTCACTGAACAAATGGTGAGTCTCTGAATGTAACAGCTCTTAGTCTTCTCTCTTAGTCTGATACTCTGTTAAAAACACCTCAGTGATTCATATTAAACCGTTTGCAAGTGAACATACAGTTCCACAGTTAAGTCTGTGTGAACTACAACATTTGTTTCCTACAAATAGATCATGATGTGACATGAGCTACATGTAGATTTAATGGACAAAATACATTGATGTATTGTATATCTCAGGTTGGCCTACATTTAGTTTAAAGTGATGGCAGAAGTGAAATATATAAGCAGATATAAATGTGATTTCATCATCTATAATCACTTAAAAATAAAAAACTTTGTGTTTTCATCATCTTAGAGTGAGTTTATAATTCTGAAGAGAAGGTGGGTTCTCCTCCACGGAGTCTGCCTTATTGCCCCACCATGTTTCTAAAGCAGCCAATTACAAACCAAACACTGCGCACGCACACTAAACATTATCTTTGGTCTGCTTCGCTCTACAAAGGGCCTTATGTGTAAGATTCTCCTACATGCTCAGAGAGCAAGGGTGAGCACAGGGATATTTTGGAGCGCAGTCTACACTTTCACCACAAGATGCCGCTAAAGCCCACTCATTGGACCTCTTAAATCTGGAATCTGAACCCAAGTTCCAATAATGAAAAAGTAATAGCAGATCTCTAAAAGGAAAATGTTTCTGTTGGGACAGAATGTAAAATTGTTTGTTTCAGGCATAAGATTTCTCAAATATTCAGTTGTACTATATTATCTCCTGTCCATTACAGACTCTGGTGGTTATTTTATGTGAAGCTCTATGGCCTGTTTAACTGATAGGCTCTACTGCTCTAAACCCCTCTATTGTAAAATCATCTCTATCTCGTCTCATCAGCAGGTCCAGGAGGAGCAGTTAGCAGCAGTGGTAGACTGGCTCACGGCACAACCCAGAGCCGCTCAGCTGGTGGACAAAGACAGCAGCGTGGTGTCCACTCTGGAGTATCACCTCGGACACTACCTCAAGGATGTAAAGAGACACTATGTCAAAGCTGATAAAAGGTAAAGAATAAGGCTGAAGATGGACAAAATCAATTCATTACACTGTTTTACTTATTATGAGCATGGTATTCAGAAGGCTGAAACAGTGCTATTGTAAGAAAAGTCAGACTTAAGGAAAATTTATATTTACCAGCTGTCTGTTTTTCCAACTATTCAAATTTTCTGTTTATTCTTAGAAACAACGGATCAATAATATTTTGCACATTCTTAGTTTTTTTTGTCTCCATGTAAAAGTAATATGTGTGACTCTCTTGTCTTCAGGGATCCAGAGTTTGTCTTCTACGACCAGCTAAAGCAGACCATGAATGCTTACAGGTACATAAAAGGTGTAGTTATCAACTTTAACATGTTAAAAAAAAGCTCTTCCTT
>JAQNCA010000025.1:15579347-15597271 GCA_029783725.1 Acanthurus tractus
TTTCATTTTGCCATCATGCTGCCATCAACCTCCCAGCTCTAATGTTACCTCAGCCAGAGAGCAGAAACATGTTTTCAGGTCAAAGGTTGTGAAAGAGGGAGGGGGGGGGGGCAAGATAAACAAAACACTTTTGAATAATCTGACCCATTTTTAGTCCTGACCCTAAGTTTTGAAACAACTGCTTTGGTACTTGTAAAAAAAATGAAATATCATAAGATACTCTTTGACTGTGTTTCTGTTTCTTTTTTTCCTCTCTTACTCTGTTTGTCATTGTGGTGATTCTCTCTACCTCTCAGAGTGAAGCCTGCTATTTTTGACTTGTTGCTGGCCGTCTGCATTGCTGCCTACTTAGGAATGATGTATTTGGCTATTCAGGTATGTCACTGTGTTCTTGCAGTAATCTGTAGACCTGTTTAGATATGCACCATGTTAAATCAACATGTTTAACTTGTTCAGATTGGAAAGTGAATCAAATGACACCAAAATAAGTTGCTGGTCGCGATGAACCTTCAAAGACATATCACCTGAATGTAGCCTCAAGGTTCACTGGTCTCTCCCCTGGTTGTCCTTCCAGTGTCGTATTTTCTAAGATACAAAGAGAAAAAAACACTATTACATGTTGCCCTTGGTTGTTTCCAGACTATAACGAAACAATAAATACTTTTCAGATTCAGAGTTGGGGTTGCATTGTGCTGGAAGAGGGAGAAAAAGTAGAATGTCCAGCTGATGTCATGTTCACATCACTTATGACCAAAACTTGAGCCAATAAATTTCTGTGAATCCTTTTCATTTAAATTACTGAGTCATTTGAGTGGGTATACATAATCTGTGTTGATAAGCAAAAATCTATGAGTAATTGATCAGAAATAGATGACGCCAACAATGTGCAGATGTGTTTCAGCTCTGTCTTGTCTAAAACCATAAAATAATCTTTCTTTCCCTTTGGCCTGTGCTCCTTTTCCAGAACTTTGGAGTTCTGTACAGTGTTGTCCGTAGAATCACCCAACCCAAGACGAAGGCCCACTAAGGCAACAACACCTTTTTTTCCAAGATTTCACCTTATTCCTCAAATCAAGAAACTTTAGCCAGTAAGAACGCAGAAGCTGGGCCAGGCTGCCGTTCTCATGATGGTTTTTTAAACCAGCAATCGCCTCCATTTCCTTCATCCTGATCTACAAACTATGATGTCAGATCCTGTCCTGCTGCCAACTTAATCCATTTGGTCTCCTGGACCAGAATGATCAGGAATCATTTTTTAGTCTCCCTGTCCTCATGAACACCGATCTCCTGTCATTGATCTCCTTATATGATAATCCTTGCCTTGGATGACTTTGATTATTATTTGACACTTGGGATGTAAAGCATTAGTCCACAACTCTGAAATCTAAGTGAGATTAAGCTGGAGTTATGATGTTTCTGCGCCACCGATCGCTTTTTATTCCTCTCAGTATACGGTTCAAGTGATCATTCTGCCAAACTGACGTCATATTTTGTCTCAGGCAGCTACAGGGAGAAACTGACCACACAGAGTTTATCCCAGAGTTTCTTTTGTCGAGAGATGTGTTAAGCAAAAAAATTGATAAGGTTGCAACTTTTTCAGTCTGTCTTAAAATAATACTCACATTCACATAAGTCATTGGTCACTGTAGTTATTCTTTTTCTCCATACTGACCATGTAGAGACACCATCCTAGATCCTCATTCTGTAAAGGGTGACCATTTCATGTTTAACTTCAGATACATCGACAAGAACAACTGTGATTTTTGCTTTAGGGGAACCTGAAGGTCCAGTGTGCAGGATTTGGGGGGATCTAGTAGTAGAATGTGGCAGAACTGGAATATAATATTCATAACTTTTATTGTATGTGGTATATAGTCATCTGTAAATAAGAATTGTTGTGTTTTTGTTACCTCAGATTGAGTCTTTTATATCTACAGAAGGAGAGATCCTCTTTCAGGGAGTCTGCCATGTTGCATCGCCATGTTTCTACAACAGCTTGGTCTTTGGTTTGCTTCTCTTCAAAAAGGGCCTTGTGTTAGGTTGTCTGACATGCTTGGGAGGGAAGGGTTAGCACAGGGATTCAGTGGGGTGCACTCTACAAGTTCACCACTAGATGCTGCTAAATCCTACACACTGGACCTTTCTGTACTATTAAAGTAAACTATTAAACTATTAAATTTAATTACATAATACATTTTTAAGGCAGCCAATCACATTAAAAACATTTTAAAAAATTAGAGAATGTTAAGCATTTGCTCTCTATAAATTACTTTCATTTCTGATTATTCATCAAAATATCTGATGGTTGATTTTTTGGTAAATGATCAATCAGGTTCTAATTGTCATTTTAACCCTACATTTCTTTTAGTGTAGTCGTGCTAGAAAGGGAGTTTCTCAGAGCTGGTATGGAGACGAGGAATGATCACACTGACCTCTAACTCTCTGTGAGCATATGGGTGTGTGAGTAATAAGACGGACTTGAAAAGATCTGAATTTATCCTTAAAATGCTCAGTGAAAATGACTCCTAACAAATATATCGTTTACGAATAAGACGAGTTGTCGAAGTGAAATGTGAAGTAGTGTTTAGATTATCCTGATTACATTGCCTTGGTAGCAGATCTATTAAAATTAACACTCAGTTGAATGGAATAAAAAATAATCACGCCAAATCATTATTATATGATATACTCTGCCCTTTCTCCCCTTTTAAAATATAGATGGTTAAAGAAATTGTCAGCAGATTTCACCTTTTTTTTTTCCTTCTTGTCACACTTTTCTGTAGTCTAGGTTTGTATCCTGTTGTTGTGTGACCTGCTGTGTCTTATTTTTACTGCTTGAGTCATTTTTTGATTTCATGAATTGATTGAAAGGTCATGCTGGTGAAGTATACTTGTCTAAAAGGTCGCATGCAGCAAACATGTTCCCTTTTTTTTTTTTTGCCTAATCAGAGCACGTCTTTCCAGTGTGTCAGAGTACAACGTACAACACATCAAGACAAGATAAAACTTCTCCCTTTACTCCTTTTATCAGTAGAGAAACTTGTTGTGCCGAATTTGACCCTTTGCTGACTGTAGCAATAATGTGATTTGACTTGATCAGATATTTTGAAAGAAGCCATGTTAAGATTTTGGTTAATCCAGCCCTGCAGTATTCATACACTGGATGTCTTAAAATGGGTAATAACATGGGTGTTTGATTAAGGGGCAAATGTCTGAAACACACCTCGCATATTAAATTAATGAGATATTGGTGTTCTTCAAATTAATACTGCAGTGTGTCCTTGACCTTTTCTCTGCTCTGCTCTTTGCCTGTTGTGGGTGAACGGTGTTTATTTGCTGTTTTGTATTTTCCATGTGTTACTGCATGACTCCCCCACCCGATGACAGGATTTCTTTTTTTTTTTTTTAATTTGCAACCATGAGGGAAATACTGTGTGGTACATATAAATTTTTAATTTATTGAAGCATAGTTTTCATTTGTGCACTGAAATGAACTCTCCTCTGGTCTGAACTCTGTTTCACCGTATCCACAACACTTGATCCTTGCAATGAAAATGATAAAAATTTATGTGATTAAAAAAACAAAAGTTAAAAGAAAACACAGAGAAGCCTGTCTCTTGTTTACTGACATGTTTTATTTTATGGGAAAAAAATGAAACTATAACATTGGCTGAATGGTATTAAAATTGCATTACAAAAGAGTTAAGTACATGTCTTTATCAAGAAGTCAAATTCAATTTGAAAAAAGGGGGCAATTTATCGCATACAGCATGTATCAATGGTCCAAAAATCGTGTCATTAAAATACACTTAATTAATTTGACTTTTTGTCACTGATTTGTCCGAGAAAGTCATAAAAATTCCCAAATTCTTCTCCCGGCCTTTTTTCTAATTTTGATCTACTAATAAACAATACAAATAATACTAATAAATTACAGTGCAATTTATAGGAAATACCTGCAGGGCTTTTCTGCCCTTCATTCTCTACATGCTTTCTTCTTCACTCGCCACCAGCTCCCACAAACACTTGCCTCCTAATTTGGGTGGACATTTTGGCACAATCAGACCATTCGTGAAGATACTTTGTGTCTCGGTGGAGCGAAGCCTGCGAGTCAGTTCAGGCAGACAACTTGCACGTCACATTCAGGGCCAAACATCCAACACAGCCTCTGGAGCACAGTGGCTTCGTCAATGCCTCTGCAGAGTCACTCCCTGTCTGCTCTCTGTTGAGCTTAATGTATGAAAACAAGAATGGGCGAGGTCAAAGCAGAGGCTCCAAGTATATCTTAAAATGTACTTGTTACCATGCAAAACTATTCAAGCATCTAAATTTTCCTGCTCCATAGAGAAACACAGCTTATTGCCATTCTCTAAATTTCTGTGGGCTGTGATGGGGAGTGACGAGGTCAGAGCCAAGACACCAGTTAAGTCAGCATCTGCTGCACTGCAACCATTTCAGTGCTGCTGCTTTATTGATTGATTTGCAAACATTTTTACTTTAACTTTTATCATCACTCACTGATTTGTGTGATGAATCTGCAATACGGTCTCATTGTCTCATCATCAGGCCCCTGATCTCATGTATGTGCATCTCGATGTAAGCGAGTAGGGAGTGACGAGGTCAGAGCCAAGACATCAAACCTCAAGTCCGTACATTCACATGATTCTGTTTCGCACAAGCAGTATGACTGAACTGAGCTCCACAGTAAGACCTTAAATTGTAGGCCAATGTTATATCAAACTTTCAAATAGGAATTAGCCAAATCCATACAAAAGAACAATAAACACACAATCTGAAAATGTTTTTTTCCTTCAATTTTCAATAGGTTTGTCCCTTCAGGGAGGTAGTTTGGGGTGGGCGACATGGATATACACTATTTCATATGAAACTGATAAATATGGTAGTATATTACATTTGATGAAAAATCAATTAAGTTATCCTCTCCACACCTGCGAGGTGCTGCAGTTGTTTTACTGCAGCTGTTCTGTTTTTGAATCCATCATAGAAAGAAAAAGACAAAGACTTCAGATGCAAACATATATATCCAGGATTGCCTCAAACAGCTCATTGATTTACACCACTGCCCACAATGGCCTAAAACACTCAGAGATGTTAAAAGGATACACACCACAGTATAAACAGTACATTAAATTTATATTGTCTTGTGTTTTACATCATCATATCGCCCACCCCTAGAAGTAGTTACTCGTTCACACATCACATCACAGGACTGTTTGTAGAATGACACAGTGGGAGAGGGATGGAGAGATTAAAGGAGCACCATTTGCACACAGTACCATACCAGACTCGAAGGAAGAGTCACACCTAATCCAGATCACAGGTCTTTGTGGGTTATCTGCAAACTTCACTCCTTTTTCATCTCTCATCATATAACAAAAATATCAGCAAACTCTAGATAACCTAGTCTCACAGTTGAGCAGGGAGGACCTTGGGGGCCACTTCCTGCAACATCAGCATGCTTGTAAAACCAGTCAGCAACGGGACTCTGGACGTGTTTGTAACATGTTTGATAAACCTGATACAGTACAAGTGTACTGTACAAAGACTGCAGTAAAATGAGTGTGAGTCAGCTTTCAGATTAAAAGGAAGAGATCTGAGACTAAATCCAGATGTAGATGAACAAAACGACTCTCCCTGGTCCCTGGAAACATCTGATTTGAGCAGACTATCACTGACTCATACACAGCAGGAAAAAGAAATAAAAATAAAAATAAAACACAACTGGAATACCAACAGTGCTCTCAGAAGAAAAACAAAAAACATAAAAACAGCAGCAATTCAAAAGAAACAGATCAATAATAATTACCTGATCTACATTATCATATTAGTGATACTTTAATGTAAAATTTAAAATATGTTTGAACTTCCCCCAAAATGTTGATGAGGGGATGGTGGAAGACAAACAGACAAACTAAAACAGACAGACGCTTCTCCTACGGACAGACGACATCTGCGGCCTGCTCCAGCAGCACAAGCATGCTGTTCATCGAAACAAGAGCTTGAATTTGATCGAGACGGTAGGAAGAGTAGAGACATCCCTTATTTTATACATGTGCAGCAGCTGTTTCCACAAACAGGCACATGGAAAACTAGAGGAACCAAATAAGTGAAGCAGTTCTTTTTCACTGCTCAATTTAATTTGTCTGAATTACAAATGACATCAAAGGTTATATCATATGTGGGATTTCTGGGAAAAAACCTACTTAAAAGGTCCAGTATGTAGGATTTAGGAGGATCTATGTGGACTTTGGCATAAAGATAGTACAATATACCAAATCCCTGTTTGTTTTCATGTTTTCATGTGTATTATCATCTGAAAATAAGAATGATTGTTTTTTTATTACCTCAAGTGAGCATTTTTAATCCACAGGAGGAGCAGGTCCTTTTAATGTCCTCTATGTTGCACCACTATGTTTCTACAGTAGCCCGAAATGGACAAACCAAACACTGGCTCTAGGAAGGCCTTTCAGCGTTTTTTACAAGTTTAGTGGCCAACGTAAGAGAGGGTGAGCAGATGGAAAAATTTTGTAAGGTGCAATCTGCAACTTCACCTCTAGAGACCACCAATTCCTTCACAATGGACCTTTAATCTTAACCCTTACATCTGTTTATTTGTTGTTTTCAGACAAAAAATACCAATATTTAAGAATCACATGATGGTGTTTCTCAAACTGGTTTTTATGTGTTTGTCAAGCAACATTATGTGTGTTCAGTGGTCACAGCTGCTGTAAAAAAGATCACTTTTAGGACATTAATAAAGACATTATGACATAATGAGAGAATTTTTTTCATCATTGCTTGTTTCTAAGAAAATTTCATAGCATATTTCCAAAATCATTCGATGTCATGCATTCCTGAATACCGTAATGTGTGCATACATATTATTTTTATCATACTAATTTTTTATCTTTACACAAGTTCTTGGCTATTGATCCAATTATTCGTGAACCTGATAGCCGCCGCCACCATTGAACTGGTTAAAAACGTTATTCAGATTCATAATGTTTGAACAAATTAAATTGTGAGGATGATACTTAAACCCAGTCAATCAATTCTAGCTATTTGCTGTCATTAAACCAGCAATCAGCTTGTATGCCTTCATGTCAGTGCAGCAACAGATGCTTTACAACGCATAAAGTACAAAAAAAAAAAAAAAAAATTAGAAAAGCTTTGTCTGTACAAGAATGCCAAGTGAATATTCCCAATACCTGTTGATCATCAGTACAAGAGATAAAAAGAAGACAGAAACCAAACCGAGAGGTGAAATGTTGTGAAGTTTCGGCTACATCCATTCTCTCTACATCCTGAAACAACTAACACACACCTACACACACCAATGTGGGTTTGCAATTTTAAACAAATGGACGCAGGGGGCCAGAGCTGTGCAGTCGCCACCACTGACTTTGTGCAATGATATGAAAATCAATACATGTGGTGAAACAGCACCAGACAATGCCGGCAAGGCTCTTGTGAGAGCGATACTGAGAACAACAATGCAGTGTTTCCCATTTGAGTCATGTTTTTTTTTTTTAGATTTTTTTCTTTCTTTTTTTAAATGTCTGGACTCAGAGAGGATGGACGGAAAATGGAAGGAGTAAAAGGTGAAAAGGAATTCATTAGGAAACAAATTTCACTGACAGCAAACACAGCTCACCCTTGTTGTTTACCAGGCAACTAAAGGTCACTGTAGGTCTAAATGTCCACAGAACCACTACGGGCCTAAAAAATGTCCTTATCTAGGTGCTGCATCGCTATTCAGGGTGGTGGTGATGACAATGTCACTCTGTACTAGTGTACACAACAATCGCAGTCCAACTCTCACTCAAACTGTTTTGTTTCTACTGAATCTATCAAATGTAAAGTTAGCAACAGTAAGACAAAAAGTCACCTGAAAAAACATTCACAGTGCTCTAATAAAAACAAAACTGAGAACAAAATGACAGTGATGAAATGAAATGTTCTAAAACAAATAAAAAGACTAAAAACACATTGCGGCCTAACTTGCTATGCTCCTTTCTTTTCCTTTATGTGACTCTTTTCCCTTTAGCCACGTTTTGAACGCGAGCTGTCCAAGGAGGGCGTCTTGTCTTGCTTTTACTCATAGCCTAGTACCAGGTGGTGGCGACGGAGAGCTTGTTATAGATGCTTGTCCTTGGTGATTCCATTCTGCACGTGCTTCCTGCAAGGAGAGACCACAGAGAGTCAGGGAACTAAAAGGAAAAGAACCTTGGACAGAGCAGGAATGAGAATAAGCTCGTCAGGTGAGGTGATGAGCAGATGTGAGGCATTAGCTGGCAGAGAGGATATCAGCACGGTTCAGGGCCAGGCAGATAAGGAGTGCCACATAATCACATCTCCATATGGTCTCAGGCTCTTTGATCCTATCTGCTGTGAGGGCTGCTAGTTACACAAGCTAAGTGGGCTATCTGCTCTTTCTGCATCTATTCCTGCTTTCGGGAACAGAGAACGTGCCCGTGGGAACAAATTCTTAACCCGCTTGAGTTTTCAAATCTTAGACAGCTTTGACACCTGCATGTATTCTAAGGATATTATAATCTATCTGAAAAGGGATTGGGACTACAGCTCATTCAGGGTCTTCCTGATTGTCAGTGGTCAAAGGCTGCCTAGATAATCCGCAGCAGTTGATAGAGGTGCACATGACAGTCAGGTAGGAGGCAAAAGGCAGATCTTCAATGGACAGATGAGTCCATGAACTCAGATAAAGTCACAAACACTTTAGTTTTAGTCAAGTTGGCATTTCTTGCTTAAAGCTCACTATCACAAAGTGCTAAGTACTATTTAGATGAGACTATAATTATATAACACAATGGCTTCTTCGAAAGCAGATAAAAGCAAATAACTCGTAAATATTCTTAATATTCTACTTAGTCTCTGCTATAAAAGAATAACAGCTGAATTAGGTTACTAGACCATATTTATACTGGGAAAAATATGTGAGCTAAGGATGTTGCTAATATTATCCTCATCAGCTTCAGTTGTACTTTTTGTTCACTACTAATTAGCAGATCTTAGCATGCTAATACAATCAGCTAAAACAATAAATAATACACCTGCTTTAGCATGTTAGCATGCCAATGCTAGCATTTAGGTTGAATCACGACTGTACAATAATCCAACCTCCCAGAGCTGCTAGAATGATTGTTTTAAACAATACTTTACGTGTTAGCATGTTTTTTTCTCAGACATTTGAAATAGATTTTAAGGTGCTGCATGTGACATGTTGGCACCTAATACAGTAAAATCCCTTTAAACTCATGATTTTGTTCAAATGTGATTGAAAAATGTGATCATATTCACTTCAAATCACTTGACTCAATCATAAACAAGCATTTCAGAATATTAAGTTAAGTGTTAAATAAGTACAGGTCTCATATGATTTGGCAGTTCCATGTCTTTCAGGCAAGGTTCTTAATGGCAATATATGCTCCTTTACTTCCATAGCTCAATTTAAACTAAATATAAACCCCAAACCTTAAGTTCACAGTAAGAATGTGACCTCTGTGTAGGAATTGAACTGCAACTGCTGCTAAAATGTTACACACAACTTTAAAAAGTGTTAAATTATATAATGTTTATTTTGAAATGGCCCAGATCTCTGCTTCGTAGCATTGGGTCAGTTATCAGTGTTTAAAACTTATCACCAGTGTATAAAACTGTTACACTGCAACAGGCCTGCTCCCCTCTCAAAACTAATGATTTATTGATGTGGAAATTCTACAAATAGCACCTTAAAATGCTGCTCGAGTTTCCTGCCAAATCTGCTGCTCATGAAAACAAACATTTACTGTGAAAATTTGCTAGCTGTTGGCTGATGGTATTTTCCACCCTGAGCTCGGGTCTCTCTGTCTCTCTGTCAGCTTAAACAAATGACAGGCCCTGTTAATGCAGCTCACCCCTGGGCAGAGTTGTGATGTCCAGCACCATCGTCGTCGTTTTCTGCCTTAGGGTCTCTGAGCAGGCCTGCTGCTGCATTGCTGCCATCCTCATCCTCGTACTCCCTGACGTCATTCACCTCCTTCATCTTTAGCACCTTGACCACGAAAACCACAATAAACTACACAGAACAGGGGAGAAAACAGGAAACACAAAGAGATTAGATTGTTTCATCACTTTGCAAGGTTTTATTGAGACAAAGAAACATTAAACGCAGATGCTTTCTGGGTTTGAATAGAGAAACTGTGCATCCTCACCAAGAACCAGTAGATATTCATGAGCAGCAGCGCTAGAAGAAGAGCATTGAAGAAAAAGTAGAAGGGAATGCTGGGAACAGACTGGAGGCTGGACACACATGTGGCATACAATACTTTGAGTGGAAACCAGTAGAGACGGAACCAGAACCTAAAAGTGGAGGACGCAAAAACACAAGAGAGACAGCAGAAGCAGAAAAATTATTCATATTAATTCTCCTTCAATAACTTTTTGAGTGAATAAGACCAAGACAGAAAAAAAACTGCCAAGACAGAAAAAAAACTGCCAAGACAACAAAAATGAAAACTGTGACAGTTGACAATTGACACCAGAAAAGAGACAGAAAATTAGTCCAAATGTGTGTCTTTTTGAGTGTGTTTGATGAGCCTCACCATGTGATGCTGAAGCTGACAGAGCCCATGTTGGAAAGCACATCATTAAGCAAGTAATAGCCACCTCCTCTGGATTTCAGGTAGACGTTGAGCTTGGTGAACTCCAGCTGGATGTCATTGATGTCATGGAGGAATAACACCAGGATCCCTACGTTGTGGTATCTGAGGTGCAGGAAAAATGCGGTTCAGTATGTGTCTGTATGCTAGAGCTTACTTTCATTGGAAGTACAATACAAGTGGGCTTCAAGTTTTTTGTACACTGTTTAGATTTGAACCAGTGCTTTACTATTAAGGTCTGAGTGGTTCAAACAACAAAAAAAAAGACAAACCATCCATGGTCAGTCTTGGATTTGTTTTTTTTTTTTTTAATGGATGTGATTTACTATTGCTGAGCTTTGACAGTGTTTTATTTGATAACAGTGATCTGAGAGTAGGCTATTTGACATGAAACTCATGTATGCTATATCTGCATTCAGTACAAAGTCAAAATCTGATGTTCTTAACATAACATGAAAGAAGACATTAAAGAAGACAAAAATACCTGAAGGCGTAGGAGAAGCAAATGAGTGCCAGCGTGATGATGTGATGCACCACCATGACAGCTGAGTCCTTCCTCCATGCGTCCATGTAGACGGTAGCATAGATGGAGTGGCCGTAGAAGCTGCCCTGGATCAGGTAGGCTATGGCGATGTCTGCAGGCACTGACATACCACTCTTCCAGTCTGCAGAAACAGTCATGAAGTGTAAGGAGAGTAAGGGCCTCATCCACACTGAAAGCAAATTATGGGTGGCAGCTTTTGTTTATTTTTTTTTAAATTGACCTTTTTTTTAGCTTTTTTAACTCGTCACTTTAAATCAATCAATCATTTTTTTCTGAACTTATCTTCTTTTGTTCTCATGCAAGTTCCGAGAAAGTAGCAGGTTTTGGTAAACACCCGGATATAAAAACACTTCTGTATATCCATTAATAAAGCACATTATTATATGTTTTTTGTCACTCAAAATTTGAACTTGTTACGAGAAAGATGGTGGCATGAAGCATGCTGATGAGCCTGCTGTATCCTCTTATTTTATGTAACAGCACTGGCCTATTTCACATGAAGTTTAAATAAATTTGATTACCTTCTGTCTATAGGTGGCACTGCAGCAACATGAATTCAAATAGCCATAACTCACAACTGAAAACACTGCAGAGTAACATGAATTTAAATAGCCATAACTCATAACTAAAAACAGTGCAAAATAACTGTAACTCTGTACTGCACATGATAATTTAACATTTTGTAAAAGAAAACAAGGAAAGCTTGTGTGCTTTTTGGCAGAGGTAAGCATTGAGCTTTGGTCTCTTGCACTGTAGTTATACTGCCTTCTTGTCTTGCTATCTGTTTTGTTTTGTGAGCAGTTGGGCGTCTCAAACTGTCGCTCACACAATAAAACAGAGTGGCGTGATTATATCATAACTATCACACAGTTGGAAACAGGCAAACCGACAGACCTATTTACTGAGACCCACTGCTTATCAGCTCATTTGAAACTGAAAGAGGCCACTGTCTGTAAGCATGTGTTGAGACAACATAAATTTAGTCTGCAAAGGGCTGTGAAGGCTGGAGGAAAAAAAATGTTTTTAGAAAAATGAAAAAATCTATATACTTACACAGAAACAATTCAAAAACCAACATCTTAATCATATCATTAAATGTTTTATGGGCCAGTTTTTTAACATCATTATTCAGAGTTTTAATTATTTTTTGCAAGAAGTACTTTTTAAAGATATTCAATCTTATAATTAATTTGTCTTAAACTAGTCAGTTCTCTTTGACTTCAAAACACAAGCAATAATGTGACACACTTTAAAAGTGCAACCAACTGAGAGGATGAAGGATTCATCGTAAATGATGAATATGTTTTGTATAGGGCAGGATCGTTGTTTTTCACACGTTTTGGCTTATGTGGGGTCGGGTTTATAAAACAGGGTTTCTGAAGTACCGCAGGCAAAGCAAGCTAAATGAATGTCAAGGATCCTAAGCTAGCTCACGTCTCTAAAACCTATCAGATGTTGGACGGAAACTTTCTCCTCAGATGTTTGAGTAAGGTCTGTCTCCAGTGGGATGGGGTTACGTTTGGGCCTTGTGTAATGTTTATTGATTGGTCCTTCCGTCATTAAACATTGAGAAGAAAGCTGCTAGATGGATCACAACAGAAGAACTGCCAAGGGAAGGCCTGGGAGCTGCAGACTTTTTATTTTCACTCCTGAAAACTGAAGCTGTTTTTCCCTTTTTTTTTTTTTTTACCTTTCTGCCCTGGCTCGCTTCTACCACTATGTTACCTTGATTTTGCTTATTATTACAAACTTTCATCCCCTCCTTAGCCTCACATCTCTCACTCACTCTCTCTCTCCCCCTTTCCTTCTTAGCATTCCAGCCACATTACACTGCCTCTGTACACATCTCAGGCTGACAGCTATTAAAGGTGATGGAGCTATTAAAGATGAACCTGGCACTGTCAACCAGCCTTTGCAATCTCTTTACAAAGAGCGATGAAGTTGGACCGTAGCCCTGACACCTTCATGTCTGATGGAAGAGTCAGAGAGACTGTAAAAGACTTATCTGGATGTAAACATTTATTCTCCATTAGTGATACAGCTGCATATCCTGTATGTGCTGTCATAAAATAAGTCTATTTGAATACCCAAAAGTGTCATGTTAGCCCCACAGAGTCCCCAAAGGATCAGGCCATGCTGCCTGTTGTTTCATTTGATTAAAGTGACTTTTCCTCACCTACTCTTGGAGGTAAGGTGGATTTGGAGCCCATGCTTTTTATGAGGTCAACATTCTTCCAATAAAGACCCTCTTCAAGTTCTTAAAGGTGCACTATGCAACTTTTAGCAGCGTCGTAAACAAAAAACTAAGCAGAGCTCTTGGCACAAGAAATAGCAATTTGCAAGAGCTGACATGTCTTTTAGACATACTGTATCATATCCAAATATCAAGTCAATGGGGGTGCATGCATTTGCAACAGCCAGTAGCTTCTTTAAACTTGAAAAAGCTTTTTATCTTCAGCTTTAGTCTGTTATTGTTTACTCTTCATTATTGCAGAAACAGGCATTACCCACAAGTAAAATGCATCCATCAACATCAAAGGAAGTAATTAACAGCAGCAGATTTTTTGAGGTGATCACTGGCCACTTCACCTTCCAACCAGATCATCCTGACCGCCCCGGGGGGGAGAGGGAAGAGAGCTGGGATAAAGACAGCTCCTGACTCATGTTTGGTCACAGGAAAAACAAAATGGATGAAATGGGGCCCTTGCTGACCAAGCAGTTAGAAACAAGAAGCTGTTGTGCCTGTCTCTGTTTGCAGAACCTGTCCCCACCACAACATCCCTAGCTGAGTTGTGACTTTCAGACTGTATCAAGGCATTGAATGAGGGTTTCAGGAGGTAGAGGCGAGGAGGAATCGAACGAGTCACAAGGTTTTCTAGATGTCTCACTTTTTAATCTGAAATTGTCAACCTATTATCTCTTGACACTCAGTGTTATTCCTGGTGTATAGGTCTATATGTATATGTATATAAGTGCTTCAATGCCTTTAGGCTATATTTTGCTCTTCTTTATACAGTCTGTCATTTTGTATTGTATAAAGCACAACCAAATTTCATTTTGTTGTGCAACTCTGTGTTGCACAAGGATGAGTAAATTGTGTATGTTTACACTTGTAATGTTTGTTAGGGCTAAAAAGGACAAATAGAGCATGTCGCTCGTTTGGCACACATAACCAAAGCTGTTACTAAAATGAAGTCACAAAGTGCACCTTTAAAGGAGTTTAAGACATTATTTAACCATTAAGTAGTACTTTTCTTTTTATATGAATGATGCAGAGTCAAGCTATACATCAAAAGACCTAAAAGAGGACTAGTACCAAACCTTGATATAAATGAATTCAAATCACATTGTTATCTGCTCACACTGTTGTGTATCTTACTGTAGAAGACAGAGGGCGGGTCACTGAAAAAGGGGTAGGAGGTAAAGAAGAGCAAGTAGGTGCTGTATGACCACGACATGGTGTAGAAGACCAGCTTCCACGCACTCTCCGGCATCTTGGCAGCATCTTTGGGCATCAACCTCCACCACTGTGCAAGAGGCTGCAGAGATAGAGCAGAGAGAGGAACCACAGTCAGCACAGTCAGGCAGGGGACAGGAAGTTAACTCTTAGAATGTATTCAGCTTCTTTCTTCAGGCATGTGGCTGAGCGAACCGCTAGGAGGCCTCTGGGCACAAAAGCTGATTAATTTAGTTGGTGTTCTTTTATAGAAGGCTCTCATTTTAAGATGTGTGGTGAGAAAAACAATCTTGTTAATGCATTGTTGTGGCTTCTGAGCTGAGATGAAATCTTTAGCTGCTTTTGTGCTGTTGTAAATAACCATTTATGTTGTTCTATTATGCAAAGGGTGAGGGAAAAATAAGACTTAAAAATTACTGCTTTTTGGAAACCACATCTTACAGCAAACAGAGGGGGGACATTCAGAGAGAAATCTTGAGTAGGTCAGATGGACTGCAGATGTTTTTTTTTCAGGGCTTGTATCTGTTGCAACAACTCTAGGCACATTTTTCTGAACTAATAAACACTGGCTGCAGCAAAAAATTGGGCCAAAACGGATGTTTGAATGGAGACAGCATTAGGATTGTATCTCTATCACTGAACATTCAGGACACAATGTAAACTAAACAGAAGTGCTTACTGGGCAGTGTTTGAAAAACTAGCCATCAGAAAAAATGTTGGACAAAGTGAAATTATGAAACTGGAATGTACAAAGTTCGATTAAAAAAATTTTTCACTCTGCAGCAGAGAACCTAGAAGTTAAGTCTGTAGTTTGAAGAAAAACATTCATAACAATTTAGAGGTATTTCATAAAAAACTTCAGATTATTGATTTTCTACATAATTGCTGATATTGAAATGTCAATAAAGACTAAAGGAGGACCCCCTGCAGGCCTGTTGCCTGTGCCTCTGGCAGTTTTAAGATGTTTAGAGGCCGGAATACTGATATAAAGACTGATATGTCTTTAAATAAAAAACGACCTGCATTGCAACTTGGACTTTAACACCTGTGACTCATGACTTCATTTGTATTTGAGCCTGTTGATTTGAAAGTGCTTGAGATCTTACACCAAGTACAAATACTAAAAAGTAGGTTGTTATTTACGAAGTGTGTCACAATTCAGTTCATTTCCTGACTCAACTAATGTTATTGCTTTTCTTTCCAAGCGAGTCAGCACTTTTTTCCCCATATCCACTTTGTTTGAACTAACAGTATCCAATTAAATTGCTGCAGTAAACAACTAACCATACGTCACCAAGCTCCAGGCAGAAAAAGATATACCCAGGATCATTTCATTTGTGTGTCATAACTTTAAAATATTCAACAAAAACAAATAAGAAGCAAAAAAAAGTCAGTTTTGGTGTGGCTAATTAATGCATGACAAGGATTTTGCCGTACACTAACAAAGGCCAGTGCATTTTGTGGGATTTTTTATAAATATTTCCAAAAACACTTTAATTGACACACAAGCTCCCTTAATTTCTGTATGTTGTTCTCTTTCTAACATACACATACTCGCAGCATCAACACTAAGCTTCAGCACATCATGAGAATGAGACTGTCTGCCGACAGGAACTCTTTCACAAGTCTGCTTATGGTTTGCTATGTATGCAGAAATACAGGAAGTCGACAAGAGGGCTTCTGATGTCCTGATGTAGCATGATTACATGACCCCACCTACTCACTGGTGGAGCCATGTTATCTTCCTCCGTCTCCTTACAACCATCTCTTACCTCTTCTGTCTCTCGTTTCACAAATCTATCTGTGATATAAAAGCAGAAACTCTGAATTGCAATTAATCTGTTTGACTAGCATTAAAATGTTAAGAAAATGCCAAAGATTTGACACAGACTATCAATTTCCTACATGGGTATCTATATAAAAAGGGAAAAACGTATATGAAGGCACAATAATAAGACGAGGTGCAGGTAAGATAGGTAAGAGAGGTACATCAATTAAGCAGTAAGTCAGGCAGGTGTTCAGTGTTTTATAACTGGGCCAAGACAGGAAACCAAACCCAGCTCTCTGCCTCATAAACAAAATACCACACACACACACAAACACAAGCCACTTTGGAGGGCAATGAAATGGTGTAACAGGAGGCGGTAAAGTGAAAGTTGCCTGTGTCAGTGATACAGTACATCTCAGTTAGTTGTTACCAAGCAGCTAGTCTACATGACATGATCCGACAAGGCTCAGTGACTGATTACATGACAAATTAATGGAGGGGAGCGTCTCTATGGCTGAATGTCTTTGAAAGTCACGTTCACGGAGATTCATTTAACGATTTCTGCCCCCTTTTTTCCAATTCATTTTCTTTTCTTTTCCTTTCTTTTTTTCTTTTCGGTCACTTCTGTCTCTTTTCATCCAGTTTTCTGGATTTGATTGGAATTCCTGCGTAACAAACAAGAAAATAAAAACAAGACAGGGTGGAGGAAGCGGAAGGGGCAACACAGATGTGAGATAAAAATGAAACGGCAACAGACTTTGTTTTACTCAGTCGTGACACATGTAGAAACAGACAGCAGGGGCACATGATCCCACCCCTGGATGCTGATTGGTTGAGACTGTGGTAACATGTGGTGCATGTTCAGAAAGTCATGACCCGAGTACAGGAAACACACCACATTCTTTTAAGACTCTCAGTACATCTGTATCAGTCCCTCTCGATCAGCCCTCCCATCCTCTATTCTCTCCCCCTCCTTTCTCTTCATTTGTCACTCTTCCCAGCTCTGTCGTTCTTTCGCTCTGTCCCCCCCTGCGCCTCACCCCTGCTTGCAACATTTATTTATAGAAGCCAGCTGTCAGTACACAGCATACCCCCTCAGCCTTCCACTACATCACCCCCTCCAATACAAAAAAACATAGGCCTTTGCACACAGACACAATAGCTCAGAACCCTAGTGGCTGATACAGGTCACTGTGAACACCCGCCATGCCTCTGCAGCTCATAGCTTACATGTTAAACACCGTTACTGCTGACTCACTTCTGGTTCAACTCTTACTAGTGTTTCCACATTCTATCTGTTCTATTTACCTCTAATTTCTTCTATCCACTATTTAACTATTTCCTCTTTACATCACAATATTCGCTGTTCCTTGTCATTTATTTAAGTAGTATTTTTTTTTTTTATCAGTAAATGTGTCTCTATTTACAATGTAACTGAACGTAGCTTGACAAGTTTTGCTATACTTTGAAAAGCAG
>JAQNCA010000025.1:15604821-15627423 GCA_029783725.1 Acanthurus tractus
ATTTGGGAGCAGATTAGTCACAGGGCAGAAATTACATTATTTTTTTACTTTTTATTGAGTGTTGCGGCATTAGGCCTCGGCAAAAAAGGCCCTACATCTTGAAATCCAGTAAATGGCAATACATTTTAAATATAATTAAACATGGAAATTTTAATGATGAGTATAGGTGCTTTTGGACCAAACAGCTGTGGGGACTTATTGAGGAGGAACTATTCATTAAGGATGTTTGAGAACTACACACCTTGGGGGACTTTTTTCTGTTTGTATTTGCACCCTCAATAGGAACCTTAAAGCACTGTTAGCTGGCCGACAGTTGGTAGAGCAATGTCACTTCAGCATGACACAACTGAAAAATATGAGGTATGTATGCACTTTTATACTTTGACTGAAGTGAAGGATTTGAAAAAAGACCTTAATTTCCACTAGTTTATTTTTAGATCAGTATTTGCAATTCTACCCAGAATTTGTGTACTGCTACCAGCTCTGGGGATGATAAGGATGACATTGTGTAATTAAATCTGAGTTAATAGCCTCGCCACAGTTGAGGTGAGTTGTCAACAGTGCAAAAACACTTCATGGAAATATTCAAATACATATTTAGTGGTTGCAGATATGCATAGCATTTTTAAATCATCCTAAAGGAGTGGAGTATTTTATATATGTAATTTATGGAAAATATCTGAACACACCTGAAGGATGCACTGTCTTCTGTTCATCATCTGATCTAGAACATAAGAGTCAGGTTGCAATTTATGTTCATTTTTATTATGGATTAATCTACTGATTGATCGAATCTTATCTGATTCATTTGATCTAATCTATTTAATCTGTTGTCAAACAGTAGTGAAAAACATAAAAGAGCAGAATCCTCATTTTGCATTTTTTTTCCTTCTCTTTCACTGTATTTGCTAATACTGCAACATGGCTTTTCCTCAAACCTTTGGACCGCTTGATTCTAAGTGCATTACAGGTTGAAACAGCCCTCAAGGCAGCCAATTCTACAAAGTGCACAAAGTAAAGCATCAGTGCAGAAAACCATTAGACAATCAACTTTCTAGAAGACACAGAAGCTTTGAAACGCTGTGGCATACCTAAAACCAGGCAATCCAAACATATACATAAATGCTGTGTGTATACAACACCAATAAAGATAAAAATATGAGAAATATAATTAACTGCATCTATCACAAAAAAATGGTTGAAGTAAAACTTCTGTGTATGAAATAATGTGGCTGTCAGTTTTTTGAACGCATAAGCACTCAGTCTTTATGATGTATGACACACTGAAGCCCAAAGCAATAGATCCTGTGTCAGGTGATGGTGAAAGTGCTTCTCAATTAAACTCTATGTGACAATAAATTAGGTGGCTGAGTCAAAAGAGGAGAGAGGAGGAGAATAAAGAAGAGGGGAAAGGGGTAAAGAAGAGAGGAGCAAAGGGAAGAAGAAAGGAGAATGGGGAAGAGGGGGGAGGAGAGAACTAATAGGAATCAAACTTCATACCAATTGCTTACAATCAGTGTCAAAATAACAAGCAAGTTTCACCTGAGTAGGCACTTTTGGCTGAATGTATAGCACTTCCCCTTCACCACAAATCCAATATCAGGTTTCTCTCTGCGGCTCTAATGCACAACAATGAGCAGGAGCTTAGTGGAACATGATCTGGGATCCGTGGTTGGGGACCTTGTCAAACCTCAGACTACTTTCACTTTTAGAACAACAGTAAGGGATGAGGTGCTGCTCAGCTCTATGCAGGGAGATAAGCTCAGCAATGAGGCTGTGGCTGGCAAGCATCCTGCTGCTCTCCTCTTTGAGTGACTGCTTCAGTGCGTGCGTAAGGGGCTATGAGTGGCATTTATGAGAGAGGTAATAAACTGATGCTGCAAAAAGGGTTTGCCCACTTCCTTTTTTGTTTTGTCTGCACTAAGCAGCTAGTGTGTTCTCACATTTGAAATATATTCTTTGATGTTGTTGGGTACAAAAATAAAAGTCAGGTAGTGAACAATAGTTGTATGTGTTAGACAGTATATTTATCCTTTCACCAATATATACATGTGTGAGGTACTTTGTGCAATTGTGCTAATAATTGGCTGCTTAATGCTGAGTAAGCAGGCTTGGCCCCAGCTGCACAACCCCTAAGCCCACTTCTCCTCTCCATATCTTCCTTCCTCTTGGTCTCTCTTCCTTCTCTTTCCATTTTACGCCTTTGAAAGGAAGTTGCTAGGGTAGTGCATGTTTTGATGGCGTGCATGCAAATGTAAGCAAAAACAAGCATATGCATGTGAAACCTCATATCACTAATAAATACAAGCACAAACACATGCACTTGAATGTAATGCACAAATCATTAACCAAAAAAAAACATATAAATTATGCAAGCAAAACAGAGACACTAACCTACACACAGGCTCTTTAGCTCCTGCTTATGTCTCACTTGACATTTGGAAAATTACTATTTTTTCTACAGAAAACAGCTTGTAACAGCAGAGAGAAGAATTGCAACATATATCAACCCATTTACCTGAGATTCGTATTAGGTTTTTCAACACAACAGTGGAGAAAATGTTTAGTTTTGTTTGAATTTTAAAATGCCGATGTCAGCAATTCTCATGAATGTGTATTCAACAATGTGATGCACTACAGTGTCTTCATGTAACAGTTGGGCTCAAATGGCTTAACAATGAGTTGCATTTGACTCAACTGTAATGATTGCAGTTAAAACTTAAACTGAACTGTACAGTACACACTCGCTATCAGCATCTAACAGTCATCAGTCAGTGAGCTGACATGTGAAAGGATGATACCATGAGGAACTTGGTTAACCTTGTTTGGTTAACATAACACAAAAGGGTTGAAAGAGAGAGAGGGTCACCAAACCAACCTCTAGGTTTGTAATCTTGATCTTATTTTCCAGCTCTGACCAGCCTTGATCACGGTATTCATTCACTCTAAAACCAAATGTTCATTCTAGAGTTGGGCTGAAGGTCGATCATCAACCACCGAGCCCTTTTGCCATTGGAAACAAAGGAGTAAAACTTATCCACTGAGCGATACTCTTCTGTTTTTCCTAGAAACCCAAATTTCAAAAAAGTAAGAGTTGGAGTACTGCTCCTACTAAACATGAAGCAAGGCCTGTCCTAACCAACAATTCTTGATTGTTAAGGTGACAATAACCATTTTTTCACCATGTCTTGCCCGGCACATTTAACTCAGAGTGTTTAATATTTAAAAAAAAAAAGTAAATAGAACAATAAATTTAACTCTTGCTGATTTGTTGTCACATCTGGCATATAAAATACTACATTAAAAATATCAACAGTAATTGATATTCAACATTCATACATAAAAGACATATAACGGAAAGCATTTAACTGCTATGTGAGACGGTAGCCATTCCAGTTGCATCCAGCCTTATTTCTAGAATTGTACTGTAAATATAAATCTTCCCAATGTACAGACAACTGAATATGTATTTTACAAGGTCCACAGTGGACTCTTTTAACAGTGAGTGGGTTCTAGCAGAAGGCATAAGTATCACACTTGTATAGTTTGTACAATGTAACAAGGTTTGGCTGCTGTTAGTGTGGTGCTACTAACTATGTACAGCAACCTTTGCTGTACCATACAACACAGGCAAAAAAAAAAATCAAGTATCAGTCAGACTTCTTTCATATTTTATTGTAAAATGTGACTATTCAGTGGAAAAAGACCACAGTGAGGAAAGACTTTAAATGGGTCAACTTTCATTCTTCAAACATGACTGGGAGTACTGTAAGTAACAAAACAGGAAACTAATTATTTTTATCTATCTATTCCATCCAGCTCTAGCAACCCATGTATTAATACGGCTGCTGTAAATAGAGATTGATTTCAGACAACAAATCAGGGCTGCGACTCATAATTAATGTAATGTCATCAAATGAGTTATCTGGTCAAAACAATGGTTAAACCCTAAAATATTTAACTTACTGTAACAAACATCCAAAAGAAATAGTTCTGACATTTAAGAATCCGGAGTCATCAAACATATGTTTTCTTTGTTTAAACTGAGTTTGAATTGCTGCTTTTGTAATGTATCTTGTAGTTTATATGTTGTGTGTGGTATGTTGTGGATTGCTGTATGTTATGTTGTATTTAATGTATTTTGATGGCTGCCTTGGCCAGGTCTCTCTCTTGCAAAAGAGCTTAATCTTATCTTATCTTAATGGGACCTTCTGGTAAAACAACAGCAAAACAACAAAGGTAAAAAAACAAAGATAAAACAAGACTAATGGATGATCAACATAGTGGCATTACATTTTCTTTTAATTGCCTTATTTTTACAAGAAATAGGTCCAGTGCACAAATTCATGTCCAATAAAAAAACAAAAACATATCAATAAAAGTTAACCAAAGTTTATTATACTGACAAATGTACATCTCAATAATTGACAGTTATGTGTATACATATGTAATTTTCCTTGGGTCCATTGATGGCATTTTCAATGTACGTCAGAGGAACCAGCATTCATTCCTGCCACATCAAATCATTAAAGCTCTCACAAGATCACTATAGGGCACGATTACAAGGTGCTTTGTCATATGATGTTTGCTCTGGACCTAATTAATATGCCTACTCATGACTGTCCATACTGTCATTTATTGTGCTTATACTGTCCGGCATCTTAGCCATTACTATGTACCACAGCCAATAGTAATTGTCTACTTTAACACTCAGAAAACCACACATTACTGTCAAGATATTAAGTACACTGCGGTTTACTTAACCAGCTTAACTAAAAAAAAATGTGCTCAAGTCTGTGCAATTCTCTGTGCTCAAGTAAGAGCTCAGATAATATAGTTGTTCTCCTCTGACAAGCTACCTCAGCTTTTGTGATGTATAACAGCAACTGCGTTTTGCACTAGCTCAGCACAGCTCACCGAAGCTCACCGAACACTGAACCTATCCTCTTCCTCCCTAATATAAGCACTTTCCAAGTTGGTATTAAACATGCACTATAAAACCAAGGGCACACTGACACATATTCACAATTTAACCGACATTTAAAATCTCACCTCATTCCTCATAGCCCCTTATAGTAGTAACCAGGCCTTAAATGGTATCCATTCTATACTGTTCCATAAGAGTCAGTGAGTCACACACTGAGACACATATACATAATGTAAAAGGGAAAACAGGCCCCATTCTTTGCATTCTCAGGTCACATCTGGCTTCACACATGGGGCCCTGAACTACAGAGCACTGCAACAAAATCATCATATAGCATTAAACATGTGTGGACACTCCACCCCCAACCCATGACTATGACAGAGTGACGACACATGCGTCACATCCAGGCTACATGTGGAGAGGGCCCCTCCCTGGCAACACCAACGGGGTGAAGGTACTCAGGACTTGGACGGGTGAAGGGAATGTAAGAGACCTGGGCATGGGGCCAGTCTGTCAGAGCACAACCTAAGCATCTGGCCTCTAAGTTACATATTGTGGTAAGAAACAATGTCGTAATGCTGCTTTCAGACACCGAGAGACACTGTTTTTTTTAAGTGCACATCTTCAGGTAACTCAAGAACGCAATGGTTTTTATTCAATGGCAGTTACATGTCTCTGTTGATCTCTTTTCCGGAAATAAAGCCAATAATATAATACTGATGCACTAAGCAATACGATGACATGTGTAGGAGAGATTTTGTTATACACCATTACAAGCATTTCTTTACACAACATCTCTATTAGGTCACTGTGGGAAATGTTGTGGCTAACGAGCAAAACTGATTGACTTTCGTTTTGATTAACATTGAAATTGGTATGGTAATCCAAAATACAATAAACTAAATTCTATCCATACTGCTCAGTCCTACCTTTGGCTTATGTGTGTGTAAAAGAGAGACCGACAAAGAGATAGGAAGGAATGGATAATAGGAAGTTTGTATCACTTTCAGTTTGAAATACCTGCACATAAGGACTCTACTACTATGTCCCAAAAAGTGCTGAAAGCACTCATAAAAATCTGTAGCTTCAGGATTTATTGACTATTACTAATGATTAAAATGTTGTTTGAACTATGTTTGGACTGTGTTCAGCCAACAAATTTCATGTAAAAAAAAAGAGAGAGAAAATAGAATTGGTTGTGTATTATTTGTATCTTTTAACAGGTGAAAATTGGCTTTGTCATCAAAATATTTGCTATCTACTACCAGATTACTATAATGAATAAGTTTCGAGATGAAAATCCAACTCTCTAGTATTAGTCTTAAGGACAATTTCATGGCTTCGGTTATTACACAGCACTTATTACGATAAAATACACACATATTCATTATAGTACACAGCGATGGACTACCTACTTCCAACTTCTGTTTGACAGTCATTTACTGAGCTATGTGCCATAAACAAAAGCTACCAAAACTCTGCTCACCAAAATTTAAAAGCATCACAGGAATGTCAGAATTCGTATTTGTTACACCTGTTCAGCTAAAATGTTTGCCCAACACGAGTACAGATAAGTGTGTTTACTAGCTGTATCTCGAACCCACAACTAGATCTAATATTTGTTAACATTTGTAGCAGTCAATCTCACCTGCTTACACCCACTCCCTCACATTCAGCCTGTTTTGGCTGCCCAGAGCAGGTGCCCTGAGGAACAGCCCCTAAGGGGTGGGATGCTCTGGGGCCATACTTCTGCAGAGCTGGGGTTTCTAATTAGAAGAATTAGCTTCCAAACCCATTAATTAAAGGTGTAAATAAAATACCTGTGGGTAGAACTGGGATTGGCATGTGTTGTGATATGTCACCCACCTTAAACAGACTTTCTGTCAGTCCCCGCCTGACCTGCGTCCACAAAAAGGCGCAGAAGAAAAACAGGGCGACCTCGGTCAAGGTAATGTATGCGTTATCCAGAAGAGTCCGTTTGGTAAGCTCCAGACCGCAATTACTACAGTCCCTCCATGCGCCAAACATTACGGTGGAGGCTTTGGTGATAAGTTCCAAGTATCCAGGCATGGGCTCCATTTCCACCGGCCCGGCGTCCCCGGTGTCACTGCTCATTGAGGCGCGGCGCAAAGAGAACAAAAAACCAGAAAAAAAAAAATACTCCAATTGAGAGACAGAGGGAGTAAGGGGAGCAGTACAGTCCAGACTGGTTCACTAATCCGTCAATCAGCTTGCTAGCTCACCTAAAAACGCCAGAACAAGCTTATCTTGTCAGCTTAACCTCCTCAGTAGCCTAATTCTTTGTTTTCCAAATTAACGCATGGGCCCATTCTTCGCGTATAGGACAGTTTTATGAATGATAGCAGGGCCCACCAGGTCTGACCAGACACACTGACTGTGTGGCTTTATTCTAATAACAACAGAAACAAATTATTTAATAGGTTTTTAACAATTAATCCGAGTCCTTAGTGCCTGCCTGCTGAAGGTTTCTTCTGATCATCATTCCGCTACGCACGAGCTCATCAGCGGCAACAGCGCGTCCTGGTTAGCCGCCTAGCTAAGTTAAATCATACGCACACAATAGTGAATGGGCCAACATTGACTACAGCTTCCAATCTAGCTAGCTTTTTGAATAAATTAACCAAAAACGTGATGTACCGCACATACATACACGATTTGAACTTGAAATCTAACGTTTCCGTCGCCTTCCAGCGCCAAGCCCAGCCAGCACATGCGATTTTTGTGCCGCTATGCTGTAACGTACGTACAGCACGGTCTCATCTCTGTCCGTTATTCGCCTTATATAACGTCTCTGTACCGTTAGAATAGCAGATTCCTGGCCAACCGGCGAATCTCACACGAAGCCAAGTTATTCCAGCGAAGAGAGAAGGATAAATAAGAATATTATCCTGTGAAGAGGTTGTCGTCTCTGTCTTCTCCGCCAGCGCTGCAGCTGCTCTGCTCTGGTCAACGTGTTCAAAGCTGCGTTCTGACAAGTCGCGCTTTGCTTTTAACGGCAATCAACTGGTACGTTAAAAAGAGGACAGCGTACGTTTATACGAAAAGGAGAAAAAAACGTGGAGAGGGCGTGACGTAATTAAGGCCGCTATCTTCTTTTTGAACCCTCTGCTTAAACCGCTGAGGGTTAAAAAGGATGACTTAAAGAGACAGTGCAGACAAGTTCTTCGTACAATACTACGCACAGTACATTTACATCATGCAAATGTGTCAAAGAGCCACAGGAAGCATTTTAAACGGTCACAACAGGATTTTTTCGGTTTTAATTGATAGTGTTTGCCCACACAGCCCCTCTTCCTTTTTTACATATTCACACTTCAAACACAACGCTGGTTAAAAAACATTTATTATCATTTCAAAGGAATGCTTACTTAAACAGATGTGTTGATTTCCATCAGAAGTGCAGATTTCCAAAGCATGAATTTTAAGTCAGACATGTTTCATCTGAACTAAAAGGAAATTATGACTTCTGGTTTGGTTTGAATAGTCCGAGTAAAAATAACAAAAACAAATACAGGTACGCGGGTTAGAGGGAAAAAAGACTGGGGAGACTTTATTATGCTATACTGAAGTCCATTGTTGAGGTTTCTCAGCATACACAGATGTCTTATGCTGTGGTGGTGGGAGCATACTGCATCACAAGTCTGTCAAACTCATTCTCCTGCAAGAAAACAAATATTGGAGAAAACTGTTAAACACCAGGAAAAACATCCAGCCCAGGAGAACAGCTGTGCATTGCAAGGTTTATTTTGTAATGGTATAACCCAGTTTTAGCATGTTTATTTGAATCTGCACCCCGGTGTAATTACAACAAAATGTGTGACAAAGGCTAAGGAGTTAGAGTTCAATGCTCTCATGACTTTACTTCAAGGACAACAGCTGCCCAACAACCTGGTCAAGTAATTGAATTATGACAGAGTCAGTGTTTTGTCAATATTTGTGAGTTGTAAACCTTAAGAGCTCTGGCCACAGTTCAGTTCAGTGGCACACTTCAGAATATAAAAGATAAAACAACAAATGCACACATGAGCATGTTACCTTGGCTAAATAGTCTTTGAGGAATGGATGGGCTTTGTGTGCATCTTTCAGTTGAGAGAGGTACCTATTGGTTACCTAGGAAAAAAAGGAAATTAATCACAAAAGAGTTAAATATTTACATCAGTTATTAACAGACAAAAAACTTAAAGGCACAGTATTAAGGACCCTGAAAATCTGTTTCCTGATTTCAAATGCTATGTAAAACCTGTTTTACGGAGACCTCAAAACTGTAAAAGAAAGTAAAGCTTACAAAGGCTTGTCAACAACAAACAGACTAACATTTTCTGCCAAAATTATAACAGCTTTGTTTTTTTGTTTTGTTTTTTAACATAAGAGAACTCAGCATTTGCGTTGGTGTCTGTGTTCTTCTCAATAGATTGAAGTGGGTTTGCAGCTTGGATGAACAAAAGGCAATGAGGTTATCTGTGTGTGTTACATCTCTTTTAGTCATGAATATTAATTATTATAGAGAAGTGCGTAGTCTTGATATTTGTTAGAACTGTGGGGTTTTCTGGTTTCCAGTTAAGTAGGCACTTCAATTATTGGTGATCCTGGTACAGTAGTGTTTTGAATGTATTATTTAAGGCCTGATTACTGTGTGTCTATGAGAGCAAAAAGGGAGAGTGAACAAATGCTAAGACATTTACAGTGCACAGTGGCAGACAATTAAGGCAATCAACAACATCTTAATAATAGTCAGGAGACCATGATAAAGTCCATTGAGAAGTTACGTTCCACAATACCTGAAGATTAGGCTTGTTTGTGCAAATGATGTTATTTTGGTTAACCTTGAGTAAAATGAGCTAATCAGTGGTTAGCACATCTAGGAACCTTTTACAATGGCTTTAAGTCAATGGTCAGGGTTCTATTACTATCTTACTATCATGCCTTCAATACTGAAGAAAGATAACTGAGCCTTTATCTTATGAACTCTGAGTTCCACGAAGAAACCACACACAGCACTTAACCAGTAGAAATACTTTTCACGATAGAAGACAAAAGCAATAAAGAAACTGCTTGGTTGAATACTACTGCTTGTTAATACACATCAAAATGCTGAAAGAAGCCTCTTGCACTCTAAGCACAGATTGTTACTGGGAAAAAGTTTTTTTTTTTTAGTTTTCTTTGACTGAGTTCACGTTTGTGTATAGGAAACTGCTTAACTGGTGGCAGTTATAGTGCTGGCTTCATTAACAGCTTTAGGTTCAAAGTCTCACCTCGGGAGCTTTGCCCAGGTGTTGAGTCAGCACTATGAGGTTGATCAACGTCTCAGGATGACTGCTGTCCTAAATAAGGGAAAGAGGAAGACAGGTGGAAAGAGAGTGAAAGAGTCAATCTTAAAACGCAAACAAGACAGCAATAGAAACATAACAGTGGAGGCAGGGCAGAGAAATATTTATTGTCACATAATGAGATGAATCACGCAATGACTGAGTTTAATCTCCTACGCCACATGTAGAGCGGTCAATATGTGTAGTATTCCATACAAATGTGCAGCTAAAATGTTATGTGGAAAATGCTATATCTTCTGTTTAATATTTTCTTTTATTTATTTCATCTTCAAAAATAAAATGATTTGTCTGTTAATCCTCCACACAACTGATCACTGACATTCATGTAATACTCTTGTTATACTCGGACTTTTTAGTAAAATTTAACATCAATTGGTTACCATCTCTTTGTAATTATTTAACGAGTCAACTTTGTGTTGAATCAATCAAGTCATCAATGAATGGCTTGCCTCATAAAGTAGAACTACTGAGCTTGCTGGGGGAGTATTCCCCAAAGGAAACTCAGAGAAGCCTGACATTTACAAAAACAAAAAATAAGTTAATCTAAAGTTGATCTAGTTTTCTGGTTACTAAGGTCTTGTTTTTACAGTCAACGTGATTGTGCCAGTTCAATTTAAACACAAAAACACATGACATGTCAAATAATTATCCCATCCATTCACACTGTATTAGAACAGACAGCTGCAATGTTCACAATGGTAACACAAAGTGGCCCATATTTAATATTTATACAGTATGAAAAATTAAAATGAACAAAAGAACATTACCGCAGAGTGAGCATTATTTGATAGTGTACACTGGTCAGACCCCATCTTATTTCAGATAAGACACAATTACTCTGGACAACAAAATAGTATTTGGTGCCATCTGCTGTTAAAACAAGAGAAGCTGAAAATTTTTAAATTGCACATTATGTTTTGAAGGGAAACATCTATTGGCTTGTGATAAATTGAAAGTTGTGATATTAGATCTTAATTACTCCTTAATACTATAAAAAATAATAGCTTTGTTACTTTAAAATGTTTTATGACAAATGGGAAGGGGCTTGCTGAAGCTTGTCTGGTTTCCCTGATATTCCATTGGTTTTAGTGTATAACACATATCCTAAATTAAAAGGTCTTTATGAAAAAAACATTAACATAATAAGAAAACTAACAAACTACTCCTTTTTGGTTATTCATACTGCTGGTCTCAAAGATTGCATTGCTGAACCACAAATATTTTTGTTAAGTATTTTCAAAGATGCTATCAGTAACATTTTAGCACCAGTTACAGTACAGTTACTCTAAACTCTGACTCTGGTTAAATCTCTTATTAAGGTAGCCCAGGTGCAGCTCAGGGTATGGAAACAGTTTCATGTTTTTCAGTCAGCTTTAATTAAACTGATGTACATTCTAAAGCTTCTATAGCACAGTTTAACCTACACATCAACCCTGTACACAAAGTACACAGTAGATATTTGATCTCAGTATGTGAATCGTACTGTGCTGGTGCAAAAATTCAACACATTGTACCTTCAAATTTGATTTTGAATATTCATTACTTTTAAACTGTGACATAAAACTGTGGGGAGAGTCAGATTAGCTTGTTCAAATTATGCTTCATCATCACATAAAAAAGCTTACCTGTGACAAACATCAACATTATTACATTTCTTACTTTAATAACACTTCAAACAGCAAAGTTTCCAAAAGACTGGACACCCTCCAAATTGTTAATATCTGATCCATCAAAATTCATTTTGAAATGCATCTTTTAAAAAGGGGTTAATCCTATATCCATATTATAAAGCACCTCTTCCATAATTCCCTTGCTTAGTAAGCGTTCATTATGGATTAAATTATGAAGAATATGCATCTAACGTCAGCCTTATAAACAAACCCCTGAGAGCTTTAACTAAATAATCTGTGCATGAATGTGCAGGTAATAAGTGATGAAGAGACGAAACAATAAAGCCATATACAAACAAACTACTGTCATCTAACCTTGTCAAGTGCCTCCTGTAGCACACCCTCAGCCTCCTCCCACTTGTTCTGAGCCATGTAACAGGCTGCCTGCCCATTGAGGAGCAGCAGTGTAGAGGAGTATTTATCTGACATCTCCTGGAAAATGTAGTAGGCATCCTGCAGCTTCTCTCCACCCTGGAACAAAAAGTAGAATGCAATCAAATGTGTATAGCAAAGTTCATGCTGAAAAGCCAATAATAAGTGCAGAGCCCCAGCTGTTTGATTGATTGTATTTTACTTTTTTAGTGGTGTAAGGGGTACACACTGATCTGCAAGAGTTGAAAAACCTATAATGTGTAATAAAACAACACAGTCCTTTTTTGACTTGCCCTACTTAAGTTAGGTTAGCAGCAAGAGTTGCAGCAAGAGGTTCTAACATACCTGTGCTACCCTGCCTGCTAATTATTTGAAAACTGATTGCTGCTGTAGTCAATCACAAGACAACATGCTGAAAATGTGATGAGTAGGAATACAGTTAAGTTGGTTTACATACAGACACACTCCATTACGTACACGAAAGAGCCTTTACTTACAGATCAACTATGTGCCTTTAACTTTGTGATTTAAATAAATGTTCCTTACCACAGCAATATTAACCCAGGCTGTAGCCAGCTGTGTTAGGGTAGCGTCCTCATCCTGCTCCTGCATCTTTTTCAGCTCTTTTCTGTTATTGAGAAAAACATAATGCTATCATTATAGAGAAAGACAGTCCCATTTATTGCACATGCAAAGCCTCTTTTTACTATACAGGTCCAGAGTTAAACATAAACACTTAAGATTTTTTAAGAGAGTTTACAATTAAGAATATATCCACTGTCAAATTAGAGGACTAGGCATATTTAAAAAGCATATGGGTGTTGCCATGTTTCTTTAAAGGACAAATCTGCCCAAGAAATCAAACCAGTTACTAATTTAATGAGATTGCCATACCTTGCCAGGTCAACACGATCCAAACTCAGCAACACCTGAATGGTCATGGCCATACTGAAAAACAAAAAAATGTTCAGGTCAGTTTCAGGCTGTTGCCTCTAAAATAAAAGCAACCTTTAGAGAGACTTTAATGGCGTTTTTGTTTTTAAAGATTTGGATGAATTTTATCAAAGTCACACAATAGCACAAACTAACTGACTGGCTGGCTGAAGCAGCAGTAGACCAGCAACCTTGATGTTTTATGAGGCAAAAACATTGTTTTTGTCAAAGGAGTCTGGTGGCTTTGAAAAGAGTGAAATGTGGTAAAAACAAATCACTTAGTAATGTCACCCTTGTAGTTGAGATGATAATGCAGTCTAAGTTGCAAATTTTAACTGCTCTTATATTTATATTACAAAGTAACATGGATTCAACTAATTCTGCTGTCTTTATTGTAGTTCCAGTGTTAGTTTAAATAAATAATATGTATGTCAATATGTATCTAGTTATAATCAGGTGGAAGTGAAAATTAAATGTTGCTGAGTCTATATTTTTTACAGTTTAACCTTCTTACCACTCCAGACTTTCTCCTTGGTGCAGAGTCCTGAGAGCAGCATCAGTGTTCATTTCATGGTAGTAGATGGAGGCAGCCATGAGGAGGAAGGTGGTGTTGGCAGCATCCACACTCTTCGCCATCTTCTTTTCTAGATCAGCAACAATAGCATCCCTGCAGTAAAAATAAAAGTATATTAAAGTATATTGTTGAGACAAAAAGAGATTTACACTTGAGATCATCCTTGAATCACAACCAGATGTTAGGAAAGTAAAAGCCTAGCCTAGGTGCACAACGAAGCCAAACTTTTCATCAAAACTGTGTAGATGAGATTACAGTGGGTACTAGAGACTGTGTGACTGCATTTAATACAAGGTGCTTAGTACAATACTATTACTAATTAAAAGATTCATCTGCTAAATTTGTAGGAGAGTTACTTTCTACACAACATATTGATAAATAGTATGAATATTTTAGCCATGTTTTAATGTTGGCATAAAAGACAAATGTAAGCTCTTGCCTTTTGCTTTCATTGGACAAATACTCAGCAAACATCCTGACAGCCTGAAGCTCTGGTGGAGAGTTGCCTTTGATGTCATCCAGGACAACAGCATACTTCCTCTGCAGTAGCACAATGCACAATTCACAGGATGAGCAGGTATGTCAGCCTGTCAGATAACTGTGACGGCTGTAAATATACAGTAGCTGTAAGCTAATAATGAATGTGTAGATTCTCATTCATCCAGGTCATGATTATCTTAAAGAGTCAAAAAACAAGGCAACTGGATTCCAGTTGCCCAGTTTTTTGACTCTTCAAGATAAGCTAATGATGGGAAACTCCTCTGCCATTACATCTTTACTAGAAAAATCGGCTTACCTGAGCAATGTATGCTCTGTACAGAAACATGTCCCTTTCAGTCTCCTTCTCTGAAGATGAGGGCTTCAAAAGGAAACACAGGCAGAATATAAGTGATTTTAGAGAGAATCGTTGGCTTATGTTAGCATTGTTGCTCGAAAATGTCGTAGACTGTTGTAAGGCAGATACTTAATGTAAAAGACGAAACAAGATATTATAAAACGTGTAGTAAGTAACATTCAGATACGCACCTTCACCTTCTGAGCCTCATTGATACATTGTTGATAATTGCCGATATAATAGGCATTTTTCACATCGAAGAGTTCATCAACATCACCCTGCTGCGCCGCCATGTTGACTGCAGAACTTCCTGACACGTAGCAAAAATACGTCACTTTCCTGCTGCTCCCTGAGGATTTTGGGAGGTTGAGTTAAATACTGACAACACCATTGGACGTTTCAGATACGCAGTTAAGATTGTTAAGGAGTAAGTTTTTATTACAATGGGTGCCATATTCACACGTAAGTACAGATAAACTGTAATGCATTTATTTTTTTTCAATATCAACTATAGATGTACAACAATATTCATTTTGGCCAGGGCTAGCGTTAAAATGCAACACTTGCCATGCATAAAGAGTCCAGTAGTACGGCTGATTAAAACAATCAGTTGCAGAGACGTGATTGCGCAAATCATTGATATACTTACTTGACGTAGTATACTTTGAGCAAAAATAATCAATTAATTTATTAGTTTGCTGATTGACAGAACATTTATTAGCAAAACTATACCATATTAACACTTTTCAGGAAAAAAAAACGCTTACCCGTTTATTATAATTATCTAATTATTAAGCCTAATGAGAATTGTACTGTTGTCAGATAAAACAAAGGATCTGGAGGCATTTGGAAACCAAATGATTGATTAAATCTATGTTTATAGTCCTAAACATTACACTATCATTTATGAAGTTAAAATAAAGATCGCTGTTGTGGAATAAAATCAATTCTGAAAAGACAGAAAATGATCTTGTAAAAACAATTATCTTCTATGTGTGTGTGTCTCTCATTATCATATTACATCGATAGGGGGCGCGCCAGACCAAGTTTACCAATGCAGTTGTCAATTTCTATTAGATTTGCAGACTTGAAAAAGCAAACATAGCTAAATAGGTTGCATCTAAAAAAGCTTATTTACAGAACAGTGAGGTATGACCTGAGATTTCTGGCAGAGTAGAGCTAGAACTCATTGTGTTTAATACTGTATAATATCTATACTGTGAAATTACCTCATCCTTAATATAACAATGCCAGGTTATTTTGACCTCGGGAGTTCCTGTCACCTCATTACACTGAAGAGGAAAACTTCCTGTATCTCAAAAACATCCGCTCACTAAATTTTCCTCTCTCGTTCTCATTATTAATTGCATTTTATGCAACTATGAAATATGAATGCTGAAATTTTGTGTGATTTTTTTTAGAAAAAAAAGTAATGCCACTGGTGTAGCGGATAAATATATAAATTAACTAAATCATATTGCCAATATATCATTTTAGTCCATGACAGAAAAGCTGCTCCACACAGTTCCTGTTCATTGTTCCCTTAACACCATTTCCTCTGGGAAATTTTCAGCCTTGGGACTGGGAACTGGACAAGGATAATTACTGGAAACCCTAATGGGGGCAGGGAATGTGCTGGCTGTAAATGGTCCTTTCTTTTGGTCTGATTGGGCTGGTCCACTGCCCCTGTTTCGCCTTCATTGGCCCAAGCCAACATCAATCTGTTGATTTCCAAGTCCCCCTCAAGTTTGAAACTTTTTTTTTACGAGTGGGAGGAATCGAGTTACAACTAACTATTGTAACCGATCTCACAGCAGCGGAGAGAAGAAAACACTCTTTCAATAATTTACACATCTGTGCCTGTTACACAGCTACAGAGCGGAAAAAAAGAGCCGCGAGGGGGACGACGTCTGTTGTTTTTTGTTGTGTTTTTTTTTTTACAGTTGAGATCCAACAAAACAGGCGAACAAACAAAAACATGCTGTGAAGCCACTTTTTCCCTCTGCTGCCAGGATGCGGTTTTGAGAGATTTTGTTCAGATTAACTTGTCATCTTGTTTGCTGACCCACTGCTGTGTCCCACTGTGGTGAAGGAAAGGTGAGTTCATGTCGCTGACACCGGCCAATCTCAACGGTCGACCGGTTTTTAATGAAACATCTTATTAACCAACAATCAACGGTCACATCTATTAACGGAGGCCTGTGGTCATATTACTGCCGAGTTATTTGGCCGTAAAATATATGTTTTGCTGTTTTTAGCTGAAAAACAGCATTCTGGCGGTCGACGGACGAACTTAGTGTGGTTTGCTCGTTCACTTATTCATTTAATGTTTGTTTCAAATTTTTTGACAGGCTGAAGTTTTAGTTAAAAGTTAGCGGAAGTGACGGTTAGCTAATCATTTCAAGCACATCAGCTTGGACGTGATTCAGCACCATTTACATACTAAAAACTGGGTGCAGCTCGCAACAACAGTGCTTCTACTTTTATACTACATAGGTTACTATAATCTGCTATAATGAGTGATTATTTTAGTAAGAACACTTATACGTTTGAACCTGAAGTGATAGACATTTGCGGTCCATAAGCTGACAGTTGGTTATGCCTAACTGTATTTGGTGTCATATGAAACCAAAGTTTGCTTTGTGCATAATTAAACAACGTTATCCAAATTTACATTTAAGAATCTTCTTAGGGATGTTGGCAATGTTTGATGATTATTGTATAATAAACATATTTATGTTGTTGACTTTATTAAAAGAAATTAGATAAGAAGATTAAACAATCTGTAGAGCACTTTGAATATGTTAATCATCTGGCTAGTTGTGACATTATTTACAGGAATCTTATGTTGTGCATTTATGGTGAGTCTATTTACCGTCTAACAACAAAATGAGGAAATGCAGAACAGTAAAACAAAAAGGGATTAAGAAAATGCTTTCATCCCTGCTGGTTTAAACACCTAATAAACCTCCTGGTTCCAGTATAATCCGCTGCATATCCAAACCAAAACATATGTTTTGCAAATAGTGATATGTTTTGTAACACATTGCTGTGTTTACATTGTAAAGCTTCTCCCCTGAACAAGGCTTGAGTGTGGATGAATAGCCTCACTGTGCAGCCAAGGCTCTTACAGGTAGCGGCAAACATTATCATGCACAGCCTCAACAGACATGTCAAATGAATTACAGCCTTGGATTAAGACTTGGAGTTGCCTCTCTCCTTGCATTAGCTGTATGACTAGTGAAATAATTTGCCATTTTTGGACCCACTCTGTTTGGTTGCTTTGGCTTCCTTTGCATCTTTATTGTTGGTAGCAGTAGCTGACAACCGTTGAGCTGAAGCAGAGCCAAACTCACTATCACAAAATAACTAAAGGACTTTACTTCAACCCATGCTTTTAATTATTGAAGCAGCCTGTATATGTATTGCTACAGGCTAAATAATTAGTTCATTGATCTATCAGTAGATTGTCAGAAGAGATAGAGTCAGAAACTACTTTAATAATAAATCATTTTAAATATTTTGAGCAAAAATTCAAACTTATAGGCAATTACTAGTTTTAGAAAGTCAATTTGAGAATTTACTGCTTTCTTTTTCAGTTTTTATACCATTGAACTTTGCATATCTTTTGGTTTTGGACTGTTGGTTAGATAAGTGGCGATTAAGCTTTATCGTGATTGGCAATTTTGCATGTTAAAAAAATTAATCTGTGTGTTTAATTAAAATGATAATTGATAGCAAAAATAAACATTAGTTAGAGCCCTTAGATAAAAAAGGGTGTCCATTGCTTTGGACAGCATGCGAATGTAGAGAAATTTAAAATACAGTGCAATAGAAATACAATTAAAATCCGTTTATTTTAGATTTCATCCATGAGTGGTTTTAATGAGTATTTGCTTTTCATCATTAATCATAGCTTTGTGCTTCACAACAGCATTATTATTGCTTCAGCACAATGGGATTTTGAAGTAAAAGAAATAATAATATGCAAAATTGCCCAGCAGGATTAAGGAGATGATGTATATTTCAGTGTAACTATCTGTTCGGATCCCCTTCTCCTGCAGAATAGGACAATACAGTCACGTTGCCAGACATTCTTTGTGCAGTGTTATTAAGGGCAGGGCTTGAAATTGCAGCAATAATGCTGGAGACACTGTAGAGTCCTGCTGAGGAGAATCCATGGTTACTCACAGACAAGACAAGAGAGGTGTTTGACCTGCTTTCACTAGGCTGCAAAGTTCAGCCGAGCACGCAGGTGGCCTCCAGTTTCCCTGGAAACCCAAAACACTTGGAGCATGTGGCCTTGTCTGAAAGAGCAGAGCCGCATGACCTGCAAATATCATGGCATTGTTTGAAAAGGAGAGAGTGAGGGATGGTTTTATCTGCCAATAGACTGGATGCATTTGAGATCCCACTTGAGTCATCTATTAGTCACAGTCATGTCCTCTCATATTGGTCTCCCTCTGTTTTCACTGATCCCCATCCCTGCTGTCTTGCAGCCAAGCACACTGGTATTTACCACTCCACTGGTGTACTAAGTTAACAAATTATGCCTTCTGTGCTTGAACAAAATTAGTCATAATGTGTCCTGCTCTTATGGTAGCCATAATTAAAATGTCAAAGACCAAGACATCTGTCATTACTTGCAGCAGTGTTAAGATGCTACTAACATTGTAAATATTATGTATTTAAAACTTGGAAGTGGCCACCAAAGCGAAGTCATGTGAGAATGGACAGGGCTATTTATTCTTTCGTAATCTTTCTTTTTAATGTGTTATTCCAGATCAGCTCAGTTGTAACCATAAAACAACTACCCACTGATGAATTTTAATGCCAGAACAAATGTTGTCAGTGAGTGTTGTGTTGGCCCGGCCTCAGGCAGCGTAGCAGCTACTGTATTCCCTGCCTTATTATACATGCATAAAACTGACTGATGTTCCTAAATGAATGCCATCAGCTCACAGCCACTGTTCCTTCCTGTTTGTGCTGGAAGTCTTACCCTTTATCCCTGTCCCACATTTTTGCCCCAACCTGTTGCACCCTAGCAGACTCCTCTTAGCCCCAGGTCTATTTTAGTCCAAATCGGCGGGCTAAATTATTAATCCCTGATCTGTTATATGCTGATGTGTTAATTATTAATTGTTCAGTGGGCTCTGGCAGATCTGAGAAAACTGTTAAAAAAGGGTTGGATGGGGCATGGTGTCTGAGCATAAGGCGCTGATTGCCTCCTTTCTCTGCAGATCTGCACAAGTCTTCACAGATGATGACTGTGTAGGAAGATGAGAAAGCGACAGCCAGACCATACAAAGATCTACTGTGTCCAAAGCATGCATGCTCACATTCGCATATATGTGTTGCATAGGATGCAATTATGGCTCTTATGTCAGAGGAGAGACCATTAGTCAGACACATATGCCTGCCATATACAGTTGTTAACACACGTCTTTCCCAGCACCAGCTCTTATTAGCAGTCAGCACCTCCTCTGTTATGCAACATCTCAAGAGAAGAGCGAGACAAACACTACAAAACTTGATGAAAGATGAAATTGCAGCATTCACTTGTCCTGAAATCCTGCTGTTGATTCCCTAACAGTGGAGTGGTTCCAGTAGAACAGCTCATTTGAGTGGTTACTTGTCCTCTCTGAACACAAAGCACGGATGTACCTTATATAACAGCCAGGATTGTCTTTTGTTTCTCAAAGTGGAGACGGATTATATCATACAGCTGGTGAGAATCTGTGGAGGAAGAAGTTTTCTCATTCAAGATTTACTGATAAGAATTCATTCTAATGACACCCAGAACGCTTTTGGTCATGATCAAGGAGCTTTTCTCAAACTTTCTCTCAGGGATCCACAGTTTTCTTTAAGTTTTGTTTTTCTGGCAGCTGTGCAGTGTTGTAAGGCTTTTATTTAAACTTGCTTTTGTAAAGGTAGGGCTGTGCTCCACGCCTCTTATTCACATGCATTGGCTGGTTTTATTTACCTTTCATTCGTGGGAGTTTCACCAAAAGCCAACAAAGCATACAATATTTTCAGAGTGTGTACACAGTACAACATCATCTAATCCTGTTCAGCAGCCCTCAAATAAATCCTTTCTTTTATGAGGCTTATCACGTTTAGCTTTTGTTGTCAAAGATTTGTCGATTCAACTCTGTATTAATGCTTACTGTATTGTTTATGTTAAGGGCTGTAACAAAAATTGTCTTCTTTTTCATTGGAAACTCCCTTTGACATCTCTATTAAGTGAAGCTTCAAAAATCTGTTGTCATATTTGATGCCACACTCTGCCACAACCACCACTCTACCCCACTACTAATATTATTTTTTTTATTTGTTTGTCTCAAACAGTGAAATCACAGTACATTAGCCATAAGCAAGCAACAACAGGAAGTTAAGGAGTCGGATTGTTTTCAGTTCAGCCTTTGACTGAACTCAAGCTGACTCCAGTTCTTTCCTTCAGTGATTTCCTTTCAGACGTTTTTTTTTACCCTCTCCTCACTGCAAGTTTGTGAAGTAAAGTACATTCCCCTCAAGTAAGGAGGCAACTACGAGAGACTAATTACAGTACAGATCGGTGCTTTGCAGCTCACTGTGTCAAACAGATTGAAGTGAAGGTAAATTCACTTTTTTCAACCCGAATGTTTTAATAAAATAAACTCTGCTCTACTCCCGCCAGTATACAGCTCCAGATCAGAACAGAATCTGGTGTGACTCCCAGTGTTAATTCCTCCAGAAGCTCTCTCACAGGGGCAGTCCTCATCATTAGTTGTTTGCCAGCGTCTGTCCCCGCACTCCACCCATCCAACCCTTAAAACCAGCATTCAAAGCCCTGTGATATGCATAGCCTCTGCAATCTCATGTTGATGTGAAATTCAAATGTTATTATTATGAAGCTTCAAGCTATTTCAGTACAGCCTTATTTCTATTATTTTGTCAGTCTTTACATATAAATGTAATGCAACTCAATGTTTGTCAGACTAAGCTAATAATTTAAATATATCATCTTAATCTTTGGGAGGTTGTAATGGATAATTTTTTCCACTGTTCTCTGACATTTTATAGAGCAAACAATTTAGTAATTCATAAGTAAGAAAATAATCAGCAGATTATCAATAATAACAATAATAATTAAAACTATTTTGTGGCAGCACTACATTGATTCTGTTTGCCCTGTTCAGTTCTTTTATTTTTATATTTTATATTATATATATATATATATATTTTTACCAGTTTTAAGCTTGAAAATGCTGCATTTCTAGTATTTTGCATTTATTGACCAGTCGAGAGCAATAGGACACAGCAGGAGATGCAGTACAGGGGGAAGGATTAAAGCAAAGGTCATTAGTTAGACAGAAAAGTTAAAAATTAAAATCCAGAAAGAAGTATTTGTATTTCATATACTGAAGAATGTCAATTAGGCCTCTGAATGTTGACCTAATATGTTGAGTGCTAGGGGTGTGCCAAAAAATCGATTTGCATAAGAATCGCGATTCTCATTTGCTACGATTCAGAATCGATATAAAATGTCTCAAAATCGATTTTAAAAAATGTAAAAAAAAAATCCGCTGGCTGTCCGCCTCCATTTTTTAACTACGCGGGACGTCCGGACGACACCACGCAGCCGGTTCTGGAACGCACGCACGCGCTGAAAGCACCAAAACAAAGAGGAAACAACAAAGATTGAGGAAACCGGCCCCGTCTTCGCTAAAGGCTAAAATTTGGCGTCATTTTGGTTTTTACCGAATGCCTGGAAACACCGAGCTGGACATGACGCACACAGTGTGCAAGCATTGCAAAACTAAGATCAAGCACTTCAGCAACACAACAAATGCGCGGGCTCATATTACGAGGCTGTGCTCCAGCCTCGTTGTGTTCCACATGATATTTTTGGTACTGCAACTTTCCTGTGAAATGAAAATGCATCTTTTTCAACTGTACCATTT
>JAQNCA010000025.1:15627523-15643461 GCA_029783725.1 Acanthurus tractus
TAATGTCTCCATTTGTCATTCTGTCTTGCAAAGCAGATGGGAGTAGATCATGATCAGAAATCAGATCAGAAATCATTGTGAATAAAATTGTTTTGAATCGAAAATCGATTTTAAATCAAATCGTGGCCCCAAAAATCGGAATCGAATTGAATCGTGAGATAGTAAAAGATTCCCACCCCTATTGAGTACACAGCAGAAAAAGTTACTTAGAAGTAGAGGTAACTATGAACATTACAGCATGTTGAGTACAGATTGTAAGATTGATTGTGTTGTGTGAAGTATGATTTGGGTGATTTATGTCTGTTTGGGAAGTTAGAGAGCTGTAAATCTCAAAAAATAGGTACAGAGCTGTTCTCAGTAACCGGCTCCATCCTATAGTGGGAGAGATTTTTCTCTGCTGATGAGTCGTCTCTGTCAGGGTCACAGTGTCCCAATCCGTGTGACTACTGATCCCTGAAGAATATGAAAGTCGTGACATTTTCTGCTGCCATCAACCAATCACTTGTAAGATGAAGTGTCATGGAAAGTTCTACAGTCTCTGCCAAAGCCTTCTTAGCAACTTATGGAGGCCAAGCAGTGTAGAAACACATTCTTTACTGTTTTTTTTTTTTTTTTTCTTTATGCTGGCTGTTATCAGTATCGACCAAGCCGTCTAGATTGGCAGGAGGTATAAGAGTAGTGATATTTTGGGTGCTGTGGCCTTCTCTTCCTCGTGAGGCATGATTGCGTTGGTTAGAGTGGGCGGAAGCCACAGGTGTATCCAATTTCTGGCTCTTTCTCACCTGTCACACCTCAGCTTCAGTTTGATTGACAAGTGAGTACAGTCGATGCAGAGGCTGCATCCTGGAGACTGCTCAATGCGTCCTTTGGAAAACCAATGCCACGCTCATATCATGCTAGATTTACTCTAAATATCAACAGCCAAAAGGCATAGAAATGCTCATGTCATATGTGGAATTCGTAGTATACAGTTGCTGTGTCCTTTTTGCTTGAACTGAGAATGGTCATGTGAGCCAACACATGGCAAATGCTGCAGCTAGTACACCAATTTGCAATACAATGAGTTAGTAAACTTTGAAGTTGTCAACATAAATCATTGAAGGTATTTAAAAAGGAAAAATGCCAAACATTCGCTGTTTCCCACCATTTAAATGTGAGTATTTCTCTGTTTTATGTCTTTATTATTTTCCGATCTTTGACTTTGGAACTGTTGTTTGGACAAAACAAGCTATTTGAAGTCGTCTCCTTGGGCTCTTTGAAATTGTAATGAGCACTTACACTATTGCCTGACATTATAAAGGCTGAAATGGTAGTTCTCAGCTCCTTTATTCATGACCACTAAAAAAGAAGCAGTGTCTTCCTGAGACCCCTAATCGCACTCAGTAGTTGTGGTATAATGACATGACTTGTAAGCCGTTCAACTAAGGTCATTTTCCCTTCTTGAGAATCACAAGAAGATTCTTGAGAAGAAACGTGTAGAATATGGTCAGAACATATGTTTAAAACATATATGATAACATACAAATAATAACAATGTGATCATCATGATGTATGTGTAATGTTTACCAGGTTCACCATCTTAGATTAGTGTGTTAGTCTGTTAACATTTTCTAACTAATTAGCGCCAAACACAAAGTACCAACTGAGGTTGATGTCATGAGTTTTGCAGGTATAAACCAAAGTATTGGACAAGTTAAATTTTTCACCTACAAATAGCACTAGTCAATTTAATCAGAAAAACCACAAAGTTACGACCGTTCCTCAGGGGAACATGAATGTCTCTCCCAATCTGAATGGTAGTTCATCCACTAGTGGATGACCAACCCACAGACTGACAACAAGTTGCACCACCTATATCACAATTACTTATCATCAGTGATAGCTTCTGTTTGAATACAGTTAGCCTCTGGAAGCTAAAATAACAAACGAAGTGCTTCCAAAGACATAGAAGTACTTTTTTATAGCCCTTAAACAATGCATTAGTCTCAAAGGTCTGCACAATGGACACATTGTGAAAACACTAAATGAATACGACAGCCAGAAGGTGTTGTTATCCCACGTATTCCCTTTTCCCCAAATGAATTGGAAAAAGCATCCTTAAGTGTCTCCAATGCAGACAGATTTACCTGCCCTGAAACTCAAAGAGGCAAAGCAAATTAAACACATACAATAAAGGGCCTATAGAGCTTCATCTTACCCAGCTTCAATAATCCTCCAAGAACTAGAGGGGACAGTTTGGTTATTTCTTATCACCACAGCCTCTTTTTACTTCAATCACTCAGTCAGACAGGGGTGATGGGGTTGTCTGCACCTGCAGGAGGGTCTCAGAGTCCACACATAAACCAGCAGCATCCATGCAGCACTGCCAGCGGTCTGATTTCATTTCCATGAGTCATGTTTGCTCAGCTTTTGCCTTTATGTCTTTGTGAGTGAATGCATGCTGGCTTTTTCTAAGCGAGTTGATGATTTTGTAGCTTGTCTAACTGCTGTAATTATGCTGAGGAGCTGCCGGCTGCCGCAATCTGTCTTTGTTTTTAATTTTCAGCTGCTTTGCGAACCAGGCCTATAAGTAATGCGTATTCATATGTGTGTGCAGATGTTTGAGTTATTTCTACACGCACTGATGGCGGTGGCTTGTATATTTTGCAGCAACACTCGGCAGTTTTTGCCCCTGTCATGCCTTGCTCTGCCTTAAATCTGTTAAAATTTTGCCTCCTATAAATACCTCGGAGATGCTGTGTCAGGGTTGGCCAGGCAGTCCCTGGACATCGAACTTCCCAGGCCATTTAGATTTGGCACTTACCACTCTCATGCAGCAAAGTCACCCAAAAAAAAAAAAAGATTCCTTCATCAAAAAGCTTTTCATCACTCGGAGCACCTGTCTCTCGAGGACCTTTTTTTTTCATGGAGCCTTTAGTTTTCTCGCCTTGGGGAAATGGAGACGGAATAGCGAGGATCTCCCTCTATCCCTAAGATAAGAGGGCCAGGGGTCTGCGCAGTGTCACTCTGCAGCTTTAAGCAAAACGCCAGACAGACAATTCTAAGTGCCACCACGCTGAAATGTTTGTATTCATGGCTGTGAAAGACAAACACTCCTCCCTTCCTCATTCTTCTCCCTCCTCCTCTTTTTTCCTGCTGTTCATCGACAGGCTACACAGAGCTGACAGCTATGATGGCTCGGGTCCCCGACGAGAGTGGAATTTAATGAGCACTATGAAATCACTCTCCAATCTGAGAAAGAGGTTGCTTTTCTTAATGTGCCCATTAGCCGTTCGCACTTCTCTAAACTCTTATACATCCATCAGCAAGGCCGCAGAGAGGGAGAGAGGGCGGTAAATGAAGACTTCTCTCTGAGTGTTGTGATAAGCGATTGTCCTCTTGAGGCTGACCGAGGTGATTACAGGGTGACAGCAGAACTAAGTGATTGTTTTCGGTCGCCGCTCAAATAGAATTTTTTTTTCTTTTGTTGTTTTTTTTTTTTTTTTTTTTTCCATCTGATCATTAGTGTCTTTCTCCCTGTTACCCATTTCACACACATTGCATCAGGGCAGGATTTTCTGTAACAAGTGCAGCTTGCCAAGTTTAGAGTAACAATCGTGGTGAAACGGTCGATGGGGATCTGCAAGTGATCCTTGATCAGCATGGCAAGAAGCCTGATTAAACTCCCAGCACCTGCAGAGAGAGAGGGGAGTTAAACTGGAATCAGCATGAGATAGCATATAAATGACCTCTCATTTAACACCTACATCCACTCAATGTTTCAAAATTGATAAATACAACACACCCCTGCTCCTTTCCATCTCCATCTCTCTGCCTCTTGTCTTTGCTCTCACTCTCCTCATGTGGCTCCTCCCTGGGAAGCATCCTGCTGACATTCTCTCCAAGGAGTCTTATTGATATTCTTGGAGAGGCATTGCAGAGGGAGGGAGAGAGAGAGAGAGAGGAATGAAAGTCACACACTGTAGCAGCACTGCCTTCTAGTACCAACAACATTAAAAATCACAAGTCACCCAGCAGGGTTGTGTCACTGTTCATTTTTATTGCTGCACTAATAGAATCTGTCCTGCTTTGGATTTTTATTATACTCCAGCACGTTGAGAGGCAATTTGCCAATCATAGAGATTTGCAATTGAGCTTTTAAGGTTACTTTCATGTGGAGGGATGTTGCACAAAGCAAAAAAAAGCCCTGTTGTGATGTGAATGGGACGCCTTGCTCAAATATAATTATTTTATTTCACAGTTAGACTCACATACGCTACATTTAGCACATCAGGGACAGAAAGATACATAAAGAAATTAGATGTGATAATTGAGCCATTTTTTAAGATTTATTTTTTTCCCTTGGGGTACAAAAGTGTTATAAGTTAGACACATGTCATTCATTCCAAAAATGTAATACCACAGGGCTTGGTATTGTTAAAATATTTTAAATGCTGGTTTTTGTACTAGATTTTAAACATGAATATATTTTGCCTGCAGAGTTGATAAGGTGAGTTGATTCACTTTGTTTTATCTATGATTAAGTGTTTGAGCTTTTACATCACAGTAAGCTAAATATTCTTGTGTTATGGCCTGTTGGTCACAAAATAACAAAAAACACAAAAAGTTCATTGATTCACTGACAACATAATCTAGAATTAATGTTCTAGACCAGTGTAAGCCAGTTTTCTAAAAAAAAAAACCTCTTTTTTAATTTGACAAAAAGCCAAACTTGCAAGCTGTTCAATGTTGCCTTTGATAAACGTAGCTTAAATTATCTAAAATTGACAAAGATGGCATGTTTGGATCTGACAGTGGATGCCAGCTTTAAGCACTTGACAGATTTTGATACCTGGTGTGACAAACACCTGTTGGTACCAAGAGCCATACTCTTCAGGTACCTCTCATCATCTGAATAAGCATTATACATATTCATGTAAATCTGATGTTTTGTCCTGCCAAGAGCTACAATGGTGCCCACATGTCAACTCTGCCCACTTAGTATATAGAAATACCATAAAGTAATTGGTTCTGCGTATGGTAGACTTGTATTTTCGCTTTCTGCTATAATGGCATGTTATTCAAGAATGGCAGAGAAGAAAAAGAAATTGTGGTTTGTGTTTCACACTGGAAAAATGAACCCGGGTCCCCTGTGTAAAAGTCCCATGTTTCAGTCATCTGCTCCCCAAGTCGTGGTCCCTTCACAGGCTTTGTCACTCTTTATACTACATTCATTCTAAGCTTACAAACAATGAGCTTTTCCTAACCCTAACCAAGTATTTCTCTGTGCCTGACCTACCAGACTGCAATCATTTCGCAATGTTTACTCAGCATGAAGCATTGCAATGCACAGGCACAAACAAAGCACTGATGAATAAGCTCCATTTTTAACATGTTCTTGGGTTTACTGGGTTGTCAAACCATGACGTGCCTTCTGGCCTGAGTGTACTGACTTTGATTGTTCTCCTGCTCTCTGTTTTGTTTCTTTGCCTTTGTCCTTTTAAGAAGGATGGGCAACTGTTTTTCGTATTTGCATATGAGTGTTTGTGCCTATTTACTCTCTGTTGACCGACCTTGCTGTGTGTTTTTTTTTCATAAGTGGAAAAATGCAAGTTAAATCTGCAGTGAAGGAGACTGTTTACATGTAATCTCCATCTATAAAATTCTGCAGTCAACAATGGGAACGAATCCGTGCCAAAGGTTTTATTGGAACCGTTGATTAGTTTAGGGACCGAAAATTGTGAAACAAATTTGATAATCAGTTCGTTGTCTCAGTCCATTATAAAGCAACAATGCCAAACATTCTCTGGTTCTAGCTTTTCAAGTGTTATGATTTGATGCTTTCTATTTCATGTACAATTACAAAATAACATTTTGGTTTTTAAACTCTTTGTCAGACAAAACAAGCAATTTGAGGACGTCACCTTGGGCATTTCAGACATTTTCTAATTAATATTAATAATGAAAAAAAGGTTGTAGTTGGCAGTGCTATTTGGAGATACTCAAAATTAAGTCTAAGGAGCTGTTTTTTAAGTCTGATCTAAGATAAAATAAATTACTTTTTTGTTCTTTCTCTATAATTGTGTATGAATAGAAAAGTTGAAAAGTATGTCATATCAAAATTGAATTTCAATAACAGTTTTGCCCTCCACTTCAGCCTTATTCATTCTCCCTGTGCTGTTATGGAAGGGCAGTTTTCTGAAATCATCTTTTTGTTGCCTGTTTACTCTCGCGTACTCTCAGGTTATCCTTGGAAATTTCTGAAGGTCACAAAGAAAGTGCACAGGGAAATTAATTCATTTTATTTTTTTAAGACGGAATGTTCAAACCTGGGCAAGTGACCCACAGAAAGCTTTGAGACATGGCTGCTGGAACACTGTGGCATGCTGTGGACCTGTCTCTTTACAGGAGAGATGGGGGGGTGAAAGCCAGCGGCCCCTGTGACCCCCACTATTCATGCACCTCCTTTGCAGTTGCAGCATTTCACTGAGTCACCCTGTTTCTGCACTCTAACACGCGGTCAGAAACAGCATTTTAAAAAAATCACGCAACATGTATTCATTGAATGAGTTGGCACTGTCTGTCTCCTGCTCACTTACACACACACACACACACACACACACACACTTTGTTCTATTACTGCATTCAGCATGAGACGTCCAGATTTCATTGTCTGCTCTGCGTGGTCAGGGCTATAACCGACTTTGATTGTTGCAAGCGTAATGACACATTCCTCTATAACTACCTTGTAGGCTCTGAGCCAGAGGGTGCTGGGACTAATTTGACAGCTGCCACGGCTCATTATCTGATAAAGGGGACAGTTCTTGGCCCTGTTTAAAAAGTATTAGTGTAGATGTTATTTGCAATAACCTCACACATTGTGTGCTGTCGGTGTGTTATTTTTGGCCCGATTCGCTTTCGAGATAAGAAAGTCTATACTTCTAGCTTAGGAGCTGCCCCTCTTTATTAATATCTTGTTTTCTATCAGCTGTAAGAAAAACAACAACAAGGTAATATACATGTTTTTATGCCTTCAAGCTGGTGACAGCCTTGGTTGGGGGCATTGTGTTTTCTGGGTTGCCATTTCTACAAACACCTTGTGGAAATTTTTTAAAACTTGGCACAAACATCCACTTGGGCTCAAGGATGAGGTGATTAGATTGTGGTGGTCAAATGTCATGGTTACTGTGACCATAACTCAAGAATTAATAATTACGAAATTTTTTACCCAAATCTCCAGAAGGATAAAGTGGTGAAATGATGACAATTAATACCTTAAAGGTCGACTTCACTGTGACAAAGTGTTCTGCAAAAACACTTTTCTGGCTGTTGTTGAATACCATAACTCAGGAACAGAACAGGAGAAAGTGGCCATATCTCACATTTAGTCAGGTTCCGAATTTATGGCTCTAATCTTAGAAGCTCAATATAAAACTGTGCTGATTGTATAGATCTTCTGTGCTCCAGGGTTAAAGATGTGTGTGAAGTATTAACATTTAAGAATTTGTAGCTTCTTTGCTGCAGCATCCATATTTAAAGCATTGCAATCCACCAAAAGCTCATAGGTTTTGCTGATATTGAGTTTCAGTTGAATGCACCATGTGACAAAGCTCTCTCAGTTCTCTGTACTGCTCTGAAAAGAAGTCTTTAGAGACAGCATGTTTCTCCCTGGAAATTATCCACTAGAATCATACATGTCATTATGTGGAAAATTTCCATTAATGCCCATTTTTAGATTCTTAACGACATATAAGAGTGTGGAAAGACATAAATGTAAAATGCACTTGACTGGTGCTTAACAAGGTGCTAGTTGTAGTCATCATTTGAAAAAAGGAAAAGAAATATTTTCACTGCCTTTATATGTATAACATGAAAGTTAAGTTTTCCTCCTTTTTTCTTTCATTTTGACCTAGACTTGACCATGGACTCCTTCAGCACCAAGAGCTTAGCCTTGCAGGCACAAAAGAAGCTAATGAGCAAGATGGCCACCAAACACGTGGCCAGCCTCTTCATCGACGACACCAGCAGCGAAGTGCTGGACGAGCTGTACCGCGTCACCAAGGAGTACACCCGCAACCGCAAAGAGTCCCAAAAGATCATCAAGAACTTGATCAAGATGGTGGTGAAATTGGGGGTGCTCTACAGAAACAACCAGTTCAACACAGAGGAGCTCATCCTGGTGGAGAACTTCAGGTAGGCGGTGAAAGTCAAAAAGCAGTTCAGCATTTGGGAAATGATGTTTGTTTGCTTTCTTGTTGTGGTTGAGTACAGAGCAAAAGTGACCAATCACAAATTCTATGTCATGAGTATTGTTTAGACTATAATCACAAGTGATTAAGTCGAAGGGAGAAAAACAAATCAAGTCAACCTTAAAAATTTTACAAATTTCTGACTGGTTAGTGGTGGAAAGATCTCAAATGTAGCAACAGACCAGTGGCAAAATGACAGTACATTCTCATGGCTGGTAGTTCTACATAAATTGAATCCAGCCATGAAACCAGTATGTATCACTGCAAATACAGAACAATGCCAAAGTAGCTCAAATAACGTCTTTTAAATAATTTGATTAGGAGGTTTTTCAAGGGGAAAACATGCCAACACTTCAAAGTCTGAGCAAGAAGAGGACTTCCTGTTCCTTCTTTTCTGCTGACATTTTTTAAATGCAGCATATTTGGTCATTAGTCATGTTTAGAGGCACATGTAGACATATTTTTGACATTCTTCTAAAAAGAGTGAGCTGTTTCCTTCAGCTTCTGGCGTTTGTGTAAACTGTTTGTCTCTTGGTTCTTGCTCTGTACTTCACACACAGACATAAGGAAAGAAAGCAGGAAGGAAGAGGAGCTTTGTCACGTTCTACCGTGTATTTAAATATTGGTATATTGTACATGGATTAGGAGCTGGTTCTGGCTGCAGGGTTCAGCTGAGGAAAACTGCAGTTCAACAATATGTTTGTGTGCTGATAAAAGCAAATGAAGAAAATTGACTTTTTCATCAAATTTATATATTTTCCACTAAAATAGTAAAACTTAGCTTGGAGGCATGTGGAGTTGACATAAGTGCACAGCATGACAATGGTGATTAAATTAGCACAGAGATGCATCGCTGTGAAGGACAATACTATAACTGATAAAGCAGGGTTGTGAAACTTTTCTGAAGAAAATCACCAGGCAGCAGTTTCTATTTTTACTTCCCTCTGCTGCTGCGGTCAGAATTAGAAACTGACAGCCTCTCCTCACCCTTCTCATCTCACAGGAAGAAAGTCCACACTCTGGCTATGACGGCGGTCAGTTTCCACCAGATCGAGTTCACCTTTGACCGTCGAGTCATGAGCTCCATTTTGAATGATTGCCGTGAACTGCTGCACCAGGCCATCAAACGCCACCTGACAGCCAAGAGCCACTCGCGAGTCAACCATGTCTTCAATCACTTTGCTGACTGCGACTTCCTGGCGACCCTCTACGGGCCCTCGGAGGTTTATCGCGCTCACCTGCAGAGGATCTGTAATGGCGTCAATAAGATGCTCGACGAAGGGAACCTCTGACCTCTGCTGGCCTCATCATCAGGCGTGTTTACCTCCAGTCACTCCTTTATATAACATCTTGCAGGATTTCTTTATACTTACGGTGACAATCAAAAACATTTCTACTTTGCATTTGTTGCTTTGTGTTTGTGTGCCTTTCAGCCATCACTGTAACACTGAAATCCTTCTGGCTAGTTAGTCCAAAGTCTGTCTCCTTTCCAGCCTGACTTGTTTTTTATTCCACAGTAAACAAAACTCAGCAGATGTCTTCTTTTTTTTTCTTTTCTTTTTTTTACTTTTAAACGAATGTAAAACTTCACGCTCTTATCAGTATATTCAGGGGTAGGAGCCTTGACAACTGTGCCTTGAAAAAAAATTATTATTATCTTCATTCCAAGGGCACCATGCTAGCTCTCGTTCTTATTCTAAAAGACATGAATCCAGGCACAGGCCTTCAGTTATATCTCTGATACGTGCTTTTAACGAACGAAAACGGTTTTTGGAGCATCAGGAGATGAAAGAAAGTGAGTTTTTGTCTCTTCCAAATACCCAAGGATATAAAGAAGTGATTTTCTTTTTGTTTGTGTGTTCATTTTTTTCTAAAAGTGGTATTGCACTCAATCCTGAACAAGCGCTGTACTGTACTTTCCTGCGATAATGAAACCATGTAATTCATGGCAGTTGAATAATCCTGCTTAGCCTGCATCTTACAGCTCTTACCACCATGCACTGAAGTCCACTTTGTAGAGAGGCCAGGCTTTTGTTTAGAAGGCACCTATAAACCTAGTTTTGCTTTTTATAGTCTGGTTTATAGGCACCACAACAAAGATGAAGTATTTGGGTCATAGGGGGACCATAAACATGAAGGAATTTGATTGTGCTGTGTATTGTTGATGGTCTCTGTGCTGAGTCAAATGTCTCGCTGGCTGTTTACACTCATCTGCTCAGACAAACTTCTTTTTCTTTCTATAAATGTCATAATCACAGCAGGGGAACGGCACAACGTGGCGTCGGGTGCAAAAGGTTGCTTTGGCATTTTGTCAGAAGGGAATAAAGCGTGAGCACTCTCAAACTACTCCTCGTAATAGATGTTGGAGCCCAGGGTCAGCCGTGTTTCAAATTTATTGGCGTTTCCTCAGGTTTATCCAAAAAAAAAAAAAAAAACCTACTAAACTCTGGTTTGAATTTTGACAGATCTGAACCAAAAAAGACTCCCTACGAGCAGTCAGATGAAAGGCTGGATGAAATCTGCAGCTTCGTGTCTATGAAAAGGACCAGGCAGGGTATAGAGATTAGAGCAGAGACAAACACAGAACCTGATTGTACTCTCCCTCTGCAATTATAGCTCCCTGCTCAGGGGTGGTATAATGGCCTATAGCCTGCCTCTGTCAAGCAGCTACTGCATTACAGCACATCGGCCTGATGTGAGGTGATGGAGATAACCATCTCTGTTTGCATGATGCAGGACCTTTTAATGGTATGAAAGATGTTGTCTCTTATACAAGAGCATATGAATAGTTACTACTATCCCTCTCAAACCTCACATAATAACTGTCTTTCCTCTTTTTGTTTTGTATCACTGAGCCTGTCTGGGAGATTGTTTTGTGCTGCGGCCTCATTTTGTATTCTGTATGTGAGTGTGTGTTTGTGTTTGCGTGTGTACCTGTGAGAGAATTGGAAATTGAGCCGTGTAATAAGCGCTGTGCTTTTCCAGATAGGATTGCTGAAACTTCATTCACTGCACCCCTGCCAAAGAGGGAAGACTGATGTTACTCATAATGCAGTCTTTATCCTGAGTAACGTTTCAGAAAAACAGTATGCACTTGATAATTATAACCCTGTTAATGGTGATTATGAAGACAAAAGTGGTGGCTGTTTTGGTTCCTTTTTTTTTTATTATTCTTAGATGACTTTCCTCAGTATATTCTCATTTGTTAGACCCATTTGACTCCGACTGCATCATTTGGGGAGGCTTTGAAGTAAATCCTTCTTCCTAAGTCCCCCTAAACAGTTCACTTTAATTGTCTTTGGATGCCATTTTCTCCAATCCCTCCACATCTCAGGGTTAGTTTAAATCTCCCTTGGTTTAAAATCCGTGACATACTAAGTAGGAATCACCAGAAACTCTGCAACAGCCCCACTCGATTCACTAAAGGCCTTTTAAATTAAGCATACTTACCATCATTTTTAGTATTGTGAATTGTGAAGTGTTTATATTTTTACTCATGTACATATGGTCGTTTTTTGTGTCTCTGTATTGTATCCATACGCAACAAATATATTACAATTTACTTTCTTAAAAAGAATTTGTTTCTTGTCTTTTTTTGTCCCCTCCCATCAAGCTTCAAGTGTCTTCCCATTAATGTTTGGATGTAGGAATTTTCTGGCCAGATCAGGATGTAATCTGACTACGTCTGACCTGGATTTCGCCGGCCAAATCCCTCCTGCTGTCCCCAGCATTGTTAGGAAGCCATGAAAGCAAACACAAACCCATCTTGCAAACAACAATTCAAGTTTTGGGTCATTTTTTTCCACTTCCTGCCATGCCAAAGTCAAGGGTAGATCAGGAAGTGAGTAAGATGGAAAGACTTCACGCTTCTGTTTTTGGAAACACTGAAAAAGGCTGCAGTTAAATTTCAAGGAGCAACAGCAGGACTGTGTGAATTAATTTTGAGTTTAATCTGTCATTGACTTTGCTCCTTCTCAGGCTGTGGTAGGATAATTTGGCTTGTAACACGTCTGCAGATCCTCCCTGCAGCACACTTGAAAGGCTACTGCAGTACCAAGTGCCCAATTATCATCTAATAGTCATTATCTCAACATACTTTTTTTTATGAATGCACCCTCGAGTTCAGAAAGCTACAGTATGTTATAACTGAGAGTATAGCTCAGTCACGTCTCATTGTCTCCCTGTGCACTTCTTCCGCCTCTTATTTGACGCAATTGTGATGTCAAATAAAGCAAAAACATCCTGTCATCAACCTAAAGTGATTCATTTCTGCCTGTCTTTTATTTCAGGGCAGTTGTGTAAGAGGTAAAAAGTGAATAAAAAGTGTTTTAGGGAGAAACAAAAGTTAAAAAGGGGGAGAACGTTTTTTTTTATTCTTTTCACAGGTCTGTTTTTCTCACTCAAACACTTTCTGAAAATTAAAATTTCAAAATGACACTCACGACATGATTATCAGTGAATGTGACTGAGTGCTCTTTAATACATTTTGGTGAAGCCAGCTTCCACTGGGGCATAATTATCATTTCTACATAATGAAGTGACTACAAAGGAGCTGTCCTGCATCCTAAGAAGGAGGAAGCTGAGGACCCATTACTCTTTCCTCTCGCGTTCACAGATGACTCAGATGTGATTGGCGGTGCAGAGTTAAAGCGGAGCTAAACAAAGTTGAGCTGAACTGTCATAGCGTCGCACTTTTCTCTATGATTGCATATGACAAAGGAATAATTCCCTATTTGGCTGTGCGCATGTACTACAACCCTGTTAAAAAGGACAAACCGAGCCGGATTATCTCGGTCCATCCCTGCAAGGATACAGGCAGTTGGTTTTGGCATAACACTGCAAAATCTGGCTGGCTGTCAATACGGGTACAAACACCCTAATGTTTGAGTTCTGGGTGGTGCAACAAAACAAACCACAGGCCATTGTGTTCAAACAGCCGGCAATGCTCTGCACTCGTACAACATCACACAGTCATATTTCTAGATTTTCTTTTCATCGTGAGTGCCAGTGAAAATGCCTTTTAGGCCCTAATGAGCGAAAAAGGACTGGGACTGCAGTCAAAAGAAGAGTGGCACTGAAGAAAAATGTGATTGAGCTAGTTCAATTATGATAGCTTTATTGTACTCTTTGAACAAAAGCAGCAGGAAAAAAAATTTATTTGCGGATTTATGCCGCAGTGTAAAATAAAAAGCCGGTCTATGTCCTCAGCAGAAGATAAGTGAATTGCTGTATGCAGTGTGTACAGTACGTAAAGCGTTTTGTCACACTGTGATTTTGTCACCGCATTGTTTTCGTTCCTCATTTTTATGGAAATCTACATGTCAAGGCCCAGCATCCAAATCGAACGGTTCCGTCTGTGCTTCCTAAATCTTATTAGAGTGTGTGCAGAGCGTTAAACCAGAAGCCCCCTTTTACACGCAGCCTTTGCTGACCTTTCAAGCACTTCCAAATTCCTCTCAACACCAATCTCATGTAGGTTAGCTGGCAGAGCAGAGCAGAGTGAGCGCTGCTTATTATGTATTACTTTGCTTTTGTAGTCCCTCCACATCGTTACTCATCCAGTATGCTTAAAGGTGCTCTCCCCTCTGGCAAGCACAGCTATGACAGTCAGCTTGGAAGTTAGAAGTCTTTCAAAACTCTTTTTTTGCCCCCCCCCCCCCGTCTTCCTCCCCTTTTCTCTGTCTCTCTTTTACTCTTTCTTGGTGTCCCCACATCTCTCTCTCTCTTCCTCTCTCGCTCTAGTCCTCAGAGAGCACCTGACTGACGTGTTGTTCAAGGATGAAAAGCATGGCGGAGGGGAATCCAAAAGCAAACAACACAAAAATATAGATGAGAGGACGGGAAAGACACTGCTGCTCTCACTCTCACTCACACACACACACACACACACACACACACACACACACACAGAGGCCCTGAGGATTTTCATCAGTGCGACACCGGACACTTCAGGGAAGACAGCATCTGCTCACTTCCATATTTAATACCACAAAAAAGAACACTCTGTTCCCAGGAAACTTAATTTCCACTTTGAGAAGACACAGAGCCAAATACTGCGCTGCGAACACATATAATCCTCTCCAAACTGCACATCTCTACTGTCCAGGTAGCTATAGAAAGTCCCCAAGAGCCCAGATTCATTCACACTGTGGCTAAAAGCCATTTTGCACAGGACACGAGGTCTTTGCCGTTCAAAGCGCTGCTTTAACATCTATCTTTTCCACCAAGTTATGTAAGGTGTTCGCCGCTGTGCTCTCTCTTTCTCTCCGGCTGTCTCTGCTCGAAGAAATTTAACCAGGAAACTGTATCTGCAGTGGCAAAGTTCAGACAAAGACAAGCAAACACTCACACACACACACACACGCACACACACCCATGGGCAACCGAAGTGTCCCAGCACGCACGCTCCGCTGCTCCTCGATGGGCAGTCAGCCTGTTACAGGACTCAAAACAAGCATGGGAACACTACAGGAGTGAGTGGACAAGGTTAAGAGGAGGCCAGATGCTCTGTGTTTCTTCTCCCCACTCCCAACTGCTCCAGCAATATTGAAAAACTACATGATGGTGACAAAAGGCCTCTTGTTTAAGGTGACATGTTAAAAAAATGGCAGTGAACTGGAAAGGATAGTGTTTGCCTGCTTTTGTTTCTCCTCTTTTTCCCCATTGAATTAAAATCTGCAATCATTGTGTGGTTCACTGACATGGTGTTTATGGATCTCACAGAGTGGGAGGCTGATTGGAGGAAATGACTTCAGAGACTGAATTCAAGGTCTTGAATACACACACACACTCACACTCATGCACCTTGCACATCTGTCTTTTTGGGGACCTACCATTAATGTAAAGCATTTCCTGGCTGCTTACTCTAATTATAACCCTAAAACCAAGTCTTAATTCTCACACCGCAATTTAAATTTGTGAGATACCGAATTTTGGTCCTCACAGGTACAGTCATCTCATGTTTTTTGGACCCCACATAGTATATATAGTAAAACAATAAACGAATAGAGCAAGTCTGCATGCTTAAGCGTAACGATTTACATCATAGAGACTGGCACTGTGTCCTCCAAACGGAAGGTGAGTCCCCACAATGTGACTGCACAAACAGTTTTATGTCCACACAACATGTGATACATGTCCAAACACACACAGTCAAAGGCAGACACACACAAGGTCACTTTTTTTTCAGATGTTATAAATTGTAAATTTACTGCAGCCTGAGAAATTGCCATCTTTTTGGAGGTCACTGAAATGTATAATGTTTAAGTTTTCTCCTGCTTCCTCTCCAGAGTGTCCAAAATATGAACAAGGAACATGAAACATTTAATACCTGTAAAAAAACAAAAACAAAACAAAACCTTCTGAGCAATATTTATGACTTTGTAATATTTTTTTTTTCAATGAGTCCAGTGGGACCTCAAAATGACCAAAATTGGTTAATTTTGCTTAGTAAATTAACACTTTATTGTTCAGTGTGTCTAAAACCTCAGAGTCACAAAATATGAAGATATGTGGTTTTCATTGAACAGCAGCCTACATCATTTTCAACAGTCAGGTTCTCACCAATGCTACTTTTAGCCCTTATGTGTGTGTGTGTGTGTGTGTGTGTGTGTGTGTGTGTGTGTGCGTGTGTGTGTGCGTGTGTGTGTGTGTTATGTGTGTTATGTGTGTTATGTGTGTGGATTGCGTGCACATGGGTGGTTGCATGTG
>JAQNCA010000025.1:15647717-15666029 GCA_029783725.1 Acanthurus tractus
CCCCCCCCCCCCCCCCCCCCCCCCCCCCCCCCCCCCCCCCCCCCCCCCCCCCCCCCCCCCCCCCCCCCCCCAGCAGACACTGTGATAGAAAATCTCAAATTTTCGCAACAGAGATGACAGATCAAAGGGAGATAAGGCACCAGAGAAGACTTTGGTCGCATATTTATTTCAAAGCACTGTTTTACCATTCTGTTGCATGAGCAGCAACACTCAGTTTTATTTAATAACCACAGTTACTGTTATAAAAAGGAACTGGAGTGAGCCTTTCTAGCATTTCTAGACAAAGGCTTTCAAAAATTAAAGCACAGCTAAAGACCTCTCTCTCATAGAGCTGAAGTAATGAAAAGAAAAGAAAAGAAAAGCAAGCTCACACATAAATATAATAGTGATCCTGTGCTCAGGGCATTTTGACAGACTGAAAACTGCACGATGAGTCAGAACTTCAAGCAAAACAACAACCGAGTTGAACTGAAAGTCAAATGAGACTTAAATGACAAAGCTCAACAACAAACATCTCTCAGCACTCATCGGCACTATATGTGAAGACCTGAGGGGTCAAGAAACATTGTTTTTAATAGACACTCTGGGGAGATGCAGATGAAAATCAGGGTCCTCTTCTCTTTTATCTCGTCTGATTTCTGACATTAACAAGCAGCACCTGCCCAGAGTCACTCCATGTGCGTATACATGCTGTACTTCAAAGTAACACGAAAATGCCTCGCCCAAAAAGCTACAGCACTCAAAAGAGACAAACCAGGTCATCTTTTGACATCAGTAAGAACGTTGTTGAACGCAGAGAACAAAACAATAATTCATCTGTTCCAGCAGAGCCTGAGGATTTATCTGTGCTCACAGAGCAGGTGGAGAGATAGGTCAAACATTTTCCCCAGTGTAATTTTCTCCAATCTCTCCAGCCTCCATCACTGCACATGTGTGTATGTGTATGTGTGTGTGTCCAACAACCTGACTGTTACTTTGTATTAAGTATATATGTGTTCTACATACACTCATGCGTTACATGCACTGCTCTTATTTGAATACAGTATATGCATAAGAATATATAAGCCTGTATATGATATATGAGCATATGTATAGTGTGCTTTTCACTATCCACAGAAAGGTATTAGAGGGGGAAACCCATCTAAATTTGTCTCACACATTTCCCAGAATAGTAATCTCATCCTTTCTAGGCTGGGATAAACATTTTTTGCACTAAGTAGTATCTTGTATGACATACTTGCAGATTAGAGCCATACATCTGGCCAGAGTCCACATCTGAAATCTCAAATGCTCCAAATACCAGATGCAAATATGGAAATACAATGAAAAAATCATCTAAAATTTTAATATTGCCATCACTATGTGGAGGCCAAAGTGGAAAGATCGTTTCAGTATGAATTATGTTTTTAAAAAAGGTCAAACTGGAACGAGTTTTTAGATAATAGATTAGTTCAAGTGCCCTGGTGCTGTATCCTCTGTACTACTGTCAGCTACCCATAATAAAGGAAAAGAAGTGACCAAAATGCAATGTGTTGACGTGTCTTGTCAGTTATTGAGTAAAGATGGCATTTTTATTTTCAGACTGTTGGTAGGACAAAAACAAGCAATTTCCAGATGTCACCATGGGCTCTGGGAAATTGTGACAATTTTTTGCTATTTTCTAACACTTTATTGACTCAACAATCAATCTGGAGATTGGACAGCAATAAAAAAAAATAGTTTCTTTCAGTTGTTCAAAATAGAATCAGCACAGGTAGAGATATCCAGACTTTTAGTCCCTAGGGTGGGTTGAGCTCTGAAAAAAATGGAGTCTACATTTCCCATAATGCAACTCAACAGGGCTAACTGAGTGAAGATCTCCCTGCCTGATAAACATCTCTTCAAACCTTAAACCTTTGGCTTGTAACCCAAGTTTTTCTGAGATGATCTGCGATAGCTCTGATGACATCACTATGACAGCAACAGGGTGATTTTCTCAAGCCAGAAAACTGCATTCAGAGTCACAGAGGACAATTTACAACCACTTTCCTTGTTTAAAATGACTTCTAATGATAAGCAAAATGATTTTCCTCCGTAAAATCCCCGATGATAGTTTTCCAATTTCCAGTATTTTTATTCATCGCAATACTGTCAGTATTTATCCATCATTTTGTGTATTTTTCTAGGTGGTTCAGCAGATTGACTATTTAACCTCTTCCATTGACCTGAATGAGGAGGAGCAGCGGAAGACCACAGGAGGCAGCAGCACCAAGCCTCAAAGTAACAGCAGCTCCAGTTCAAGTTCCAGCTCCGGCGAGGTGACAGTAGGCAGCATCCATCAGAGGCTGTCAGAGCCTGACGACCAGCCAGGAACCGCAAACTCATCTGGCACTCTCAAGAGAGATCATCTTAGCAGGACTCAGTCTCCTCCAAATGTGCTGCTGTGCCCAGTAACCCCTGGCTTTTCGTCAGAGAGGGATCGAAAGCTTCGTTTCACCTGCAGTCTGGGGTCTTCTCCCAGACAAGCTGGGCAACTGCAGGGCAACCAAAACCTCCCTTCACCCAACCTACCTCAGCTTCAAAACCTTGCCTCCCATGATCTCACTTTGTCTCCTCAAAGAAGCCTCCCTGTTCGGCCTCCCACTCCGGGTCTCTCCCCTCTAACAGTAAACCTCCATCACCCCAACAGCCCTGGTTCTCCACCTTACTCCCCTGGGCCCTCCTCCTCCATCAAGGTCAGCCCTATCTTCACTTCTTCCCCTCTGTCTCCAAAGCCTCAACTACCCCCCACCCTTAGCCCTTCTGTCATTGTAGAGAACAAATTTGGGTCTTATCAGACCCCACAAAGTGACCACCCATCTGTTGGTCAGTTTTCTCCATCATCGACCCAGCCTCCTTCTGCCAGCTGCCCACCCACCAACTCCGAAACTCAAACTGTGTCCAACATTGACGGAGAGCAGCGAGCATCCTCAGCAGGATCCGTTCACAGACCCTCCACACAGGGGTGCACTGCCTCTGCAGCCACAGCTAAACCACCAACAGCACAAGGTCGCAGAGGTCGTAAGCCTCCTCCGTACCCCCACCACAGACTCTCTCACCACACAAAGGAAGTGAAGGAGTCCCGCAAAGCTCCACCGTACCCTGAGAAAAGAAGGCTGCTCTCGACCACAGTGTGAGACAATGCAGCAGGTGGTGGAGGCTGATCGAACGGAGCCATATTCACAGCACCAGCCACGAGTCTGCAGGAGTGGAGAGTGATTTAATGCTCGCCAAGTTGAACTGAGACCAAGTTTCCAAGGTGACAAGACGCACACGCAACTTGGGGTGAGTATGTCAGGGAGAACAGCTTGGCCATCCTTTTCCCTTTTTCTTTCCATAAACATCTCTTGGGTACATAATCTGAACATTCACAGGGCATCATAACATCTGTCTGGGTTACTGCTCTAGTAACAAGAGCCTCTATACAGATGCTCACTTTGCACCCTGGCTCTCAGACTCCCACAGATTGCACAGTTAAAGGGCAAAGGAGAAGGCCTAATTAAATAGAAATATGAAAGAAATTGAAATAATTGCAAGATGTCAAGACAAAGTGAGAACTGATAACTTCAGTGCCCTTCAACCTATGCAGCCAGGCATATCAACTCATATGTATCAGCAGTGTCTGGGTTAGCTAATTGCTGTCAGGAGTCCTGATGGTATAACAAGAAGTCGGTGCAGCTCAGGCCACTCTGGCTCAGCAGTGTATGAAGCTCACACTGGGGGAGGAGTGGCTGGAGATCTGTGATAGATTTGGAAACAGAAAAGGTCTCATAATATGAAGAACTTAGCAAGGCCAGATAAGAAGTGAACGGGAGGAGTAGCTCTAAGCTGACTGGGTCACCATCCCGGTGCCTGGGTGTGCGTCAGGGGAGACAGGGGGCAGCTGGCCATTCGTTGTACCCTTCACCAGGCCCCTGGTGTTACAAAAATCCTATCTCCTTTGCTGCCTCTGGCTTGACCGACCCGGCCACAATCTCCATCTGTTCCCCTCCAAATGTCAGGAGATGCAAAAAGAGAGAAAATAGGGGGGCAGGCCTGGTGAAAGGAAATAGAGAAAAATAGATACTGGAATGCCGGCCATATTGATTACGTTAATACAGCACAGTAAATCAATGGATAAATCATTAAGTTCACTTTATGTTGTTGTCTTCGAAATGCTACTTTGCTTTATTTCAGTGTTTTCTTGTGTCTAGTTTTGAAGAATCAAAAGGAAAAGAAAAAAAAAACAACTGTGTGTTTTTCTTTCAATACCCTATGACTTCCCTTCCCTTCCTCTGGCACTCAGCACCAGGCCCATTTGTTCCCACTGAAATAAATCTTAAAAATTGCCCACAAATATATGGCTTCATCATTAGTAGTTTTTCAACATCAATGGAAGCCCGTGGCGCCCTGCGTAATGGGCTAAATTCAGTGGTGGTTTTGGTCTTCTCATTGGATTGACAAAAAGAAAAAATATTATCATCAGCCTTTAACATCTGCAGCCATGCTAGAGTCTCAGCGAGGCTGTTGGCTACTTAGGTGCAATAACACTTAGAGCTACATGCTAATATCAACATGCTAATATGCTTATGATGACGTTGTTAACAAGGTGATGTTCACAGATGTGAAGCTTGCCACATTCTGCAGTATTAATTTAGAGGGTTAGCAGGCTAGCAACTGCTCATTCGCAGTTAAAGGGCACATATAAGCTAACGGTTAGGTTATTAGTTTTGCAGGTATTAGGCCAAAAAGCAAAGTATTTGGCAAAGTTCAAATCTTACCTTATGATGATACAGCAGTCGTTCCCAACAAGGTGGAGAGGACGCTCCTCCAAAGGGATTGCAAGAGAAATTTGACAAATGAGATGATGAATGATATATAATGGACCTTCATATTCTCAGGTCTCAGCCTTTTTATCAGCATTTTTTCTTGGTTGAACTGGTCACAGTTAATGATGAGGAGTTGCAAGTAGAAACTGTTTCATAGGGGCATGAGCCAGAAAGGTTTTGGAAGAATTGTGCAACAGGAAAACTCATGTAATCTCCAAACTAATTACAATTCATCCTGGAAGAAAAATGAATGTCTGTACTGAATTTCATGGCCATCTATCCAGTACTTGTCAAGAAATTTTATTCAGAACCAGAAATATGATTGGTCTGCTGGTGCTGCCAGCAGAAAAGCTGGAGAATCACCAAAATCAGCAAGATTAATCATTCGGGCTGTAAATGTTTGAATCAAATTGTCATGGCAATCTACAGTTGTTGAGGCACTTTGGTTTGGACTAGAGTTGGATTGATGGACCTTCACGGTTATCACCGGAGTCACTTTGCTAACATGGCTAAAAATGTCTCTGATCCAGGCTCTATAATGCCCCCCCATCGTAATCCGAGCCAGTACTTGGCAGCACTGAGTGTATACATTTTCCTGATGGTTGTACTGTATGGGGAACAGTTGAAGGCAAACATCTCTACTGGTACCAGATGGTAAACAGAAGTATTATGTGTTCAGGATTTGGACAACAGCACAAAGGCAGCTCTGAGTCTCAGACACGGAGTAAACTGGCAGTAAACAAAGAGTTATTGTTCTACAGAGACGTATTACTCAGTGTAGCGACTATCATATGAATAAATTGTCTTTTTTCTAAGAGAGGCCACATATCTGGAAAACAGAGTCTGAAATAGTCACATCTTTGCTAAAAGATGCTTTAATTACAAGTAGGAGAGTGAATGTGGGAGTTTGTTGGCACAGCTTTTTAAAACTCAGCTCTGCCAAAGTGCTACTACTCAAAAGATTTTCCCTACATGAAATCCAGGTGTTGTATAGTTAGGGTCATGGTTAGATTTTGCATTAAATCACTGGCAAACTGCGTGATTGCAGCATAAATGTGTAGTCGTCGTACCACAGAGTTCAAATTAACTGATGCCAATTTGAGAATCATCATGATTACTGATTTTCCCTCGGCTTAAGAAGAGATGAATAAATCTCTCCTGACTCTGTATCTCTATAAGCCTACAAAGATCAACCCTCTATACATTCCCATATGTGCCTGTGGATTTAGTGGATCCACCCCGCAAAGCCTTTTCCCCCCAGAAATTAAAAAGAAACAATGGAAGCTCTTTATCTCGTGGAAACATTTATCCGAGGACAATATATGTTAATAGAGTACGCTGAGAGAATACATTCTGAAGCAGATTTTTCATAATGCCTATTTCAATATGGAGGTTCACATTGAGTCTCATTTTAATGCTTAAAAACTGTCAGTTTCCTATTGCATGTTTAAACAAGGAATACATTAGTACATTGTTATTTGGACAGACATGATAGGGGCATGAAAGACACTCTCTGCCACGTTTACTGTGACCCGGCTTTGACACTACTCAAAGAATATTTAATGCTGCTTTGCTGGCACTCAAATTTCTCCTCTCTTTTCATGTTTACCCTTTAACAAGGCTGTGGGAGGTTCAATGGGATCATGACTGACATAACAAGACAAAAACACAGAATTATTCCCAGAACAGTGACAAGGTGTCTTTATTGAAACATCCATCATATTTCATCATAAATCAGAACAATCAAAAAGTAGAAAAAGAAAACATGTACAAAATAAGTAACATCCTGTGTGTTTTTCTCCGTTGCGGATAAGGATCTGGACGTGGTTATTTCCTGCTGTGACCCCAGGGGGAGCCTTGACGGTGACACACGAACTGAGCATTTCCTCAACCCCAGAGGATCGCCTCCAGACAGATGAGCGAATCCAAACCCAGACCCGACAAGGTATGAGCCTTAGTGAGTAATCCCACTGCAGAATCAAATCAGCAAAATCCTTAAATCTGAAATCAATCCCCAGAACTCATCTTCTAGACTCTAAGTCAAGAGGAGATCAATGTAAGGAAGATCAAGGCGATCCTTCTACATGAGGATCTACACTACATAAGGGTGTAGAAAGGAGGGGGGCCTGTAATCAAGATGGTGTATGTACTTCTGAAACCTGCACAGTATCCTTGCTGATCCACACAGGTAGCACTGAAGGATGAAAGCCGAAGGTTCAAGAGGGGCTCAGAAATATGTGATCGCATCTCTTCATCATATAACTATCATTTAAATATCTGTGCATGCCTTATATTTCAGTATTTTTGGTATAAACCTCCAATAATGCAACTGTAAAGTCACTGAAATATCCTAAAATTAGAAAAGGTCTGCTTAAAATAAAAAAACAGGCTGTATCTTCTGCTGCATCACCTGCTGCAGGTGTCTAATTAAAACTATCAAGATTAAGGTATTTTCAAATAAACTAATTATCAGTTGTTCCTATGACTTCATGATATTTTTCAGCCTAGGATTTTACAATGACTCAACACTGACACTGTTAAAAAATACACACAAAAAATGCAAAAACAGAGCAATTTTCAGTGTATACTGTATTTCTATCACCCAATATCATGTAACGAAGTTGCTCTCAGCTCTATTACATGTATCCCTTATTGCCATTTGTACAAGCATTTCAAAAAGTTATCACAACTGATGCTAATTGGTGGTTTAGGGGATAAAATGTGTGCTTACAGTTATCTAGAACAGAGCCAGATTGAGGAAAATGTAATTGTTTCTGTGTGTGCAATGACGCTGATGAGGATTACTCACTTTCCTCTCAGGATTACACAAGAGAGATAAATCCCTCCCTACTCTGAATGCGTTATCTATACTCTACAATCCCCCAGACACCAATCCTCTATACATTCACATACATCCCCAGTGGATCAGAACAGATTTGCTGTGAATCTTATTGCCTCCGAAACCAAGAAACAAATTATCTTATAGCAGAACTGCAACTAATTTATGTAGTAAAAAAATATATACTTAACTGTTTTCTTGCCATTTTTGTCCCAAGCAGCAGATAAATTTATTGTAAAGAAACACCAAGTAATCATTGTACTGACACACAAACTGCAGCAAAGGCAACATCAGCATCATCCAGCTTGATTTTTTCTCTGAAAGAACTCTTCCAAATCCATCCTTCATTGACTACTGAGCTGAAACACAGAGGCCTTACTCAGAGCTCATCAGGGTGCTCTGACTGGTCAAAATATGACCAAAGCCGAGTCCAGACTTCTGACCAATCACAGCTCACTGTGTGGCGTCCGTCCAATGGCGGTCAATTTGGAAAGCTGAGCACCGAACTTTCCATCATTGCTGGTCACTGGAGGTTAAAAAGAGAAATGTACAATATCAAGATAAAATCAAGGACCCACAGCTTAACTGATGTGAAGCACCTGAAACTAGCCAGTATCACCTAACTGCAGAGCTGCAGAGGCAGCAGTTTAAGACCTGCAGGTCCAGCCCAACCTGCACTGTGTGCTGGCAAGGGAAAGAGCAGCAGGAGGTTAGTGCTGCAGATCAGCATGTGCTCCGTCTACAGGTACGGGAAGCAAGAGCTGCTAAAAAATTTACACAAGAGCCACGAGCAAGCAATGAGTGTTACAAACGCAATTTCATTTCCTCTTTGTAGTGTGGTTGCTGCTTGTTGTGTATGCAGGGCTTGTGGGTTTATTGTTTGGCATATTAAAGCTGAAAAAATGAAATAGTTTTGTTCACTAGAGCATATTATCTGCTGAATAAGGAAGTCATTAGGGTTCTTCCTGCTCATTGTCTACCAACTGTCCTCTAGATAACTTTGGTTGGAAGGGGTTGCGGGTCTAAACTGTTTGGAGGCAAAGAATGAAAAGAAAACTAAAGGAAATCTTGCAGTGCACTTTAAGTAAGCTGAGTCTGTTCTCTAGTGTTTGATTTTTTAACAATGGACTTGAGTGTCATTGTTAAATTTATACAAATTTGTTGTTTCCGTAGTTCAAATCAGAATTCAATATTAGCTCTGATTAGATGACTATTCATACTGTTAAAGACACCACTTTAGCTCAGCTGTGTGGTGTTCCAGCTTTAATGGGAAAGGAAATCAGCAAAGTTAATGTGAAGTCTTACTGATTTTGTTTTAACCAACAGTTCTAAGTTTTAAATATAAAAATATAGTTGTATAAATAGACCTTCATACATCCCTGATTTTTTTGAGGTGCCAGTAAAAACTTCCCGGACTGCTCCTGTTGCATGCTAACATCACGATGTTCAGTAATGGGCATGTAGCAGGTGCAGGTAATAACTTTTGTGAGAGCTAATTATAAGTTTTATCATTTGATCATTATTAGCACCAAGGTTACATGCATTTTTGTGACAATTGGTATACTTTTAGAAATATTTGATCACGTCATAGTTATTCTAGTGGCCACATGTGGTAGTGCAGAACAGAGGCCCGAGAAGCGCATTTGCAATATTTTGAAGCCTCAGAGGTTTTCTTTCTGGAAAATTTTTCAAAGAGGTCTAGACATTATGTATCCAACATTATTTAAATCTTTGTGGGCAGAGTGGAACTGCCAGAAAACATTCAGTTATCTCTAAATACATATTCTGCAAAATGTCAAAAACAGAGGCGCAAAATGCTAAATGCAGCTCTAACAATCTGCAGTTTTTACACTCATCGCCTGCAGGTGGTCAAACAATGTAATTGTGAAAACTATCTATTATTTTGCCTGTGGGTGGCAAAATCCGCAGACATCTGCAGGTCCAAACTGCAGTGACTTTTCTGTCCCATATGTGGTGCGGGTTGGGATGTGATCTCAAAGCGACTGAACAGCTTCCCCTTGTGGAGATTTTGCAGCTTTCTAAATGTGAACATATTAGTATGTGAGAGAGTAAAAGCAAGTTTTTGGATGTATTTACCTCTAAAAAGGGCAAATTACTCTCTGTAGCACTGAGAGAGAGTCTGTCTCTAGAAGACATGACCGAAAAGGTTTTTAGAGAAAAAAAAAGAGTGGGATTATCCCTAAGTATGTGATAGCTGGTGGGTTTATGAGTCCATAAGTCTTTGTGCTGTAATGGCTAATCTGCTGATAATGGCACTTAAGGTAAATTCCTGTGCGACTTGTCAAATCCTGCTAATCACAGTCTGGAACTGAGGCAACAATGTAGATTTGTGCAGAAACTGAATAACAACATATAATGCTACGGGGACCAACGGCAACCCACTCACAGCTGGAGCATATGCTTTAGAGGGAAATCAGCGGGGAGCTCACAACGTGACAGTGGGGAGGGAGGGAAGGAGGGAAAGATTGGCATGACAAGCAGAGGGAGTTGATTGAACAGCTGGAAATACAATCAATTTCTCACCTGTTGAGTCTCCTACAGTAAACTCCTCCGGCTTCAAAGACACGTCACTCTGTCCTGATGCCGCTGTCTGAGACTGGAGAAAACATACAACAGTAGAGATGAACGGAAGGGGGGAAGGAGGAGAGGGAGGGAGGAAGGGAAGAGGAGAAAAAGGGAAAAAAAAGATAAACAAAACAGGATGAGAGGCGGCACAGAAGACGGCAATTTTTTTTTTGCAACAGATTGGCCAGGAAAGGAGGAGGATGTGACGACAAGGTCAAGGAGATTCTGTGCGTGGGTGGCAGGTGTGCTTGTTTGTGTGTCTGGGGGTTATTTTTGGTCCCATCATTTAGTGCAGTCATTTTCTGTGTGTTTTGTCTTCTACTTGCAGGGCACGTAGCCAGAGCAGGAGGAGGAAACATGCGCTCTCACTAATGACAGAGTGTCAGAACTGTCCTTGCTGGGGGAAGGAGGCGTGTCAAGGTGTGCTTCACTTCACCGACGACCACATCAGACACGGCAGACCTCCGCTAAGTGACTGAGCTCAGAGAGAGTCCAGACATTAACCTTCCATGGGACATTATGTGCAAAGACAGGACAATTCCGAGTTTGACTTCCAGGAGAAATAAAGGTTTTCTGTTTCTTTGACTGTCTCTGCCTGTGTTAGTTTGTCCAAGCCGATTTGTAGCTGCAACAGTTATTAGAGGATAAAGGATATAACAACTGTACAGGGACATATTGGGCACATAATGGGTTTTTAATGGATACATAAGTAAACAGTGTTTTTTATTCAATTCTACTCAGGACTGTAGAGCAGGTACATTTGGCACTGCTCCGGCTTTCAGATGATGTAAGTTGACATTTAATTTTGCATTGCCAGACCTTTGTATTGTGAAGCTAACAGAGGTTTTTGGAGAAAAGCTCATTAAAGTAAACAAGGAAAACAAAAAGGTCTGAAAAAGTCCTGAATTGGCCCCTTTTTTCCACTGTGAGTTTCATTAATACCCAAGTATAAAAAGTTGGTTTCTGATCGTTTTTTTTGTGAGGTTAAATGAGTTGTCCGTATCAGAACATTACTTGTTTAAAGTATCAGAACAGTCGACTCTTGCTTCCTATTCTCACTGACAATTGTACTTTGTTTTCAGAGCTAAAACAATTAAAATATAGATGAAAATATAAATTAGTTAACAGAAGATGAAAGAATACTCTCTGGTTCAAGCTTCACCCTTTTGAGGATTTGCATCTTTGGGTTTTAGACTGAGTCAATAGAAAGTGCACATACAACCTCATCTTAGGCTGTGACGGGCATTTTTTTTACTATTTTTTGATATTTCATGAACTAAACTGCAATAATTGAAAAAAAATTATCAATAAATGAATCTGTCAGTAAAAAATTATTGTTTTTTTTATGTACTCAAATTTCTCCAGTTCTCTGTGAGCTTAATAAGACAAATATCATTAGTCACAGCAAATTCTGTTCATGAATAACTAAATTTAAGACTTGGCCCAACTCTATTTGTACAGATATTTTACATGCATTTCATGTATTTATGCATACCAAGGAAAGAGGCCAATTACGGCAAAATAAAATATAGTGTCACTTCATTTGATACCCATTTCTTTTTCTCTTTTGTCACAAAAGCAAGATAAAGGGGTAAATAGCTAAAGCTGATTCTATGTAGTCAAAAACCCAAAGGCAGGAAAAATACTGTTTCAGTCTTGTCCCTGATCCTCATATATGAATTGCTGGTTCATGGATGGATAGTTTATTATTTGCAGGCTAAGTAAAAATGTTCATCAACTGTGCTTTGCCTTGATAGTTGGTGCAAACGTGGTAAATCCTCAGGATGAGTCACTTTGATCTCAACACTGACAAGGGGCATAAAACTGCAACGTAAAATCATGGAGGAAACTCTTTGCTACAGTTTGTCTTTGTTAGGCAGTAAAGTCCTGAAAGCTTTTTGCTGTCCAACATAAGCTCCACTCCAGCTAATCACTCAGGAGGGGAAAAGCTGGGGAGCTAAAACTGAAGAGGTTTCCCATGTGTTGCACCTGCAGAATAATAACTATATTCTGCAGGATGTAGTGCAATTCAGCTTCCAACATAATAACAACAGTGAGGACAGGGGATGTGCAGATCATCTCTAAATATAAACTATGTAGTTTGAGGAACAAATCAGCATACGTTTGACTTCCTTTAGTTAGAAAAAGAGGAAAAGACAGCTGTAAAAGCTCTTTTTCTTCCGCTATTGTGTTATACTCTGATAAAGTTGGGCTCATTTCAGGTTCTGACTGAATGAGATCTAAATAACAACAGCGCTCCTTCTCAAGCTGACAACATCATGCCATATTGTATGTGGTTACCTTATTTTGTTACACTTAACATAATTACCAAAATTAAGTATTCACTGTTAAAGACAACAGGTGACAACATAAAAACAAATTCATCATCTACATATAACGATTGTGTTTCTTTTATACTCACATAAGCATTGGCATATTCAATTTTGGTTCCCTTGAGTTCAACTTTGAAATGAATGAAATACAGGTAGGATTTTCCCTGGGGCCTGGAACAAGTAAAAAAAAGAAATGTGAGTTACCAACATTAAATCATTTGCATACGTTAATTTGCTTATTAAGTCAATGACAGGAATACATTTAAAGCTTTGAGGTTAGAAGCTCTATTGTGTTGTTTCTCCTCTCTTGGTCTGTCACGATTAACTAACATCAAAGAGTGACTCAGTGGAAAGAGACAGACGAGACATATTCTTATTGAAGACACGCTGAACATCAGGGTCACTGAGCTGAAGAGGAGGCAGCTCTGCATTCTCTGTGTATGCGTTTGTGCGTGTGTGTGAGTGTGTGTGTGTGTGTGTGTGTGTGTGTTAGTCTCACCTCCACACAGAGCAGGAAAACAGAGTGTTGTCGTCACTCATACCCACGCTCATCAGCCATTGCTGTTTGGCACAAAAACAGAAGAATATTTCTGCATAAAACCTGCAGTAATTAAAAACACTAACATAATGCTGGAGACTGACAGGAGAGAGACAAAAAGAGAGAGACAGGGAGAAACAAACAGACAGACAGACGGGGAGAGACTCACCTCATTGGTTCCCCCTTGTGAAGCATAAGTGAATGAGCATTCATGGTCCCCCTGAAATATGATAGTGTAACATTGTGCTAGTCAGTGCATAGTTAAATCTGCACATTATTTTCATAACGAATCCATCTACCTTTATATGCTTTTAATAAACATAAACTTTCAAAACTCTATTTAATAATTAACACAGGAGTAGAGGGAGAGTGTCAGATTGTTGCTTGGTAAGTGTTGCTTTCTCCTACTTATCTATGTTTCATATCACTATATGTTTAACTATGTTTAATTTGGTAAAGACAGAAAATAAAAGATTACTCACTGACATATTAAGTTTAGTCTCATCTATTTCATAACAAGGGAACATAGGGGACCCTTTTTAACATCAGGATGATTATTTTATGTATATCATTTGGAAACATTTGAACTTGAAACATTAGACTATATAAAAATATAGGGCCTATATATTACAGATAACATCAAAATGAATGTCAACATATTGCGTGTCAGCCCCAACCACAGCCACCACTCTTGATGATAACAACCCCTATACTTTATCCTGCTACGTCTTGTCAAAACGTCTGATGTAAAAGTGCATTCTTTGATGGGATTTTCATGACTTTGGCGTATTTGATGGACAAATGATTGTTCAACTAACATGAGAAAGAATGCTGCAAAATAATCCATTTAAAATAATTATTCGGTTGCAAATTTAATTTACAGACATCCTTTTGAAACTTTACTTTCACGCAACACAATAAAGCCGTTCATAGTCACTAAACCTGTCAGCCAATGAATGAAGCCGTTGTGGCAGTGAGGCATCGACGTGTCAACCTCTCACGGGCTGTGTCGTCATCAAGCTGCGACCACGAATGACGAGCGGAATGTAGTTTTTTCGGTGTAATTATAAATATTGTGATTGTCGAAAATAAAAAGCTTTCATAAAAAATAAACAGTTCTTACATCAGAATATTTAGTAAACTTTATTTTGTAATTATTTTGTGGAGTTATGTAATAATCCGAACAGTAGTATAGCCAGCATTTAAAACTGCCTGGAATGGTAAACGATTGGATTTAACGTTAGCGTTACTGTTTGTATCCGGACGGTATTTTAAATCGTTGCAAATTGTGTTAAATAAACGAAGCACTTTATGCGGTTACTCACAATCCCTTCAGTGAAAGTGTGCACCACTCCCCCCGGTTTAACGTTGAACTCCACCGTTTTCGTCGAATCTTTAGCATCGACCGGAAAAAATACCGCAAGCAATAAAAATGCAAGCACAGCCGCCGAATAACCGGCGAAAAACTTGTTTTGAGTGGCCATCTCTTCCTCTTTCAGTGTATGATAGTGTAAGCAGCACTGGCACCCCGGGTTACTGGGTATCCCGTCGGCTGTGGATGTCGTCACATTGTGCGTCACATGACAAAACCAAGGAAAACAAAATATGACAAACTTAAGAAAACACAAACATAAAAAGAGACGCAACTAATTTGGTTATACCAAATATTCCTTGTCTTATCAGGACTAATCATCTTCTGCTTCATTACTGACGCATTAAATTGTGAGCACAGAATTTGTCGTAACGTTACCATTCATGGCCACAGGATGTCGCCCTCAATCAGTCCTTTTCAATGCAATAAACTGGACTGAGTAGGACTTCAAATAAAATATCTAGTTTGATCAGCTGAAGTAACAACCAGTGATACACTCTCGAGACAGATAAGCAAACTCCATCTACTAACAAAATGACTGTGACAGCGACAGTTAAAAACAAGCTACATAAACTACAGTTAGTGCCACCCGCTGTTGACAATATTTCCCTATATTTTCCCCTGTAAATAAGTACATTCATACACTCTGTTTGGTTCTACAGTATCTATGATTCAATATAAGTTTTTTTTACTGAAAGACTGCAGCCTATGAAGTTGCATGCAGGTGTAAGCGGGGGAGGGGAAAGTGCCCATATCATCGGTTCAGTTTCATGAGATGTAGTAACACGACTCTGACATTTCTTGTCTCATTATAAGGTCTCATCATATCTTGTCTCAACCAGTAATTTCTAACTGCATGGCTACATTTTAGTGAGGCACAAGCACAACATAATGTTCCCAATTATGAGGCTTTCTGCTCCGTTAGCGGTCTGTTTGTATTTGCTTTTTGGTGTTGAAATAAATGGGCTGTGTATTTACAGTCACTGCTGTAGGAATTGAGGTTGTTGTTGCTGCTGAACATAATTTGTTAACCATTAAAGCACTGCCCAAAGGGTACAAGACATATTGTAAGTTGAGTGTAGAGTGTAGAAAACTAAAAAAGTGAGAAAAGTATTTTTATTTTGTGTTAGTGTACATAAGTTTTGCACATGCAAAACGATCAGAGCAACGAGTTCTTAGTTTATCCTTTGGCATATTTACACACATTTGCACATTACAGTATAAATATGAGCATGGACATAAAAAAAAAAATATAGGTTTGTATGAAATTTAAAAATTAAATACATCTTGCCCAAAATGACTACATAGCAGACATACAGCATGTTACAGAGAAGGGAAGTAACTAAGTATATTTCCTTGAGAACTGAATTAAAGTTTTGAGATATTCAATTATTATTACTTTAGTGAGATGAATGATTACTTTCAAGATGAAAACATGGTAGGAGCCTAAAAATCTCCCCCGAAAGGGATAAAACATCTATAATAAATGCTAAATATCACAAGGAACCAAGTCCTAATAACAGATGCTGTACATATGCATTCCTCATTTTTCACAGTAGAACAACATTTTTCAATTCAGCAGACAGAAACAGAGTCACGTCTGCTCCTGCTTGTCTGCATGTATGTGTGTTTTTTACATGCCTGTCTCTGGAGCCATTAAGCCTGACAGATGAACATATGTTCAGTACGAGAGGGGAACCCTTAACATTGTCTGACACTCATGTGTGAGACCTATAAAACAATATGAGCCTTTAGAAGCAAATTCAGACTAAAAATAACAGGACGGTTTCAGTTGAATAACCTGTCTGCCCCCTTCGCCCTTCTCCTCACCCTCTTGCTCCATCGCCTCACCCCTCTTTCCCTCTTCACAGCCTCATCCGGGCCACCTCCCAGCCAGATCCCACTTCCAAGCCCAAAAATAATACAATAACAGGATTAATAACAGCATGCATCCACTCAGACAGCCTGTTGAGTGTTTTGATATTTACAAAGCAGTTTCAGGAGGAAAAGTACAGGGGTCATTAGGCACACAGTCTTCTATTTCAAACAGGGAGAACTCTTAAATTTGTAATGATGTGGAAACGGTCAGACTCAGGCAGTCCCTGTCCTGGCCGGGTAAACATTGTTTCCTTTATTTAGGATGTCAGACATTGGGCAGTGTAATATTAGGAGAAGAAAAAATTACTCAGTCATTTCCACTGTGTCCATAAAAAGAGCTTTAACTATTTGCTGTAAACAAACAAATAGGTCTATAAAAGGTAAACAGAGACCACAAATCCAGACAGAGAAACAGAACATCAGTGAAGACTTGGCCTCAAAATATTTCATTGATGATGCAAGCTCATACTTCAGACTGTGTATGCTCACAGTGGGAACCTTTAGGATCAGCATTTTAGTATCTCAGTGGTTGCATATATGTAGATTTATGAACATCAGAGTTGATGTAACACTTTTAATGGTTCTGAACAGCTGTTACAGAGGAGAATCAACTCTCTCTCCAAACTGTTCTTGACAACCCGCCATCATCACCATGACTTCAAATTATTGGTTGATTAGTCAGAGGCAATAAACGCCATATGAATTATTACCTGTGCTCTCATGGTGCTGATGTGTGACTTCAGAATCATCTAAAAAGTGTTAAATGAATTCTGGAGGTGGCTAATTTATATGAATGGTGGTATAGTGTTGATTATCACACTGTCAGCTGGATTAATGTCTTCTGTGCCACAGATTCTTCAGCAGGTCTGTCGTAATGAGCTCAAACTATGTGAACAATTTTGCAAAAACCCACAGACGGAGTTGGAAGTGCTAATAAGATCCCCTGCTTGAGTAAAAGTTCGTATATCACACTTAAAAATACTCTGTTCTGAATAAAAGTCCTGCAATATCAGAACCAGTCAGGAAAATGTACTTCAAGTACTTACAAGTAAATATACTCAATGTATAAATATGTGTTATATCATTAGATTATTCTTACTCGTGCTCTGTAAAAGCAGGAATTCGCTGTTTTAGTTGGTTGATATGGAGCTAATTGTAACCTATTTTGTACAAAGCTGCAATTAATGATTTATAATTGATCAGTCTCCTAATTTATTTATCCACCAATTGATCCTTTTTTCCTGATCTGTATCAGTGCAGCATACCCCTAGTATTATATCCAGGTTTCTGGAACCAGAATAAGCTGTTGAAATGCACAAAACATAACCAGGATGCTCAAAAAACCCGGTTGTAATCAGGATACTAGTTACCCCATTACAGCAAATGTAAATACACTGGAACAAGCAAACGGGTGCAAAATTAAGAGACGACTGTGTATAAAAATGCAAAACAAAAGGAAGAAAAGGTTAATTCTATTTTTGAATCCATTCTTTCAAAAATAAATCAAACATAATGATATAATAAGCAGCATAAAGGCTGAAGGCGTCAGTACTGACAGCTTGTGTCTGTGCGAGAAACAAAGTGACTGCCATGAAGTGTCACTGCAGTCTCGCCTGTTGGCTCTGCCACTTGTTGACTGCGAGTCTCAGACAGTCAAGGCTCTGGGCATGGCCTCACAGACAGTCAGCCCCTGCTGAGGACGGTTTCTGTGGTGCTGCTGATGTCAGCAGTTTGCAGTCAGGTTTGTCCTGACCGTCTGTGGATCTGTGGAATTTCTCTCCTCTTTGCCATCTCCAGCGGGGGCAGGCAGGGGCGACCGGCACCTCTGCCTGTCCTGCACGCCCTGCAGGCTTAGCACGTCGACCTGCCATGAGCAAACAGCACCTGGAGCAGTGGAGGAGGCTCCGTCCTGACCCTCTGTCACACTCATATTCACATGG
>JAQNCA010000025.1:15672592-15684262 GCA_029783725.1 Acanthurus tractus
TGGATCAAAATGGACCTCATGCCGTTGTTCAAAGAAACTTTTTCTTATGTTATGAATCCCTGTCAGTTAAGTCAAAATGAGCCTTTCTACGTGTAGTTAAGAAACACAATCAGCCATCTTCTCCGTCAAAGGGTGCCTCACTTTGTATCTCTTTCTGCGTCAAGTTCAGGTTAATTTATAGGTGATTTCTAGTCTTTTCCAGGGATACATTATAGGTAAGGCACATGAGCATTAAAGAGATTTTTAAAGGACAGAGTTGTACTTTATTGTTCCTTTAAAAAAGTGTACTTTTACCCTTTCTCAGAACATTTTTGAGCCCCTGATCTATTTTTTTTTATTAATCTGCATTTAACAAATACCTTAGTTTGCTCTAAATACGTGGACTAACTGTAGGGGGCGTGCTGAAAGTATGTCGACCTCATGTTCTGAGAGAAAAAGAAGTGTCATTTGTGTTTTAAATATGTTGTAACAATAAAAAACACCAGTTCTCCTGTAACCTTAGTTGCACATAGCCCACTGTAGGTGAAAAAGTTGTTAAGTGGTGTTTGCTTTGTTCCTTTTCTATGTGTGACAATCTGAGATGATATGCTAATGGCATAGCTAGTGGTATGTTTGGCTTAAAAGGTAATAATAATACTTCATTATTAAATAAAAATAAAATTAAAGCAACTTGCCATTTGAATAATTTTATCACCAGGTAATTTTTGACTCTTGAGACCATCTCCTCTTCTGGCACTTACATCCCATATTTAGAATCCTACACTGTTAATGAACCCTGGCAAGAGGCAGGACTTGACCTGAAATGACCTTGAAATTATAGGTGGAGAAAATTTTGACTTTTACCAGATACTCTGATAAACTCTCTAACACCAGTCTGATCTATGCTGACTGAAAAGGTTAAATGTCTCCAACAAAATCTATTAACTTTCCAAAACTTGTAACACATTATTTTATTCCTCTTAAACCCTCAAACATTTTTAAAATTGCATAATTCATCTACAATACCAGGCAAAGGAAGACAAAATTACAGACACCAGAGGACAGTCACAGGTAGTTCAGACTTTTGCAGTGCATTTCAATTTGGCTGTCTCTATTTCAGAGGTTGCAGATTGACATGAAGTAGGTGAGAGGCTCTCATCTTCACCTTTATTTTTATCACACCCATCCTCTGCCACGGCATTTCTGCCTGCCTGGATGTACGGACAGACTGGTAGCATGGTGCCAGTCTATAGTGCATGGTGACGAAGGCAGCCAGCCCATTCTGGATTAGAGGAGGTTTGAGTGTTTAAACCTCCTGCATCTGCTCCTGCACCAACACTAAGAACAAACCCCTCTAAATATACCCACACACCCTGGCAGGCACTCAGAGCCTCTCAGCAATCTGTGTGAGTATAAATCCATTAGTGGGTGTGAGAAACAGGAGTAAAGAAGTGTGTTCGTGTGTGTGAGCTGTTGAATATAATCATGGGACCCAGGTCTGGTTGTTTCATACAGGCTGTAGCTGGATGGGTGTCATTCCTTCAGCATATTGGGAGGTCTCGCAGTTTAAGTGCTTAAGATCTGTCAGTCAGTGACACTCCTCTGTTTTTAACCTGATGGGACACACAGTTTAGACCACCTCCTCACCTGGCACCAACATCTTATATGTGGGATCTGATACTGTTAATGAACTCTGTCAAGAGACCAGAATTGACCTGATGTAACCCAGAAACTTGGTGGGGAAAGTGAAGACATTCACCAAATAATGTGATCAGTCCCTTTAGCAAGGTACTCAACCTAAACTGCTCCTCACTTTCAGATCCTAAAGCCAGGGGTGGAAAAATAAAATATTCTTGAGTACTACACTTTAAAACTCTTCAAACTTCACTTGATATTTTAATCTTCTTTTTTTTTCTGCTCCAATCAATTTCAAAAAGAAAAACTGTGGCTGTTTTTTTCATCTGTTAAACCCAAAATTTGAATTGCTTTTAAGAAAGCACGCTACAGTGTCACAGGCTGCCAGAAACTCTTTATGACATTGTTACATTTTGTTAATTTGTATTATGTGTGTGGAGGTTGGTACATCATGTTTTTTGTAAAAACCCATGAAACCGTGTTGACTGTCTATATTTGCACTGCATGTGCCTCAAATTTAAAATTCTAAATGTTGTCTTGTCTGGTACACGGGTTCATGTGAAGTCGTCAATTTTCCGTATTATGAACACTAATTTGAATCTAACCTAACTTACTAAGCTACATTTTGGCAGCCATAGTCATGGGTAATTGATTACAATTTTGAGTGCTAAACATAAAACAACTTTGTTAAAAACAATAGATAAATAAAAAACCTGTGAAAGTTCAAGACTTGGACTCCCAATTCAGAGTTTGTTCTTATATACCTTTCTTAGATATTGTTAAAAATCCTTAAATGCCCGTGGACATCTGATGCTAATTAGCTACCGGCCAGCTCAGGTTCAAGTACTTTTACTTGTGTGCTGTTGAAATGAATAATAAAATAAAACAAAATAACATAAGTAACATTCACATGAAAATGGAAAGAACAAATAATTAAAACTGTAATCACAGACAGTACTTAAGTAAATGTGCTTAGTCAACCATTGCTGAGTCTGAATGTGAACATAAGGTGACGTGCCACAACACTGAGTGAGTTTTTCCATGCATAAACTTCCGTGTCCTGTGACGCACATTGAGGTTTGTGAATCCTAAACAGAAGTCAGACTTACTTATTATACATCCGCAAGACAAGTTTAAATTCTCAGCATCCGTTTCCTGTGCAGTAACTACATTTTACAGTGTTTCACAGGCGTTCTGATTTACATCCTGCATGTGTGTTTACCTCACGTGATGAAATCCAGCATCTCTATTCCAAACAGGAATTTAAGAGATGTAAAAGCAGCAATTGGATGACTCTGAAACATATTCACCTACATTCAGTGCAATGTTCTGTATGTGTGTATGTATGCAAACACAAACATCATAAAAGCAAAAAATAGCCTTCATCTTCAATGTGGGCCACCTGATATTGGGCCTACTAACCTCAGACGGGTGCACACTGTGAATGGATGTGCGTTTCAGTCACATGATTCACCAAGGTTGTGAGTATTGAGGTCACGTTTGGCTTGGAAAATGTCTAGACTGGATTTATATTCATTGTAAACAATGAAGCCACTATTTCACACAGTTCAAATGTGCATTAGCAGAGTGCACATACACTTTTACACCACTTACTGCTGTTAGCATTGTGAATGTGATTACGTACATGTGTCAATTATCATACCGGTAGAAAATCATCCAAAACTGAGAACTAGTGGGTTCTTTTCTCAACAGTGTTTTCTCGAGTTCATGTTTGCCTGTGGAGGACAGATCCGCCTGTGTGTGCGTGTACGTATGTGTGTGTGTTTCCACCGCCTTCACACACACCGCTGTCAGTTTTAGCACCGGGAGTCCAGCCCAGTGCGGTTTACTCCACGTCCACCTGTTAGAGCGTCACAACAATCACCTTGTCACTCCATTTCCACAAGACACACACATGACAGATTACGTGTCCCTACAGCTGGTGTGATCAGGAACTGAAAGAATTTTTGTTACCGAAGTCCCAGCTGGTACTTGCCTTGTCCAAATTGACAGGAATCTTACATAAACTGTTGTTCGCTTTGCTGCTTTTTTACACAGGGTTTCTGCAACTAGGACTTGACATGATGTAAATCAATTTTAATCTCAGACTATTTGTTAAAAGCCGAATGATTCTGATGTCTAAATGGTCTTGGTTTATACAATGAGAATAAAATTGCTGGTTTTCAATGTATTGTGGAAATTAGGAGCCTACCACACCTCTTGCTGACCTGTCCCTTATTTATCAATAGTTTAATGAGCTCACACTAACTGTATGCTCTATAATAAGTTCACACTAACTGACTCTGTGACATGGGATAAGGCATTCCCTCAAGCGAAATAAGGAAAATGTTCTGGCCTATTTTTACATGTGGATGCAAAGGTTAAGTCAGCACGTGCTTTGGGCCTCATGTGTCGTAAATCTACTGCTAATAGCCGAAATCTTGTGGTTAGTCAATGACCCACTCAGGCATCTACTTAAGGTAAGTGAAGGCAGCTATTTCAGAGCCACAGTGATGGAAAAAACCCAGGAAGTCAGATGAAGGTGTTCAATAGAGCCTGTTCTGCTTCTAAATAAGATGCCAGTGAAATTGGCTCATTGTGGAATTAACACATGTGAACTGTTCACACTCAGGAATGCAGGTTTAAGATAATGACATCAGAGATATATTTAGTTATAAAATTATAAATGTCTTGCAAGTTAGATTGTATTTAGTTGTTCTAGTTGAAACTGAGCAAAATTAAAAAAAGTGACCTCTTTGAGTACAACCCGACCACTGCTTTACACCAGGTCTGATATAAAGGAAACTTCAGTATACCTCTCTTAATTGGAGGAAAATTGTTTTAAAAAATAATATTTAAACTCCAATCATATAAAACATTTAACCAAATAAGTTTTAGGGATAAAATACAGCAAGTGGAGGCCAGGAATGACTTACTAAACTAGGTGAAATAAAGTCAACTTGACAATTTTCATTCTTTTGACTTTGGTGCAACATAGATATAATAAAAGTTTGCAAAGGATTACAATAATTAAAAAGTGGAGTTTTTTGGGGGGGAAAAAATACTAAAAGACACAAAAGTTTCTTGATTGATCTGTTAATCATCATCTACTAATGCATTTATTTTCTGGAGAATGTGAGAAATGGTCCAGTACAAGTCATTGGTTTAACATAAAAGTAACATACAAATGATCCGTCATACAATCAATCACTTAAAGATAAAGAGAAAACAAAAACAACAATAATCATCTGAAGATGATAAAAAAAGACATAACTTAAAACTGTTTTGTTGATATACAAAGCATATAGTTTAAAAAAAACCTTCATAAAAAAAGAATCCTCGAGACTATTTACAAATTCTGTACAGGGTTGGAGAGGAGTCCTTATGCTGCAAAAAAGATGAAAAAGGAAAGATGAGATTTCACACTTTTGTATCAACAAGGTCTATATATATTAAAATTTGTTTTAAAAGCTAATTTTAAAGCTACATATTCTCAGCTGCAAGAAAAAATATTTTAGCCTGAACTCAGACATACCAATGTAGAACAGTGATTGTAATTGTAGGCAAACCAAAGATTTGTCTTACCTATGAACGATTGAGCAGATTGTTCTGAATGTCCTCATACACATGGTTGTAGATCTCTTCTTTTGGCTTCAATCCATCCAGATACTCTGCAGCACACAAAAGGTTAATCAATTAATTAATAAAATTGAAAATCTCCCTTCAAAATATATCAGTGAAAGCTTTTGAAACCGTCTTCCTCAAAAGGTTACATTGAATACTCTAAAAAATTAGTAGCAAATACGAAATAATAAAAATCCATTGATCCAAAAAATATATGACAGAACAAAACTGGATAAAGTTTGCATCCAAGATGCAACTTACCAATATTCAAGCCAAAGTCCTCCATCAGTTTTCTGTGCTTCAGGTACATCGGCCACACATGGCCATCAAACAGGCCAGGGGGGTCAGGGACAGTGTACTGTCTTAAACTGGAGAGCAATAACATGCTGTTAGAAGATGTGCACTTGCCATAACAGGATAATTGGGGGAATACAACTGAAGTTAATGATAACAAAAGGGTGACTGAGCAATTAAATTGTGAAAAGGGCTAAATATATCCACTTATTTTAGTGTATTCTTACCTTCTTCTTCTTTTGCACTCCTCATAAGGAATTGTGATGTAATAACACTTGTCAAAAACATCCAGCAGGGGCCTAAAGTGAAGATGCACAAGGCCATCAATGAAGATGTGTACTGTTTTTAACCAGAGCAGAGCAAAAGAGTGCACTCATATGGTCTCTTATCTCTATTGGTGCAGCATGCTTTACATTCACCCCCTTGCATACGCAGTGCAAATCACCCAGAAGCCTCTTTCTACTGAAACCCTTATCTCTATGCGTAGGACACGCCTGACCGTCACTGCAGGGGTCTTTGAGTAAACTTCAAGGGTTAACATGAAGAAGTAGCACGTGACGGTACAGAAATAACTCACCCATCCATGTTTGTTCTCATCAGTTTCTTAGAATTTACAAGACACAATTTGAACTACTCTCTTCACGTAAAAACTACTGGAGTGTGATGTGATTATAGGAGAGAACTTCTAGTTACAATTTCTTCAATTTAGAGAGAGAATATTAACAACATAAACAAGGATATAGTTCATATAGATATTGTACTGACTATACTGAACATAATTAATAATATCATTTCGTATCAATAATCAACATTACAGGTCAAGTGCTTAGGTTGGTGTTCTCAAAGTAAAATGTTCAAAGCAGGCACTTCAACACAGAGTTATTCAAAATCAGCTTACAGGTAGTTGTAGAGCAGGAAGCCCTCTACGATCAGGATGTGGATCTGCTCGTCAGGGTTGGTTGTGTCAGATCCAGGAGACAAGGTGACACCGTGTGAACGGGCAAACTTCACTGGGTTCTCCATCCAGCCTTTTATCGTGTTGGTCATGGCCTCCATATCCAAAGCTGTGATGACTGTAGAGTAGGATTGATGGAAATTATAGAGTAAATTAGAACAGATATGACTCAAAAATATGAAAAAATTGGAATGTGTTTTACATTAAGCCATCATCTGCTTAATGTTAATGTGGTGTGCATGTTAAATGGCTGTAGTGTATGCAGTGTTGGATGGTAGGCATATATGACACTAATGGGTAAACAATTAGGTCTTTGGCAATCTTCAGTGAAATCTTACCATCCCATTGTTTAAAGCCGTCCTCCCCAACTTCTATCTGATCAGGTTTCTGAAATAACAGTCACCAATAAAACATTGCTGCAACCTCACAGCTCTGAACACTTTCAGACCCCGCTCATATGCCAGAATAATTAAGTCAAAGTGCCCGCACAGAAGATAAAAGACACAAACCAAAGTGCATGCAGAGAATAGAGCAAGCAATTTACACAGTGAAGCTTTGGTGATATTGCAAGAAAGGGGGAAATGCTAAACATGATATAAATAATATTAAAAGGTGCTACCATAAATGTAGCAGAAAACATCTGTCCATGTAAAAAAACTTATGGTGAAGTAATCTCAAGTTAGTTTAAAGTGTGTTAGGTGGCTATCAGGATAGCTATGACACAGTAAGAAAAGAAAATCAGGAAAAGAAAACAAGTTGAGAAGTTGTTAAGAGCAGAGTGTGCAGGATGGGAGGTTACTCATGGTAGAGACCACTACCTTCATTACATTTAATGGTAATGTGGTCCTCGTAATTTAACCAGTCCAATAAAACCCTTCCCTATCCACTTGCTAAAACTCACCTTGAAAAAGTCATCTTGGTGCACAACACAACAGTTGGGCAAAGTCTTGATCAATGTGTTTGTCAGTGTGGTTTTTCCACCATTAGTGACCCTGTAAATAAAAGTTCAAAAAGAAACATAACGCACATTAATAAACACTGATGGATCGTGTTATAGTTTCAATTATTTTGAAAAAGGTATATTTGCAATCTTCCATCAAAACATCCACGTGGCGCCATTTGTTTACATTTCAAAATATTAAGCAAAGTTGATGTTATGTTTCTGAGAAAAAAAAACATTTGCCTAAAACAGTGAAATGCAGTAAAAAAATAAAAAAAAACCCAAGGATGTAAGTGGGATTAAATGATGGACAGCTTTAATAGTAAAGTGGTGCCTAATGTAAAGCAACAAGTTTTGTTTTCATTAAACCAGCTGACATAGAAAGGCAATAAAATCGTGTAATTTCCTTATTTTAAAGTGTTAATTCAAACAACGTGATTTAATTATTGTTACATCAAGAGATCTTCAGTTTGGGAAAACTAATGTTGATCTCCCTCCACTTTTGAACTGAGTCTCGCGGTGAATTTTCAAAAGTCCCGCTCAATTGATGACAACAAACCGGTCACACCGGACGTGGCTTGAACCCGGTATAACAGAGGCACATACAACTTTCTGGCGGGCAGCTGATAAAACATGTGGCCAGTGGGATAATGTAAGTCAGTCTTTGTCAACTAAAAGTCAGTGTTAGTCACCTTTACATAAGACATAGCTAACTTTATCCGAACCACTACTTTATTTTAGAGGCATCCACGAACATAATAACAAAATGCCACTGAACCATTTTAATCAACAGTCTAACATAAACTGCACTCATCTATTAGTTGATTCAGCAAACATTCCAGTATGTCTGAAAGTTGAATGTATAAACAATTCTCCACGTGGAAATTGTTAGTTACTAACTTTGTTATTGTTTGATTATAAAAATAAAAACTTACCCGCCAATTCCTATAATGCATTTCATCTTCTCGAGAGTCCCGTTAAACGCCAGCTAAACAAACAGGCCGAAACACTTAAGTCGAGGATAAAAATCCAAAGAATTAAACGCTTCAAACGTTTTAAATTAAAATTATGATCTCGCGTCGCTTTTCTGCTCTCAGCGTTGTATTGACTGAAACAGCGAGGCACCTCGATTTATAGCCAACTTACGTAGCAATACGTCACCACACACGCAGGCATGGGTCTCGTGGTCTTACGTGCTCGTGCTCTATTCCACTGCGGCATTTCCACTCGTGGTACGTGCCTCTTCCCAGCAGCCAATCAGATGTAGCAGAGCCTCTGTCGATAGCCAATCACAAACTGCGAACTTTCACATATTTACATATTTCAGAGCACCTGCACCGATCTGTCACAGCGCGAGACGATCAGCAGCTCGTACTATGCCATCCAGCAGTTAATCCACCCGAGAACCTAACATGCTGTGGAAAACTACCATTGATGGTGTCTGAGAGATGCTTTAAAATAACAGCTGCCTCTATTTTTGTCCACTCTCTACTCTACCAGTAAACTGATTAATATCTGCTACAGTTAATCAGTTGGGGAAATCAATGTGACATTGTGATTTCCTTTTATTCCAAAGTCTCTGTATAGTTTTTAAGATAATACAGTACTTCAAGAGTCATTGTATCTTTGACAGACAAACAGATAAGTACTTTCTTTCTCTGACAGAGTTATGGCCAGTCAACACCAGTGGTCAAATATGGGAAACAATTAAATAGATACATAACATTTAAATATGTATGTATTCCATTATAAATTGATTTTTCATTCTAAATTATACAGATTGATTGATTGATTGATTGCTTGATTGACTGATTGATTGATTGATAAGAAATTATTACTTTTAAGTGTCAAAAGTATTGAAAGCCATTGTTATACAAAATTGCCCCTTTCATAGTGTTATATCACGTATATAATTTAATGTACATCATGTTTTCATTTTAACTATATATTTTGTATTTTTTGATTAAACTGGTAAATATGGATCTAATTCTGTTTACTTTATAAGGTTTGCTTTTCTTGTAACCAATGCATCATATTTTGTGGGGTTTTTTTGGAACACTATATGCACAAAGTATTTAGTAACTACGTGTTAAGTCACAAGCGGTAGAATAAAAAGCACTTTTAAATTAAGCTATGGAAAAGTATAAATAGCATAAAAGTTATGTGAAAATACCTCAAAATTACAGAAATAAAATAAAAGGTTAAGATGACAGAGGGTGTCATGCTGTATAGGGTGTAAATATGTCATTTTTAATAGGCTACTGTGCCGACGAAGTGACCCAACTTAACTTACTGTTCACCCCTGGTCTACAAAACAAATATACTTGTAGGACAGTCAGATACACATAAAAGCTTTGTCATATACTAAATGGAATGAGACAGGTACAACTTTTCATTAGTTTTTATTATGAGATGCAATTTTTCTTCAAATTCTTCAAATTATACACCACTGATCAGTTTTCTAAATCACAATAATATAAGTACTTGATAATTTTAGGGATGTAGATAGAAACCCACCACATGTTATCCCAGATACATTTTAACTTTTGCGTCATATACTACACTGTTGCTAGGTGGTCCACCTTCTGTGAACTCTTTCACTCTCTTTTGCGGACAGTGTGAGTGACATTCACGTCTATTTGTGTGTACTCGTCCATATGCTATGTGAATTCTGCTACAGCTGACAGGGGTCAGGGGTTAACAGCCAGGGTCTCTCTCTCCGTACAAGTGTGTATGGGAGAAGAGTGTGGTGGATGACTTGTGATAATGTAACGCTTATGACATCACTTATGGGGCATCACAGGACTTGTACACATTCCTGGTCAGACAGGTTGAACACACTCAGAAGAGGGAATGTCACAAATTAACAGCAGCACTAAAAGTAATGATGACCTTTTACACCTGGATGTCCTCTAGCAGCTATCCTGAAGAGTACCTTACGGATATCTGTATACTGCTTAGATACATGTGACAGCACAATAGGTGTTATTTGATAACAGGCACAACTTACTTATCGCATTAAACAGCTGCCTGTGGGCACATCTGGGCAAAAAAAATATACAAGGCTCTAAATTTAAAATTATATTTCCATAGTATAACGTAATCTACAATGGACAAAACTCATCCGAGAGTGTGTTTCAAAGTCCAGTTGTTCCAGGACAAACTCTGTATCTGAAGACAAAGATATTCCTTAAAAGAGTAAAAAAAAACAAAAACAACAATTTTTGGGAGCAACAGTTTATTCAGTGATATTTACAAGGCAGAACCATTAATGGTAGATCATTATCCCATTTAAATCTGAGCAGACATATTACAGCAGATAAATGGAAGGCAAATAGTAGTGTATAAATATTGTGCTTTTATGGTCAAAATTAACATTTTGATTTTTGGGAAAGTCATATCAGACATTTCTACATAAACCTTGCTTGTGATATGGGGTTTGACTTGATAAAGTAAACCCTTTAGACTATAAAAAATTAAAGATCGAAAAGCTACACATTACATTCCTTCACATTTTCTGTTTTTCTTTTAATCATTTGGTTCATAAATAGGCACTCAGAACAGCCAACAAACCTCAGAGGAACCTTTTGAATAATGATTGTTTTATCAAAGGTGATAAATGTGATGAAACGGCTCAGGTTTGTTTTTCCTTGTGAAACATTTGACATGACTGAAAAAATAAAAAAAATAAACCTTTTTATTAACACTCATGTACTGAAAAAACCAAGAGCAAAACTAGAATTTAGATGGCACTTAAGAATTTCATGAGTGCTATTATCCATTCCAAGAAACAAAAGCACGTTCATGCTTTACTGATAGCTACACAAATGCATGACTTTAGTTAACAGCTAAAAGGATATTTTAGGAGAACACATCATCCTAAATATTAATCAATCACAATTTATGCTGAAACCATTCAAAGTTTATGTAACAACCAAATCCAACAGTGCAAAACAAGGCAGGGAGGCGATACGATAATGCAGCTCTATACAAAAAAATAAAAGTTCTCAACGCTCTGTGCTCCTGCTACAATGAGTTGAACAGATGGAAGACATTAGAGAAAATCAATGTAACCCCCCAAAAATGTACAATCCAGAATGGATAGCAGTGTTTGAGAAGCACTTAAATGTCCTTCAGACATGCTGACATTGTTCCAAAATAACTGCAGGAAAAGGAGAAAATCAGGCACGAAATCTTCCCGTAAACCATATAAACTTTGTCATTTTAAACAACCATCAAAATG
>JAQNCA010000025.1:15697961-15727796 GCA_029783725.1 Acanthurus tractus
TAATTTGCATTAAAAGTATTATTAACGGTGGAAATAGAGCTATTTTCAGCTGTTGTGGACTGTAGGAAGGTTTCCTGTTTTGCCTGTTGTATTGGTGTAAGCACAAGCCAACAAACTTTACAAAAGGAGTGGACTGTTTTTTTCTGCAGCACAGTACTTATGTATATATGCTTATGTCTTTCTATGTTTCCCATAGCTCATTCACCAAAGTCTGTACCTCCTCTTAGCTGATATCATTGCTGACTGTCTTTAGTTAAGTTAGTTAGTTTTATCCTTGTTATTTATCTAATATTAATATCTACAGCTTCAAACATGTCACTGTGTTGGCATTGTAGATTTTAAGCAAGATTTGAGTTAAATCTTAATGACTGTAGCCAGACTGCACAGTTATTTGTGGCTAGTTAAGGACATTGTGGAAATTGCTCTGTCATGATATATAACCAGTATTGGAAAATCAATATTTTTTTGCAGTACAGTATATTCTATGGTAGAGTCAGTAAATTTAATAGATGACTGATGCAAAAATTCTATAAAGCGCTATTTCTTAAAGCAGGGGTGCTCATTTATTTTTTATTTCAAAGCTTTCCATGTTAACCCCACTCACCCAAGAGATATTAAAGAAGTTGCTAAAATGGCATTAACTGTATAGCTTGTAAATAAAGAAACACTATATTTATTACAGCTCTGGTACTGGTAAACGGACTCCACATATCAGAGGCTGCATACAGTCAAATAACTAATCCTCACCCCTGTCAGTCTAGATACAGTATATCTGTAATCAAAATATTAATAAAGAGGGGTATTTATGTCTCTCTTGGCTTGTTGTCCTAAACAGCAAAATTTCATCTGAACCAGCTTCAAGTCCAACAAGGGGCTACAGCTGTACTGAATTACATTAAAAGACATTCATTACAGCCCTAGACAGACTTAAAAATCATAGATTTGCAGTTTAACAAGCAAAGAGTGATTCTCAATGTATGGTCTTCATTTAGTGTTATAGAAGCACATGTATTTGTTGTCCAGAACTCATTCAACACAGAGACATTCTGATTGAGGTTTTGGTAGCTGGGGTGGGTAGAGACAAAGAGGAGGTCATTTCAGAGTGATCAAAAAAACATATTTATTTTTCTGTTTGTGAAAAGAGTGATACCAGACTTATTCAGAAGTGAGTCACAGTGTGGCATGTGAAACCTGCATAATAATTATTTCAGCCTGGAAGTTCTTGTCCACAGCATCAGATAATGCGATGAAAGACATTTCTGTTGTGGAACAATTATGCTGCACAACGGTCAATGCACAGACAAGTCAATCTTAGGAATGGGCATTATATCAATATTTATTGATCTTGTGATGTAAGACAAGACATCATCTTGGGTTTTGGACACTTTTATATCCTAATAAGTCTTTTCTTTTCATGGTTTTATAGGCTGTATTGCATTAAATCAATGCTATTTTCTGAACTTACAAGACTGTTTTTGCTGTTTTAATATTTGCCTTTACCCACTTAGTAATCTTAGTAATCACATTACAGATAATCAAAAATGTTATGGTGGTAAAATTTTGAACAAACACAATTTCCTCTAAACATTGTATTGTGCATCCATTTTGCATTGAATTCAATATAATGTTTTAATTACTGTCCCAGCATTTTGTCTCTGTGCTCTTTAATGACCTCAAGGCGCCTTTTAAAACCCCAAACCAAGCTGCCAACAAAGCTGCCATGGAGTTGTCCTGTTTGTATTTGTCTGTAGGTTTATTAAAAGAGGAGAGTAATCAGGACACTGTCCAGTCAATCTCATAATGTTAGTGATGTTACATTTAATTTATTTCCCTATTTTAGTGCTTGTTTTTGGCCATGCCAGCAGCATGGTTAAAGGGAAGACAATGTGAGTCTGCTGTCATTTTTTGGTTCACTTCAGTTCAGACTGAAATCACTTAAGAAATATCAAATGGATTTATGTGAAATTTTGCACAGACAATGCTACTAACTGGTATTTCCCAGCATTGTCCTCTAGGATGGATTTCCATTAAATTTAGCCCAGAGTACAGATGTTCTGTGTTATCTGACTTCTTTAGCCAGCAGCCATTAGCACGTGGCTCAAGGCACCACTCTTCATAAGTGCGACCTAACAGAGTAGCTAACATTGCTGTTGTCTGTGCTTTCATTTCAGGGTTAGGTTTTTGTTAAAAAAACAGAAATGTCTTGCTATAATAAACAGATGTGAGACTGTTGGTGATGTAAATTACTGAGCAGATGGGGGCCAGTGCTTTACTGAATGTCATCTTTTACTTTTTAAACTTCTTAAAAAAGGCAAATGTTCTCTTTGAATTACGGCATTATTTCGACAATGGGATAATATTTTGATGCACATACAGGCATAAACTAGTGAGCAACAGCAGGTGCTGTGGATGTGTGTATGTGTTTTTCAGATCAGCTACTGACTGCACTTAGCACTCAACAGACTCCGGCTCTGTCAGTTATTTACTTCCAGTCTTTTCTTTTCCTTCTTTCCTCTCTTTGTGTCAATCAAATAAAATACAGCTTTGCTGGAGGGGACTACAGTATCTAGTCAACTGATTACAGTACAGGTTGGACAGACTCAGGTGAAGATAAATCCACTTCTTAATCCCAAAAGGTTGAAATTTAAATCTCACAGCTCTCCTCCCCCTGGTAAATGACTATAGATTGGGCAGAATCTGGTGTGACTTCAGTTGCTCATTGCTCCAGAAGCTCCAATCTGCCCTTGACTGTTTCTTCCAGAGCTTCTTGGCATCAGTAGCTGTCTGCTAGCATCTGTCCCTCTGCTCTGCCTGGTTCCACCCACATAACACTCAAAGCCCTGCTGTATGCATTTAAATGCTAATTTAAAGTTCAAATTTCAGTGTTATTAACAAAATTTCGAAGCTTTGAAGTACATAGTTTAGCCTGTTTCTGCCTCAAAACCTAAGCCTTTAAGCTTGATGATTATGTTTTTCTGCAAGAAAATATTTCTTGCACAGCTAACAAGGATTGATTCCAGCGTTATCCACAGTAAAGTGTCAATTAAACGCATTATAGAAATGTACACTTCTCATGTTATTCTCTAAGATGTTCCCTGTAATTTAGAAGCAGCTTAACTATCTTCTCACTTTACTGTATTTCCCCTCTCTCTCCTCTCCTTCAGCAGCCAACCTCCCCCAGCCTACTCCCACCCCTCCACAGCCAGTTACAGTGTCCAGCAGGCTCCAGCTGTGGCTCATGCAGTGACTGCGTCCTACTCTCCAGCTCCAGTCCAGGCAGCCCGGCCTGTAGTCTCTGCCCCTTACCCTGCCTATCAGAGCCACCAGGCCCCCCCTGACTACGCCTACAGACAGCCAGAACCCCCAGCACCCCCACAACCCACCACCACCCAACAGACGTACCAGGTATACTCGGACACGGTCAGTCTCTTTCCGCTTCCTTTATGATTTCTGCTTCTTATAGCATGGTTTGCTCATATTGGATTCTATGTAATGGCTTTGTTTTGAATCAATAATGTGACTTCTAACAGCATGCCTTTTTTGCACAAGCTTTCACCAGGGTTGTGTAATTTTGAAGGAGGAAACATGAAGGATGCTTTAACTTTACAAACATTTGCTTTAATTCAATGACATGATCTATGCATATTTTTAAAAATCCTGCTGAAATTAACCAGTTAAATATGCTGCTTCCCCACTCGATTAAATACTCTCTTTTAAACACCAGCAGGACAACTACAGCTACGGACGCCCCGCAACTGTGACTACCTATGACAATAAACAGTACTACCAGACAAGTATAGCTCCCGCTCAAAGGACACCTACAGAGAATTACTACCAGACTGGTAAGTCAGGTCATTTTTACACCTGTGTTGTGATTTAAGTATCAATCATTGTTAGAGCTGATAAATATATTTAACATTAAAGGGGAACTCTGCTGATATCACACATTACAGTCTGTTCACAGATCTTTTGCAAGCACTACTGTGCAGTGATATGTGTAGAGAAAGCTGTTTGTGGCTTCAGAGGGAACAGTGCAAAGTCTAAAAAACTGCCTCAAGTGATGTAACTAAGTTCAGTGTCATGGGGAGCCAAAGACAAGAAGTCTGAAAATAAAACAACAACAGAAACCATCAAGGTAGACAGCTGTGTGCTTACCAGGACTTCTCATCTCTGTTTTGAGTAGCTCAGACCAAAGTGTCTTCATCATTTTTAGTTATGTTTTTTTTTTAACCCTATGTTATAAATCAAGATCAGTGAGAACAATCTAAGAAATCACAATGCTAAAGTGGTGGAGGACTCTTTACTTTGAAGTTAAGTCTTGAAATGGAGTCTGACTAATATCTAAATGGTGTATATTAGTTGCTTTTAGCCTATCATGGATAATAGAAACATAATTTGTTGCAATTGCAGTACAGAAATATGAAATAGGTATTCATCACATAGTATATCTACTAGAGAACACTGCAGTGGCTCCAGACACTCATTTTTCACCCACACAGGTTTTTCCACTTCTGTTACCTGCTTAAAGCTCTTTACTGGACTGTAGAGGTTTGTACATAGCGAGCATGACTGACTTCTCACTAACTCCTCTATTATCTTGTTACACCTGATAGGGCCCCTTTGTGGGTGTGCAGGCTAAGCTGACTGTGTGTGTATGCAGATTTTAAATACAGTTTATATTAATTTCACAAAAATAATTGTCTGCTGTTATATAACATGTAATTCGGTCTAATTTACAGTTGTAAAACGTGGCACACACTTCAGTCCTTTTGGGAAATATGTGACCTCAGTTTTGATATTATTTTGCGCATACTTTTGAAGGGTGATATGATACATTTGGAATGTGTCTGCTGCCTATGTGCTTGTGAAATAGTGATTCCTCCTGCTCTGCCAAAAACTCTGATGGGCAGTTTGAGAGGATGCACTGGAGGTTTTAGCTCTTCATTCTTCTGCCCTTCCTCTCCACTCGTGATCCCCACCCCCCCACCTTTATCTGTATCAGTAGGAGTAAAGAGTGCTTACAGTCCAGCCCCCTCCACTGTGTACAGCCAGCCTCCTCCTCCACAGAGACAGGTAACAGCCCTGAAGCCTTTGGCCCCCTCCAGTTCTGTGTCAACCAGCTACAACATCTACCCAGTTTCTACAAGTGTCCAGCAGCCACCCACTCCCATTTCATCCTACACCCTCGGCTCTTCCTTCGGTTCCACTGTTTCAGCCACCACCTACTCAGGTAACGGAATACAAGAAATAACATGAGATAGAACCTTGTTCATCCCGGGGAAATAAATTTAAACATAGAAATATAAATATAGGTATATAAATCCACAGAAAAAAACAAATTAAGGAAAAAAAGGGAAATGTAAAGCCACATATATGCAACTGAACATGTGTAGTTTCTTCTTTGTATATCTTAGTTTTATGATCAAGTCAAACAAGGAATTTGCATGTTAAGATAAATCCATTCATCCGTGTTTTTGAAGCTAAGTGACAAAGTGACTTCACACAGAGCTCATGGATAAATTACTGTAGCTGGCAAATGAGCTGCTCACCAGCTTAGCTGGACACTCTAGTAACCACAGCTTGCCAAGCTTCTTTTGCTATTTTCTCTATGCTGGACCTGTTTACCCCACCCTAGCATTTATTCACGTGGTTGCAAATCATTTTCCTTCATACTCTAATTCTTAACAACAACTTATTCATAATTTGTTTCACAAATAATTTATCTATTGTTGAGCCATTTGTACTTGGCACAAATTTTCAAATCAAAGTTGGACTGAACAATAAATATCCACAACTGAAAGTTCTCTGTTTGTGTTGATTCATCCATAATGGACAGTTAAATACAGATATATATTTTTTAAATTGAATGGATGAATTCATTTATTAGGTTTGACAAAGAAGTGATAAAGTGAAGGAGTTTGATGGTGGATGGGAAGCAAATGAGTGGAGCATTTCCAAGCGACATTGACACGTGTATACAAACATCGAGAAATTGCTAAAAAAAGAGCTAGAACTGAGTTTCTTATTACATTTTTAGCACTTGTCAAGGACCATTTTGGGATTGTGTATGTCCTCCTTGTCCGAATATAAAGCAGCCCATTGCCTGCATGACTGCTGGCTGTTCATGTTTGACCCACATTTTTACACTTTTCTTCTCTTAAATAAATCTTTCTTTACTTTCTTCTTCCTGCCCTCCCTCATCCTCAGGCATTAGCTACTCTAGTTATGATTCAACGGGCTACACCTCCACATCTGCCCCCTCCTATTACCAGCCAGCCCAGCAGACTCTCACCCAGCCTCAGCCTCAACCTCAGCAGCCGCAACAGCCCCAGCCCCCCATCCAGCCACCACCCAAGCAGTTGACCAGTTCTTCCTGGAGCAACTCAGGCAGCAACATGGTGACAGCTCCGGCTGTAAACACTTACAAAAAGCCCACATTTCACCAGAACAAACTGCAGAAACCCAAAGGGCCCCCCAAACAGCCCCAGCTCCATTACTGTGACATTTGCAAGATCAGCTGCGCAGGCCCTCAGGTAGGAGTTTATAATGACAAGGGTTTTGTTAACAGGACTTAATTAATGAAGAGCTTTTAACATAAAAGCTTTTTTATGTTGTGCATTACAGAAAGACCAGTTGAAAGATGCAAACAAATACTAAACCACAAGGCTTAATCTGTTACAGTATTTATATGTAAGACCAGAGAATATATTTTGATGTCTGTTTGGAAACATGTAATGTGGTCTCATTGTTTGTTAACATCACAATGTGTCAGCAGTTGTCTGGTATAACACATGGAGTTTATTTCGCTAATGGAGTAAACACCAAGGAAAAGTAACTAATAAAACTACCTCTGTAAGCGCATTCGAAATATTCATCTTGCTAACTGGTTGTTTACTGCCTCAGACATACAGGGAGCACCTGGAGGGCCAGAAGCATAAGAAAAAGGAGGCGGCTGTTAAATCAGGGGGGCAGACCGGGACCAGCAATGGGCCTAGAGGGGTCCAGACTCAGTTACGCTGTGAGTTATGTGATGTCTCCTGCACTGGGGTGGACGCCTACGCCGCTCACATCCGTGGGGCCAAACACCAGAAGGTTAATACAGCTGTGATACTTCTGTCTTTTTATTCAGTCGTTGTAACGCTTGTTGTTAGGCTGCTTTGGAAGATATTGATGTAATGTGCTTTCATTATTGGACATGGTGGTGGTGTACTCGTGATGTTCCATCTCAGTTGCCAAGTCTTGAAACCTAACCCGCCTCTGGGATTTGGGATGGGATTAAATATCAGAAGTCTCAGATGGTTGTTGCTCCTTCTGTGTGTCTTTGTCAACTATGGAAAGGTGGTGAAACTTCACACCAAGTTGGGCAAGCCTATACCCTCTACTGAGCCAGTGTTGGTGAATTCAGCTCCAGTTATCACAACCTCGACAGCGGGGAAACCTTCAGTGTCCACGTCCACTCCTGCCTCCGTCTCAACCACTCCAACTCCCACTGCGACCCCCAAACAGGTGGCTGTAAATGCCACGGCCAAAACAGCAGCACCAGTCAAGAAACCAGCTCCTTCCAAAATAACTGTCATTTGTAAGTTTGTTATGATTTTGTTAAAACTAAAAAGCGTGTTTTTTGACCCCAGAGTTTTTGTTTTTTGAATAACTACTGCTTCTTTGCCAACATGATAGTCAATGTTTACCTCCATAATACAGTTGTACATTGCAGCCTAATGAACGCTTCTGTGCAAGAACAATAATTTAATTGCTGCAACACATTTTCCCTGTTATTGCTTCATGAAATGTTTTATATAATGCTTAGAGGGAGTGTTGGGGCTGGGGTATACCCCTTCAGTTAATTGGATGTATCATCTGACCATGTTGAACATCAAATGGGTTCATAATTTTTTCAAAAAGTCCCTCTAGAAGGCAGAACTTTAAGTCTGTAATCAGAGCTTGAGGGAAGCATGTGATCAGTTAAAAATAACATATAACAAATAACATTTTTTAGATGGTATCTCCTGTAGAACATTCATACTTTGTGCTCTCTTTTCACATAAAATTGGGCAAAAGTGGTTAAGATAAGAATGAAAAGTGAGATAAGTTTGAGCCTCTGCACCACGTTTTGAAGTGGGTGGGAATGACAAATTGTTAACCAAAGCTATGCAACACAATCTGACAAGCAGCTTTGATAAAGCGTACTCGTCCACTAAAAAGTCCCCAACAGTCGACATATGAAGGTTGGAACAGAATTAAGAGACCTTTTAACATTTGCACAGGTGAAATATATCAATCACTGATGTCCAATTTACAGACAATATCAGCACTCACCTTTCCTAACAATGCATATATATATTTCCTTAAGAGATATTTCAACTATGACATTTTGCGTCTCTGTGTGTGGTCAAATACAGTGGTTTATATTAAATTTTAAGCTTTAAACTTTGCAATTCAGTACTACTAATCATTTATGTTGCTGGCTCCAAGAAAATAATATATTTGTCATATTAGGCCAGGACAAAATTTATTTTACACAGGTTTAGAAAAAACATCAAGTAATTGCTGGTGAACACCAGCAATTTGACTGTAAAACTTTAAATGTTTGTTAACCAGGGAAGAGATCATTTTGAGTTGCTATTTTTTTACCAAACTATTTGTTATACAGTGTTCCTTAAACAAACTCTAATCTCAATATTTCTCCTGCTGTATAGCCAGTAAGCCTGTGAGCGCTCCTGCAGCTCCAGTGGTGGCAGCAGCAGCAGCGGTGGTGGCCACTGCCAAGGTGGAGGAGCCCATACATCACTCAGCTCAGAAGTTTCAGTCTCTTAGTGACGATGAGGATGGTGACAGAGCTGGAGGCCAGGGAGACATTCAACCAGTGGGACATGACTATGTAGAGGAGGTAAACAGGAAAAGAGAAGAAAAAAGGTTATATATAAGCTTCAGTTAAAGCCAAGCTGCACAAAAGAGGACTGATATCTTGGTTAAAATCAGACGTACTATTTATATAATCACTACAAACTCTTTATTTTCCCTGCACTCTGTCTGTTTCAGGTACGTAATGTTGATGGAAAGGTGATTCGGTTTCACTGTAAACTGTGTGAGTGCAGCTTCAACGACCCCAACGCTAAAGACATGCACCTGAAGGGAAGAAGGCACAGACTCCAGTACAAGGTAGGAAAGTTGGATCATCACTGAGCAGATTCCTGTCTGACTGTTTTTTTGTTTTTTTGTTTGTTTGTTTTTTTGCAGGGACACAGGATGAACAGGTTGAGTTACTTACAAGTTTTAGGTATTCTGGGATGCAGCTTTTCTTGCCTTGCAGGTGACTGCATGTGCATCAAATGGTGTTTCAATCGCAGGTCACGCATACTCCTCTTCAACCGAAGTTGCTGTTAATTTTTGGATAACTAGACTTAAATGAAATCACTGAATTAGCATAGGAATATGTTAATAATGACACCGTACATGTGATTGAGATATTATGAGACACAAAATGAAAGACTTGGAGTTACCAAAGAGGCACTTAAAGTCCATTATGGAGTTTTAGACCTCTGGTAGCATGATGGACCTGTTGGAGTTGTTTTAACTAATAAGTCCTCATTGGATTCACACTATTCCAATGACCAGCAGGTGGTGCAGTTAATTCTTTTTTATATAGATATGGATACAGAGTTAATTAAGACCAGGTGTTGACTGGAAATGTGTGGATACTACTTGGTACTGGTCCATTTTGTTTTATACCCAGAAGGCATTGGGCACCAATGCCCAGATCTGTTGGCAGCCCAAATGGAAATGAGATTGATGTAAATTTTATCTTCACGAGTGTGGGATCACACTGAGAATGTACAGTATCAACTGTATAATGGTTTTGATGACATTCCACTGTTTGTTCTGTCCTCCTCTCTGTAGAAGAAAGTGAACCCTGAGCTTCCTGTGGAGATCAAGCCCAGTAACCGAGCCAGGAAGCTGCAGGAGAGCAAGCTAAAGAAGCAGAAGCAGAAGGCGGTGCTGAAGAGACAGAGAGATGATGAGCAGCGCTGGCACATGGAGATGAGGTCAGACTTGTGATCATAGTTAGCGACCTAAATTTGTTCCTGCTCTCAACGTTTGTATGTTAAGTTTGTAAGTTTCTTTTGTTGACACAGAACAGACTAAAATGATGAGTTGATACAGGTAATGTCATAAAGGGGAAGTCCTGAAGTTAACAAGCTTACTGTTAGTCTGACATATTTACTCAGGGAGAAACAGGAATTTCATACAAAGTTTTTTTTTTTTTTTTTAACCAGTTTCCTTGACTTTTTGTGAAGCTGGTTCTTTTTTGCATGTATAATTTAATGGATCTCTCAACTGCCAGAGGAAAATCAAATTAATCAAATGAGATGTGAGGATTTAAACATGAAAACTGCACTGCCAAATTTGAGCCAATGCAGTATGTTTCCTGTGTGTGGAATGACATTTTGGGCTACCAGACCCTGTCTTTAAATTGTTCTGTTAGAAGAGGAAAAGCACTTTTGGAACCCTGGATGACCTTCAGCTATCACTGTGCTATTGGCACAAAACTTTTTCATAATATTATTTTATATGATCAACAGAAGATTCAAGTAAATGTTCTGGTTAAAGTGTTTTTAATGGACTGCTGTGTACTTTTAATGGTAGCCATAACAAATAAATGACTTTTAATGACTGATATTTAAACCTCCCCCTCTCCTGCAGGAGATATGAAGAGGACATGTACTGGAGAAGGATGGAGGAAGAGCAAATGTACTGGGGGGAGCAGAGACGCAGGATGGCTCCTCCACCTCTTATGAGCCGCCCTGGTATGCCAGTACCCCCTCTACTGGTGAGCATCACAACAGCAGTTTTTAGAAACTAACTTTGACTAATACAAAATTCTGAGTAGAACTGATCATTTTTATTCCCCCTCTCTCCTTCAAGACATGTGTGCGTCGGCCAGACTCTCCTGATGACCGTCACATCATGGCCAAACACTCCACCATTTACCCAGTAGAGGAAGAGCTGCAGGCTGTTCAAAGGATTGTTTCACATTCAGAAAGAGCTCTAAAGCTGGTGTCAGACTCACTGCTTGACAAGGAGACTCCAGCAGTTACTGAAGGAGGAGATGAAAAAGGGTAAAAAAAAAAAAGTGTCTTCTGGCAGATAACCATTTTTTGAGTATATTTTAAAACAAGGATAAAGGTATTTGAGGTTACAAGCACTCTTATTGTTTTGGTATAAGCAAAGAGCTACACAGAGATTCAGAGATATCAAACGTTTAACTGTAAAGATGATGTAGGTTTTTGACATGTTAATATAGGAGCTACATTTAGAAGCAGTATATAAGCACCTTAGCACAGTTTGAAAGCTGTATTTTAGTGCAAAGATGCTGCATTGAAAAGGAGTATATCTATACATAGATGGTACACATGGAACTATATATTAATAGATAGATGCAGCATTTAAAAATAGTCCTCTGCCTCCATTTATGATTTAAAAAATTGCTGCTAAGAAACGTCTTAAGCTTGCTGAATTGTTTATAAAATCAACCCTGCAAATCTTGAACCTTTTCCCTGCAGTACTGAGAACTCAGCACGGCTGCTAAAGGGTGTGATGAGGGTGGGCATCCTGGCTAAAGGTCTGCTGCTTCGTGGAGACAGAAATGTTGAGCTCATCTTGCTAACTGCTAAGAAACCCACCATCTCTTTGCTGAAGAGTATCGCCAAGCAGCTGCCCAAGGAGCTGGAGGTAGGAAATCTTCACCTATTAACTGAGGACATAGGTTGAGGTTGAGGAAGGGAAGAATTGTGGTAAACTTGGAATTCACAACACTGTCACTCTTGTGTTAAAAAGCTTTATTTTAATTATGACAGGATGTCCTTACATACATGTGGCTATGGGCTCACATAGATGAACTGTTCAAAAAATCCCGGAAAAAGGAAGGATCTCTTTGGTGGTTTTTGCCAGTAATTTGTTTAAAACATGTTGTCGGAATCTTTAGATTTATAAAAAGAGAAAACCGTCACTGTTCACTGCCTTATGACTTGTGTCATATGAGTTGTATACTGAGAGACTGGAAGATTTTATAGGCATTTAACGTAACAAAACATAATGGGAAGAAGAAGTTCTTCCTCCTCGTGCTTTTGTTTTTAAGCTAAATTCTTTTGAAACCAAAATACAAGACCAGAAAAATTCCACAATGAATCACTTGATCCTAGATGGGTTTTTTCTCATTTTCTAAAGCAGAACATTTATTATTCGTGAACATGGTCAGCTGTCCCCTACAGCCAGACACAGCAAGCAGTTTCTCCTCTGCATGTATTAATGATCAGCTTGTTAATTGTAATTCTAGCTTTTTATGGATTTGCAATACACATTTTATGTGGCTTAGAACATACAGCCAAGAGACTCCTTAAAGCATTTTGGTCTTATAAGAGGACTTCCAGGTTGTGAATCTCATTACTTTTATAGTTTTGTTAACAGCTTTGGGAGAGATTTTTCCGTGTTCACAAATGAGTGACCTGCCCATAGCCTAAAGAGAAAAACTTACTAAGAAAAACTAAGTTTTCCAGCATTTCCATTCAAGCTCATGAGTCAGAAGATTGACACTAAATCCAAGGGTGTGATGTGTTGTAATTCCTCACTCTTCCTCCCTCCTGCTTTAGCTGTAATGAGTTTCATTAAAGGTACTTTTGACTGATCTTTAGATTCACTGCCTGGTTATGACACCTGAATCCTACAGAGTGAGATGGGGCATTTCCTCGTAAGCTGCCTCATTGCTTAAAGTAACAAACACAATAAAGTGATGAGAAATATTTCTGAAAAAGTCACTGACCCTGTTAAATTAAGGGAACTGCCTTGAGAAAACAAATTACACAACCCAGGGTTTAAAAACGTAACAGTATTGCCCTGTCATGTTGCCAAACAAGGCTATTCTTTGCCCCCACACCCCTCCTCCTCTGTAGTGAGTAATCCCAAGTGTCCTTTTAACCGGCAGACATTTTCTGAAGATCAGTATGAGGTGCAGGCTCACCCCGAGGAGGCGAACATCGTGATATTTTCAAGCAAGGAGCCCAAAATGCAGGTGACCATTTCTCTCACCTCGCCGCTGATGAGGGAGGACACTGCTGCTGAGAAGGACAAGCAGGCAGGAGGAAAAGCGGCTGAGAAAGGTTAGAGAAGCCAAAGCTTTCAGTACCAGACAACCAACTGTAAGCAATGTGTGTAATACACTTATATTATATTTTTATATATATATATATATATATATATTCTTATAAACCCCTTTGCTCCACCCTTCCACCCAGTAGCAGCCTAGATTTTAGGCTGAAAATCTCTTAAAATTACACAACATGAGAAGTGGGACTTTAATCAAGCCCGCAAGTGTTTTTTTTTTTTAACCCCCAAAAAAGGATTAACTCACACATTCATTTGTCCCACTCTTTTCATTTCCCCCATTTTTGCAGTTACACTAGTCCCCAATTTCTTTATTTCTGTCCACAACATGGGAATCAAAAGCCGGGCTCTCCGACCTTTCTGTGCCACTAGGTTGTGTGTTTATCTGGTGACCACATGCTCATATAGCCTTTGGGAAACTATAATGGACTGAAATGATGATCAGTGTTCAGATAATGCCCAGGGATGAAAATGCTCTTAATGATTATTTTAGGTCTACAAAAATCCTTTTTTTCCCACACTCGCTGCTTCTTCTTGTAGCACTTTGGCCATAATAATCATGAGGGGATGTTGAAGTCCAGGGACTTCCCATTTCCTCATCTCTCATCCCTGCAACATAATGTGTGGCATTATCAATGATAAGGTGTTGGAGTGTCATTTTATCGCCTCACAATGATCAGTATTGAAATTGTAGTAGGGTGACACCAGTAAGTCCATTGTCATTACTTCCCCCTCCTCATAACAATAAGGAAAATTTCTGAGATCATTGTGTTGCAAACACTCCTCTACCTGCTCCAAAAGCTGTCAGTATTTTAATGTGTTTTCTTTTCCATCTGGAAAACATGGTAGAAATGTTTTCTGTGGCCGTTGTCTTTTTGTTTTTTTTATATTTTGTTTGGGTTTGTTGATCAGTGCCCCCACTTCTGTATCAGCAGACCTAAGCAAGCCAATGGCTAATCTGAAGACCACACTTGTATGCATACCACAAAGAACAGAAAAAGTAAAGGAACCAAGTTGCCCATGTTTATTAAGCTATTTAGAGGAGCAAAAGCAAGCGTCTTATTCACTCTCAAAGAGGGGCTCAGCTGCTGCGAAATGAAAACTCCCACTGCAAAAATGCATAATGAATATGGGTCTTTGGTTCTAAGTGGTATGATAGTGTAGGCTTCAAAAAAACGTGGCTTTGTTTTGTTCTGTATTTCCCCTGTAAGAAAGCTAATGTCCTCTGATGTTGCTACAGTTCTAGTAAACAAAGAAATGTGGAAAGCCCCGAGGCTGATATTGTGAAATATTACTTCATTAGAGTCATAAGTAACCACACTGTGAATGTTATGGAAAACCTACCATTTGTTATTTTTGTAATTGTGTCTAAAATTTGTCCTCAAACTATGTACACAAACTTGTTCCTGTTACTTCTAAATCTAACTTTGCCACAAGTATTATTTCTTAAACGTACATAACTTTGTACTCCCCCATCCTAGTTTTAGTATTTAAGTTAGGCCTGGGATTTGTCATACTTTGTAAAAGTACTTGCTTCACTTTAATTGGCTTGTTTTTGATGGTGATACTGTCTCAAAATACGGAGGAAGGGAAATACGTCAGCTGTTTCGTATCTACATGTTGTAAAAATAAATAACTAATACATATTTTTAGATCTAAAGCTCCTGTGCTAGTCCAGCTCTTGGGCAGTCAAATGCAAAAAAAAGGAAATCCACAACAAAATTCTGAAAGTTAGCAGTGGAAGTTAATGTGAAGACTTGCAAAAGTTCTATTTCTTAAATGACTACAAGTTTTCTGTGTAAAATACATGATTAAATTAATATTTGTGTAAAGGAAGCTTTATCTTGCATGGATGTTGTTTTTTTCCATGAAGAACATTTGTCAATGAAGGGACTCACTAATCAATTTCTGATGTGGGGGAAAAGGTTGCAGCATTTTTTAGAGATGAAAAACAAGCTCACACTGGCTTGATGGAATATAAAAACTCAGCCTTTAGTTCCTTTCCTCATCGCAAGCCAAGGATGAAAACTATGCCAGTGAATCAGGAGAGGTATTGCTCATTGCCACTGACCTCCCAACGTGTAATGTGGATAATATTGATGTAGAAGTTAAGTCTATGTTTGAAAAGTCAGAATGTCTTTCAAGAAAGAATTACCAATATAGACAATACTGGGGTCCAAATTTAGAGTAATTGAAAATGAAACTGATAAAGGAAAAAAATACAAAAACAATACAAATGTTGTTTAGTTCCCATTAAACTAAAAAATTCAAGATAAACTCCATCACTCTTTTCTCTGAATGCTTTGGATTTCCTTCTTCCTTGCATGTGCCTTCCTCTCCAAAGAGCACACTGGTAAATGTTTTTTTCTATTTCTTCTCCACACATTTGTAAAACATGGAAACACCTCAGTCCTCCTTACGTAGTGGTCACATGCTTGCCATTTCTCTCAGTTTATCCCCTCATTGATTTTTTTTTTTTTAAAGAATAAACAAAAAAGTAAAGAGGGGGATTTATGGAAATGTTTCATCATATGATATAAACATGAGCATGTTTGTTTTTGTTTTTGTTTTGTTTTTTTAATATAATTTCATCCCTGACCAGCGTCTTTACATCAACAGTAACAGCATTTACTATGTACTGAATTTATCTTTGAGTTTTTGCTTGAATCTTTCTGGAAGTGATGAGTTACTGCATGTTATCTCCATCAGATGTGCCTGAGAAGGATCCTCCTGACCTTCTGAATAAGAGGAAATGCCTGGAATACCTTGCTGCTCTCCGTCATGCCAAGTGGTTTCAGGTAAATGACTTTGTTTCAGCCTGTGGCATTTTACATTGCATTGATTAGCTGAGTGTCAAGCAGACTCCTCCTCTGCACATTGTCGCACAAATTACATATACTACTTCCTGATTGTTTTGTCTTGTGACAGCGTTGTCTATAAATGGCATGTTTCTTTGTCACCTCTTAAATGTGTTAAAATTTTTACCACGTGTAAACAATTTTGTTCTGTCGGAAACCAGGTGTAATCTATTAATAACGGCTGCTTTCCAAGTAAAAACACCAGTGTCAAGGCCCTGCTATTGTGATTAGCTTAGAAATTAAAATTTCTTGATTGTACTGGCTTAAATATATAGAAATATAGCTTTTACCATTGAAAAAGCTGTATTTCCATATATTCCAGAACATGGCCACGGTGCTTTTATTAAGCATGTTTAAGAAGTTGTCTTGAAGCTAACGGATAGGACAATAGACTGTGAGTCAAACATGGAGCTGTAACCTTTCTGTTCAGTGACAGTAAATTACAGCTTCTGCTGGTTTTTCTAGAATCTATCAAGAAAAAGGCAGTGTGAAAAGGGGAAGTCACACTCTCAACCTGAAACTTTGTTTAAGGTTGTCTGAGCCCACTTGTGTAATTAAAAACATGAGAGAGTTAACTCAGGAAGACAACAAAAGTGTTCACCACACCGATTCCACTTCCTTTTTCAGACTAAAATCAGGCTGCTAGCATGCATTACACCAACTTGGACATCTGTGGCTCCTCCACAGAAAGATGGCCAGTGTTTATTTTTAGATCATGACTGCTTTGTTATCTATTTCACTGTCTCTTACGAGGATTTTGTCATGTTTGTTTGTCAGTGGAACCTCTAGTTGTAAATGTAGTTTTTTAGATTTAGTTTCCCCCCTGATTAGGAAGGACAGAAGCATCTCAATACAACTAGAAAACATAATTCTTAATATAACAAAAATGTGTCTTGTAGTAAACACCCTGTTTACAAAAGGTGTGAATTGCATGGCTGTTTTTTCAGTTGAGCTCCAAGATATTGACTACAGAATTTGTGGAAGAGCTGATATAAGTCGTCCCTTTTCTTAACTTGCAGGTTTTTAGAAAAGTGTTGCTATCTTCTTCTTATTCTTCAGATTCCTCCTTGCAAAACAGGGCCTACAGTTTTTGAAGAGAATCATATGTTTTTGTTTTTCCAAATAGACAAATTTTAATGTGTTAGAGTTTAGGATGTCGGTTGTCCTTAGTTAAAAATAAATGTTAATTGTCATTGTGTTACTTATTAACGTTCTTTTTTCTTTTTTCTGAAGGCGCGGGCCAATGGGCTGCAGTCCTGTGTGATCATCATTCGGGTGCTGAGAGATTTATGTCAGCGGGTTCCCACCTGGGGGAAGATGCCTGGCTGGGTACGTGACGTCTGTGTTATGTTGTGTTTACTTTTTCATTTCTTTTTTTGTCATGTGAAATCTTCTTCTAATTAAAATTTATCTGCAGGCTTGTCGCACATTTGATTATAACTTGAAACCAATGTTTGTCGTGTCCTCTTGTTGTCGTTTCTGTCTCTTTTGGTGCAATCTGAGAGAGGCAATACTAAAAATAACATATTAACAAACATTCTTAACTTGTATCTTTTCAATATCTTGACCAGTTGTTTTATAAAAATTCAAGATATCAAGTGGCAGAGGAGAACCTTTTAGAGGATTTAAATCCACTGTCTGGAGCATCTTTTTTCATTTCAGTGTTTGTTGTCCTCCATGTGTTTCTGCCTCCAGGCGATGGAGCTGCTGGTGGAGAAAGTGATCAGCAGTGCTGCAGGCCCGCTCAGCCCAGGAGAGGCCATGCGCAGAGTCCTCGAATGCATCTCCACAGGCATCCTGCTGCCAGGTCAGAAAAATATACAATAAGATGTGACTTAAGATAAAAAAATCTCTCTCACAGATTAACGCCCCAGAATTTTTATCACCAAGATAGTTTTAATTATCTAATGGTGTATTTTATTCTGCATGCTGCAAAATCAGTTTGTGTCAAAGCTGTACCTTTGAAGGGGGACAGATTCACAATTTTCTGCCTCTGATTTTGTAACATCTCCTATAACATTTGCATGTTTATTGTGTGACTTGATCTACTCCTGGATCTACTCAGATGGACCAGGGTTGATGGACCCCTGTGAGAAGGAGCCAACAGATGCTTTGGAGAGCCTGATGCTTCAAGCCAGAGAGGACATAACTGCTAGTGCACAGGTACCAAATACAGGGCATTTTTTACTGATTCTGATTGGCTGGAAGGTTTGGATTCACTTTTAATACCTGGACAATAAAACAGTCAGTATTGTACTACAGTGAAAAGACAGCAACAAGAACAAAGAGCATCAGACCTGATTAAACCACCACCAACAGCAGAAAAATAAAGTTGCTACGTCAAAACCACTCGCATTTAATTTTAAGCATGTCTGATATTTGCTTGAATTTGCACATCAAAGCAACTAACAGTCAGAGAGGAAAGTGAAGACTTAAAATAACAGCTGAGAGAAGCAGACAGCCTACATAAGAGGAACAGCTTCCTCCCCCCTCCCCCCTCCTATCTCAAAAGCTTCTATACTGTCAAAAATGCCTTCAGCTCCACAAACATCAGTTTCTCCCTCCTGTTTTCTCTGTTTCCAGCATGCTCTACGGCTGCTTGCTTTCCGTCAGATTCACAAGGTTTTGGGCATGGAGTCTCTGCCAGCATCCAAGGCCAGCGCTCGCAACCGCAAACGTCGACGGGACGGCAGCGACACGGGCGAAGGAGAGGGGGAGGGCAAAAAAGACAAGAAGGAAGAAGCACAGATTGCTTGACCTTTGCCTCCAGAGCAGGAGGCGTTTGCTAGTTTAGAGACTGGTAGAATGTCACAACTTTAAAACTTTTCTTATCTTGAAAAAACAATCTTAACACGCAGCTATACACATATGAATATAACTGACTGTTCATATTACATGTCTACCATTGAATTAAGAGGGAAAATGTGATGAAGGAAGAGACTGAAGTTTGAGTATCTGTACTGCAGTTCCCTCTCCAGTATAGGAAGTTCGTGTCTTTGAAAGTGTGCAGAGAAAAGTGACTCAGTAAGAAAATCATGATATGACTGATTGCGTCATTCCATTTCCGTATAATTGCATACTAGTTACTGACCATCCCTCCCTGATGTCTCCACTATCCCAGCAAACATTTTGCTGTCAATTATACCACTAATTAATGAACGTTGGTCCTGGAGGTTGATGTGACATTTTGTTAAGGTTTTGATTTTAAAGTTGTTTTTGTTTTGTTTTTGTTTTTTAACGGCGTTTCTTACAGAGGAGAGGTCAGTTTGTTAGTTTTTACAGAGTTTATTCCTTTACACCATTGTGTAACAAGTATTTCTTGAAATTGCCATTCCCCAGTAATAGATTGTGAGTCATGGTATGACTTGAAGTCTATTGGACATTATTGGCCATTGTTGAGGAAATGTTTGCTGGGTATAGTTCAAACCACACACTCAAACTGCAGTTGTATTGTTTTCTAAAATATCAAAACCTCCAGTAAACCATCAGCAAATAAGAGCTGGAATGTGGCACTTTATCATATGAAAATATGTCTGTTACATTAAAGCCCTTGCCAAAAAAAGTTCACACAATCCTGACTAACCCTGTTACCATCAGGTAGATCCCTGTATTTTGCAGTATGCCAGAGTTTTTTTTATCAGGGCTGCGGTCAAATAGTCAAATATTTCTTCTCCTAAACACTTTTTCCTTAACCTTGATTAAATCAGGTCATCTCAGTAAGTCAGGATCCTTCCTTAGCCAAAAAAATGTATTGCCACCTAGTTCTACCTGAGAAGTACCTAAATGGCAGCCATGATAAGAGCTGGTCACACTTTCTAAATGCAAAGGAAAGATGCTTTAGTTCTACTTCTCGTTTCTCCTTTAGCATACGGTACACTTGACCATTGTTTACGGAAGGAAAAGACAGAATGCCATCCCGAAGCTCCTTGCAGCAGCAGTTTTTAAAATGTTGCATAATTACATAACCGAATTTAAGTGCAGTCCCATTCTCTAGCACCATGTTTGTCTTTTTAAATTCTAGTTCACATTTTCCTTTGGCCTCGTGACTTTTCCATCAGTTTAAGAAGAGACAGAAAATGCATTTTTTTGAATTATTTAACAGCAGCCCAGGTGTGTGTAGAACATTCCCATGCTGGAACACTGGTACTGATGTGTTTTATGAAATGAGAAAGCAACCAACCATTGGGAGAGTGGGCTAACTAATAGCTGCTAGGAGCATGGCGAAGCATTTGACATCACACAGTACGCAGTTCGACATTGTTTGTCCAATCACTCTCACTGCCAGAAAGGGGAGACAAAATTTCTGCGTTTGTAACTCTACAGCCTCTCAGGCCAGTTCAGTTTTACCAGCTGACTCTGGAGTCAGACCTCACTTAATAATGTAAATGCATAACATTTGTGCGCTGAAATGTGTCTTTCAGATGCTTTGAAAACAATGCAGATGGGTGTGAGAATGATCAGAGAGGAGTGACAGGGTTTAGTTTTTACATCCACACTGTGGTCATGATGCCCTAGATGACACATCTGTTGTATAAGTGTGACGCTGCTGAACAAACCACACAAGTTGCCCTTAGTCTGTCATGCCCTCTTGTTTCCTTGAAAATTTACAACAAAGCTGTTACAAAATGTCCTTCTAACACATTTAAATGAGAAATAAAGCTGAGAGGGTGATGAAATCCAAACACCCTGCATTGCACCTTAAAGAAAAACAAGTCTACACTAAAATAACTTCTCCTTGAAAACATGTCATTAAGGTTTTTGCAAGAAAACTACAAAGACGGGGCAGCTCTGCTTTGTAAAGAGTACCCCATGAGGTTCTCTGTGGAGGTCACACTGGAGAAGAAATCTGTCTCTGGAGAGAGAGAGAGAAAGAGACAGAGACAGAGGTCTTATGTTGCACAGTCTGTAGCATGCTGAGGGAATTAAGCACTTAAGAAATGACAATGTTACTGTATGCAGCCATAATTTTATCTTAAAAATAATATGCCTAGTAATCTTTTCTTCCAGAGTAAGAAAGAAGCTTTAGTCCGAAAAAAATAAGACTGAATATCTACTGAAATGATCAAGCAGTCCTTTGACTTTCTTCCTTGTGCCTGCATCATGTAATGTGTTACAGAGGATCCAGAATGGGGAACATTATTGGGTTCTCGGGTTGTAAAGTGATGGTCTTGCTTCACAGAGATGTAGGACAGGGAAGGGACAGTTGCACTGTTGAACTGAACTCCTGGCTTAAAAGTTGATGTGAGAGACTCGAGGTGCAGTTTTAGTTTGTTTGTTTTTTTCCATTTACCAAGAGCATCACACGAGTATCGCTTATTTTTTTCTGAAGGATGCTGCAATCTATTTTGTATTGTTTAAAACGGAAAGCGTGAACGTTGGTGTCATATTATTTGAATGTAGTGTTGCCTAAAATTTAAGGGGAGATATTAAAACACTTTTAAGCCACTGTGTCTCCTGGGTTCTTTTTCTGCTTCACTGCTACTTTTGTTTTTGTCGTGATGAACACAGATGTCACCTTCAGCGTCTCTTTGCGCGTCGCCTCATGTCATATGAACCACATTGTCTTTAATAGGAAGTGGTGTGTCATAGTTATAGCGGCAACAACTCAACAGCCACAGTTAATGTCTGGAATATCAACACCACAAAGAAATTCGGTTCCCGTTTTGTCCTAAAGAGGATTTTTTTTTTTTTTTTACAATGAGACAGAGAGGAGGCGTGAGCTGCGGAGGATTTCTTGAAGTCGTCATGATGTTTTCTCTGTTTTCCGAGCCAATTTCTGTCCTTAAGAGGAGGAGGAGGAGGTAGGCTTGTCCAGAGAGCCGCAGGTACTGAAACATTCATGCGGACAAGAAACCAGACGGAGGAAGATATCCGGGTTTGTTCATCCTCCTCTTACTTTTAATTTATGCGGCAGAAGCAGCCGGATACGATACTGTCAGCCACCTTCTCATCGCTCACAGCTGCACCTTCAGGCTGCACGGATCACCGGATAGTTTCCTCAACAGCTTCTCTGAAGGTCTCCATCGACAAGACCTGACACCTATTATATGAATTTTTGATCAGACTTCAATGTCATCTGGCCGTTCAGAGACTCTCTCTTCGACAGGTGTTTAACGCGGAATCATTCAGTCCTCCGGTCCTGCTCATGGCAAAGGTATGTAATATGATTAGAGAGCAGCTGTGCTCAACACATTCAGTATTTTCCTGTCAATAACAATTCAGGCTCCCTTTAATATCTTGTATTATTTTTGGTAAAACTGGGTTGATAGAAAACTAGATTTATAAAAATAAGAATACCTGAGATGAATGTTAATGATCAAATGTAAATCTTATCTAAAGTCAAGAGTTAATTGACACAGAGGCAATGGAAGTATTCCGATCATTCAGTTTAATTCTACCACAGTGTGCCAACTATGAAAATACTCTGCAACTTAAAGTCTGGTTTGAACTCGTTATAAATAATTCAATTATTGTGACTCCTTATTAACATAATAGCAGGATTTCACTGTTGTAATGAGGTTGAGATGCTTTTTGAATGTAATGCATCTAATAAAGGTTCAATACTTCGCTGATTACTCACTGATTTTCTATTGTCTGTGTGGTTTGTAAAAATTCTGTCACAGTGACCCAGAGCCCAAAGTGTCACCATTCTTACTCCTTTTTTTGTCCAACTAGGGGAACTTAAAGTTGGTAAAATAAAAAAGCAGCAAAGTGTCAGATTTGTAAAGCTGGACGCATGAAAAACTAAAATGAGTGAAAAAGGTAATAATAAATGTTCTGTCAATTTTCTGCTTGTTTTGTGTGCAAATATTTTCATTGTGAAGTAACCGAACTTAGAAATAATGTAGCCAAAGAAAAAGTTCAGTTTCCCTGTAAATTTTGTAAAGAGTGTAAAGTGGCATGAAAAAATAAAATGTACAGTTGGCCCACAGTTAGCCTACCTCAAATTTGTACTCAGGTACAGTACTCGAAGCTATGTTTTATCACTTATCAGATAAACACCACTGTCTGGATTAATTTCAGTCTGATATCAGGCTGCTCAGGTCACTAAACTCTGTTTTAAAGGGGTTTTATGTAACGCCTTAACATTAATTTTGGTGCAATGTCTTTACAGAGGTCGTATTAGTATGACATACTTTATCTACAGGGTTCTCGTCAAGCTCAGACTGTGCTATGAAAGCATAGGAGTGTTTCATCAGTCAAGGGAAACTGTCTTTCTATGGATTTTGTGGTCCTTAATAAACTCCTTAAAAATTCTACGTTTCCTAGAGAGAATTATGTAAGTTGGCTTTGATTTAGCAGAGACATTATGAAGTTGGTATATCTCCAGTTTTTAAAGCCTTTTAAATTCCATTCAGTCTGTTCAGCTGAGCATGAAAACATGCAGTTTGTTTACAGGCAGGCAGACCTACTACGCAGGAAGAACAAAGTTTTTAATACATAATGAATGATGAGGAAATATTTAATTTACGAGAATTTACAGTTCTTTAAAGATGGAAATCAAAAATAATGTTTAAACTCAACACAACTAAAAGTCACAGACTTTTGTCTTCATATCTCCACAATCCTTTTCTCTCATTATTCTCTTGTTGCTGCAGATGAACTGGGCTGCTGGTACACAGTGTGTGGCCAAGGGCGACCACAAGAAACCAAAGCCTGGCGAACTTGCGTACCGCAAAGGAGACGTCCTCACTATTGTTGACACGAGCATGGTACTGTCATGTACAAAAGGGGTTTCAAATAGCATTTGTTCAGAATCGTTGTTTTCCACCACTTCACACCAGATTTTGGTTGCTCTTTTCCAGAAGAAGGGATATTACACAGCCAAACACAACACCTCGGGTGAGGAAGGACTCATCAACACCACCAACGTGCGTGAAAGAGAGGCTCTACGTGTGGACCCCAGCCTCAGCCTCATGCCGTACGTGTCCTCTTCTCCTGCATTTGACTCCTTTTTTGGACATGTTTACATGCATTTTAAAGGCAGTGTGACCATCACATGGTCATGGGCTTGTGTCTAACTTTGGCTGCTGCTTTGGTTATCTTAAAAACAAATCTTGTGACTACACCAACTGTGGGCCGATATCATTTGTGCAAACCCACATTGTCTCAGTATTAATCATCCTAACTTCCTTTTTTTGTGTTTAACCTACTGAATGCTGGACATGTTTTCCTGTTTCTTAGTAATTTGCCTCGAAAGATATTTTAGAGTTGTTTGGGTCCAAAAATGATGGTGTGTCATTTAATTCTGTGATAATTTGCTCATAGAGAGGGAGGTATTTTATTTTTGCGTGCTGTTATGGTTCTCACACTGTGTTGTCTTTCTCCAGATGGTTCCATGGGAAGATCTCCGGTCCAGAGGCGGTGGGCAAACTCCAGCCGGCTGAAGATGGCCTGTTCCTGGTCCGAGAGTCCATCCGCCATCCTGGTGACTACGTCCTGTGTGTCAGTGTGTCTGGAGGGGTTGTCCACTATCGGGTGATTTATCAGGACAACAAGTTGACCATTGACAACGTGCAGTATTTCTACAACCTCATTGACATGATAGAGGTAAGAGGCTCTTGGCTGAGTTCAGTCCAAGAGGGTCACCTCTGCATGGCCGGAACTAAATCCCTGCAGAATAGAAATATATGCATATTGCATATTGAGACTACATGTACATTATTAAAAGGTCACTGCCATACGAAAGCCTAACTAGTACTTTTCCTACTGATGAAGAGTAGGGAACTTCACCTACTTCCAAAATAAAATATAAAAGGTCAAAACTTTAGCAACTCTTAAAGTATAAACATCATTTCAGTTTGTGGCCTTAATCAGAGTCATGCAGATGATCCCCACAAGCTGAAATATGCTGGACACACAATGAAATTATTTTGCTGTTTGTCTGTTTGTTTAAATTTTGGCTGTATTTTGATCTCTCTACTCAGAATAAAAGCCAAACATCACAGCACAATGTTTTTCAGTTCTTCAAGAAATTGTGGAAACTCCTAGGACACTTGTTTCTAACCTGGGGGCTAAAACATCATCAATCTGAGGCGTCATGAGACAATTTGAAGGATAAAAAAGATTAATTTATATTTTCTCCTTCTTTACTTTTTCTGGTTTTGTACTCTTTTATTTGAGATGCTTGATTATACTGAAAAAAATCAAAGGCCCTCAACTGTGCCAGCAGCTCTGTGAAGCTGTCTGTTAGCTTTCAGCTAAATGCTAACATGAGCACGCTAACATGCTCTCGGTGACATCACTTACATGTTGATGTTGAGCAATTAACTTTTGTCATGTTCCACAGTCTGGTATGATAACATTTACTAAACACAAAATTCAGGTTGATGGAAATGTCATTTGTTTAGCAGGTGTTTATTATTGGTTATTACCTGTAGTATTAGACAAATTAAAAATTTGACTTTATGATGGTAATAGATGAAGAGACATGGTGAACAAGATAGTGGTGATGATGATGATGATGATGATGATGATGATGATGATGATGATGATGATGGTGTTGCTAGAGGGAAATACAGGGGATCACCACAGTCAGTCAGACTCCAAAACCCGTCAGCATAACTGGCACTGGTTTAAAAATATACACTTCGTAAGTCAAAATGGAGCAGAGACAGGAAAACCAACGAAGCACAGCCCTTTTATGGTCTATCTGTGTTTGGCGAGGCTGCGGTGAAAGCTTTGCTGCTGTGAGATTTAGAGATGGACCCCGCAGAGACGGCCAGCTCTCACTCAGCAACATCTTATCAGAGAGCCACAGATGGCTTCAGGCCTGAGTCAGACCAGCTGACTTACTCCTGCCGGGAAGCAGAGGAAGGACGTTCGAGCTAAATTTTAAGGCTGAATCATGTTGTAAATGTCCCAATGTTGTGCTGACTGCTGACAACACAAAACCAGGCCCTGATGTCTCATAGTTTGCTGGCACAATTCAGTTCACCTCCTGCTTAAGAAAACAGCGATATTGTTCTCACACTGAAGAGTATCAGCACATAGATTGTTTGGTTTGGTTTTTCAAAACGTATCTAAAGTTAAATGTCGGTTTAACTTGTACTCTCGATGCTTTTTTTTGTCAAACCAAAGTCCTGGTCAGTGTTCAAAGGCTTCTTGAGTACAGTGTTCAAAGGTGCTCTTGCAGGATTCAAATAAGCTTGTTGTTCTCACCACAGAGAAACATAGAAATATAGATAGTTTAACAAAAAGAAAACAATATCAAATGTATATTCATATCAGTGTATATGGTGACTATTACACAGTAATTATGTGTATTTACTGTGGAGAAAACAAAAAAATTAAAGACAGAGGAGAATGAGCAAACCAAAGGAAGAGAGAAGCATCTTAAAATAACTGAAAGTACGTGGTTGATACCTGTTATCATTGTGTTTCCATCTTTGCAGTTCTACTCAAAGAACAAAGGCTCCATCGCAACGACTCTTCTGAAGCCCAAACAAAAACAAGGGACCAAGTCAGCTGAGTTGGAGCTTTCTAAAAGTACAAAATAATAAATAAATAAATGTGAAATAGTTCAAATCAATCATCGCTAATCATTTTCATAAGCACATGAAAGGATGTGTCGGGTTTACAACATTGTTCACGTCTCTCTCCTCTTCAGATGGATGGCTGTTGGACATTACGAAGCTCAAACGGGGGGAGAATATCGGTGAGGGGGAGTTTGGCGGTGAGCTTTCTTTTATTTCTGTCCGCAAATGTTGAAAAGAAATTGAAAGAATTCTGTCTTTGTGATGCTGTTTTCTCATGTGTGATTCCCAACCCCAGCTGTTTATGAAGGAGAGTATATGGGCCAGCGGGTGGCAGTGAAGACCATTAAATGTGATGTCACAGCTCAGGCCTTCCTGCAGGAGACCACAGTGATGACGTGAGTCCCAAGATTTCCTCAATTTTAATGTTTTCTCCTTTTTTCAACTTCTGTAGAAACACATTGAAGAACTGTTTGGTAATTTCTTATGTAACCATTTTTAGTAAGTTTGCTCAGTGAAAATTCCACTTTAATTACACAAGTGATTGTACAACTTCGAATTAATTACATCTGTGTATCTTATTAGTGTTTTCAACCCTGCTGTCAGTGTCTTTAATGCATCGTCACTCCTTCCAGGAAGCTTCAGCATAAAAACCTGGTACGGTTGTTGGGGGTCATTCTTCACAAAGGGCTTCATATTGTCACAGAGCTCATGACGAAGGTAAACACATATTTTAATAGCAGCTTGAAGCTGGACAATAAATCGAATCAATCGTTATAACTGTAACAAAGAATTAATAAAAATGTTTAACAATGTAAATAAATACAAAAGGAATAAGAATAAGAAGAATAAATACAAGCAAGAAGTAAAATTATAAACAGTGGGTTAAACCCATCATGTTAGGGTGAAAGTGTTTGTATGCTTGTATATTATATATTCAGGTGTGTATGTTTTGAGATGCATGTTCTCAATTTTTTAAAATTTAGTAGAGTGAATGACTTAAGTTGTTATTATATTGGGTTAATAATTTGTAAGTTTGTTCATATTTAATGCCTTGTGTCAAACATGCTGTTAAAATGTTATCCTTGTCTTAAAGTGCAGTATTTTTAAATGGTGCTGAGAAATCTCCTGTAGGAACCTCGTTCAAGTATTTTATAATTTGTGTTTCTGTGTGTTTGTGTTGCAGGGAAACCTTGTAAACTTTCTCAGAACAAGGGGGCGCTCTGTCATAGACTCAGTTCAGCTGATCCGCTTTTCTCTGTGAGTTTAAACTTCAAAATGTTCTCAAATGTTTTTAATGTTATATACAGCAGAATGTTATAGAGCGTGCAGTGGAGTGTGTTCTGTGTGAGGGAGATGGACCACAGAGGGCATTAATGCAAAAAGAATAGCATCTAACTGCTCCACACATGACACTGTGTTTGTTGTTACAGTGATGTGTGTGAGGGGATGGAGTACCTGGAGTCCAAGAAGTTTGTTCATAGAGATCTGGCAGCTCGAAACGTGCTTGTCTCTGATGACAGCATGGTAAAAATCAGTGACTTTGGGATGACCAAAGTGGACTCCAAGGTGTCAGATAACGCCAAACTGCCCATCAAATGGACGGCTCCCGAGGCGCTGAGGAAAGAGGTCGGTTTAAAAAGCTGCTTTATTGTTTTAATATTTCTGTATCTGTTAATGCTTCTCTCCATGATGATAAAAATCTAAGCAGCTCACTTTAACGGTCGCATCTCCCTCTTTGTTGGAAACAGAACAAAAGTTAATGTCACTTAAATGGCAGCAAAGTAACATAAAAACCCTGAAATTTCATGGGTTTTACACTGATGTTTCAATTCATTTAAAAGAACAACCGGACTCAGAAATGAGAGAAAACTTTGAATCACTTCATTTAAACTGCTATTTATGCTAAAAAGTTATTCAAAGGGGTGAGTGAGTTTTAAATATTGTTTGATTAATGGTAAAAAATAATCCAAAAATGACTTATCAGTAATAATCCATAGATAAAAAGCAAGTTAGTGTGACAACCTGATACATCTTTATCCAGTATATCTTTCCTTGTCTTTTTAACTTTTCTTTTTAAGTTAATCAAATGTAAGAGTTGATTATTTACTGAATTTACAACATTTTCTAAACTCTTTCCCATGGACGAACAAAAAGGAACGGGGTCTACATGTGTTAATATGTGTAAACATTTTCTCCCATGTTGTAGAAGTTCTCCACAAAGTCAGATGTTTGGAGCTACGGTGTTCTTCTGTGGGAAATCTTCTCTTACGGTCGTCAGCCTTACCCTAAGATGGTATGAAACACCAGCACACATCACTATAATAAGATACTTACTATAATAAGATGTGTATGTGTTCATTTCTGCCACTGTATGTGTTTATACAAGTGTGTCACCTGACATAAGACACTCACTTAAAGTAAAAAAAATAGTTGAAATTTTTAAAAAATACAATTATGTGCTTTCTTGCCACCCTCATGTTTGCCTGGTAAATGTGAAGCTGCAGTCAGGTTAGGTTAGCGTAGCTTAGCATAATTGAGTGAAAACAGGGGGGCAGAAAAACCCACTCTGGCTCTATCTAAAGGTAAGAAAATGCACTTCAGACTTGACCAACATGACTAATGTGGCCTTATTTAAGTTTGACACTTTGCTTCATGAAACAACTGCAGAACCACTGTTTGTCTAACCCTAACTAAAGAATCTGATTTTGAGAAAAGAGATAAAGAATCTGCAAGATAAAACTTCATGAAAGCTTCGTCCCATCCTGACTTTTACAAAAATCAGAAGGAAAAGGTCTCCAGCTCGTTACCTAACTGTGTTTCCATTACATCATTACACGTCAGGATTTACCTGACCATCGATGCATCTTTGGAAAGCTGCTGGGCTTAGTGGGCAGATCCGCCACACTGTTATCTCTGGATTGACTTACTGCGTACAAGCAGGAAACCACTTGGATCACTGCAGCGAGGAAAGAGGTTTAGTCTCTTCTCTGTTTACACAAACTGTGACAGGATAACATGTAGAAATAAGTAGTTAAATCTACTTTGTGGACTGCCTTTGCTGGTGGGAAGGTGAAGGTAACCTGCTTAACATGTATGATATACACACTAGGCATGTCACGGTGTACCGTACTACGGTTTATCGCGATGAAATAAAGCCACGGTGGTGACACCGTCAGATTTCTGAGCTCACGGTCACGGAATTTTAAGATCATGCAGCGCCGCCGGCGCATAAAGTGCACGTTACACCTCAACACAAGCACAATGTGCCATAATAAAGATATCACTTCACGTTCACATTAACATCAGTGGTGGTCAGTCTCTGGGTTACAGTCAGCAGCAGC
>JAQNCA010000025.1:15727896-15739974 GCA_029783725.1 Acanthurus tractus
GTGAAATACCGAGGTGTATGGTACTGACACCGTAACCGTACCGTACTGCAAAATCTCACATCGTGACATCCCTAGTACACACTGTGGCAGAATGTAAATAAATATATTTGCACAAGAACCATGCTTAAGTACAACTTTGAACCACTTTCACTTGAGTATTTAAGATCTACACTCCCTCATGCTTCTGTTCTGGAGTATTTTTGCACTGTTGTATTTGTACATTTACTGAATTAAAGGATCTAAATCATTTCTCCACCACTGTGAGCTTGCAGACGTCGAAGCAGGTGGTTGTAGGTGGTAACAGGCCAAAACAGAGGGAGCAGAGGTTGACGTCACACAAAGGCCAAGATCTTGTTGACACTGTAATGGAGAGCCTCTGGAAAGGAAGAAACTCTGCTACCTAAACGCAGCTCTGTTTGTCATAGCTTCCCTGCTCCCTGACTGCGAGGTGATTTGTGTCTTGGCCGGCATTCAGTGAGGACGGCGGGACCACACTGGGTTAATCAAAGAGACAATTAGCACGGCCTTGCATGTGTCTTTTGCACCTTACGTCAGGCAGTGTCCTTTAAAATGCAGATGATTGCCTTCCAATTATAGCCTATTAAACATATACGCAGGTTGATTTATTTGGGTCAAGTTTATCTTACCCTCAATTAAACTCTTTCGCTCATAATTTGTTATCCCTTGGCAGAAAGAGAGAACTGAGAGACCAAAAGAAAAAGTGCAAAGAGTTGTAAAAAGAGAGAGTGAGTGTGAAAAGTACTGCTCTTTGAAAACAATAATGAGGACAGCCATGACAAGTCATGGCACTGCTGCATCATTATGTTTGAGTTCAGGGTTTTTTTTTTTTATTTCAGCCCTTGCAGGCTTGAGAAATGTCTTTAAAATGTTTAATTCACTCACCAGTTTTCACAATTTGTCCATTTCAACAACAAATTTTTCTACTTCTCCCTATTTGTCTCCCCCCCCCCCATTGTTCCTGCTCATGAAGACTCTGAAGGAGGTGAAGGAGAGTGTGGAGGAGGGTTATCGCATGGAGGCTCCAGAGGACTGCCCCCCTGGTGTTTACTCCCTGATGAGGATCTGCTGGGAGCAGGAGCCACGCAGACGGCCCGCTTTCCACAAACTGAGAGAGAAACTTGAACGAGAGATGGGTAAATGCAGCCCAGATGCTGGGTCAAAGCATCAGGATGAGATCAGGTCTGGATCTGGATCCTGATCTTGGATGTGAATCTCACTTCACAACACCATGGAAACAGAGTGGCGACTGTTTCACAGCCAGTGTCAACACTGTTACCCCCTCCCGTGGTGGTGTGAGTAACACAAGGTGATCTGCTGCAGAAAGTGCTCCAACTGGATTTCTTTAACTGTACCAATGAGGCAGGACAATCAAGATGTAACTCTGGTCATCATGTAATGGCTTTGAGAAATGATTGGAGGGTTGGAAACATAAATATACTAAACTTTGCTCAAGTGGATCTCAGCAGATCATAACGAGATCAATCAGACTTTAATAATTTTCAGAATCAGACTCTGACTTCTTGACCCAGACTGAAATATCTCAACAACTTCTGTGTTTGTTGAGATATCCATAAAAAATTGTACAGACTTTTTCCCCCAGAGGATAAATCCTGATGACTTTTTACATTTCAAAACACTGACATTGTAAACATTATTTTTGATAATAGGGATAGCTGGAAGTGATTGCAGTTGGGTTTTTAAGTAACATTATATAAGAATCGGTGTTCATGTGACTTGTTGTCCCTACAGGTTTGGATTGATATTACTGTCCTGCCACTGACCAAAAGCCAGTCTGAGATTCACTCTTGTTCGATCTCTCTCTCTCTCTTCTCAGCCTCCTCTGGCGATGTCCCCTTCAATGTCTTCACATTTAGCTAGCAAGCTGCAAAAACAGACATCTTGGTGCAGAACGGGGATAAAAATGGTACAAGACAGTGTATCATTTAAGGGATTTTAAAATTGTTATTTAAAGTTAAAATGGTCGCATATTGGTGCTCTAAAAGGTCAGATCTGTTACTGTAGAAACACATGTTTTAAAGCAATCCACAAAATAATGTACATTCACAGTTTGTAAGGTCTGTTGACACGATGCTTGTTGTACTATACTATGAAAAAGTCTGGTGATTTATATTTATTTTCTCGTAACAAACGCCAACAAAAGACAAAAAAATCAACACGAGCATCAATTTAGAAACTGTAGTTCACATAAATATGTGATGAAACCTGTATAGGAATGAATAGAACTTGAAAGGCATGAAAGAAAGGAAACATGTTTATCCCGGATTTAATCAAAGACCAGTCAAATCTACTTGTGTCCCAGCATTAATGTTCAGCAATATACCATGGACTCAGGGCTTAATAGGACAAATATTTAATGTCATTGCTGGTACACTGTAAGTAAATATTTTTTTCTGAAATACTTAGCAGCATTGCGTGGAGAGATGCCAGAAGATTGTCATTTGTTTCAATACTCTATAGGCCTTTGGTTAAATCTCCTAAAGCATGGTAACTTTTTGACTTCATGACCAAAAGTCAAACATGAACTTTGGCATGTACTGTGTTTTTATTCCCTAAAACTAAATATATGGGAAAAATACTGCTTTATTACTACTTTCTCTTTCTTTTCGGGATTTGGAGATTATCTGAATGAGTCTGTCCTCCTGGGATCTTGCAGGTACAGCAAGTTTCTGCTTTTCTGCAGATGATTCAAAATGTACATTTGTCTGTTCTATTTATTGAAGTACATATATTACTCATTTCACAGAATGTGTCGGCTGCTTTTTAATAGAAATGCTCAAAATCTACTGCACTTTCAGTTCAAAAATGAAGCTTCATTTTTTTGGATTGTCATCACATCACAGGACTGAATTAAAGATGTCATTTGGTTTAAGTCTACATAAGCCTGGTATTTGCCCCAGGAGACGGACCCTAAATTGAAGCTTGGTGCTCTTGTTATCATACAGAGCAAATGGGGGTCCTCCACGATTTGTTCAATCTGCTCTGTGTTTCCCAGAAGGTCTCTAATGGGATGAGCAGCAATTTTCTGCACGAGGATTTAAAAAAGAACTGAAAAAATGATAATAAAAGATTTGCTGTCTTAAATGTGGATGAGTTAAACATTATTGAGAGATTTTTTTCCCAGAATATCAGTGGTAATTTCTGTGCTGTTTGTCAGTGTGTAATGTTGTAGCAGCAGTGCAGCAGTGTAAGTACAAACTGCCAAATCCACAAAAGGATTGCACAGCTTTTGCGGACGCTAAACCTGTGCAAATGAGAGATATAGACAGCGAGCAATCCGCAAAGCATGCGCAAAGGGTGAAATGCATGCAGACTACCCACAAACTGCATCTGGTGCGTCCTGGGTTTGCCTGTTCCATTTGCATGTATTTAAATTAGAAATATTCAGTTATTCGACAACTTGACCCATATGCAAATAAGATTTGCTGCCTATACTATCTAATTCACAAAGAACAGAGCTAATTGCCACAGGCAGTTGTAATAGTGCTATTTAACGCCATTGGGATCTATGTAATATATAGGCGCAATGTCTGCGCCAACTAAGGTGCTATTAGCTGGAGCGATCCATTCTTTGTGGCTCTAAGAACTTTTTCCTGGTATCCATGAGTTCATGGCAGAGCCTTAGCGAAGATTTACAAAAGGTCTAATGCTCATTAAGGTGTGTTGCCTTCTTCAAGGAGCTAATCTTCTAAAACAGAATTATGGATTGATGGATAATCAGCCATAAACTGTTGTTTTCTAGCCGCTCTTAGAAAGAGGAGCAGCAGGTGTTCTGTGCAGTTGCAAGTATTGGCAGTCAAAGGTAAAGGTCATTGTGACCTTAAAAAACACATTTTTCACTTGAGAGTTATATACTAATTATGACAAACCTTAACACATGTCAAATAGGATAGAACGGTGATGTGATGGCATTTTGTATTCCAAAGGACAAAGGTTAGCTTCACTGTGACAGCATAATATTCAACAAAAACTTGGTGCCCATCTTGGCTCTGTAGATCTTCTGCTCTGCTGCATTTAAAATTTGTCCTAAGTATTCACATTTTAGATTTTGTTGCCTTTCCGCAACAACATCCATATTTGAAGCCTTAAAATCCTTTGTTTTTTGTTCTTTTTTTGGTAATATACAGTACATACATTATTTGCTGTAACCCATCATATGATTATTTTTCTCCTCCACTAGCACCTCTAATTCTAATGGATAGAATTTCATTTTACACTTTGAGGTCATTCTGCTTTCCATCAAAATCCATGACAGAAACCAGCCAAACTTGTAAATACCGCTGTCTCCTTATTGTTTACACTTGTCGTCATTTCTGCAGTATTTCTTAGTTGATCACCCGCAAAATGCACACCAACCACAGGTGTATGTATTTGAAATTGTAGAAGCTAAATCAGGCCCAAAGTTGCTTCTCTGAGGACAACGACAATAATCCAACACGTACAAAGTTTCCAGCAGCTTTCTACCTCTTAAGTTATCATCATATATATGTCATGCCCCCTTTCAATACTTTTCTATTTTAAATTAATAGTCTCATCTCTTTTAATACAGTTTTGCAGTTTTAATACAGTACAATTCTTGAATCCTCCAGTATGCATGTTGAAGTGTACTTAGGTGACATACTGAGCCCCCGATAGTTACCAACAGCTGTTCCATCAGTGTGTGAGTGTGTATATGTTTACACTTAATAAAGAAGCCCCTGCCATTAATGCATGAATGGGTGTTTGAGCAAGAATGCCATTTTGTCCTCTCAACTTTATGCAACAAAATTTACCTTTTCAATAAACTAGAAACTTCTATTAAGCAAATCATTTGCACCTTAATGCCGCTGATGCACCTTCTGCTCTGTCTGTAATTACTTAATCTTTAACACTTGCAAATTAGAAACAGTACAACAAACACACACTTGTCAAAAAGAGTGGTTTTCCACAGTTTCTAATCGAGGTCAGTTGTTAGGCATCATTTGGATCAACAGTCTAACAAGAAAGCAACAGGTTTGCTTCCTTCTAAAAAAGCCCTAAAACTGTGTGAAGTAAGTTTAGCACAGAACACACTGTACAGTAAGTAAGTAGGTCAGGCTTAGCAGAGTCCAAATGCGTCATGATTTGGTGGTGTATCAACGCTGAGCAGTTCACAACACTGGCCATGCTCGTCCAAACGTCGAATTACATCTCCGAACAGGGTAAAATAAATGAATTTTTCATGTAATTGTCTCTGTCACAGTCTGCTTTTATTCTGCATTTCAAACTCATTTGCTCTTATACATATTTTCACACATTTTTCTACCTAATGGCCCCACTTGTTCCTGTGGGGAGAAAGCTGCTCAAATCCGAACAATATATCAAAACAAATAAACTTTCATATTATTTGATTTAATTTGTCATGCAACAACAGATGGTTTGCTGTTTACAGGCATTAAATGAGTTAGGACAGGTCAGTGTGGATCTTAACATGCTGCCACAGAGGGGACAGTGCAGCTGTAATTAAATTATGGGGAAAAGGTTGTGAGCAGCCGTCTGTTTCAAGGAGACTGACTGACAGTCTGACTTGCCAAAATTAGGGTAAAAATGCACATAAATGCAAGAGCAAGGTTAGCAATAGACTTTCAAATTCACACCACAAGTTTGTACTCTGCAGGATTTCCCTTTGTGAGCTTATTGTGGCTCAATTAACAGACAAACAAAAAAAACTATAGCTTCCTAGATATATGTTCCTTCTTTGACTGAAATTTATATAAAATTTTAAAACTTGGAGAACTTAATTTGCTATGCATTTTTGCTGTTGTCACCTTATTGGGTGAACAGAGATGAAGCTCCATACTCTACAGCAAAAATCAGTGGTAGATAAATGTGTACAGTTTCCTGTGGATACCCTATAAAGTGACAGCATGTTTTTCAAGTGACTTGACATTCACCTAGCTGTTACAGTCCTGACATTCTTCTCAACACTTGAACCTGAACACACCAGTGAGGCAGCTGTTTCTGGCTCATCTTGAGAGACTCTATTACCTTTAAAGAGCTAACAGTAACAACTTTAAGCTTGACTTGCAAGTCGTGGTAATGGAGCTAATTATGCAGCCGCAGGCAGGAGGAGGGAAGTGACAACCTATTAATAACTCATAGGGATTTCAAAAATAGGCTTCCTAAACCAGATGCTGTCCTTGGATGTTGTCAGAGTTTTTGGGATAGTCTTGCATAGCTATTTCTACATATCTCCATCAGTGCTGGAGAGAAGTCTGTCTGCACCGATAAACATTCTGTACTGTCTTATTTGTGTTTCTTTCAACCAATCACAATCATCTTGAGCAGCTCTTAAGAGAGAATATAGCGATGGTATCTTTGCAAAATAGTAACATGCAGATTGTGGGGGAGGAGGGAAATACTGAGTGTAATATAGTAGCCCGTTGGCAGGCTTATACCCACAGTTTTAGGGTAACCTTAGCTGACCCCCATGATTCTGTATGAGAGTGACAATGTGCTGGATGAGCAGAGTCAAAAACCCGGAGAAGAAGGAAGACCACACCCACACGAAAACCCACAGACACAAGACATAAAGAGAAAGAAATGGGAACACTGGGAACACAGGAAAAAATATCTGGGTGTAGGACCAAGCCCATTATAAAACTCTCTCAGTAGTTTTGTGGAATCCAGAAGTGCTAACCCATCAAAAGGGCCAATCAGAGCAGAGTCTTCTGTGTGCACGCGTATGTGTGTGGGCTCTCTCACCCTTGAGGCCTCTCTCCTTCCCCACCCGTCCTCCACCCTTTCACACAACCCCCCCCCCAAGTAAGCTGACACTGTGCATTAGCTGTTTTTACGTTAGCTGCTTTTACCTCTAATAGGATCAGAGGGACTTACATTGTCATCTGATAAAACTAAGCAGCTTGATAACTACACTGCTCCCTCCAATTTATGCTCAATCAGGATAACAGAAACAGCGAAAGCATAAAAATGTTTTAGCAAAACCATGAGGGGATAAACGAACAGTTTAGACTAGCATTACTTAGAATCAGTGACAGTCATTTTGTAAACAATCTAGTTTTTAGGAATATCGAGGCACCTCATGTATATGCATGATTTTAACTTATGTATGAAAATCATAATTTTTTTCAAACATTGCTGACTTGGAATCTTGATAAACTAAAATAGATCTGCAAGGTAATTAAAGTCAAACTTTCTGCATTATCATTTAAATGTTTGAATTGCAAGTTTATATAATGAGAGCTGTGTAACTCATCTCCTTAGGCCATAAACTTACCAATCACCTGTTGTACATTATTACTCTGCAATAAGTTTTACCTCAATGAAGCCTTAATTTCATGTATATTACTTTGTATTTTGTAGCAAACACATTGCCTTGAATAACATGAAAGAAACATTATGAATGCACATTATAGTCTGCTCATTATTTTCTTTTTTTCTAAGGTGAAGTGCAGAACTTTTTCATAAAATTGAACATCTGTTACATTCAAGCTTTAGTCAGTTGAGTTCCAACAATGTTGATCAAACCTATCATCAGCAGGTTTCTCTCTGTATTTCACAGTATACCAAAGATATAAATTCTATATGTGGCAACATTCCTGCATTGGTGCACTTGTGGCAACACATTGGTTTGAAATAAAAGGAAGTATAAATCTTAATTTATATTTTACAACAAGATGACACAACCTCAAAACCTGTAATGATCACCAAAATGCCCGATTTTCATCTCAAAACAGCCCTTTAGTAGACATGTAGGGGGATTTAGGGGGTGAAATTATTCAAACAGAAATAAATGAATAAGTCTTGGAGTCCAAGTTTTTATTTACCTACACTTTGTTTCTGAGCATTTATCATTTTAATTTCAATGCTGCCATTAGTGGTAGCAGGGAAGTAGCAGGCTACTGATGTTATTATCATATCTTGTAGGGATTTTAAAATTTAGCTTTCTCAGTCAGATGCTTTTCCTGGATGTTCTCAGAGCTTTGGTGTAGTCTTGCATATCCATTTCTCTTTATCTCCATGCTGTTACAGTGCTGAAGGAAGACCTCCATGAAAACATAGGGTACATCTGAAAAAAAAAAAAAACTTCCTTTTTGCTCCTATTGACTCTATTTTACATACTGTGTTATCTGCCATGGTTTCAGTACCACTCTCTGCAACTGGATACTGGACTTCCTCACAAACGGACCCCAGTCAGTTCGGATCGGCAGTCTCTCCTCCTCCACTCTAGTGCTCAACATCGGAGCCCCCCAGGGCTGTGTGCTCAGCCCCCTCCTGTTCACTCTGTACACCCACGACTGCAACCCCTGACATGGAGAGAACTCTATTGGGAAGTTTGCAGATGACACCACCATCATCAGACAGATTTCCAACAATGATGAGTTTTCATATTGGGAGGAAATCAACCATCTTGCAGAATGGTGCACAGAAAACAACTCACTGCTCAACATCAGCAAAACCAAAGAGCTGACATTTGATTTTAGAAAAAAGGAGGTAAAGACACACAACGCTGTTGACATCAGTGGAGCTGAGGTGGAGCAAGTGAGCAGTTTAAAGTTCCTGGGAATCAACATAACAGAGAACCTGTCATGGACTTCACATATCTCTGCCCTGGTTAAAAAAGCTCAGAAATGGCTGTTTTTCTTAAGGAAACTGAAGAAAGCAAAATTCCCACGCGATTTTCTTGTCAACTTCTACAAAGGAGGGATTGAAAGCATCCTGACTGGTGTAGTATTTTACACTATAGACTTACTCAGCATGTTTGGACAACTGTTGGCAACACTGGGGTCACTGTCGTCACTGCGATCAGTGGCTGATTATCTCGGTCAGTAAGCCAAATGGCCTTCTTTGTGTAAGATGAGAACTATGTAAATCTTATATAAACAAGGTGTTTGAGATGTAATTGGTTTATGCAGTCAAGTCAGTGTCAGCGGAGTTTCTTCATCATCCATACAGCATCGCAACATAAGATACAACACTGGAAACATCACAAACTGGCATGGGATGTGCATGGCCCAGGACAGAAAGACTCTGCAAGGAGTGATTAAAACTGCCCAAAACATCATTGGTACCCATCTTCCGAGCATCAGTGATATCGGGGAGGTGAGGTGCCTGCGCAGAGCCAAAAGGATACTAAAAGACAACAACCACCACAGCCACAGCCTGTTCACCCTGCTATTATACTTATAAATACTTATAATATTATTATTATAAGTATTTGCTGCCATACCACCACCAGACTACAGAGCAACTTCTTCCCTCAGGCTGTGAGACTACTTAATGCACCATCTGCACTCCGTATTTAATCCTTTTATTTAATTTTTATACAATCAATTAATCAATCAAGAGGGAACCATATTTTAATTTCATTATACAACCTGTTGTATAATGACAAATAAATGTCCTTGTTCCTTGTATCCTTGTATCCTTGTATCCTTGTATCCTTGTATGGTTTAACTTTAGCTTGAGGCATGTTTGAGGTCACAGGAAATCTCTTTAGCATCTTTAGAGTCGTGGCTGACCTCTGTGACTCTAAGCCAGGGCAAAAGTTTGAACATTGTGGTCTTCACTGATTTAAATCACTCAGCAGACACATATTTCCTCCTGTAAATGAAGAAACATCCAGTATTAAGAGACACAAACTGACGTGATGAAAATGAGCTGGCTACTTTCCTTTTTTCATTTTGTTTCCAATCAACTTTAAACATAAGCATCCTTGAACAATTTGTTTATTATCAGCATATCGCTGCCTTGTCTCAGTATCAAAAGCAGCTTTAAAACCGAAAGAACATGTTGCAAAATCTTTTATGAAAGAATAAAGACATACTGCATTTCCACAGCAGGATTTTTAGTGCACACTTTACTAAACTTTAAGACACCCACCTGTACATGTCCAACATCCTGTTGCATCATCCTGTCCTCAGCCAGGTCAGTTTGGTCCACCAGTGTCTTTTGACACCAAAACAAGGAGGATTCCTCAGAGAACAAAAAAAAGGCCTTTAAATCAACCTGTAAAATCACATTTCACGATTTTGATTAAACTAAATCATATCATATTTTAAGGAAAAAATATTTTTATATTATTATATTATATTTTATATATTATATATATTTTTATATATCTGATGTTTTGCAGCTTCTCTGCCTCAACTGTGATTTCTGTGTTTTATGATGGACTGAAAGCTTTCCCTGTTGCTTGAGAAGCTGCTGACTGCTACCAACTTTAGCCTCTGAAAGATAGTTAGCACAGTCACCCATGCAACCATCCTTTTAGCTGAATCTGCATAGACTAGTGAGCTTGGGGCTCCTCAGGAGTTTTTCTGTTTGCAACTTTGGCACAGTTGCTTTAAACCATTAGAACAGAGGAGACGTTATCAGACGTTTTTTAGGCCCAGTGCTGAATGAATGCTCGTGGCAGGTTTCACCAGAATCAGAGGAGGGAACAACAAAGGGTCTACAGGGGATACAGTACAGAGATGGTTTTCTTGCTGAGTTTGGCTCCTGGGAAACCATAGTTTTACCCAGGGTTAGCATCCTCAGGCCCCTGGAGGTTGGTGCTGTCTGATGCCCACCTCCACCTCACTCCTCTGCCACGCAAGTAAACAAAAGTAAACAGAGAAAACAATTTGAATAACAAACAACAACAAGCTGGCCTCACTGTATTGTAGTTTATTAAACCTGAATTTCTTCAAAATTGACCAAAAGAGAATTATAATCAGACATAAGCAGTTTTTCATTAGCAGCTGCCTGTGTGAAAGTAATTACAGCTATAGTCACTGCAGGTCCACTTTACCTGGAATGTATTTAAAAGAGGGTATGGTTTTTCTTTTAAAGGTTAATGGATTGTGTCTTGTAATGATTAGGGAATTTTATGTTGCTGTATCGGGCAATGTAATGTAACCTACCACTGCCAATACAATAAAGCCACAACACCATTTACATTAGATCACAAGCAGGATTGTTACAGAACATACAAACTGTGGGAAATCTAAGACCATTGTTCTTAATAATGTCATTTACAGTTTTGATTTTAAAAAAAATGAAATTACATAACACTTTTAGTCGGATAGTGGTGTGAATATTACTGAAAAAACAAACAAGATCAACATCAACTTGTTTCATGATGACATTCTCCGTGGTGACGTTAGTTTTTACTTCATGTATTATCACTTCAAAGTCTCTTTTTTAAAGTAGTTCCACATAATCAAGGGGATGAGTAAGCTCAGTGAAAACTTTCAGTGGGTCTTTTGTCTTTGAAACAATAAATTTATGAAAGAAAGTCTTGTCCAGGCTTCATTAGCCTGGGCCTCCTCCTGTGGGGGTGAATGGAAATGACATTTAAAACAATTACTTGAGCAGAAAACAGCTGCCAATCACTCTTAAAGGGGAAGGATTCCAATTATCAACCCTCTCTTAATCCCCTCGTTTCACCTCCTACACCCCCTCAGCTTTGTCCACCTCCTCCTCTCTGTCTTCCTCCTCCACTCTCCTCTCTGAGCTGGAGTGCATTGCGTGTGGAATCAGTTGTTAAATGTTTTTTTGCACTGGTTGCCTTTTTTCTAGTTGCACTTTATTGGATTGTAAGTGTCAGGGCTGTTTTGCCACGCAGAGAAATTAGTCAGAGAGAGATGCCAGGTAAGCAAACCCAGCAGAGTGACGGCGAGCAGAGCATATAGCGGACCTGGAAACAGTGAAGATCGAGGGTGAGCTGCTGGGAGGAACAGGTGGAGAACTGGCATCAGCAACTTTAACATTTCAACACATTTACTTTCAAAAGGTAAGCTGCCACTTGTTTTTTAGCTGTCATATTGTTGAGCGCCACTCAGCTTTAACTATGCTGCTTGTTATTTAAGTGCCTGAAAATGTAGATGTGTGTGCAGTAGGTTAGTTTTCAGGATTCACTAAACAGTGAAACACTATTACTCTTGAAACTACAAGTTTTATCAAACCACGCACTCCTAAACTTCTACATATGAGTCAATCAAATTATTTAAAATGCATACTTTATTTTTGTTAATTTATTTATTTTTTATGGGGACAGTTGATGTGAAAAACTGTATG
>JAQNCA010000025.1:15750582-15761301 GCA_029783725.1 Acanthurus tractus
GCAATTTTTTTTTTTGTTTGTTTACTAAATTATGTTTATTTTATTTGTGTCAAATATCAGGGATCACACATTGTGTTTAATAAAGCGTAACAGGTTGGTTGCGAAAGTCTTAAAGAGATTTACAACACTTTCACTGCTTTCACATGTTGATTTTTGTTTGTTGCATCATAGCTCATGTTGTTGCTAAAGAGCTGAACGAACATCATGCTAAATAGGTGAAAAGGTAAAAAATACTTACGACAAGAATGGAAGAAAACAGAGAAATTGAAGGCAAGGAAGTCTAAGTGGGGGAGAGGAAAAAGAGAAACATTAAGAAAGCGATTAAGCAGAAGAAAAGTGTGGGAGAGAGATGGAGGGAGAAAGAGGAGAGAGGAAGAAGGGAGGGAGGGTGGGATGGCTGCTCATCAGAGGTAATGATGTAGAAAATCCCCCAATTAGAGCGTTTTCCTGTGTTGCAGGATGAGTTCAGAGCGGGGTCCACTGACAGCCCAAGGATTAGTACCCGGGCTGGGCCGAGCCGAGCCGGGCCTGGACAGACACTAACTAACTTCTGGACAGCTTGGCACTGCTCAGCTGGGGACGGGTCGGGGCTATAGCCACAGCCTGGGGCCGGGGTAGGCATGCGTTTAGCCGGAGTGAGTGGCACAAAGAAATGCATGGGAAAAAGAGCAGCACCAGATCAACAGGGTCAAAAAGCTCTGGAAAAGAGTTTTTCTCTCCAATGTCAAATCTGAGAAAAACAGCTGTTACTCCTGTAAATTACTCCCCATTACTCTTACCTCTGATTAAGTCTCTGAACGTTTAAAAAATGTTTTATTTTCTAAAATATTTACTAAAAAACCCATACTGTCATTAGTACAACTGTCCCTAAGTTCTAATTTAAGACATTAATATCGTCTCAACTCAGTGTTCCAGGCTAATGCATCTATTTTGAAATATTGTTGCGTACTCATTAAAAACACAGCCTTATTCAGTCTGGACATCAGGATTGTACAGAAAATCAATCTGTCCGCATACAGCTTGATGTCCAACAATAAGATGTCAAACAGCCTTTAATCCTCCTGGCCTGGAACTTGGGACAATAAATCTGTAGGCTACATCGATTTGTTGCTTCACCCAATGATGAATGTTGAAGTATAATGAATAAAAGCCCTTTGCCTTTTGCCTAACAAATTCATAGAAGCAGAGATAAGGAGAGTTGGACTTAACACGAATGTTACAAAAATGCAAACCTTGACTATTTAATTATTAGACATATGCATTAAAACAACAGGGGTTCACTGGGGTAAAAACAAAAAATGACAAGTAGCCTGTAAATTGCAGGAGCAGAGCAATAACACAAGTAAAAAAGTCATAAAGGTGATCAGTTCTGGCTTTGGCACAGTTTAATTTTTTTCTCTGCGCTTCAATTGTAAAGGTCACAAAAATAAAGATGCCAGCTTTTAAATCGTAAGACAAGCCCTTACTCACCTCTACTGAACAGTTTCTGTGTTAATTAAGCACAACTGAGTTCCTAATGACTAATTGATTAATTGTGCAGTCTATTATTTTGCTCCTGCACCCTAGTAGATCTGAAAGGGCCACGGCTGGAGTTAACAGTCTTATTGGAAAGACGCGTTCCTTGCAAAGGACAATAAGGGAAAATAGCGGAATTAATTGGGTTTGATTAAGAGAGCTTTTCAATGGGACACAGCTTTTTCGCATGACATAATTAGAGGTCAGTTAAGGGGTGGAGGGGGGATTTGCTTGTTGGCGCCAGTGTTGTGTGGGTGTGTCTGTGAGAGGAGACAGACAGAGAGACAGACAGACAGAGAAGGGGGTGCTTCCTTTACACTTGTGGAGCTATGTTGTGTGTCGGATGTGGTAAATTTCTATTGGCTCACTCACCAGAAAGCTCACAGGAAATTTCACATGGGGCCCTGTGTATGCTCAGTGTGTGATTATTATCACTACACTTGCCAGCATTAAAGCCACAGCGCTCAGTCCTTTGTTATAGCTACATGCTCATTAGCCGTGCACCTCAGAGAGTACATTATTCTATAGAATAGGGTGGTAGCAGAAGAGTACATTCAGCAGTGTCATCAGATGAGAACAACTCATTCAAACAAACTGAAAACATTAAAACCAGACACAAAAATGAAGATTGTGAATTTAAAATCCTGTGGCTATATAATCTAAAGCTCGAGGCAGACAGAAGTTAAAATACATCTCAACTATTATGAACCACAACCAGGTTTAGATTGTCATGACTGGAATATCAAATATTTTATCACATACCTTTAAAACAATTTTGATTTCACTCCTCTCTATTTTACTGCTATTTTAAACAGCAACTGAGCCCAAAAATGTTAAGTGGAGTGAACCCATGAAATATATGATGATATCTCTCTTTTTTAAAAGTGTCCTTGAACAAGGCATTACACTATAGTATACAGGAAACATGTTCTGTATCTCTAATTATATTACTTTGTTACTCCATTTCAATACCCAAAGTGATGATATTAATTTGTTATTTACTTGTACTGCTGTTATGAATTTCCTGAATTTAAGCAGAAATCCAGATGTTTAAAGGTCTGTGATTTGATCGTGGCATATCAGGAATGTGTGCTTGTAGGCCTGCAGGCAAAGAAGTGAGGTGGAATAACAAATACAAGGAAAACAATTTTTAAGAAAAGTTAATGAAGGGAACATATTCCACTCTTAGGCTTGTCTAGTAGATGGTGGGGGACTGTAACCTAGTACCTTTATACAATTACCCTACTTAAGTACAAAATCAAGGTAAACTTCTACTCCTCTGTATTCTAAAGACTCATATGCCTTTTTTTCCTCAACTGAAGGACTGTAAAAGCTACACTCCTGCCTTTAGCTGAATCAGGAGCGTTTGAGCATAGAGATAGCACGCCCTCTATGGATGGTACTTAGACATGACAAGGAAGTTACCCATTGAAATTTAATGATTACAGTAACTTCTTGTTAACGTTAACATTTGGTTTGTTTGTTTGTTTTGTTTAACCTCCATCTGTATTCCCCACATTTTGGTTCTAATTAATTACAGTTTAATGTTAGGACACAGTTTCCATTTTACAGTTTTTGAAGACTTTTACCGTTATGCAAGTTTTTTTTTTAAAACACACACACAAACATATATGTATATATATGATAAATATGCCTTACAGTTTAGGAGAGATTATTCTATTGAACTGGTTGTGAAATACTTCGCAAAATTGCACCCCTTACTAACCCATAAACCCTAACACGTTTGATCGCTGATCATAGCTCGAAGTATTCCCTCTGACAACAAACGTTGCATTTCCGTGTTTTGATTTGAGAGGCATACGTCACGGGGTGACAAAAATCCCATAATGCAATGTCATTTTTTATTATAGCTAAACTGAGCTGAACTGAGGTTCACTGAGAGAGAATTACTTTTAAAATATCGCTGAATTTCATCTCGTGCATCCGCGAATCGTTGCTCCTGGTTGGCGTTTGTGGAGGTATTCAGAGACTGGCTCGCTGTTGTATGTAACTTATCCTGCAGTTACAAGATTAGCCACTAGGTTAGCTAATTTAGCTAACGCTATCATTAGCTAGCTTTCCTTTTTTGCAAACATGACGTAGAAAATGCCAACAGATGACATTTAGCTAGTTAACAGTATGTTTGAAAAATGTCATTCGATGCTTTGAACATACGGAAAGGTAATCTTGCCACTATAAAACTCGATTACTGCTTGTAAATCTGTTTTTCTTCCATATCTATGATTGGGTTTGTAGTTTAGATGACAGTGAATACATGGCATGCTGTCATGATTTTAGTTTGACACAAGCATTTATGATGTGTTTTACGAGGTACACTGTTGTACAGATAACTTTGAAAAAGTGCGTAGAGGTATATGAAAGGTTTTCTATCCAAGAAAAGCAAGACATAAATATACTTTTAATTATTCTTAATTTAAAGTTTTACAGGATTAAATCTATATTTGTAGTATGTTACAGAACCTTGGCTATCTTTCTGTCTAACCCAGCATCACGTGGTAACTCCCAGATTACAAGCACAAAACAAACAAACAGATAAATCAAAGAGTAGGCCTATTTCAACTGAACTGATCAGATCAATTTTTTGTGTTTGCCAGGCCTTCAAAGTCCCAGCCTGTGGCTGTGGGATCAGGATTTCACCCTAGGATGGATCCAGAGTACGAACATCGCCTCCTCCGCCAAATCAACATTCAGAATGACAACTTAAGCCCTATTGTGAGTTGTTTCCTCTCCTCATTTGAAGTTATTTTTCTGTTGCTGTTTTTAAATAATGCAAGTGTTGCACATTAGCACTGAGCTAGTAGTATTGACAAGTTAGATCATGAATGAACTTATCAAACTTTCATGAGTGTGTAAACAAATAGAAGTATGGATAATGTGTTGGTTTTGCAGAAACTGACACAGAGTCTGCATGGACGGACACCCACGGGCTCGCCATTATCCTCACCCAGTAAACTTGGAGACAGATTTATTCCAACTAGAGCGGGGGCAAACTGGAATATCAACTTCCACAGGATCAATGTATGAACATTTTGTAAGCAAATGTATGAAGTAGTGTATCTATACATATCAAAAAGAAGAATTACAGGTGTATTACAAAATTAAAAGTGATATATTGTGCTTGGGTGAACTTTGTTACTGTATAGATGTTCTGCCAGATAAAAGTCTGTGTCACTCATTTAAAAAATTAGTTAATGATCTGTGATTTTCAGGAAAATGAGAAGTCACCAAATCAGAACAGAAAAACTAAAGATGCCTCGTCTGATAATGTCAAAGGTAAATATATTGTGTAAAGGTTATTTGGGACAGTCTGTTCCTTGCCAATATACACCTAGCAATGTAGTTTTATGCTCATGTATAAAATATAAAATTGTTCAAGCAGCAGATGGGCTGGCCTACTCTGCCTTGCTAAAGAATGAGCTGCTGGGAGCAGGAATAGAAAAGATCCAGGACCCCCAGACAGAGGACAGACGTCTGCAGCCATCAACCCCAGAGAAGAGAAGTCTCTTCACAGTATGAGCATTTTTTATCATATTCCTTATATATTGAATTATACAGGACACTGATGATACATTTCTCTGAGTAATTAGTGTGAGTTAAAAAGGCTATATTAAAGAGTAAAGCATTACTATTCAGTTTTTGTAGACTTTTGCTTCAGTGATTTATATTATTATAATGAAGCTGGTTCAGAATGTGATGGTATCTGCCTGTGTGTTCTTTGCAGTATTCACTTGATAAAAAAAGGTCATCACCAGACAATGGCACCAATATCTCTCCCTACTCTTTATCACCTGTCAGCAACAAGAGGTAAAAGCAAAATGTGGATTTTAGAACACTTATTATTGATCTCTGCAAAAAGAAAAACTGTACATTAGGGTATCAGGATTTCATATTGTCCAACTCTTCCCATTACAGTCAGAAACTGCTGCGTTCGCCAAGAAAGCCAACTCGCAAGATCTCAAAGATTCCTTTTAAAGTCCTGGATGCCCCAGAGCTGCAGGATGACTTTTACCTCAACTTGGTTGATTGGTCATCTCTCAATGTACTCAGTGTCGGGCTGGGTACATGTGTTTACCTGTGGAGTGCGTGTACCAGCCAGGTACTGCAGAGTGTCTACATTACTTAATTTGGTACATGAATATGAATTGTTTGATGCGTATGAATTGTCTTTTCCTCAGGTAACGAGGTTGTGTGATTTATCAGTGGAGGGAGACTCAGTAACATCAGTTGGGTGGTCTGAAAGGGTAAGTTCACATTACTTAGTGCCTTCAGGAATCATTATGGTTCAGTAATTTTGTTAATGAAGAATTCTTTGTGTTTTAAGGGTAATCTGGTGGCAGTGGGGACTCACAAAGGCTATGTTCAGATCTGGGACGCTGGTGCTGGGAAGAAACTCTTTGCCCTGGAGGGACACACAGCTAGAGTTGGTGAGAACATTTGCAGTGTCCACAGCCAAAATCAATAAATATAAGCGAATGAATTGTAAGAAAAAGAAACACAAATAGTCAGCTTTAAGATTAATTGAAGCTTAATATTCTTGATAGTTGTCTCTACACAGACATCAGGCATTCTAGTCAAATGTCAAGTATGAGTGTGACCAAACACAATTAAGCTTTGCTGTGTTTGCAGGTGCATTAGCTTGGAATGCAGACCAGTTGTCGTCAGGAAGCCGTGATCGTATGATTCTTCAAAGAGACGTGCGTACCCCTCCTCTTCAGTCAGAGAGACGGCTGCAGGGTCACAGACAGGAAGTGTGTGGCTTGAAGTGGAGCACTGACCATCAGCTGCTTGCTTCTGGTGGCAACGACAACAAGGTACAGTTGTAAGTGTTAATAAACCAGTGTCTACCTTTGTGCATGTACTCATTGTATTCATTGATGTTTTTGTTGTGCGTCATCTCAGCTGCTGGTTTGGAACCACTCTTCACTGAGCCCAGTGCAAACATACATGGATCACCTGGCTGCAGTGAAAGCCATTGCCTGGTCCCCACACCAGCACGGCTTGCTGGCCTCTGGGGGCGGCACTGCCGACCGCTGTATCCGATTTTGGAATACCCTGACCTCACAGCCCTTGCAGTGTATGGACACCGGCTCTCAGGTCTGCAACCTGGCCTGGTCCAAACATGCTAATGAGCTGGTAGGTGACTCCAGATACACAGTACAAATTTTATTTGTTGGCCGTAGTCTATGAATTTACCATTTGCATTGAAAATAAGGTGGTGTGTGGCTCATATTTAAGCAACAACACAATGTCTGTAAAAGTGAGCAGTAATGATTTGGAAGTGTCAAAGAAAACAGTGAATTCTTGTTGATTGTTGTACTTTTAATTTATAACCAGTTTGCAGAGATTTTTACCTTGGCATTAGTGTCTGTCTGATTAGCAGCCCAATTTAAGTGACACTGCCTATTCCTAAACCTATATCCACTGAAGTTTAGTGTTTAAAAGTAGACTGCACACGATTTGTTGTTACTGAAAAACAAATTATTTAAATTTAGCCCCTCCTCCCAGCTCAAGTGGGCCTGGGAGGACATAAAGAGAGGGAGCAGCGTTACTGACAACAAAGCAGTGAATCAGAGAAAAAAAAAAGGTTATTTTTTATTGTTACAAGGCGGTTACCCTCTAAAGCACAAATAAACACATCCACACCTCCTCACACCTCCGCACTACCCTGCAGGAAGGTGCTGCAGTGCTGGAATTTGTATAAATTCAGCCAGAGTACAGGCTTTATCCTCTCCTCTGCAAACAGCAATGTGTGTTATCTCACTCCACCCCCGGTCAAACAGACCACACAAACCTGCAGCTCGTGGTTTAGACAGAGCAGAGAAGAGAGACGTGACAGAATTTTATCCTGGTTGTAATGATTTTATGGAGTCCCAACCTGATGCTGTGACTGGCTGGAGGCTATATACTACTGCTTGAGGGCAGAAAAATCAGAGGAAACTTAGAAAATACTGGCAGAGGGCAGATACATACACTGCCACACACTTGTAGAGGTTGTAAGTGATGATCAGGATGGATAAATTTATGTGAGTTAATAGTTTTTCAGGGAAATCCTGCATAGTATTCCATTTTAAAAAGCAAACAGCATACAAGCTTTAATGCTCTTGAAAACGTTGTATATCCATATTGTTTGTGATAAACTGCTGCTTTTCCAGACACCAAGAGACAAATGGTAGTCTCTATCCCATGCCAATGTTTCTCAAAATATTAAGACACCATATGGAGTGCTGTGTTTATGAGGCGGAGCATTGGCCTTAACACTGTTTCCATATTTAATTGGAAGATATTTTGGAAAATGTGCGTATTTGCAGTGGCAGAAGTGTTGTCTCTTCTTTTTATATCTTTGACAAACAATGTAAAATTTGTGCTGTTGAGACCTCTATTGCTGTCTGCAAACAAGTAAGACCATTTTTGGAGAGGATGGTCTTGTTTTTTTTCAACAGTTACATAAATGTGTCTAACTTAACAAATTTATTAACACTTAATTTCACAGAAGCCCCTTGTGAATTATAATGTATCTTTTTTTTTGCAGGTGAGCACTCATGGCTACTCTCAGAATCAGATCTTGGTGTGGAAATATCCAGCACTCACTCAGGTTGCCAAGCTTACAGGACACTCCTACAGAGTACTTTACCTGGTCAGTTTGTGCTGTTTTTCTCATGAGAATGTGATCATACTGTTGGTTGTGTTAATGGAAAAGCTGGCCATATTTTCCAATAAAGTCTAAGATTTTTAACTTAGATTTATTTATTTAATTAATTTTTTAATATAAGGCTATGTCCCCGGATGGTGAGGCAATAGTGACAGGAGCTGGAGATGAGACCTTACGCTTCTGGAACGTATTCAGTAAAACAAGATCAACAAAGGTGAGGAAGCACTTTTTAGATCAGCATTTTGTAATACTGACTCCCTCATAATCTACGAAACAGTTAAACTGAGAACTGAGTTTCTTTATCTTTTTGTTTCAGGAATCTGTATCAGTTTTAAATCTCTTCACCAGGATACGGTAACTTCAAGCAAATAATAAAACTCTAAAACTCTAGTTTGAGTGGATTGTGGCATCACCACTGGATCACTCATCACCATGGTGCTAAGGATGTACAGTACAAGCTAAGGCATCTTGTGACATTTATTCACAGAGGAAATGGCAGTGAGAGCAACTGAGCATTTTTTTTTCATGCTATAAATTGTTTGGGGAAATTCTTTTTGACTCTTGTACTCTCATTATGAATGTAGTCACTTTTTTACTTTTTAAAAATATATAAGTGGATTTGAAAATCAAAGGCCTTACTCAAAATATTGCAAAAACATTTTCATTGTTGTGGAACTGAAATGTGGAGTGAGCATTGTTAGTTTTTGTTTAACTCAGGTCTTATTTATTTTAAGCTGCAGTGGCTTTAATGGGGACAATGCCATTACACAAACTATGACTAAACATGAAAACTAAACATAATCACCTACTAAGGCCTTTACAGTATGTGCACCATGCTTACTGTGATCCTTGGAGCACTAAGGTTGAGAGTGGTTGGTTGAAATAATGCAGTTTTGCTCCTGTGAAAAGAAAGTCTAATGCTGTGCATCAAGACATTAACTACATGGTTGATTCGTTGTAGTGAAGGAAGAAATAAAAGACAATGAAACTTGAAAGACTGACATCTCACTCAGACTGTGTTTAATTGGTATAAAAAGACCACTAGTATTTATTTTTGTTGAGTTAATTTAGTTTACTGGCTTTTTGCTAATAGAGGATGTTTTGAAATGCTGCATCCTAAAATGACACTCTTCAGCATGATTGTATGAAGTTAATGCAGCTCATTTATTTGAAAAATTGTTGGATTATTATACAGATACTACTATTAAATGGTGTTTTAAAATGCTTTAAAATTTTATTTGACCATTTAGTCAGTATCATGTAGTGCAATTGACTGTTAATGATTCTGGTGTCAATTCATGCCAACATTGCATACATACAATAACTACACCAAGAATGATCATACCATATAGTTGAATCAACTACTGTATTCTGTACATTTGCATTAAATTGTGTGCAAGGCACAAGTACAAAGGCACAAGTGTACAAGTATTTGTACAAGTTTTTCGTTTTATAATGTATTATATTTCAGCTTATGTATGTACTAAATGCTCTGGAGGATTTCCCCATAAATGAAAAGTGAATCAACAACAACACAACATCGTGCTGCAACCACCGGGGGCGCTACCTCAACGGATATGGTAACCGGAAATGATGTAAGCGGGCGGGAAGTTGAAACTTTTGAGTATCTAGACCAGGAAAATGTACATTACCAACTGAAGTGTATTTAAGTGAAGACGCATCTTCCAGAAGCACAGAGTAAGTACAGAGAGTGCTACGACTTATTCTGCTAAAATAAAATAGCATCATCAAACTATGTAAACTAGCTGACAAGAACAACACCCTTTCGTTTGCTAACTAGCTCGCTCGCTACATGTTTACTTTATGGTGTTTGTCAGGATGGCGGACAAAAATCTGGTGCAGGAGTTGAAACGTTGGGCGACAGAGGAGTTCAGTCTGCCGCCAGACAGTTTGCCAAATGACAGCTACTTTAAAACGTGGGTATCAGCTTGTCTAATTTCCATATTGACACTTAAATGTTCAAATTTGAAGTTCTAACAATCGAGGCTTCAATTGAAGCGTTGAGCAAGTAAAATGCTTATGTGTTGTTGTCTAGGCTGTGTGTCGGGACAGGGAAATCGATATGGAAATACGTCATCCAACACGTTTTTCAACAGAGGTCAGAATCATTATGAACCATTTTTGTCTTATCAAAGTAAAGAACATCATGGCATCTGACTTGGTTTGTAAAACTGCTGTCTCTCCCTCTGTGCGCTTTTCTACCAGGCAGATGTGCAATTAATAGAGTACAGCTTATGGACAGTTTCTCTTTTCTCCCTAGGAATATAAGGATCATGCGAGGAAATCTCCAGTGGTATCCTTTCTGGCTGTAGTGGAGGATTTTTAAGCCATAAGTGTCTTACCAATAGCCACTGCAAGCTCAAGTGTACATTCTTGGGACTTAGATGCTGGGAAAAATGTTACATTCCAGTCATCAAAAATTACTATACTAGATGTCTGTCTGAAAGTGCTGTGGCTAAATTTAAGGAAACAATTCCTCTGGCCCTAAATTCTGTGTCACACCTTTGCGTTAA
>JAQNCA010000025.1:15761896-15793200 GCA_029783725.1 Acanthurus tractus
AATTGAATTGAATTGAATTGATTGATTACATAGGCAGCTTGTGAGCTTTTGGGAATCCCTAGTGCTACATAGTTAAAACATTGGACGGACCCTTATCTTGCTATCCCTATTCTATCGATTATTTATAATAACATCTTATAAATAAAGTGTGTGTTGAATTTCCCCTGCTGCCATAACCACTTGCTTGACATTTAAGACATAATTTCCTTGACATTGTGATCTTCAAGGTATAAAGTTCTTCAAGACAAAGAGGTGGGCTGCAACTTGTTTCCTTTCTCGTGGTTTATTTTTATTTCATTATAAGCTGCTAGATATGGTACTTGATCTTAATTGATTTCACTAATAGTGCATAATTGCAGAGTTTTAACTTCAGTAAGAAAGCCACTGATAAAATGTGATTTGTTTTTATCTGATGATGTTTTTTTAATCCTCAGTTAAAGCAAGCAGATGGCCAAAGTGAGGCTGCTCAGCAGAGGGAACTTCAGCGGAAGATAGAACAGCTAAGGGGTGAAATCAGTCACCTGGATTCTCAGATAAGTGGAACAGAGGAACAGTTAGCTTCACAAGGTCAGTCCATCACATTAAGTAAGAGCCAGGTATCTGATCAGAACACATTACTGTGTTAAAGGGCACCAAGCCAGCTTAGGTGGTCTATCATTCCAGTGTTTTCTACTATTTACTAACAGAGCAGTCCATCAGCTGCACCTGGGCTCAGGTGGAGGACAGCAGACGCAGAGAGCTGCTCCAACAGGCCTTCAGGCAACGCTGCATCTTGGATGGAAAGGTGCTTTCTGATGACGCCCAAAAGATCAGTAGACACTGTCAGGCGCTGGAACAGATGGCCAGGTAAGTCACAACACTGAGAGTCTAAAAACAAAAATACACGATGTTGGATCATTTACACACTGGTACTAATCACAAGTACATAAAACCTGTATTGCGTATTGCAGGAAAGCAGAAATTGAAGTGCTGTTTGACAATAAACCCTACAGCAGCAGTGATGGGGAAAACCTCGGCACTAAAGCTGCAGCAGAGGCACAGGTCCTGGTAAGAGCTGTCTAAATTTGATTGGTAATTTGCTGAGTTTGGAGTGCACTTGATCTGGCATATGCACTACTTATGTATCACTTTTATCCATTAGTAAATGTTTTAGTCAGAAAGCCCAGAGAAGAGCCAACTGATAAAAATACCAAATATTATTCATGTCCAAAATCCCTCATTATTTACAATACACTGCATATATTTAACCTTTTTAATTTGATTCTGTTATCCAAATTCAAAGGAAACTGTATGCACAGCAGAGCCCTCAAAAATTCCTACAAGAAGTGTTCATGATGTGTGCACCACTTTGTACTAACAAACCTTTAATCCAAGGCTTTGTAAGGTTTATGTGACTTCACATCTACGATTGAGAATGTTGTGACAGGTGTCAAAATCTCAATTTTCATTGAATGACTTGCTACAATATTAAACAGACCAATAAATGAATGAGAGCAATTTCAAAACCAATTTCCAAAACAGTAGTGTATTATGGTATGCCATGCTATCAAACCGATTTGAGTAATATAGACGGAAATTGCTGTAATGCATCACCTGCTGACTGGAGAAAGTCATCCCAATTCTTTTATCTTGTCTTGTTAGCGTGAAGTGAGAGAGCTGTGTGATGACAGAGTCCATTTCTATCAGTCTTTACAAGAGAGTAAACTGAAGACTGCTCACTCTACAGCGAAACAGTAAGAAGTAAAGTGGATACAGTGTTAATATATATGTATATTGTAAACTTCCCCTTTCTTGAATTTATCACATCTCCCTGTTTCCTCTCAGTACGACTCTTGAACAGAGAACTGCTGTGTTTCAGTACTGGCTGAGTGCTGTGGAGGTAGGTGCATTTTAATCTGCTCTCACTAGATATTTTGGCAATTGTGTTTAAACTGTTAATTTTCCCTTTCGTCATCTGGTTTCTTTTCATGTCATCAGAACCTGTTGGGTGTTTTTCCTCCAAACCACATCCTCTCAACATTGGAGTATTTAGCTTCCAGAGAGCAGAAGGAACTAGAAGAAAAACTCACCTCTCTGGATGTGACACGGGACGTGACAGCTCTACGGTGAACAACAACATTATAATCACGTTGCATTTTCCTTTTTATTACAATACAACCTCAAAGTTTTCAGTCTAAAGAGTACTCATAAGCATTTTAATTTCAGGTTCCGCTATGAAAGTAATCACCTACTCGACATGTCAACAGAGGAGGATAATGATTTGCCATCTGTCAAGACCCTCTTACAGGTACTGAACATTAACAGACATACACTGTAATTTAATATTCAGAAAGATCGTGGTAGAAGACAACCTGTCATGTGTTTGTGTTTTATTAGTGGAATTACTTGTTTGTTATTTTAGGCTGCTTGGGAAGAAGTGGAGCAAAGTTTGGCGGAACTGGCCCAGACCCGCTACCGAGTTAAGCAGCTCAGAGATCAACTGCAGGCCCGCAAGAAGGAGGCTGAGCTGGAGGTGTCTGTTATTGTGGATGAGCTCCACAACGATACCATGGCATTGTAAGCAGACTCAATGAAGAGTTTATTGATGTCAACCCTATAAGTGTACTGTCCTAGGAATAGTGTTGTAGACTTTTTTTTACAGAGTAGATCACAAAGGAAAAACTTGTTTTAAAGAAATAACGTTGTTTTTTTCCGTTGTTTCTGTCAGATCTGCTTTGGAAGTGGAGCTCCAGTGTGTGATGCAGGCAGCAGCCAGGGATTATATTAGAGAAAGATGTATCCAACTTGACCAGCATGCTAGAAGTCGACAGGAGGCACTTAGGAACCTGCGCAGCCAGTGGCAGAGCATTCTAGACTTCAGACAGCTGGTGGTAAGAGTGAATTTAGACCTCCAATAGCCTTTAAAACCAACACTTTTGGATCAACCATGGAATCAGTTGGGAAAAAGTGTCTAGACAATTTGGTTCTTTGGTTCCTCTGCTGTCAGCTGTCTTAATTCGCCCAAACTTTATGAATCAGAATGCGGTGTGGATGTAGGTGTGAATATTTCTCTAACAAATATGTTTTCTTGTTGCATGTCTTTAGGTTCTCAGACAGGAGCACATCAGAGGTCTCATTAAGGGAAACTCCACCGCCAAGATGGAGCTGATAAGAACGCACAGAGAGGTGCGGAGGTTCTTCATTTATAACATTTAAGTAGAGAGATTATATGATTTTGCATCATTCTGTGGTGAAAGAAATGTTTTTGTCTCCTTTTGTTTTCAAAAAAGAGCAAACATTCAAACATCTCTTGAAGATTTTGATTGCGCTGTCTTATTTCAGTTACAGGAATTTATCCAAGACAAACTGGTGCCACAGTTTGAAGATGTCATCGCTGCAGCCAACAGTCTGAGGAACTCAATTTCAAAAGAGGCAAGACAGTTTGGATCAGTTTCGCTTCTTGCTCTGGACCGGAGGGCTATTGAGGGGTAAGAACAAGTTGTCTAAAACACAAGCCCCATTCAAGTTAGTATAATCAGTAATCAGTTAAATAAAAAAAAAAATGGTTCTAAATGAACATGCAAACTAAGCATGGATTCAAATCCAAAATTTTGACTGCCAGTGAATTATGTAGCTGGCAATCAATCAAAAAAGATTACATGACACTCACTGCCAGCATTTTTTAAACTGGTGTTGATTTTTGTTGCTTTTTATGATCAATGACAAACTCACAGAGGGATGGAGATGAAACAGAACAGTGAAATTTGCCAAAAAATGATGCTTCTTCATCCTAATACACCTGTGGCTCCTGTAGCAGTGGACTAAAAAATGGAGTGAATCACAAGAAAGGTATTTTTGATCACAAATTATTGCTGAACCTTAATAGAACAGTTTTCTGTTTTTTACAGAGTGCAAAGAGTCCCAGCATCATGGTTGTCCATCAATCGCTTGCAGTCAAACACCTTCAGCAGCTTGTGTCAAAGCCTGGCATTCCCACTGTACAGGGTAAGTGTGGGCATGTAATCAGAGTTTAACGGGGTTGCCTTTTAAATGTTTTTAGTTACATGTTACCATGTAACGCTGTAATAAGTTAAACGTCCTTAACTGGGCAATAAAGCTGAAAAAAGTCCTTAAAATGTACTTTTGAACCTGATTAACATGGCCCTAACTGAATCTGAATTAGGTTAGTTTTTATTGATAACATACAAGTTGTCAACATCACTATTCATGGAGGACTAACTTTTTTTTCCTTTATAATAAAATCTGTTTAGTGAGAAATTAATATCTAATGAATGGAGATTAACAATACAGTGAATATGTAACCTACTGAATAGGCTCTAGGCAAAATACAGAGCTCAATTGTGTCTTGAACACCCAAAAATAAAATGGTGAGTTACTTTTAGGGCCTGATTGTGGTTAAAATAACTTATGCGCAGAGGCTCCTCAGGTTTGACAATGTTTATTTTGATGTTGACAGCATTTTCACTACTGCTAAACAAGGAAATAACTGTTTGCATTTCCAGCCCTGAAATTCATTCTTGTCTGACAACATGGTCACAGGTACTGAGGACTCAGCAGGAGGTGTAAGACTTGAGCTTTAAAGCCTTACAATACCAGATAATCTGGGCTAAACATTGGTGTGTGACAGTATATGTGTATATCCAGAGGTTTGGCAGAAGTCACTTCAGGATGTCTGATCAGAACACTATTTTTACTGGTCAGGTTATAGTGTGTGAAAAAAACAAGAGTCCACTGCAGAATTTATGCTCTTTATGTAACTTTAATGGAGATACACAAAAGGTGCTGTCGGTACCCACACCCTTATAATCTCAGCCTGATTAAAGATGTAATATCAAACCAGTCATTCCTATAGTGTCGATATCTTGTTTTTTTGTCTTTGGCATTAGCTTGTCCTTAAAGAAATGGTACCCCAGTCATCTGTTATCTCGGGTCAAGAGATATTCATTTTTAGAATCCAGCATTCTTCCCATTCTTATTCACATTTTGAAGTGTAGCTTGTGTGGTTTTCCTGAGGACAGTCATTGCTTTTCCCATAATGTTGTGCCAGCAGCTCCTAGAGTTTGCAGTGCCCTTTAAACTCCACGTGCCTAGAGTGGTTTTGATGAAACAGCTGACTGTCACTGCCATGGCTTGATCCTAGTCATCTCCAAAGCAGAGCTAAAAAAACGATGTACATGAAAATCAGTTTTAACACACAGAGGCAGAACACACACAGCCTTGTATTTTCTAGGCTGTTGGGAAATAGCTTTTAAAGAAATCTGCTCATCTCTTTATCTTCAAAAGGTTGTTGTTTACTTTTGCTTCTATATTTGATTTGATGAATTTCTTCTCTTTTCCTCTCTTTCGTCTTACTTTGGCAAAAACGAAATTTTCTTCTTCTTGCATTTCAGGCTCCAGAGGAGTTGTGTTCCCAGACGCGTTCACAGCAGCTTGAGTTACGTTTTCTACGTCAGTTACTGCAGCTCAACTCTTCTACTCTGCAGAAAATACAGAAGGAAGCTGCATTGCTGCATGCGTCTGATCAGAAAGGTAATAAGGGAAGTAATATTTTTTTTTATCTATCTTAAAATACTCATAAGAAGTACTGTGTTTGTTGTATACATATGTTGTATGTAATTGAGAATTTATGTTTCCTGGACAAAAAAAGAAGAATTTTTGGCAAATTTAGTTACAAAAAGGACTTTGTCTACACTATGTTTCTTAGGGCTGCTGTCCAGAGTTGTGGAGGAGGACCAGAAGCTTCTGATGGCCCTGGTACCAAGAGTCCGAAGCCTCACCCAACGTTGTGCTCAAGGCCTGTCTTATGGGACCCAGGTCAAAACTGCGATTTCATATTGGTGAGGCACATTTTTGAAGTAAACAACCTGTTGCGAAATAATGGATGCATAATATTTAGTGTTTTTGAGTATGTAGTTTTTCTTTAAAAAAAAAGTATATAAAAGAGGATCCATCCATCCATCCATCTTCTCCCGCTTATCCGAGGTTGGGTCGCGGGGGCAGCAGCCTAAGCAGAGGATTCTTGTAAAAATCTAGGTCTATTGTCATATTTAACTGCAGTCCCATTAGTTTACATTTGACCAACAAGCTGAGATCTGGGGATGAGTCACTTTGACACTGCCTCACAGGAGTATGTTAGGGCAAGCAGTTGTGCAGGTTTCAAACAAGACTGCTGTCTAATCTTGTTACATGTGCAACTAAAAGTGAAAGTGGTTGTGACAAGTTATCACAGAGACAGCCTGTTCTGAACGTCTGGTAGTCTAATCCTTTAGATGAGTGTGTTAAACTGTAAGTTTGTGTAACAACCGTGTGATTGTCTGAAAGTTCCCCCTGCAAAAGCGAAGTCCATATATACTTAATTATGATTAATAAGTTATGAGTGTGCGCTGTCACTGTAATACTATTTTTATGTATATTTTTCACAATTATATGTGCTATGGAAATATTTTCAGCATACTAAATAAACATTTTGTACAGGCCTGAGTAAAACACAAAAACTAATCAAAGTTTTCATCAATAGTAATTCTGTATTGTGTGACCATTCATTTAGGTGGGAGAAGCCTGCCCAACATGTTCTACATGAAGTCAGTAAAGGAGGGCTGACTTATCAACAGTGGCTACAAAGGTGGAAACTTGCTGCCAAAGCCTCTTAAGGACCGCCCAATGTTTAAGAAATGTTATAAGAAATATGAATATCTATCACAACACATTTTAGTGTCACAATTACCATGCTAATGCAGATAAAAATGCACTAACAGCTGTAAGTGATCCACACTGCTTTTTTTGTTTTTTGGTGCTGTAACTTCTCTTGATATTTTGCCATGTGAAAGTCGATCACTAATTACTCATTTTAATTCCAGTTATTTGTTCTTGTTTTCCCTGAAAAGCAATAAAAAATATAATAAAGTTGTCCTAAGCTGCCTCTTGCTCTCTTGTTGACCTGACTGAATCAGAGCTGCATTCTTCGCATATGCCAGCGGAATTAGCTGCACACATCTATCATTAGGTCCAGTATTGATCCGTCGCACAGTCAGTGCCTAATCTATCGTTGATTATGTACTTGTGGGTACAGTGTGAACTATCTACCTCTCGTTATGCATGGAGTAACATTGTTCCTTTGTAGCAGTAAAGGGGGAGTGGAGCAATCTGATTCTTGTGAACTCAGCTCCTCCCCTCGTTGCGGCTGCGCAGTTCAATTTTTCACTCTTCTTTTTTTTCAATTTTTCACTCCTACTCTGGCTTCCGGACGCCAAGACAGACCGCTGCCGCCGAATTTAAAGAGACAGACGATAGTTATTTTAAATACGGTAAACGGCAACCATTGTCCCTTAGCTTATTTTCCGACGCTTCTTGCCTGAGCTTGTTTAATTCGATGGTGATGTTTAATCAAAGTCGCGGCGAGTAGCAGCTTGTCTGTCATCACCCTCCACTCTGCTGGATTTTCCGTCCGTTTTGCTCTGTGCTGAGACTATCCAGCTAGGCAAAGTAGGGTTGCTTGTTGGCAGGCTGGCTTCCCGACCGAGAGGAAGGTTTGTCGGCTAGCCAACAACTGGAGGTAACACCGAAGCTTCCCTCTCAAGTTGTGGTTGTGGCTCTCAAGCCTCCTGTCGCCGGGATAATGGCGAAGATTCAGACACACAGCGCGGCGAAGCAAATAAACCAAATTCAAGACAAGCCTTACGTTATAACACAAAAGCAAGTGCAACAGCAGCACTTTCAGAAGCTGAAGGTAAGAAGACAACGGACACGACAAGGGAAAAGTCCCTCACAGTCAGAACCATTTTGTTCGTGGGATCATTGCATTGGATTTGAGGCTTTTCTCTTTCTCCCTTAACGTCGAGAGTAGTGAAAGGATCTGCTGGCTAACGTCAGTTAGCTCGCTGGCCTATTAAAAGTAATTCATTGCTAAATAGCCTAACATTGACATTTAAGGTTAGATGTGGAAGCTGTGTTACATTAATGAATGTCGGGGTTGCAGTCGGGAGACACACTTAGGGGTTGTTTCTTATTTACGGTGTCAATAACAGACACTGTGAGAGCACAACGTTAACTCAAACCTCGGTTATGGGAAGTTCCTCCTTGTTCGTTTTTTCAGCCACCCTGAACAAAGTGGAGGACGTCAGCCAGGCTAGCCAAGAACGGCTATTTCAGTTGATTAGCAGATTCATTACACATTTCTTTGTTATCGCAGTGTTTAAAATGTTATCCCGCTGTTCATGCTAACACGATACTGTTGGCCAGAGAGAAACTGTGACCAAACGTATTGTATAAATGTGTATTTGGGTAGGTGTTGTGAGTGTTTGTGGAGTTATTATCGTCAGTTGACTGGCTGTTCGCTAACGTTAGCTAAAACAACCCTCTTGAGATGTGGACTGTTTGTGACAATGCTTTGTTTGAACACGTATTTTTATCGTGACCTTACCTCGCTTGGGGTGTTGTGAGTAAAGAAAGCCGAGGTCCAGCTAACGAAAGCTGTTTTGTGTTTGCTTGTATTCGCCCATTTATTTATTTATTTAGCGGTTACTTGTACAGCTCGTACAGCTAACCAATGCATTTGTTGATATAGCACTTCAGCTGACAATGGAGAACGCAAACATTATCTATTTATAAAACTTCACCTACAAAGATGTCTACATATAGTATCAAGGATATTCTGCAGTACTAATATTTCGGTTAGATAGTCGCACCACTTGAAATTTAGTGGTAGTATTTGCTATTACGTTCGTACAATTATTAATGAGACACAATGATAAGCTTCTCTCCTTAAACGTGTTCAAGTTTTTATGAGAGGTGGGTTTACATCTCTGTGAAATCCATCTCAATCAACAGCATAATAGGATGTTTACCTAAAGTCTTTCCCACAGGTCCAGGTGCTTTGTGCTGCTATGATAATTTAAATTTTTTTTCTCAATCCGTAGGTGGAAGATGCCTTGTCATATCTGGACCAAGTCAAAATTCGTTTTGCAAATGATCCTGGCATTTACAACAAGTTTCTCGACATCATGAAAGAGTTCAAGTCACAGAGGTATTTTTGCAAGAAGTTACTTATTTTTTGTTATTTTTTTTTTTTTTTTAAGTAAGATGATTCTAAATGCAGACTATGGCCTCTATGAAATGTGGCAATAGTGAAGGATCAATCGTTCATATTAAGGCATTTATCAATAAGTAATAAATTGAAGATCTTGCCCTGGTTACCTGGCAGTTTATGTTCTCATTTTTATTCTGAGTTGGTTGTCTTTGTGTTTGAGGAAGCTAATCTTTATTTACCTCTGTCTTCCATACCACTAACATTTCTTTGTCTGCCTGTTCTCTTTAATAGCATCGACACACCAGGGGTGATAAACCGTGTGTCACAACTCTTCCATGGACATCCAGACTTAGTCTTAGGCTTCAATGCCTTTCTACCACCAGGGTATCGGATAGAGGTCCCCAAAAATGGGGTAGCTTTTCTCCAGTCTCCGTTCTCCACACAGGTGAGACACTCAGGTCACAGCTGAAGTTGATACCGTCTTAAAACTACTTATTTTTCACCCTCAAATCTTGGAACTTTTAGCAGGTGGATCACTGCAAACTCATGATGTATAAAAGGAACCATATGTTTAAGCCCACATTACTTCTGAAGTCTCAAGAGGAAACAGGCCTCAGTTGTATGCTTTGATGTCAGCACATTTGTTAGTTGATAAGTTTCTAATAAAATTCAAAGCAAAAATCAAGACATCAGGTGATTTTTTTCCCTTTTAACCATTTGAATGATGACCCTTCCTTTTGTTTGCAGTAGCATGTTAACTTTCTATTTTAAGCTCCCAAACATTGCATGCAGGGTTATACTTATGATTGCCAGGTATCAGATATACCTAGCTAAAATAATATGAATTAAGTCAAATCAACACCTATTAAAAGCAGTTCCAACAAAATCTTAGTAAAAAATATCCCCTTTGGCATGAACATTCTACCTAATACAGGTGTGATATTAAGTATGATAGATAGTATGTAACCTGAAGCTTTCTTATTGGAAATTAAGTGAAACATTTGCCATGTCTAAAATTGCCATTTGTTCACTGTGTAGTTTATTGTAATTAATGTCTGCCTTTTAGTTTGAGTGTCTGAATTCTTTTGTAAAATATAAGCACCATGCTGCCCCACAAGAGTGTGAAAACAGCAGTGTCCAGGAGGGCAATCTTTTTTTACTGCTTACAATACCCATTATGAAATGCACCATGTATTTAAGACCCCAAAACATAATGATCTTAAGTTTTGTTGCAGACAGTCAGAATTTTTCTTCATTTTCACTCTGTTCCAACACACAGACTTTGACTGAGTGGTATTATAAAGTTTTAGAACAAATGGTTGATGTGAGACTCCACTCGATGATGCAAAAAATATAAAGAATTTTAAGTTTCAAAATCAAAATTTACTGCTCATTATACAGTCTAGTATGTATATATATATATTAATAAGGGAGTGATTTTGGACACAGTGAGAACAGTAAGGTTTGTTTTTTAGCACTAACATCTTGGTTGACATTTTACCAGCAAACAATTTTTGAACTAAAATCTGAATATTATTTATTTGAGTAACAATTATTGCACCTCTGACCATTTCACCTTCCTTCTACCTTCTTTAATTCAACCAGGTATCCCCAGGCCAACAGGGAAAGAGTCTCACCACCTCCTTAGTGACCACGACCTCAGGTAGTGCCTCTGCAGCCCAAATTGAAGATGGACCAGCCCAGAACAATGAAGTTAAGGCGGCCTCATCAGAGCCCCCATCTTCCTCAACCCCAGCAGGACCTCCAGAGCCTCCCAGCAGGCTTTCTCTCCCCCTGACTAGCAGAGAGAGCCAGAATCAGGCAACCACCTCCTCTGTATCCCCACCTGCCTCAGAGACGAGCCCCGTAGAGTTTGACAGTGCCATCAGCTATGTAAACAAGATCAAAAACCGTTTCCTGGACCACCCAGAGATCTACAGAGCCTTCCTGGAGATTCTTCACACATATCAGGTACTGTCAGGATAAAATGTGGCGATTTGAGTATCTTTGTAGTTGAATAATATAATAAAGGCAATGAAGGTTTTTTTTTTTGTTGTTACATTTCTTCTCTCCCACTTTGGTTTCAAAGCATTGGTATGCAAGTGAAATTCTGACTCCTTTTTATTGGTGGCTTTATGGTACTTTATACAACAGAAATTTAAGGTCACCGATGATGTTTTATCATCCAGTGTCAGATTTCGATAGCAGTCTGTTCTTGGAGCACAGCGGCATCGTTTGTGTTTCATCAACCTTAAAATGGACCCTCCTTTTCTTTGATTAAGTTCGATTTAATAATTTGGTATAATCATTGTCCTTTTTGCACTTCCAGAAGGAGCAGCTCGAGGTGAAGGAAAGTCGAGGCAGCCGAGGCAGCAGTGGGATGACAGAAGATGAGGTGTTTTCTAAAGTTGCCAGTCTTTTCAAGGGACAAGAAGACCTATTGGCTGAATTCGGACAATTCTTACCTGATGCCAAGAGATCATTGGTCAGTGAAGCAGCAGTAGATAAAGATTCAAAGTTGTAATTTCTTTTTCTTTTAAGTGTTTCAGGATTTTTGTAAACACACATCACATCTGAAGTGCTAATGTTTTTTTAAATGTAAATTAATGTATGTGGATGTGATCCAACCAACCGCCCAGAAAGGTTGTTCCAGTGTATTCTTAAGACTCAATGTATGTTTCAATACCGTTAGTTGAATACAGTCACAGTTTAAATTCAAAGTCAAGCTGAAAGAATGTTGTAGATTAATCGTTTTGAACAGTTACTGACAACTTTTTTGATTTTGCAAATGCAAGTATTTTCTGATTTTTCTTTTTTTTTTGGTCAAACCAAAGTAGATTAAAGATGTCTGGCTTAAAGTCTGTTGTTCAAACAGCGAGCAACTTAAATATTTTGCCTTTTGCGTTGGGAAATTGCAATGGCCATTTTTCTCTCTTCCCTGACACTTTGTGACACTTTCGGTTCCTTTCCAACAGTTCACAGGGAGCTCGCTCACAGGGGGAAAGGAGGCACTGAAAAGACCAGAGGAAGAGGACACGATAACCAAACAGAACAAGAAGAGGCCCAGGCCCATCCTACTGCAGCACATGTCCCCACTGCTTAAGGTAAATTTAGAATAACTGCCTCAGGCTGCGTGCTAATGTGCGTAATGTATACATGTCCTTGATCTCTGAAAGTCTTTGTATCGTCTCTAAAGCTGCAATGCAAAAGCTTCAACTACTTAAGGGGCTTTTTTTAAAAAAAATGCTAATTATTAAGCTTTTTTTAAAATTCTTTTTGTGATATCCAGAAAAAAATGAAGTATTCCTGTACCAAAGATCAGTCTTTTGCTTCAGTCGGCAAACATGGAGTCTTAAGAGAATTCTCCTTCTTTGATAAGGTGAGGCATAAATTTCCATGTTGGATTTCCTTCATTCAGTATGTTTAATTGACCTCTGCCATCATACTCCCTTCCCTTTTTCCATTTGCTGTCTTAATTATGCATTTTTAATGTCTTTTTAATATTGTAATTAGACTAATTTCTTTGCCAATCCTCACATCATCAGGTTCGTCGCCTGTTTAAAAGCCAGGAAGTGTATGAGAACTTCCTACGCTGCATTGCCTTGTTTAACCAGGAAGTAGTTTCAGGAGCAGAGCTGCTACAGCTAGTCACTCCTTTCCTGGGGTGAGTGGATGAAAAGATGATTGAACTACATAAATGTGTGAAATGGCTGGATGAATGCAGAAACATGGAAAGATAAATTAACAATTAATGGATAAGTACCAGTGAATTGATACAAAGAATTGACAGGAAGTGTAGACTGTAATGCTTGGACTTGTGAGAGAGACTCTCTGTTTTATGTCAGGAAAGTGCATCAACTGTTGAAGGCTATTTAGTGATGTATGCTAATGGTACTGAAAAGTACTGAAAATGCAGATATGTATTCTCATTACATTCTAACTTAGATTATTCTCGTGGGTAACATTTGTTTTTTGGTAAGCTGTTCTCCTGATTTATCTTTCAATCCTGATTTCATCCATCTCCTTCCAGGAAGTTTCCTGAACTGTACACGCAGTTCAAGTCATTTCTGGGGGACAAAGAGCTCTCTCATGCTGTGTCAGGGCTGTCGGATCGCTACATGGAGGGGGGAGGGGGCAGAGAAGTGGATTATGCCTCCTGCAAGCGCCTGGGGTCCAGCTACAGAGCACTGCCCAAGACCTACCAGCAGCCTAAATGCAGCGGACGCACTGCCCTATGCAAAGAGGTACACCCACTCCCATTTTCCTAAGGAGTTGTCACCAGATCAGTGCATCACTCAGAGGTGCTCTGGGAGGTTTTTCAGATAACACTCTGTATTATGTCCCTTCGTGTTTGTCCTTGAGGTCTGTTGAATTAACTCTTTTATAATACATTTGCAAAGCAGATTTTTTCTTAAAGGTTTGAAACATACTTTGTTTGCAAATGCAGGTGGTTCCAGTCTTCTTGTTTTATTTCCTTTTAGCATAAATTGTAGAAGATAAGTCAGTAGGTTGTAAAGAATCGATCTGTAGAAAGGGTTTTTTTCATCTAAAAGGATTATTTTTTCACTCTTTGTGTAGGTGTTGAATGACACCTGGGTGTCATTCCCTTCTTGGTCAGAGGACTCCACCTTTGTCAGCTCAAAGAAAACTCCTTATGAGGAACAATTGCATCGCTGCGAGGATGAGAGATTTGAGGTATGTAATGATTCTTTGCACACTTCATATCGAGTCAAAAGGTTTATAGAAATATCACCACTTCCTCAAAATGCTTTTTTTTTCTCTTTGTGTTCCTGCTCTTGTAAGAGAGGCAATACTAAGCCTCAACACATAGCGTACTTGGCACTATGCTGTAGTTGATGACTGCCCTCTGAAAGCTAAATGTCTGTGACTCCCCACTTACAGCTGGATGTGGTTCTGGAGACAAACCTGGCTACAATCAGGGTACTGGAGAGTGTCCAGAAGAAGCTCTCCCGTCTTTCACCAGAGGACCAGGACCGATTCAGATTAGATGACTGCCTGGGCGGCACCTCTGAGGTCATCCAGCGCCGTGCTGTGTATCGTATCTATGGTGACAAAGCCCCTGAGATCATTGAGGGACTGAAAAGGAGTCCTGCTACCGCTGTGCCTGTGGTACTGAAGAGGTCAGAACTGCCTTTTTAATTTCAAAATTCTTCACCAGTAAAATGTTTTCTGGACAACATTTTAGTGGCTGAATTGATAATGATCTTGATTTTTATGAATTGCTGTTATGGTCATTTAGATGTACTTAAAACAAATCTCTATTTTTTGTGTGTCAACATTGTGTAAAAGGAAAAAAAGACTGTTGCTTGCAGTCACACAGCTGATTTACACATTTGTTTTATGTAGTTTACATTGCCAGCAGGGAGGTTTAACCAAGTGACAGTATGATGGAAATGTTGATATGCTGACAGAATGAGTAAGATCCTTCTATCAACAGGCAATAATCTTTGTATGTCCTGCCAGCAAAGGTGAACCACCAGGTACCAGGGAAGACTGTTTTTTTTTAAAACAAGTATGTGTGTTTAGTGTAATGCATTAGGCACTTGAAAATGTGTGTTTTACACCAGGCAGGTTTCCACATCGGATGAATTAAAAAGAAAAGTGGACATGTTTCCTTTCTCAGATCCTTACATCTAATTGCCAAGCAACTTTACTGACAGTCATTTTAGCAAAACATATTTATATGTGGTGTGTTTTGTCAAGTGTTTACATTTAAAGTGTATTCCTCTACAGGTTGAAAGCCAAGGAGGAGGAGTGGCGAGAGGCCCAGCAAGGCTTCAATAAAATATGGAGGGAGCAGTACGAGAAGGCTTACCTGAAGTCCCTCGACCACCAAGGAGTCAACTTCAAGCAGAATGACATGAAGGCACTGCGGTCAAAGAGTCTTCTCAATGAGATTGAGAGTGTCTATGATGAGGTAAAAACTGACTTCCATCTTAACACCAAAGTTTTCATTATATGAAAAGAAAACTTGGCACTGAGTGTCATATTTCACTGTTGTAGTGTTTACAGGCTGGGTCAAAGAGCCACATTGAAGTTTGGACGCAATGAGAAGCAGTAAAATAGTTCTTGATATATTAGTGTTAATGAACAACTGAACACCCAGTTTCACCTTGAAATTTTGCCCCTTTTCAGAAATGCATTCAAACCCAGAGCCTGCCAAATAAAAAGAAATGAAAAGTTCACACTTGACATTTAAGAAACAGTCTTTACCCTGGGGCTTTAATGGCATGGTCAGTATCGACAGATTGAGTTGGCTGATTTGCAATGAAATTGTACATTTTCAATCTTTCCTTGATTCTGAGTATCTATAGAGTTTCTCATCTGTATGACTTCAATGCTGTGCTTAACAGTTCATTCTTGACCTTGAAAATATTCACATACAGTAAGTTTACATTATAATCTCAACTCATGACTCAACCACAAGAATCAATCAGAATCATATAAAGGTTGAGTATCATAGTTATACTTAATTTGCTGATTAGAATCATGTGACAGTCAAAAGCTTCAGAACCAGCAAGCAAGTAAATGGACCTTGTGTTTTGTCATTTCTTTGGATGTTTTTCCTTATGTTTGTGTAATGCTGCTGTTAGTGGAAAACTTGGTCGCCACAACAAACAAACTTAATTATTTTCCCCTTAAATATGTTTAAGAGGATTTGTTTTTCAGAGATCAATGAAACCTATCAATGACTTGTCCCAGTGTGTTTTGTTGCTACTGACATTAACTTGTGTTTTCCTTCATTTCAGCGTCAGGAGCAAAGCACAGAAGAGGGTGGAGTTGGCCAGCAGAGCCGTAATGGCTCTGGTTCGGCCTCCTCCAGTGAGCCTCACATGGTGTTTACATATGAAGACAAACAGATCCTGGAAGACGCTGCCTCACTCATCATCTACCATGTCAAACGTCAGCCAACCATCCACAAAGACGACAAGGACCACATCAAGCGCATCATCCAGCACTTTGTCCCCGACCTGTTCTTCTCCCGTCGCGGCGAGCTTAGTGATACTGAAGAATGGACAGATGAGGAGGCTGAGCCTGAAGACGGGGGAGAGAGGGGAGGAGGTGGAGCCACAGCAACATCAGGAGGAGGAAATGGTCATTCTAATAATGCATCAGGAGCAGCGGCAGCTACAGGTAATCAGCCTCAACCCCAGCCTCCCCAGTCACTGTCCCAGGCCCAGTCCCAACCCCAGCAGCAGCTCAACGGAGAGTCCAGGCGGAGGCGCTGCAGCCCATCCCAACCTGCAGACACGGAGGCCTCCACCACCTCCAGTAGCATTAGCCAGCCTGCAGGGACTGCCTTGTCGACCCCTGGGTCTACACCTATGGAGACAGGTTCAGGTGCAGCTGGGGAGAAGGTGGACCTGCGTGATCCTGAAGCAGAGCACCAGAAGGACCTCGACGGTGTCTACAACCTCTTCTTTGTCAACAACAACTGGTATTTCTTCCTGCGGCTGCACCAGACCCTGTGTTCGCGGCTGCTCCGGGTTTACCGACAGGCAGAACGTCAGCTGCTTGAGCACCGTGCTGAGCAGAGCAGAGAGAGGCTGCTGATGGCAGAAGGAAGGAGAGAAAAAGCATGTGACCTCGCCATGGAGCTGCGCCTCAAACAGCCTAGTAAGTTTAGCCCCCGGTTGATTTTACCAATACTTAAATGGCCAGATTGAAATATTTCATTTGAGTTTGTTCTACTAGACCATCATATCTGAGTCAACATGGACAAATAATCTCAGTGTAGGAGGTTGTGTTTTGTTTTTAGATCCTTGAACTATGATCAAGAGCTGCAATACTCATATTACCACATCAGGGAAATGAGTTAATTAGCTTTACTAAATGAACAGTGAATCACAAAGTTAATTTAAGTCAAGCTGTGTCTGATGTCAGTTCACCTAAATTATGCCAGGATACAAAGTGTTCAGTCAGTCATACTGAATAATGAAAGGCTTGTTTAAAAAATATATCAGTGTTGAAAGACTAATGCTTTTTGTGTTGTCAGGCTTTTGAAACAGCTTGATGTTGAGTGGGTTTTGTATTGTACTGACTGTTGTTAGAAGCACAGTGTAGTATTGTATTACTTTGTTACTTGGTTGAGCTTAAAATTTATGAGGTGAATCACAATTTTTGTTCTGTTTCTGGAGTCCTGAGGAGATTTGTAAGGTTAGTATCAAGGCTTTTTAAGGCATTTTTGTGGATGTGTTTGCTGTAAAAGTTCTTTTGTATGCCATTTAGCTCCAAATAAGCTAGCTGTCTACAGACAATTAGGCTGTTTTATAAAACAGAGCCACATGACTTAACCAATGTTTATTCTCAGTATTTATTCAATGCAAATTTTTTCAATTTATCAGTGAATTGCAGCATAATAAAACAGTGAAAATGTGTTCACGTTATTGTCGGGCACAGGTTAATGTCACTTAATTTCTTGCTCATATTGTTGACTATAATGTCCAAAAGACCAAAAACCACATTTACTTTACTGTAAAACAAAAGAAAAGCAGCAAATGCTCACATTTCAGAACTACTGAATTATTTTCACTTGAAAATTATGTGAATTAATAATCAACTATTAAAACAGTTACTTGACTGATTTTCTTTTTTTTCTGAATAGTTACAGTTGTTTCTGCTCTACAGCAGAGCAGCACAAATAAATATTAAACAACTGGCTGAAACAATGTGATCCACACCAATCACCTTTTCAATGTGCTTCTTTTGGTTGAATGCTGCATTTGAATTTTTGTGCATTACTTTTGCTAGAGGTGAAGACGAGTTGTCCAGATCCTGCTTAGACCTTCCTTGTCATAACACATTCACACTGACTCTCCCCTCCAACCAGATGGCTTAATAAAATAGTTGCTCTAACAGACTGGACGTCTCGTTTGTTCCACAGGTGAGGTGGAGTTAGAGGAGTACTACCCAGCCTTCCTGGACATGGTGCGCAGCCTGCTGGATGGCAACCTGGACTCCACACAGTATGAAGACACGCTGAGAGAGATGTTCACCATCCACGCCTACATCGGCTTTACCATCGACAAGGTCATCCACAACATCATTCGACAAGTAAGCAAAGTTTTCTGTCACACTGTCAACTCATATCAGATAGACTGTATAGGAAAAATTGTGACATTAATCTTCAGTCTGTAGGGTACCATTTTGGAATTCCTCTTTTTTTTTTGAATAAGGAAGTGGCCATATTTTGACAAAAGGGTAGAACAAGGAGAAGAGCAGGGACGAGACACATTGCTACCAATGACTTTGTAAAGCCCTGCAGATTTATCAGCAACTGCTGACACTCAAGGTAGCCTCACCCTCCAATATGCATAACTTTAAGCCTAAATATGATTTAAACAAGTCAGTTGAAAAAAAGAATTTCAAGCATAAGAGGTTGTTATGAATAAGGAAATTAGTTATAGAGATCAAAATAGTGTTTCACAATTGGCCGTTACCACTTAAATATTTAACAGTAAAGGCTGGTATTTTAATGTCAGGCTCTATGGGGTTTGACTCAATTTTTAATCAAGCCTCAAGTGGCCATTTGAGGAACTGCAGTGTTTTTGGTACTTGGATGTAGGCTTCAAGATATGGCCCTGGAGGTTTACCCTTGGTATCAGACAATGAAGAAATGAGAAATGTACATGTATTTAACACCATCACATTCTGATCAGCACTTTGTTTGACTTCAGCTGCAGCACCTTGTGAGCGACGAGGTGTGTCTGCAGGTGGTCGATCTTTACCTGGCTGAGAGGAAGAGGGGGGCAGCAGGGGGAAACTTGTCATCGCAGTGTGTTAGAGCAGCGTGGGAGACCAGCTACCAGTGGAAAGCAGAGAGAGTGATGGCTGAGGAGAACTGCTTCAAGGTGAGCACGAAGTCTTGGTGAACGCTGGACTGGCTTACGTATTTGTGCTATATGCTATAAATTTTATTTTTTATCATCAACTTCCATTTTTGCTGCAGTGTAAATATACTGTTTATGCCTCAGTAATTTTAGATGATACTTAACATTTTTCACAACACCAAATGTGTCCAAAAATCCAAGTACATTGCTAATAGTTATCTATAATGATGGTTTCCAGGATAATGATCAGAGAGTTGCTTACCACTCAACTAAAAGTTAATCATTTCTTTCAGAACTGATTTTCGTAGTTTATCTGATAGTGTTCAGTGCTGCTGCTGTAATAAGAAACTGTTATGTGTTATGACCAGATTTTAATTTGGATGCAGAAGTGACACTATTTGTGCTATAGCAAGAATAACACATCCTCTTTTAATTTGCGTACAGAAAAAAGATTTTAAACTGCTATAACTTGAATTTCTAAGTCGAGTGGTTGGTTTTATCAGCTATAGTGAGTTGATTTAAGTCAGTTTTACTCACCGCTTCTTCATGTTCTGTGTCATCAGGTGATGTTTATCCAAAACAAGGGTCATGTGACAATGACCATCGAGCTGCTGGACACTGAGGAGGCTCAGGCTGATGACCCGTTAGATGTGCAGGTAAACAGGTGTTGTTTTGTTTTTTACAGACTGGCTGATGCAGACACTTAACTTAATAATGATATGGCTAAGCATTAAGTAAGAAAGTAATTAAGTTAGTCTCAATGGATGAGTTATTAATGTTTTGTTGTCCTTTTCCTCAGTGCCTCTCGAGCTACATGGAGCAGTTTGTAGGAACAGAGTCCAGTCTGTGTTCTCAAGCAGAGGGCTACTTCTTCAAACCTGTATTTTTGCCCAGGTATAACAACATTATTTCCAAACGTATGCTTTTTTAAAAACAGGTTTAGACTTCAGTCAGTCTATACCTACACAAATCTTATAGCTTCCCATCTTGTGGAAGTAATACAGGAAGGTAAAGATCAGTTCATCCATGCACTAGAAACAGATCCTTGGGCCTCTTACTGCTTTTCTGCTTCACCTTTGCTTTGTTCTGAGCCAGGAAATATCCTGTTAAACTTTAGGAATTTGACTGGAAAAAGAGCCCGGAAAAGTAAAGTGGCTGTTCAAACAATACATTCAGTTTTTCCTTAAAATATCTCCAGCAAACATTGCAGTCCAGTCAGTGTCTTAAGGTCTGGGAAATGTCTTTTGCAGGAACCTGCGTCGTTTCAGACGCTGGCAGGTGCGGCAGGTGGAGGCGATGCGCTGCAGGAGAGAGTGGCACCGCCAGCTGGGTGTTGAGAATGCTGGGAGTCTGGACTGTCGATTTAAACTGAACACTCATAAAATGGTGTTTGTCATGAACTCTGAGGACTACATGTACCGCAGAGGAGCACTGGTCAAGGCCAGGAAGGTAGGTCATTAGTTTCCTGTTTTGGTGTGTTGTGGGAGTCTGAGATGTGATGTGAAAAATCTGGGTGACAGTGTGTGTCAGGATAATCAAGCCTCGCTCTTTCTGCTTGTTAAATCCAGTCTGGACGAAGCTCTGACAGTTTATCCTCTTCCTCCGCAGTCACAGCACAGAGTGGCAGCGAGCCAGCATGAACGCTTTGACAAGTGGCACCAGGGCTGGCTGGCCAATCACGTCACAGCGTCAGCTGAACACTCAGTGCAAAACTGGCTAATGGGTGAGGAGGAAGAGGACATGATCCCCTGCAAGACAACCTGCCTGTCAACCGAGGTGAAAGGGCAAACGGTGAACAGATACCAAGTTCATTACAGCAGTAGCAGAGCCCCTGCCTCACCGTAGAGGCACAGATATGGATGGACAGACAGCGAACATACATACACACACAAACACAGGTAAATGCATGGACTTACAGGACATTCATACACTAAACACAGGCATAAGCAGCTGCAGTCCCACTTCTCCATCCTCCTCCATGAAGTGTTCACTCATTCACTTCCACTCATGGATGAAGAAACTGGCAGAAACACAGTGCAGACTCTGGACTGTTTAGACCAGTGAACAGTGAGTCAGTGAATGAGTGCACAGTGAGTTACGTGGAGGAAAGAGACCAACACAGTGAAGTAATCAATGAGAGTGAACTCGGACTTGTTTGATGGGGTGAGTTGGACGCAACAGCACCAACAGGATCATAAACATCCTCAGCATTATCATCATCATCGTCATCATTCTAGCTTCTCTGGTGGCACTAAAAGTTGATAAGACTGATGGACAGAGGCCGTTGATCAGGTGAGAAGATCTGAGATCATGAAATTTGTTTCAGAAATGTGAATGTCTGTTTCTTTTTCTTTCTTTTTTTAAGTCAAGTGTAGTTTTTAGCTTCTAAAGCCAGAGAGCCTTCTGTTTGTTGGTTGGTTTATGCGTGTTTATATGGAGAGATAATGGTAAAATGTGTGTATGTATGTGTATCCTGCTCTTCATTTTGTCTGTTTGTATGCCCAGTACAGGCTCTACAACTCTAGTAATTGCGTTATTACTGTACTTGCATATATACAACAGGGATCCTGTATTTTTATATATGCATCTACGGGAGTTGATTGATACATCTTAAGATCACGTGGTTCTTTAAAGTGTTTGCTGTCAGCCAACTCTCAATGTTTGCATTTTGTTTTTTGTATTTTTCCCTTTTTTGTGTTGTAGCTAAACAAGATCACTAGGGCAACAAGGAGTCCTTAAATTTAATTGGTTTAATATGGATGAAGCAGTCAAATTATGTATCATATTCATGATACTAAATGTTTACTTTGTATTGTCTTTTTTTTGCATACTGACATTGAAAATAAAAGCAAAATATCAGTGTTAAAATAGAATGTATAACATTTATCCTGTATCAGTTATCACAAAATAAACAACCTAGTTGTGACCTTCTTAGATGTTGACTGGCAGGTTGTTTGTTTGCTGGGTTGAAAGAAGTTTATGTACATCAGTCAATGAAGTGGCTGCTTGTGAAACTTCAGCATTTAAGTTGCCTTAGAGCTCAAACAACACAAAATAATGCTGCCAATGTGGATTTATTGATTCCTGGATAGGCTTAAAATTAATATTAATTCCAGCTCTGGGTTTAGGCTCCTTTTAAACATCAGGTTTCTCACATTTATTTCCCTGTAAACCAAAACATATGTGGGTTTTGGACTGCTGATTGAACAAAAATATTCCCCCTTGATGTCTGATACACCGAGATAACTTTCAAACGCTTTCCGGGCAGAACAGATCATTTATTGATAAAAAAAATGATAGACTCCATCTATTATCAGTCAAAAATAATAATAATCAATCAGTAATAAAAAAATCATTATTTCCTTTCCTAAACTCAGCATGAAAAGGCTTTTGGGTTGAATTGCAGTTCACTGTGCAAAATGGTCTTGCTGCAAAGTTCAGTAGTTGCTGTTCTGGAGCCCTCAGATTTTCAGATTTCCACTGCTTTTTCTGAGCACCTCAAGGACTTGTTATTTGAGTAATATCTCAAGATTTAGATTATATTTAGATCAAAATAATCTGCAGATGGGGATTGTTTGATATGATCTGAACCCCACAGAACAGCTACGAAATGACCTTTCTGTGAGAGCCCTGTTGGCCGCTGCTCCAACATCAAGAGTGATCTTTCATTCTCAACTGACACAGTTGTTTTTATTTTAAGAGGGGAAAAAACTTGTTTTGATGTCGGATTTTAAGGGTTTGTTTGCTAGTGATTTGTTGAGTGTGTTTTTTTTGATTTCGTGGGTGCTCCCTCTGTGCCAAGAAACAAGATTGTCAGGCTTTTCAGGATGATTCATTCTCACTGGCACAGTGAACATTGCGGTGTCAGACTCTGTTTACCCTCTGGGAACAAAGAAAAAGAAGGCATCAAATCCCTGATCACTGCCAGTGTTTCTGGATGAGTTCCTCAAGCTTATTTTGGACAGATTTGTCAAACCTAAATATTGTCCGGACCCCACACCACTTTTCACCACCAGACCAGACATCTAAATTTAGATGAGGAGAATGAATGACTGAAAGCTAATCTCTAAAGGCACTAACAAAAAAACCTAACAAACCTACTCAAAGCACAGAGGAGACAGAAATACCCCATCGATGAGAGCAAATAACCATAAAAAGGCTCTGTACATTAGTCTTAATGTGCATGAACTCATATTCAAAGATACTCAACAAAGCTTTTTGCATCCACAAGACCTGTAACTAAAAACTATGACAATCTGGAGGGTTGAAATATTTCAGTGTTGCTCCAACTTGAACAGTAAAAGAGAGAAAAGAGAGTCGAGAGTCAGAGCGAGTTTTAAAAATAATCGTGGTTTATAAAACCCAGATATGACAGGATCACCAAAGTGTATACAGAAATACAAATACCATCAGGAAAACCATCATAGAACAGTGTTATACACTCAACATGTACAAACTACTCTGTAAAAGGGACTCAAGGCAGGATGATTCAGACTGTAAGACATTTTCCTTTCTTTATGTCTCTTAAAATCACATTTAGCCACAATGTATTTATTCTATTATTATTATTCTTATTTTTTTTTTTGTATCTTATCAAAGTAGAACATCCATCTACCAAACTACAAGTACTATCACGTTCAGCTAGATTAGAGAAAGGGTACGAACAACATCTAAAGGGAGGGAGGGGGAGGGATGCACACATATCGAGCACTTTAACATCATGGGGGTCTGAGCAAGCAGTGAAAACAAAACCATGTTCGATTTTCACCCATGAGAAAAAAATGGGATGTCAGCGCTCATCAGCGTCGTCATCTCATCGAACAGAAACTGTACAAAAAAACCCCCTGTTTTTGTTTCCGTCAATGGGTTTCACATGCTGGACATCTGTGAACAGACACTGGTCACTGAAGCATGTTTTTTTCCTCAGAGAGGCATCTTAAAAATGCTTAAAGTAAGAAGAAAAAAAAAAAAGATCTTGGATCTGTTTGAGACATTCAGGAGAAGCTCAGGCAGATCTGGGTTCAGTTTTTAACAGTACAGTGTCATGGTGTGTGCCCTCTCTGGACCAGGCTCTGTTTCTGTGCCCAACAGTATGTCAAAGTGCTTCTGTCAGCAGGGCGATTTTTACAACAACAGACGCAACATCCACAATATTTTTCATGCACATTCACAAATGTACAAACAGTATTACAGCTTCAGGACACAGAAATCTGACCCCCCCGTTTTGTCCCCCTCCCCCACACGCCTCTTCCATGAGCCCTGGACGCAAAACCTTGAAATAAGACGATATCACTAACAAGATACAACCAATCACATTCTCCTGTTCTATGGATTTTTTTTCTGTTTTTTTTTTATATAAACACACTGTCAACAGATTTACAAATGAAAAAGAGTGCAGGATTGTGACCAATCAAGAAAAACAAGCTCCTCATCGCCTTGAAAATACTGCTTGTCCTGGAGCAAAAAAAAAAAAAAAAAGGCAACAAATGAGATCAATCATTGTCACAGTGGCTACAATGATTGCTAATATACACATCATGTCAAATAAATTAAGATCTATGTACAATGTAGAACAAAAGCAGCATGCAGGCAAGACAACAGAGCCTTTTTACAAAACTATCTGCTGTAGTGTTGTGCCCTCCGACATGAGAGAGAGAGAGAGAGAGAGAGAGAGAGAGAGAGAGAGGCAATGTGGCCTGTGTGTATATGTGTGTGGGTGTAAGTGTCCAGTGTATTTAAATGGATGGGGAAGCTGCCCATCTTCTACATTTTAACAGGTACAACAGATTTTTTTTACTAGCTCGCTTCCTTGTTCACATTAACCTCATTGCACGCTGAAGCTTCTCAGTCCATTTGCCACTACGAGGGAAAAAGAAAAAAAAAAAACAGAAGTAGAAGAAACAGAACCTTCTGTAACATGTTTGTTTGGGAGCTCCCCGAGCTTTGTCTCATGACTGGTGACGTGGTGAAGCCACAGGGAGGAACAGAGCAGAGAGCAGAGTGAGAGGGTCGCATGGGAAGAGCAAGTGAAACACACACACCAGCATTGAAGTTTGCAATCCTTTCCCTCACAGCCAGGGGGCAACACAATTTTGAACTATAACTATAACAGCTGTTTAAAGTTTGCTGGTTCGAAAGTAAGCCGAGGAGGCAAATAGTAGCACATTTTTCCATTTTGTTACACACTGTCCTGATCTAAATTTAGTAAATTTAATTTGATCAAACAAGTCACAACACTTGAAAAATTGTTTAAAAGTGCTAAAACAAACAAGGCAGCATTGAACATAAGAAACTATATTTGGCGATGAAAACAGTGAATATGGAGAAACATGGTGGATTCAGGGCCTCAGAAGTGGATGGGAGCTGTGAAACACATTACAAGTAAATGATATTTACTATTTAAGTCTTGGATTAACTTTTGCATTGTTGCCAGATGTCAAACTACCACTGAGTAGAGCAATAAGAACCTCAAACTTGCCAAATTGTCATAAAAATAATTCTTTTTTCTGCACAATTAGATTAAAAGTAGACTAATTAGGACCAAAACTGCACAAATCTGACAGCACTGAGCATTTGTTAGAATTTTGAGCAACGTTCATGTCTGCTGACCATATGAAGTTTGGTGCAAATTTCCTAGTGGTTCTCAAAAATGTGTTATTTTCTTGTATATAAAAAAAATCCTTTCTTTTTGAGAAAAGTTGCAATGAAGGGGGCCAACTGAAATGCAATGCCACAATTTTATCTTGAAGATGGTCTGCAATGATGTCTGCCCCTGTTTTTCTGAGTTTTCAGACACTAAAGACACACAACTCTCCTGCTACACTCACACTGGACATGAGAGCAAGAGAAATGTTTTCTTATTTTGGTCTCTAATAACATGTTGACCAATCTGTCCATCTGGTTTTGGCTTGCTAGCATCAGTAACTTACATGAATCTGATGCATTCGGGTCCCAGTCTCAGTCTGAGAACCAATGGTATGTGCACTTGTTTAAATTACTAAAAACTTAACTTTACATCTGACATGGTGCATCACACGACTTTGTTCTTGACATAACTCTACTTATATTATTGGGATTTCCAACATCACAGAGCCGACCTGCCAAAGCAGCCCAATAAAACATGCACTTCTGTAGATGAGCTTTGTGCAGGTTGGATGGACAGAGCTACTGCGGACACATTCATTAAAAAAGAAGCTTTGGTTGTTAATGCAAAGAATAGCAATGCACATACATATGCTGCAGCTCATCCAGCACTTGCAGATAAGATGACACTACGAGTCACAAGTCAGTTTTGCACTAATCTGAGGTTGAGGGGGGGTAAATCGAGGTCTAACAACGAGCTTATTAAAAACATGGCACAACCAAGAAAAACATTCCTAACATTATAAAATACATTAACAATCATCATGTGGATGCTCAAACTAGTCTCACTAGTATAAACAACACATGTAGAAGTACTTAACAACCACAATAGTATATTAATGCACATCAAAATATATGAAATATATTACAAAGCAACATCGCAGACTAGAAATATTTGAATCAAAACATCCTTTTTTTTGTGTACAAGTCATTTTTTTTTCATGTTTTGTGTATTGAATGCACTTTTCCTGCAAGTGCCTCCAGGGTTGCGATTGATGTTATTAAAATTTAAAAAAAACAAAAAGAAAGGCAGAAAAAAACAGAGTATAAAAAGAATCAACAAGTTAAATTCAGTTGATTTGTTTTCGATATGCTGGGATGTGTGTCAAATCCTTCCTCAGGTTTATTATGGACTCATATAAAGTCTTTTGATTGGCTTGTCTTCTCCCTGCTGATCCTGTTGTAGATTAAAAAGATGTGTAAACAGTCATCTGTAGGTTTTCTATGCAGTTTGTCCAGAAAGAGTAAAGAAAAGACATCTAATAAAACACAACTGTCTCAAAGTAAACAACACATAGAGTACTAAAAAAAGTCCTTTTAGAAAAGAAGAAGATAATCCCAGGGCAGTACGGTCTGTGTTTTTACAGCTATGTGCGGAAGTTTTTTCCTTGACGTCTGTCCATCTGACTGTGTGGCGTTATCTCTCTCCTCAACTGTAGCAATACTACACTATGTTTGTGCTTCAGCAGGTTTATCTTTGCGTGTTTCTGCATTTCAGTGTGTCTGAGGTGTGTTTTTCTATACTTATAAAGACCATGTATACTCATGTAAGTGTAAAGATGAGGTAAAGTGTCCAAAGCGAGGGCAGTCCTCACTGATTTAAAGGTATCGACTGAGGGCAAAGGTAACTACACTTGTTACTATAAGGGAAGAAGGTTGAGGTTGGGTGTTAGTAAATGAGGTCCTTGTAAGTATAGTATGTCTAAGTGTGTGTGTTTGTGTGTATATGTGCTGACGCTGTGGACTCAGCTGAAAGCCTCGTCATCCGTGTCTTCAATCAGCACCTTTGTGTCCTTTTTGGATCTGGAAAAGAGGAAGAAATGACATTATCAGGTCTTTCACACACTCATTTAACAGTTATGTTAATGATGTTTTATGTTTAAGTACATTTAACTCATTTATAACTTGGATCTGGTATTTTTTGCTGTGGTAACATTTGGGTATCTGTGATAACTTTTACCTAATACCTAGAGCTACAACACAAGTGTAAATTAAAACGTATACAGCGCATTATTTATTATTTGTTTGCATTATCAAATTCCTTTTTTTGGTCCCCATTCCGTTAAAGTCTGACATGTCAGACTTTAACGGAATGTCTCCCTCTATCTTGATAAGTGGATGGTGGAAAGTAAAAACAACAATGTAAAAACATTTAGACTTGATTATTCTTTCCCTTAAAAGCATTTTTTTTAAATTTCATATTTGCATGATATAACTTTTTTTTCATTTTTTTAAACCCTTGTATCTAGAGTTACAAGTTTTGTTTTTTTTCTTGGACATAGTGACAGCATAATGAGAGAGATTTTCTGCTGACAATATTTTGTACTTCTTTCACCTTCCCAATGTTTATCAACCTATATGTACTTGAGACTGATAGTGAGCGCCCATGCAATGTCTTACTGTGAGGAGGACAGCAGGGGGCGTCGGAGCGACAGGCTGTAGGACCTCTTCCAGGTCTTCTTGCCCGAGCGGTTCCGGACGCCGTCCTCCTGGTCCATCATCTGCTCCAGCAATGTCTGGTCATCGGCGTTGAGCGGCGCCACAGAGATATCCCTCACAGCTCGAAACTCACCACAGTTATTCAGGTGCTCGTTCTCAAGACGGAAAAAGTTCCACACAAAACGCCTGCAGAGAGAAGGTGAGTAAGACGAGTCTGGCACAAGGGGGAAACTCTATGAGAGATTAATGAAGGGCCTTATGGGAATGGGTGGCTCTTAAGCTAGTATATTTGGACATGTACTGCGTCTAAAATATATAGCATGGTGAGGTGTGTTTATAACATAAATTCATCGTGTAATTGAGAAATTGAGACCCACCTAAAGACTTCAAGAGGAGCCAGCACGGTGGCTACGATGTCGCCTATAGAGTGAACCTTGGTCATTGTGGTCAGAGAGATCTGAATTGTCCAGGCAAAACGCAGGATCACATCCTCTAAAATGGCACAGTAGTAGTAGGCCTAAAAACAGGAGACTGCATTAGGGTAACTGAGAGTGTGTGTGTGTTTGTGTGTGTATACATGCGTGTGTGTGCATGTGTGTGTGTGTGTATGTGGGGGGGGGGAATAGGAAAGGGATGCCTATCACCCTCTACCTTGTGTGGGTAAACAATTTCTTCTCTGAGGAAAGTGTTTTCTCCAGCACCACGATCAAACAGGCCCCAATCCATGCGCAGATCCCAGATCAGAGTGTACAGCGAGCTGATAGTGGAGAAGACGATCAGCAGGTAGAAGAACATGTCAGCGTCCGTATGTCCTTGCTCTATAATAACACACAAACACAGACGATTACAGGTAACTGTTTAAAAAGATCTTTCTTTTTCTTTTTGTTCAGCAATACTTTGACCACTAGAGGGAGCCTATTTGCCATGAATTCACTTGAAATGAGGTCCCAAGGTCAGCCAATAATCATTTACAGTGTGTTCCCAACAGTTAAGAGTTTCATTTCCTCATATGTTGTGACATTTTTCTACTGAATGAAAAATGACTAAGCATGAAATAACAGTGTTTTGCAGCTTGTTCACTTCCTCAGCTGAAAGCAAGTAACTGAGAAGAAAGATTTGTGCAATGGACAATAATAAAACATATTCTTTTTTGGCATTATAAGGGGGTTCTGAACAAATACTGCTACACTCTCTTGAGGACGAGGTTACAACTGTATACAGCTATGTACAGTCACTGAAACAGTGTGTTCAAGTTGTGCAGTTTTTAATGTTGACCTCATAAATCCTTGGCATTTAAGCATGAATGCGTATTCTTTTGAGTAAATCCTAATATAGTGGTCCAACACATATTTTAACATGCACGGCTTAAACCTATTTACATGTTTGTGTCCTAACTTTTGTCAACCAACAACAAAGACAAAACTGAAGTAATAGGCAGAAGCATTTACAGTATATTGTTTAGTCGATAATGATTTAACCTATATGAAGGTACTGTACTGACAGTCTGGAGGCTTGTTTTTGCTCTAAGTTTCCCAGTACTGTGAAAGCATGAAGAGAAAAATAAATATCAGTTATCTTCCTCTGTCCCATACAGCGTGCCCTATTTCTACTATCCAAACACTGACTTCACTGAGCAAATGTTTATGAATCTCAAAAGGGCAAGTAACTATATGCACCTATATGTCTGCAGTGGCAGACTGTGCTTAGTGCTCGTTAGCTGTAATAAAAATAATAATTACAGTTTATCAACCTGCCTTCAGCTGATGAGTATTTAACAAGCTCTAAGCTGGTTAGCAGTTGTTGGATGTGCTGTGTAATGTCAGAGTCGTGCTCAGCAGCCTCTGTGTGTCTCTGCAGGATCACTGTGGATGTGATTTGCTTGTTCCTCAGCGGTTGTCGATATATAAATCAGCACCCGGTAGACTAACAAAGTGACTCACGCAGACACAGACAGCAGCAGCCAGACAGAAACCGGCCATGCCTCCATTTGTCATAGTCAGTCCTTCTTCCCGCTACCAGCCAACGAGACGCCAGGGAGCAGAGCGGGCGACATTTCTACCAGAGAATTACTGCTGTGCTGCTCTGTTAACTGCTGGGTCCATTGTGCTGTTTGCTTCTTCAGCTGAGGGATGCGATGGAAGTAGTCCCTGCGGCCACACTGACATTTCCCAGCCGTAAATTAAATGTAGTCCTGGACAATAGACTCTTTTCACTGGAGAATATCTACTGATGTGAATCCCTCAGCCTGAAAAGTGTTCAAGTATTTACCCCTTCAGTTTCCGTAAGGGCTGAGGATTTTCTTTCCACCAGGCTGGTTAGCCACTGGACCATTAAAAGGTTAAGCATGGTGAGATGGACATTGATTGGAAGCTCAGTAGGAACTAATGATGGTCACTGGCTCCTGTCACACTCACTCAATTGCTAGTGGTCTGTCACACACACGCACAGACACACACACATACAAGAACATATGAACATTATATTCTCAAATCTAACCTTAATCCTAACCTGGACCATTTACCCAAAAATCAACCAGTTAATTACCTTGTCCTTAGCCAATAATGTGTCCCTGAAAGTGGCCTCACAACAGCCCCGCCCCCTCACAGTGGACACACAGTGTCTTGTGTTGTCCACCTATGAGGTTACAAATTATTTAAAACAGAGCACTTCAACAGACTCATTTCATGCAAAATGTTCACAACACGCTCATGGAAATAAGTTCACAACATAAACAATTAGTCCCTGCTATTAAAAGCGGTTGTTCATCTGTTACCATGGCAACCCAAGTCCTTAACAAGGTAAATGAGAATACTGCATCTGGAGACCACTCAATATATCAACTCTTCAATTGCAACAAACCATTATCCACAAGTTTCTGCTGAATTAAAAGGCTCATCATTCACAAATACTCATGATGCACCTTCATTGGTGGACTCAGCCAGGGAGTGGTTCCAGATGTAAATATATCAGCTGTAACAGGAGGAGGAGCAGGGGTGAGTGAGAGTTCAAGCAGGCAGAGAGTCAGAGACTTGTCTTTTATCTTCATTGGTTTAAGTGTGTGTTTGACTGAGGGTGTGTCTGTGTGTGTGCAGCAATTCCTCTCGTTATAATGACTGAGGGGTCAGTACATGAAATGAAGTCATAAAAGCTGTCAGCTCTGGGCTCATCTCTATTCCAGCAGAGTCCAGCAGATGTGTGTTCAGCCGCAGGCTGGTAATTACACCTCCTCTCTTTTCCTCTAATCTCTCCTCTTTTCCTCTCTTTTCCTCTCTTTTCCTCTCCTCTCCTCTCCTCTCCTCTCCTCTCCTCTCCTCTCCTCTCCTCTCCTCTCCTCTCCTCTCCTCTCC
>JAQNCA010000025.1:15793300-15813507 GCA_029783725.1 Acanthurus tractus
CTCTCCTCTCCTCTCCTCTCCTCTCCTCTCCTCTCCTCTCCTCTCCTCTCCTCTCCTCTCCTCTCCTCTCCTCTCCGCTCTGTTCCTCTAATCTCCTCTCTTCTCCTCTTGGTTCCTCATCAATTTTCAGAACTTATTTCATGTTTTGATATCTATAAAATCTTTAAATCACCAACTACTTTTATGCCAATTTTTCTTGCCTTCCTCTGGTGCTCTCTTTTACTTCTTTTAAGTCTCCATCCAACCCTTCATTTCTATCTTCCCCTCTGTGCTCTATCTGCACTAAATTTACTGATCCTTCACTGCAGCTTGACTCAGTTTATTTCCACCTCTCACAGAAACCAGCAGGACTAATGTTCCTCTGCGGTCATGGTTATTTTAGCTGGTTTCAGGGGTTTTGATGTTGATGTAACAGACGGAGGGATGTCTTCAGAATGTCTATGCACCGACTAGACAAATACCCCAAAGCTTTTTTCCCATTTATCATCTCAACTCTGTTGTATTTACTCTTTTAAGTTTTTCTCTTTCTTTTCCTAGTGACAAAGCAGCATCCTGTTCACCTGTCTTAGATAAATACCAGGGATTTAAATTGGCATTAGGCCTGTCACTCCCCTGCATCTAAGGCAGCAATAAGTCTCCAGCCATTGTATATAAAGCTGAGCCTGTATTGATCCTGAGAAAACTAATCTGCCTCATTGTAAGGCAGCACACTGTATGTTCCCGGTCTTTATCTTTGGGAATTCTTTCCAAACCAGGAAATTCTCCATCATCTCTCTGGTTACAAGCATCTGAATGTCTGTTGAGCTTGCAGTTGCATGACAGTGTTAATTAGGCCTTCACATCACTGAACTAGACGTCCAGTGATGCACCATATCAAACAGGATTCAATTGACAAATCCCACATTGATGCAATGCAGCCGAAGAGAAGAATGGAACATTCTTTTTAAAATACTGCATCACAGCATGTACAGCATAGAGGGAACTGTACCTCTCAATGTTACAGGTTTAGATTTGCAAATGAAGGAACTGGACACTTTATAACACTTTACAGAAACCTCTGTGATTCATCTGTTGCACTTACGGTTACGTGCTTCTTTCCTGGAGCCAATTGGGTGCAGTTCCAGGAATGAGTGAGGTGATGAGGTCACACAGAGACCATCCGGGCCGTGAGCAGGTTAGTAATGAAGGTGACACATCCGCAGACAGATGCTGGGAGCTCTGCCAGATACTGACTGACACTCCAACCAGCTTTTACAGCTGGACCCAGCGGTGTGAACACGACACCGCCCTGCTGTCTTTTCAGGCAGATGCTGGGTAATGAAGGCATCATCTGTCCTGTCTACTTTAAGACTACAGACAGCATCAGTGGTAAAGGCCTTTAATCATACCTGTAATTTTTTCAAAAAGCTTTTTACTCATTATTTCCATATCTGGGTGCCAGAACCTGACACTAGTTCCTATATTTGTTCAGAATTTCTGCAGAAGATACAACAGATATCTTAACAGCAGGCAATTTCCTCAACCATTCATTCACTATCTGTGTGTGTACGTGCGCAATTGTCGGTCTTCCCGCCCTGCTCCTCCCCGTAACCAGTGATTGGTCTCAGTCTTCATTATCATGTGGGATGAAAGACAGCTTCATACAGAATAAGACATGAAGAGAGGCCATTAGTCTACAGGCTTCAGACCAGAGGAGGAAGGAGGATAGTTTAATGGACTCTTTTCCTACTGAGCTGCGGGAGAAAAAAAGGTCCATCCGTCTGTCTGTCTGTCTGACTGTATGTCTGTCTTTGTCTGTCTGTCTTCCTGCTTCATTTAATATCAGATCACTAGCTCAGGAAGCCAGTGTGTATTGATTTGAATTTCTATCGGAAAAGAATAAAGTCAAGATGGGAAATAACATTTAGCGCTTTGAAAGGTTGAGGATGGAGTTTCATAGCTGGCATTTTGCTGGCAAATAAATATATAACCTGGCATCTGAGAGGAGTTTTAACATATGAGCAGCGGCAGAAAACTTCACTTTAAAGAGCCCTGTGGACAAATATCTGTGACGGATAACTGAAATACAAAGGATGCACATTAAAGCTTCGCTTTTATTGCCTGGGTGCTGAGTCTTTGAACAGGAACTGCTTTGTGATATGGTTTCTGAATCAGAATAATTGCAGGCTAATTGTGAAGCTGTCAGAGGAGGAGTGACTTGACTATTAATGGTAACCACTCTGTTTTTTTTCTCCCTGTTTCTCCTTTAATTTTGCTTATGGTAGGTCTCAAATGGAAGTAATTCTCTTAGTTTTTCTCTGTTTTTCTCCTTCTCTATTTCTCTCCTCTCTTTCTCTGAGATTAAAAAGCAATACTGTGTGAGCAAAACCTTGTTTATCCATGGCTGTATGTGACAAATCTTTCCTATTTCCATTGTAAAACTCTGAGCACCAACAAGAAAACCAAGGCCAACTTCTTACATTTGCACTCAAGGTCACCTCTGGTTTCTGAGCACACACGACTTAATACAAAAGCTCAAAAGCCTGTTTGTTGTTGTCATGCTCCTGTAACAGCGACTCACACATACTGTGGTTTTGGTTTAGAGACTTTTAGCTTTAGACAAACAGACTTGTGTCTCATCTTCTTAGGCTCTAAGCTGGATTTCACTCTTGAAATGGACAGAAGATGCACTTTCACATGTTAACTCAGCTCAAATCAAATCTACTAACTATGGTACAGGATAAAAAAAAACAAACAGTATATTTGTCTGGTCCTACCTTTGTGTGTGGCATAAAGCGCAGCAAAGGTGACAACAAAGAAGGTGGTAGAATATTTCCCAGCGTTCACCAGGTGAGGGAAGGCCCTCTTGGTGTCTCGGTAGCGCCTCAGGCATTGGATGAAGCGGAGCCAGGCGGGCAGACACTGGATGATGGCGCGCAGGCCGTACGAGTAGCTGTGGCATATGTACTCATTAGGGTCTGGAATAAAATTAAAAAAACAGCATGATTAGGTTCTAATCTCTTGTTCTCTTTATTACTTTCTCTGCCTCTTCTTCACCATGATGCCTTCCCTACACATTCCCCTTGACACAGAGAAGCTCATCATTATGAGAGTCACATTGCGACCTCTTTGTGGCCAAACATTTCCGTTCCATTAGCTCCGTGGTAATTGGCTGCGTGGAGGCCGAGGTGTCACTGTCGGTGAAGTGGACGGACAGCAATTAAAACCTCATTCGCATAACATTTGCTGACAGCGCAGCTCAACTGTCTGGCACACAGTCAGCTAAGTCATATTTACAACCAAAATTTTGTGTTTTCATATAAAATACAAGCGGTTGCTTTAATAGCAGTTCATACGCTTTCATTATTAGCATTTAACAACAGTTAAGAGTAAATGCTAGAAATTTACCTTAAGTGAGTGGATATAATCATATGTTGACCATATTTTCTGAACTGTTTCTGTATGTTTTTCCCCCTCTATGTGCATCGATGTCAGTTAGTCATTTCCCAGAGTGCCTCTAAACAACACCCATGAGAAAAAGTATGAAACTTTGCCTGGACTTGATGTTTACACAGCATGCTGATATAAAAAAGTGCAGTTTTTTCAGTAAAAAAAGAAACAAAGTAAACATTAACTGAGGACCGCAAAAACTCTGTGGTTCAACTACGTGATTGTCGTCTAAGGCTGAGGATGGTGAACAAATACTCCCGCCTATTCTTAAGGAACACAGAGAAAACACTGAGCCTAGTGAAAAGGACCTCCTTTTAAATCTTCTTGAAATCCTTGTATTATTGTGGTTGCATAATGTCTCTATGTATTGTCAGTTATATTCTTAACTTTCCCCTTCCTCTGGGCTGTGTGTTACTTTTCAGAGGTGCAGAGGACACACAGTAAAGTTCAAGATGAAGCCAATCTAAATGTATTCATGTCTCACTACTGAAGTGGGGCAGCAGGCCCTTGCTGTTGGTCCACTGCAGCTCAAAGATGTAGAAGCAGATGAGATACTCTAGGTCCATCAGGACAACCACAAGAGAGTTGAGTTGATCAGCCAGCCAGAAGTCTGCGAACTCCACCCGGTGAAACGGTGCAGTGAACACACGAAACTGGAAACAGACAAGAGTGGAAAAGGTAGAAAAAGACTATTAATGACTTTAAAGTTAATTTTCTAAGGGTGAGTAGAAGCATCCAAAAAAAGACGTACAAATCTGCCATTCATAGGAAAATGTTGGGTACATTTCAGAAAAAAACCTGGCTGCCCTCACTGCTACTAAATTTACTTTGGATATTACAGCATATTCTGACTGTGTGTATGTGCTTTCAACACTGAGACTAAATTAGCCAACAATTAATTAGTGTGCAATCGTTACAGCACTCCACTAAAGAAGTGCAAAGCGAGGAAACAACCTCCATTAATGATCTGTAACACACAAAGGGGATGGAGCTTTTAGACTGCCTTATCAGCACGCTGCAGGATGCCCAAATGAGTCACGCTTTGTGCATTTGTGCATGTGTTTGTTGCATTTATGTGTCGCTGCTTGCTGCTGCACAACACAAATGCTTGAACAACCTGGCAGTGTTTTTTGTGGCGTGCTTTAGCTTCTATGGGCATGTTATTTGGGATCCGACTTTTGGCAGGAGCTCAGTTATTGACCGTGCTCTGTAAAAAGATTCAACTCCGCGTGACTCTTTCCATTTAGCCCCCTTAGGCCACATCTGACATTCAGGAGCGACGATTCGCCTCCCTGCTATACGCTTTCAGACGCAAACCCCGCACACACTCTACCTCCACTTCAAATGTCAAAGAACATCGACCCTTTTTATTCATTTTTTTTTACAACTATCAGCTCATTATGTATTTCTCCCAACCTGTCAATCAGTGCATGTATTGATCGGGTGGCCATCTCCCTCATATCCGCTCTGTGCGGATGTCTCAAGGCTAAGCCTGCTGCAGAGACGAGGTAAGGTTTTCATTTCTTGAGCAAACACGAGTACTCCAGGTGCTGCCACCACAGTTTGTCCTATAATGAGAGTTTTGTCCTTTGACTGGCGTTTATTATCAGAGGAAATAAGCACATCAGGCGTGGGTACACTTTATAGCAGTAATATTAAAAAAACAGATTATTTGTTCCAATAAAACTAAAATTTCTCTTCAAACATCCTTAATCACTTATTGCTCATTCCATTCGGCGAAATGTGTGATAATCATGAAAAATATCTCATATGAGCTCTAATTCTGGGTATGTTGTTATGATTGCCGAGGACCAATCAAGACAGAGGCTGATTGTTATCAGCAGAGGAGGACAGAGGGAGCGCTACTGGGGACCGTGGGGAGCAGTGATGGAAGGGACAAGAATATAAGGAGGGGGTCTGTTGCTGCTGGGGAAAAGGCAGGCAGGAGGGCTGAAGAAGGAAGACAAGGAAGAGGAGGAGGACAGAGAAGCTCAGGGCATCAGCATACTGATAGATCTATGCCTGTAATGATTGCACAGTCACAACCTCCACCTCCCCTGGGATGAAGCTGCATTCTATTATCCCTCAACCCTCTGCCCTCTGTCTCGCCACACCCCCCTCTACACACACACACACACACACACACACACACACAAACACACACACATATATAGACACAGACACCCCACCCTCTCTCTCCTGCAGCCCTGTAGATCAGCTTAGACAAAGAACAGAGTAACATAGGAGGGCTTTGTAAACATGAGACTTAAGATAGATATCTGAATTGTACATGCATTCATTGTGTGAGGCATGGCTGCGAACACACTTACATACACACACACAGACACACACACACTCAGGGCATATTTAAATTGCATCAGCAACAAAATAAACCACAAAATACACAGCTTGAGAAAAAAAAACAAATGTAGTTTACGGCAAAAACACTGACTACAATATGGGAATCTTACTGTAATTGTTGCCGAAATGTTACATGCTGCACCTTAACTTTTCAATTGAAATAGTTTGTCCGGGTTGAAGGTAAAGTTTGGGTTTTGTTTAAAACAAATAAATACATTTCCAGCAGTTTTGTGTACATGCAAAAAAGAAAAAGATCATTTAATTTTTTAATCAAATAAGTTTCTGCAGTGATTCAACCAATAAACTGAGCCGGTGTCTCACATCATGTCTTCTTGTTTGCATTAGAATAATTTTTGCTGTTCATCCACTAAAACATTACTTATGTCTGGCTCACAGCTCTCAACATTTGTCTTTGCGTCTGGAGGAACTTCGACTGTTGGGCTCATTTATTCAGTCTTGTGGTCAGACACATTTTCAGACACTCTTAGTGATTTCGACTGAGCAGGCCAGTTTAAATACAACAAGGCGTAAAAGGAAGGCTCCCATTATTAACTGAGTGGACTGACCAGCAGCTTGAGAAGCCAGAAGCGGGATTTGTAGTAGCAGGTCTTGAAGGGATTGATGAGGAAGAGCACCATGAAGCCGTAGAGGATGAGTGGGTTAATCTGCATAGGGAGGTAGGTGTACTCTGAGTAGAGACAGGAGAGGATGCTGAGACACCACAACACACCCAGGAAACCAGCAATCTGCAGCACCGGGAGGAGAAACAGAAGAGACTGGCATTAAAAGAGAGCACTATTGAAACACAACCACAATTAGCAAGCTAAAATAAATAATTCAGAGAAAGTTATCGTGTGTTTTGTATACATGTACACAAACCTGACAGAGTCTATGTATTATTTCTTCTGAATTAAATCTTATCTTTTGACATGGTGATCTGTTTCTTGAATCTGGATTACCTTCATAACCAAAAAACTGACAACTGACTAAACAAACCCATTTATTCCTAGTGCATTAATTAGAAATGTATAAATGTTATTTTCCTTATTTCAGTGCAAAAGCTTGATTTTATGAAGACTTTTGGCTTCTTCGTGCTGACCTCAAACAGGTGTTGGTGTGAAAGGTTGTTTCGGGGATTGATTTCAAAGATAAGGACATGGTTGACTCCGGCCTGTCTCCATCCGTATGTATTGATGCCCAACAGGAAGAGGAACTGGATCAACAGGAAACCGCCCCTATAGATCCGCACCAGTGGCCACATGTTCTCAAGGCGGATGAAAACAGCACCTGATAAAAACCACAGTGAGTGTTCTGCTTTTCTAAGAGATAGAAATCTGAGGACAAACAGCAATCAAAACACACCAATCACGCTCCCTATTTATCTTAAACTATCTACCAGAACTACTGGTTATCTCGCAGTGACGCATTACAAATTGCACAGGGCTCAACAGGATATGAAAAATGTATGACTCTGGATGTTTATGTGACCTACCAGAGAGAATGAAGGAGATAGCGAGAATGATAAAGAAGCCGCAGTAGAGACCAACTCGAAATGTTGTCCATGCCAAAGCAGGCTGAACCAGGTCAGAGGGAATAAAGAAAAAAAACATTTGTTATATTAGTTATATTATAGTTTAATATATTAAAATAGTAAGACACCTTAGCAGCGTATATAATAACGAGTTCACAGACACTGTATTTGCCATAGATTCCAATAATATCTGGTCAATTGAAATTTAAATTCATGTATTTATAACTTATTGAAAAGTTCTCCATATAAAGTCACTCTTATTCTTTTTATCTGCTTGAATATAGTTATCATACACATGCCTGCAGAGGAAATGAGGAGATCAATAGTCAGATAGTACAATTCAAGCCAGACATGACAGTAATTAATGCAGTAGTAACAGTGGATATAACATGGAGGGGTAAAGTGCCACTGGCCTGGATTGTTTCTAAAAGATATCCTGTCTGTTCAACAGTGGAAAGGCACTTATAAAATCAATACTGAAGGCTCTCATGGTTTCTCTCCTCCTCTCTCTTCTTCCCTTCCTCCATCTCTTGTACAACATCTCTCACCTTTTGTATTTAAAGTTTATTCATTATAAAAACAAACTATGATAGACTCAATGTCACAATATCAAATATATATCAAAGTTATTATAGACTGTAGAGTAAGGGGTTATGTGACATTAAACTAATTTATTGTCTTTTTAATTTTTCTAATTGTTTTTATTTATTTTAAGTCGTGTCATTTAGAGTTTGCAGCCTTCCGGCCTTCTTAAAAACTACTGAGTTGAAAAATAATCAAATAAAACGTAATCTGTCACATTTGCAGTCAGTAATGGAGGTTGCAAGAAGGCATTAGTCTGTTTGAGAGGTTAAAAGATTTCCAGTTCATCCAGCTGTGTTTCTGACCTGAGCTGCCCCCAGTGGAGGAACTCTCAACCTCTTCATGGCCCTCTGACGATCTCCTCCTTCCAGCTCAGTGGTGACAAGGGTCTATACACACACACACATACACACAAACAACAGATCTTGTGTATCATTTTACCTTCACATCAAACTGTGTCAGTGTTTGTTTATGTGTACGCAATTGGGCACCTCTGTCTCAGAGATGAGCTGTGTGATCTTCTTGCAGGTGTAGAAAGGTGCCACCTCCACATGAGCCACACGCCAGTCGGCCCCACGAGGAGTATCCAGGATCTTGTCATGTTTCTTCAGGATTTTACGGAAACCAGTGAAGTTCAGGTTCTGTGGGCAGAGGCAAGGAAACAACTAACATATCATACAAGACAAACTTTGATTTGGAGTGGAAGGTATTTCATTATGAACAAACTGCTGCAGGAAACATAAAACTGAAGAACCTTGACGTTGGGCATGTCTCAGAAACTCTGAGTGTGTGAGCTACAAACCTGGTAGTTCTGGAGCAGGATGAGGCTGAGGTAGAACTCGCTGAAGGCTAGCTTCAGGTCCTTGATGTTGTGGTGTTTGCAGCGCTCCTCCTGTGACAGGTGGAACATGGTCTTGCGTTTCCGCAGGCCCGGTGGAACATTGCTCTCCCGCTGAGCGTCCAGTGAAGACTGCAGCTCATTCTGCAGCGTGGCAAAGCGTCTCTGGGCTTCAGCAAGCTTTTCTGCAGGTGGGGAGTTAAAGGAAGAATTAATTTTTAGTTTTGTGTACATATTTTGTACATATAAAGACAGCTATACAGAACACTAAAGTCTTCTATTATGAACAACAATCTTACTGATTTTCTTTGATATTTCTGTAGTTTGACCCATAGACTTCATGGTGAGTCTTTTACTGTTGGTTTGGATAAATTTAATTCAGTTGGGCTTGACAGAGACACATCAGGTAGCTGCCAGAACTTGACAACGGTGTTCTTGGTAGAGGACAAAGAGAAGGTGACAACTACTAAAAAAAACCTCTTATACACTCTGTCTCCTGTGCTCTCCTGCTGTCTGATACAGAAGCAGCAGCATGGAGACTATTAGACTGAGCTGACATGCAAATGTTGCAGCAGGAGGAACCATTATTTGGGTCAGAGATAGGTTAATATACCCAGAGAGGGAGGGGGGAGGAGAGGAGGAAATCACACAGGGTCCAGGCAGTATCCTGCATTTCATTAACTTCTCTTGTACTTCCACCTACTTTCAGAAAAAAAAAGATAAGTCTCCACTCTTATTTTGCATTTTCTTGTTTTTTCTTTCTAACCAATTAGAAATCATGCTAAGTTCAGGCACTTAACAATGAAGCCAATGTCTTTATTTCTCCCTCACTCATTCTGCTCCTTCCTCTATGTTTATAAAGGATCTACATTAAAAAGAGAAAGAGAACAGACATATGAGAAGTTTGCATTGCTATCTTTACACTTACATTATCTGTTTAGGAATAGCTACAAGCCTCATGGTCACACTTGGACTAAGACAAGTAGTATTTTCTAATTAAATAAAATATGTGTCCTTTATATAAAGACAACATGGCCAGCTTGTCAGCTGAGTGTGTTCAGTGTTCAGCCACGTCCTCTTTCATCACCCTGACACAGCCCTGCTGTAAACAAATGAGTGATTTGTTGAAGGACAGATATTTTCAGGTCTTATTTATCTACCATAAAGCCACTGTGTTTACTTATTATTTGAAGACTTTTGAAAGCCATGTTTGCTCCTGCTGTGACTCACAACTTTTCCCAGCTGGTGTGGAAACCATTAGTTGAATATATCTGGAGTCACATCAAGACAGTGACAGTGACAATGACAGTGTGTATGTGCATGTGACAGCGGTCTGAAAACACAACACATTTTATTTGGTATGAAGTAAATTGAGGCTCCAGCAGCTGTAACTCTGTTCTTAACTGAAAAAAGCTTTGGTTAAGATGAATCACCATTGACTTTCACACTTCCTCACAGGACAGCTACAGTCCTTCCTTCATTTATCATCAAAACTCACAGTAATCCTCTGACTTGACTCACATGATCTCTCCAACAATGCCTCCTGAACCCATGAAAACAGCAGGACGTGTGAGATAGTAAAGACCCTGACTGACTGCCATAAGTTTGTTTACATCACATCTGAGGAGTGGGATTGCGGTGGCACTTTACAACAGAGGACATGTGGGCAGTTCATCTATGTGGGGCTAATGAACCTTATCACAGACAGCTGTTGGTGGTTCAGATTTCCACTGGTCTCAGTTTTGTAGAGAATTTTAAAGTGCTAGTTGTTCTTCAGCTCTCAGGAACAAACAGCGCTGAAAAGGATATTCTATTAAACCAGCAGTCTAGAAAAATGTCTTTAACCCGGCAAGATGAAAGTGTTGTCCAATTGGCTTGGTTTCAGCGCTGTGCTGCAGAATTGCTTTGAGAGGTCAGGGACCCCTTTCACAGGGAGATACAGAGGGAAAGAGCTGTGTGGAGGCAGGTGTCTTATGTAAAGTCAGCACAGGATTTATCTCCATCCATCCAACGCCCTCTCTCTGCCTCTTCAACAGCCTAGCAAGTCTTTCTTTAACTACTACACACTCTACACTCACACTCATAAACACAGACTGGCATCAGATAATGCTGTCAGTCAGACACAACCTCTGCAATTTCATGCTTCACCCTGGTGTGTGTGGAGGATAAACAAGGCAGACGCCCGAGAGCAGGAAGGAGACACTGATGTTTTCATACACAACATTAAACTAACCTCACACCTCAGGTCTGCTGAGGAGGCGGTGACTCACTGACTGTAATACTGACGTGATGCGACTCTGCTGTCAACAAACTTAGACATGTCACATGTGGGAGGGACATCAGAAATGACAAAAAGGGAAACAGGGTCACTGGTAACAGGTGATAGTATCACCTGTGGGCATGAAAGGGGCATCTCCCAAAGACTCAGTGGTTCACAAGCAAGAATGGGGTGAAGTTCAACACTTTGTGATACAATGTGGACTGGGAAACACTTCATTAAATCACTGTTGGTAAACGCAGATTGTTTGCAAATGAGTGAATTCTGTTTTTATTTATGTATTGCACATCATGCCAACTTTTTATGAATCTGTGCTGTAATATGGTGAAGTAAGGCAGATGTATAAATAGATGTTTGATAATATAGTTGCTCACTTATAATGACATATAATATGTTTTCGGAGCAGAAGTAATAATTGTTACAAATATTGCATTCCGACACTTAAGAATATCTTTTTATTTGTTTACAACCACACTGTATTGTATTAAAACTCATTTGACAAATGTTTAAATTCTGATAAATGATGGCTGTGTTACCCATATTCTGCTCAGTCCAAGAACAAAGGAATTTCATTGTCATCAGCAGCAATGGATCAGGATAATAAAACATGAGGTTAAATTACATGGTCTTGACAGCAGCTAACTTTAAGCGTATGGGATATGTCAGTAATCAAGCCGTACATTATTGTTCGAGAAAAAAAAAAACTCAAGGCAGTCCAAAGTTTCTTCTGTACCTCAGTAAATGTACCTCCAGCTAACAAGCTCTGCATTTTATGTCTTGTCTTGTTTGCTGCTTTAGCCATCCATCTGTCAGTTATTTCCCATCATCATGAGCTTGAACAATCTTGCCAAGCAACCTTGACCCTCTACTGACCTGCTATTTCACAAACAGCCTCTAGAGGAAGCACTGTCCATCTCTGGATACCCCCCACTTCCCTCTGAGCTCAAGTTCAAAACCAGAAGGCAACCTTGTGGTACCAGAATACCACAATATATTATGGCTTCAATCTCATGTTACATGGTCCACACATACTTCTTCTTGCTCCCTGAAATACACACAGGCAGGCCTGCTCGCCTTAACATGACGTCTACTGGCTGCTTCAATCAAATGACCAGGATCAGATGAAATATCATTTTGCACTGAAATAGACAGCTTAGGAAAGAGTAAATAACATTAATACATAAAATGATGTCAAATGATGATAGCTGATACATAATGTGGTTCTTATAATATTATTATACACCATGTGCAAAACTGTCAAGGCGATGATAAGTTATGGTCAGAAGGAAAGTATTATTGAAGAGCAGAATCAATAATAAGGAAAAGGTTTTTTTTTTGTTAAATTACAGTAATATTGCTTCATACTGGTAGAGGCAATTCATTAAAAGTAAATTGATTTGTTTCTCCGACTACCAGACCTTTAATCAAACAAGTGATCTAAGGCAGTCTTCCCTATTTGACTATGTTTTTGTATACTCAACATCAGCGATCGTACATACCTGAATAGAATGTGTTGATTTTCAGGAGCTCCTTCTCGCAGGTCTGGAAAAATCTTTCCTCAAACTTTGCGTAGTATCTTTTCACAGTGTCTTCATCTGTGACTGGAGGACGGACAAGAGAGGAAACAAAAGAATACTGATTAGCTGCTTCACACTATTTTATCATGTAACCTATTAAGTGTATTGGATTATGAGGCTCTTGGAGCTGACAGTTAGTTAGTGCACAGTTTGCACTGTAGTGTGGTGTGTTGTAGTGAGGTTGAAGTTGTGTCAAATCTTTCTCTAAAAAACAGTACTGAGCGCAAATACAACAGTACACATGCTGCAGGATGGAAGCAAAAGCGCTGAAGTTATGGAAGGAATCAAAATCAACCAAACGGGAATTTACAAGTTGAGGAAAGGCAACAGTCAAGGAGAGAAGCTAAGTAGCTATTTAAAAATTCCTTTGGCTTGACAACAAAAAACATCTTTTTTTGTGGCAAATGAGAGTTATCCTACCTCTGATTATCTGCTACTTCTTTGAGTTTTGGCTGTGAGTCTTTAGGAAATATTGGTTTACTGTAAAGACACAGGTGGATTTACTGTAGCTCTGTGCAGAATGCAGACTAATTTATAGTGAGTGAAAACCTTTACCTTAGGGTCAAATAGCCGAGATGTATGTCAGTAATTTGATGTCTGAATAGAAAATGATATTGTGTAATTGTGTCAAAAAAAATGAGTATATAAACATCTCAGTGTTTGGATCAATGTAGAACAGAACAAAACATAAAACATTTTGACACCAAAAACAAATCTCATAAATAAGTGTCCTACAATGAGTTAACACAGTGAAAGCAGTCACTTGAGTGAACAGAGAGACTTCATAGTTACTTATTTAGATATTTCTTATTTTGACCTACTCGATATCCTTACCAACCTTCTAAAAACTTATTCCAGTCAGTAAATTTCTATATGCTCCTCTTGACTCAGCCGAACAGACATGCATTCAGTGACACAATTAGATCAACAGAATAGATTCTTTCCGTCTCTCCTCAGTCTCACAAAACCTTGTGTTTCTTTTTCAGGAGCAGCAAATTTAATCAGCATCGATGCTCTAGCTAAAATAATCCTCTGGCGTCATTCACAGCCAGCTACCTGTGACTTGAGGAGTTTAAAGCATGGCCATCAGCCACTTACTGACCAAGCCCAGTGCCTCTTTACAGATATGGATCTTAATATATAATACAGAACAGAATCAATAAATAATAAATAACTGCAACAACCAGGTACAATGGTTTTCTACAGATCATATTTATATATTTAAGTAATTCTAAACTATTTTCCTCTGTTTATGCCTCACACATTTTTCCACCAACAATGAACTTTCTCATTACCCCCTAACCCTAACCCTAGACCTTGTGTGTCACAGTTATCAAAATGTCAAATGAAGATGTTTATTCCATGACGAATGAAGAGAGTTGAGGGTTTCGCTGAATAGAGTAGATAGAATGCTAGACCTCAAAGTGTTAACACCATTGTAAATATTTGCTATTATATAAAATGAGCTTTGGTTTTACTTGATAGATGGAAAAGCTTTTAATTCAACACAGCAATAAGAAAGAGATGCCCCAGGCAGCAGCCTGTCAACATCACTGCTCATTCACACATACCTACATTTGCAACAGGAGTGTATTAGCCAGTGATTAAAAGGTGGAAAAAAATGTTTAACAGCAGCTTCAAAGTCATACAGCTTTACAAGGAAAACAAATGAGAAACTGCCTCCATGCATTGTTACGATAATCGATTAAAAGTTAATTAAACCACATTCTGCAGAGGAAAACTCTGCATAGTCTGAAGTATACTGCAGAAGGACAACATCCTAGGAAGCATAAGAGAAGAAAACTTGACTTCAGTCGATGTTCACTCAAATTTTAAGAGTGTATAAAAGTGCTCATTAAACAACCAAAACAAGATCATTATGGTAATAACAACAATGGAAAAATGAGGCCACATCATAGCAGTTTTGAAGTAGTAGTTTAAACAAGAACAAAGCACTTAGCATCAATTGTGACTCTCTGTAGGGATCAAGAGACAGAGAACAAGAAAACAACAAGCGCTCTTGCAGTGCATTGATGGTTGTACAAGCTCAGTAGTAGGGTTGGCAAGACTTCAGGTAAAAGAGGAAAAATCAAAAACAATGTATATACTGCATAGATATCGCTATAACTGGTTAAATAGGTCACTTTCGGGTCAGAGCTCCCAACAAACCAACTTAATAAAGAGGGAAAGAGGGAAAGAGAAGAGTTGGGATGAAATTGCTAACAGATGAAGTCAAGAACTGTATATATACAATGAAGGGGAGCTAAAGAGAGAGAAAGGAAAGAAGGCAGATGGTCTCCAATCTGCTTTACAATTCTACTCAATTGCACAGATCAGCTGCAGTCACAACTCTCTCAGCGCTACCACCATGCAGGTGACAGGCTGCTTCAGACGGAGAGATGGATGACTGTCTGGCCAGAGGAATGCATGCTTGAATTGCTGACCCATCGGCTGGCTCGCAGGTTAGCGGAATGACTGAGAACTTGGCCAGTCAGTGTACCATGACAGAATGACTAATGGTCCAACAAGCTGCTTTAGTTAGACCTGCAGGCAAGCGGCAAACGCAGCTGCATAGTAATTCAAAGTAAAAGGTTACACAGCTAATAAACCCTTTATATTAAGGAGCACTGACGGAAAGAGGGAAGGGAAGGATGAGGAGCAGTTAGCTGATTGCGGATCATTGAACATTAATGGTATGTTTCCTGCACAATAAATCCATAAAACACTTTAACTTATTAAACTATTGTCAATTATGCAACAATTTTAAAATCATAAATCTTAATAAGAAATGTTTTGCCTCTGAACAAACCACCTGTTTGGACAGCTGAGGAATTTTTGGATTTTCCTCCAATGGGCAGCATCCTAAAGTAAAAAACCACCGATGTCAGGGAAAGAATTTCACATTTCACATTTCTTTCAGTATTACCAAGTAAAAAACAGGAAGACATCATTAATATTGCTGGAAATTTCATGGCATGTTATAAGGTTAGTAATAACTTGGATACTGACAAACAGAGTGAGTGTGTTGATGGATCAAAGTGTAGATGTAAGGGCACTTTGCAGGCAAAGAAAAGGTTACGATATAACCTCACACCTCCATCTCTTTGTTTCCCGCTGACCTTATGCTCTCTAGTACACATCGGTGTAGGTCTGTTCACATGCACACATCTTTCTGCTCACACATTTGCATGCAGGACGCGTGTGATGTGTAAGAACAAAGAGCCATTTTATCCTCACCTCACAGTTTGCTGAAACTTCACCAACAGACTCTCCGCTAACATCTCTGCAGCTACTGAATCGATTCTTTCATTTATCGTCAACCAGCATGAGCACAACTGAGTATCATATTAACATATCATAATTACATTGTCTTGGCTCTTTACCTGCCTTCTCCAATGAGCTGTAATACTGCACAAATGCAATGAAATCTGATTATAAAAACATTATGAATTAATGCAAAGGCATTTACAGTATCTTTTATTCAATCTATGGTGTCAATGCTCAGGTAAATACAGCTTCTCTTCCAGCTGCACAGTATGTGTTCTCATTATCACAAGTCTGGGTGGGAGATAATAGAAATGGTTTTCTGGAGTCCAACAGTGTTCACCAAAGGTATTTCGAGAGAGCTAAAAGTGTAAAAGTTTGTGAACAGGCTCACACAGAGGGACAAGACAGAAAGGTTTAAATTTTATTCTAAAAATGAGTTCAGCCTTAAGAACGTACACGCAAACATGAAAACTGTAATTCAACAACTGACTGTCTATGTAAGTTTTTTTTTTAACAATTTTTGTGTGTGTGTGTGTTGCTTGTGTCAGGCTACGTTAATTAAAAGATGATTGGGCTTTTCAGTAGACTATAGTGGGTCTGTTATTTCCAAAATATGTTTTTGATGTTTTATTGGAGTTGGGAAAATTTAATGACACTAAATCACTACCAAACACCTTTAAATACGTTGCAGCAGTGAGGCCTTAATTTAGTTTTCTCACCCCTCTACTATTTAAAAAATATATTTTTTGATCAGTCATAAAATTTGATGATGCTGACGATGATGTTACGTTATAAATTATGTTATAAATGTAGTCACATATAAATCTGCTACATCAGGTTTGTTGGCTGTTGATCACTCTAAATAATTCACAACTTTGAGCTTTAATTTGGACATCTTAGAGATTAAATTATAAGGTAGTTAATAACTCAATTATGGTAGTGATCCAGAGTCCAAAGTGATGATGTAATTATGATACATTTTGTCTGACAACTGGTCATAAAATAGGGCTAAATGAAAAACAACAGATATGTTCTCAATTTAAAATAATATGAAACAAACCATTTTTCATGCCAGCAAGTTCTGGGTATTTTTCACAGAATAAATGAATTGTCATTATAGCCATTAAATAGCTGAGCCATTAAAACCAAGCATTTGTCTCTAAACTGAATCAGTTGACTGTCTGAACAAGCATGAGATGAATGTGCCTCCACTGCCGTGTATCATGGGTACCGGGGGTGGGGGGTGATATTCATGATAACAAGGGATATTTGGGTGCAACATGCTATGAGGAGAGATAATCTAGTGCAGAAAATAGTGTTAATTCATTGGCTTCACATTTTCAGACAAAGAATTGTGCTGCTGGCTAGAAAAACAAATCTTGACCTACAGTATCCCCAGGGTGGTTTGCAGGAGGCAGCCCCCCTCTCTCTGTTAACCCCTTCCTCTGTAGATTGCATAAATAAATGATGAGCCAGCTCCCCGAGAATGCTATTACTCTAACCCCCAAAAACCTTCACACACACACACCCCGCCCCCAACTTCTTATATTCCCATACAGGCATTCTATGAGAAGACCCCATAAAACCAGCACATAAATCCTTCATGGAGACCCTCCAAACTCCTGACAGTTAGAGAGAGCAGCAACTGACACAAACACAAACATGTCGCTATGTATTGTATCTGTTACAGCTATTAACTGCTTTTGGGTTTCTGCAAGTGGAGTAAAAGCCTTAAGAGAGAGAGCATGGTTTCTATTTGTTGTTGCACACAAATTTTATTCTCTTACTCCTCTGGTTTATCACCTGTGTCACTCTTAAAAACCTATTGCCATTTCATAGAGAGAGAAAAATGGTGAAGAAGTGCTAAGAAGAAGAAGAAGAGTAATGGTTTCCTCAGTGTTAGGAGCTTAAATACCTCTGGAGCCTAGAAAGAGGGCAGAGGACACTGAATCTATCTCTTCTCCACTACAAGTTCCCATATCAGACATAAACACACAAACACACAAATATGTCCTTATTTTAAGGTCTGTATATCTCATTTAATAAACACCTCACTGCAGGATCTAAACTATGCTCTGATAGCATTACTGTCTGGGGAGCTGAAAAGGCCATTACATTATGATTGTTGCTGTATCAGCCACCAGTATCTCTTCCCTCCAAGCCCACAGGTGTAAATCACAAATGAACAAAAGGACAAACTGGGCTATAAAAGAAAATAGGATTGAGATAACTGGGGTACAATAATCATCTAGACAGACTGAAAGAGTGAGCACATAAAAAAAACAACTCCAACATCCCTTTATGCCAGGCTTTGAGAAAGGAAACACAACACTAAAACCAGCCAGATTGCCCCCTCCCACACCAACTCCCCTCATCTTGCCTTTTTATTCCCATTCGGCCCTCCAGCCACAATTAATTCTACCAATCATCTCTCTCATGGAGGCCAGGGGAGCATTAAGAATGCACACTCACTGGGCCAGACTGCCAGCCTGGAAAGACCGGAGGCAGGATAAGGAACTACTGTAGCTCCCAATCCATTGTGTACTATTTATACTGCCAGACTGCAAGCTCAGCAGCTCCAAAACATATACCACACCGGCAAGGAGTAGGGTAAATGAAATGATGGAATAATCACATATTCAACACATTCAGGAAAGTGCTAATATCTCTGTTGTGTGTGGTTGGAAGAAAGAGAGAGATTGAGGAAGAGAGAGGGTGTGAGGCACATGTGATGGTTGTATTACCAGCAGCCAAGTCAAAGCTTTGTGAGAGGGAAAGAGGGAAAGAGTCAAAGCAAGAGGCCAGATGGGGTGTGAGATGACTGAGGCACCAGGCAGAAAATACAAAACAACCAAAAAACTCTGAAGAGTCACCCTGATGGAGAAAGAGAAAGAGAAAGAGAAAGAGAAAGAGAGAAAAACACAGAAAGCAGCGCCATATTCTCACTACTACACTTTACCACTTAGATGGATGGGATTATACTGAAATTACTCCTTAATGTAATGTGTATCAATTTCCGAGTGGGAATAAATGTGCATCAATGGTGGGAATAAATGTGCATCAATAATTGATGAAAAAGGCTTTGTTTTTACATCACATTGTTTTGTTTTACTAGTGATATGATTTTTCAAATGACAAAAAGGAATTGAATTATTCCCAGTATGTGGTTAAACACTGTGGCGTGCTTTGAAAATACATTTATGTAAAGCGCTGCTGAAGTGCTTTAAATACAAGGGAGCTGTCCAAGGTACTGACACCACAGAAAAAATGTGTTGCCATTGACTTTTTTCACAGAAAACATTTAGTCATGTCCCAGTAGGAAAATACAAGTGCAAATACTAATAAAATGGACAATAGCTGGATACAGTCCCTTTCGATTTCAGGATTCTTGTATTGCACATGCTCGTTTACTGTCACAGTTCACTGAGACACTGAGCTGGGAAATTAATAAATGTACTGATATTTTGGTAAAAGACTAAGTTGTCATAGATTTTGGATATTGTCTTTGGCATGAGAGCTGTCTGCTCCTTTGCTTTAAGGACTGCATTACAGTAAAGTGGTTTTATATGGTTTATGGTTAAAGCGGCATATGGAGGTATATGGTTATAGAGGTATATGGCTAAAAATATCATTATGTTCTATTTAAGCCATATCATACAGCCCTGCGGTTCATGGTATTTTATACAATTGGTCACTTATGTGTTTTACAACTATATTTTTCCGAACAGGGAAGTAAAATGCCATCTTTGCATTTTGTTTTGATCACCGGGGTTTAATAACTGTGCTTGTGACACCTGAAATATCACAGAATCATAGAGAATCTGTATCCCGCATTGCCATTCAGCCTGAAAATACCAAGATACAACCTTTATGAGTGGGTGTATGTGTGTGCATGCGTGTGCATTTACATGCATATACGAAAATGGTTTCAGCTTGTTTATCCAGAAACAGAAAAGAAATTTTAAAAATAGTAAATGAAAGTAGCTATGACTATGTAGGTTTAAAAGACAGAAAACTTTCCATTCTGCGGCAATTACCTTAGTGAGCTCTCAAACAAGCCATAGATGATGGGGACAGGAGGCTAATGAAAGCACACTAATAAGCAAAGTTTTTGAGTTTCTGAGAAGAAAAAGAAGTGGGTCATGTCTTTTTTTGCATGGGCATTGTGGGTATGTGCATGCCTGCTTAACTGCTTTGAATGTACGGTATGTTAGGATTTTTATGTTTAGATCTGTCATGATCAGTTTCCCTTGTCTTTTATATCAACAATGTTCATATTAAGTGTTGGTAGCTGCTGCATCTCACATAGGGCCCTATCGTACACTTTGCGCCGCTCGCCAGTGG
>JAQNCA010000025.1:15813605-15833422 GCA_029783725.1 Acanthurus tractus
CTTCGTTTAGAGTTCAGTGGAGGGCTAAATGAGCACGGTCGAAAGCACAGAGGAGGTTAAATGGAAAAAAAGAAGACGAGGGACGACGCTAGATGAGGTGGAATTGGACAGAGAGGAGAAATCAGGCCTTTCGGACAAACAGGAAGTCCACAGAAAGCAGCATTATTGACCAAGGGCTGAAGTGAAAGTTAATTACTGGTGCTCTGTATTCCTCAGAGGGCAGTATTTTTCCCTTCCTTCTTTCCAGCTTCTTCTTATTTTACTAAGCCGCTGCTGTGAAGTGTTATCTCTGACAGTCACAGCGAGGGAAAGTTTGGCTGCGATATCCCTCCCTCTTCTGAGCACCACACAGCCTTGAAGATCAGGACAGTGTCTCTCTGACAGTCTCAGTGACTCACTGCATCTCTCTATAGGTAGATAGAGGCCAAAGGAAAAGGCAAACTGATAGCAGGGTGAAATAAAAAGCTGTCTCATTCTCATTCATCTCATGGGGTCAAATGTTCATCTGGACTTTTCAGCCTCAGTCACATCTCTAAAACATCTTAAGCCCTTTGAAATCCAGAATATTGAATGAAAACTGTTAGTGAAGTCCATTATGGGGAAATTGCAAGTTAAAATGAAGCAAGCTGTCTGGTCTGAACAAACTTTGTTTTGACTAACGTGTTATATTTCTCATTTCAAGACATTTCAATGCAACATTTTTTATCTGATTTTTATTGCCAGTATAATGTTCTCTACACAGTCTGCCAAAGCTCTGATAATGCAGACTTTATTCCTGAGGTGGCAGTCCAATAAAGAAATTGGATAAGTATCGGTGTCTCAGTATGCAAACTCACGCACTGCACAGATCCTTTGTAAAACATTAATTGAAGCAAATCTAATTTAAGAGATGAGGTCTGATTTCATGGAGGTTCCTTCAAACAGAACAGCCACTGTAGAGCCTGTAAGATGTGAGTAAGTGAATCTGCTGAGGCTGTTTAGGATTAAATACATTTTAACCAGAACCGCTGGCAATTGTGCAACATCCTTTACTTCACGGAACATTTTTGTTGGCCCTGTTTCCCTCTTTGTTTAAAAAGGAACATTACACAAAGCACATGAACAGCATTTCCATTTCTCAAGTTAAATGTGTTTTCTCAAATATCTGCAAGACTGTAGTATCTGCTGTTATGTTCCATGTATAAATTTTTAACGCAACAATCATCTAAATAAATTGGTAGCTAATACAGGACATACATACATGAAGTATTCGTTAGACATAAACTGTAACAACAAGGATCCACACTCTAACACATTAAAACACAGTTATATTATAAATGACCAACAGAGAGATCAGGATGGTACAGAAGCACATAAACATACCAGGCACTGCTGGATATTCTGGTATTTTCAAACAAATTATTTAACCTTAGGACTAGATGAATTAAAAAGGAACTGGTGGTGTATAATTTGGTGTTGTTTTCTTTCCTTTGTCTTCAGAGCAACATTAGTACCTTTCAGTTAATGATCTCTAATAATAATAACCAGGATGTTGATCTAAGTAGCTGAAACATTTGTTAATAACTAACTAATACATATCTGTTAGCGCAATTAGCATTAATCAAGCATTGCTGGCTCCAAAGGTTACATGAACATGTAAAGCTCTAAGTATGATGTCACAAACTTTCAGTCTAGAGATAGCAGTCCAGAGAAGCATTGTAAATGTTTGTAGGTCTTTTGCAAAGTATTAGAGGCCTGTTTGTTTGAATGCTAGGATGGCTTTTCAACTGTGCAAACACATTTGCATGTGTATGAAACTGCTTTGACTGTAAGTGGACAACATGGCAGCGGAGAGTTCAAAGCGCTCTGGCAAAATTATTCATTGATTCACTGAGCAGGAAAAACAAAGGTAATATGAAGCAAAACCTAATTAAAAAATTAGGAGAAATGCGCTTGAGGAAGGAGAGTGGAGGAAGGAGTTGAGGAGTGCCAGAGAAAAGGGAGCAGGGAGAACAAGGGAGACTGTAGGGAGTCTGGTGGTTGAGTGAGAGCTAGAGAGCCCCAGGTCTCGTTTGCATAGCATGAACCCACAACACAGCACAGGGCCTGAGGTGAATTTATCTATTTGTGTGATCATTTCTTTGTGTAATCCTGTATGAGTTTGGAGTTCCTGTATGCATGCATTTTCTATCTTAGGGTGTTGTTTTATGTTTTAAGCCACTGTGTTATTATGGTTGTTTGACCTAATCTTGAGTAAACAGTGTAAATGGCATTTATCTTCAATTTGATGACCGTCAGTTAAGGATAAATATATAATACATTACAAATCTGGCTTGGGGCACATAAACCGAGTAAAAAGGTTTGCTGGGATGATTGGAAAATTGAAAGCTTGTCCATACTGTTCGCAATAAATTTTGTTCAGTCCATGTTTTAATTCTTCACAGTATCTCCTCTCAGGACAAAGAAAACTAAATAAATATCACAGTGCGAATCCTGTGAACAGCAACTATACAGAGTCTCCCATCTCTTCTAAGAACTGTCAACTAACAGCTTAACCCCATTAGTCAGGGCTGGTGTACATGGTCATGGCTCATTAAGATAACAATAAGGTTTATGTTCTGCTCAGTGTTAGGCAAACATGATTGATATTAATCATCATAGCCTGTGAAGAAAAGAGGCCATCAGAAAGGCTTGACTGTGCTGTTGATGTCTCATTTTACTGCTCTGCTGCAGATGGAGGGGGGACAGGACCTTCTAAGCTCCTGCTCTAACAGTATTTTTTCTTTGTGGCACCGTGGTTGTCTCTTTATCAATTCTTTCTTAGCTCTTCTGGGTGCAGAATGTTGTTTACTTCCTCTCTCACCTCTCTCACTCCCTGTCTTTCCTCTTCACTGAGCTTGTTCAGCTGATACGAATGCAACCAAGTGGAAGAAATAAAGGCGGCATCCCAGACTCACTGCATTCATACGGAAAATATCAGAGCCATGTCTGTACTGCGAGGCTACAGAGGAAGCAGGGTCCTGCCTGTCTGCAGCTGCATTGCACTACATGCAGCAATATTGTACTATCAGAAGAAAGAGCTGTAAAAATAAAATTGTGAAATCAAATTCAAACGTTTGCTTTAGTTTTGCACCTATTTTCGACAATGCAGTAATATTACATTTGACAATAAATGTATATTGAGGCTTCTCACATATATAACAAGTTTATAATAAAAACTGCTCTGCTCCCTTCATTTGTTTATTTGCGCTTAACCTGGTGACAATTGGCATTTAATATTAGAGTCTGAGTTGTTACTAGCACAAAATCCGTCTTGTAGGTTTTGCATGACCTTACATCATCTACATCAGCACCATTGTAATCTTGGCCTGCTGCACTGGCCTGCAGTTACACTGGAATCACAAAGTATGCCATAATACAGAAGAGTTCTCTGGTCAATCTAACTATAAAATTTTATAAATGACTTTAAAAATATTAAAATTGTGATAAGATTGTTGAAAACGCAGAATAAACAGAAAAACAGTCATAAGAAAGGACTTTATGTTTGCAGCTGCCTGGTTTACTTATCACTTTTTGACACTGCAGATTGATGGAAAAAGGAAATTAACTGTCTCTCAGCCTAAGTATTCATAAGACTCTGGAGGACCATGCAGGGCTTCATGCTAAGGGCAGGCTCCCATGACAAACACGATAAAACTGTTAAAGATGGTAGCAATATGAATAAAACTTAAAGACAAAAGTCGTAACTGATAAAAGTAAATAATTTAGTCATTAAACAAGTAACGCCATTGCTTCACCTTGAATTTTTAGAATAAATATGTGGGGAAGTCATATTTTTATTACAATACCTGCAGTTTAATGGAAAAGAACATTCTTTTATTCAGACATCGGACCTGAAGCCAAAATGGCCTTCTGGAACAGTCTCCCTTTAACAGCTATAATAACACAAAGCAGCCTGGTTGGAAGAAAATTGCTCTTCCGTTTTAGCATCTAGGTATGTGTGTGTGTATGTGTGTGTGGGCGTGAACACTTTGAGAGCAACAACAGACTTGCATGTGCTCGAGTTAGTGTGTGTGTCCTGTCCCATTTTTGAGTGCTGGTTGGCTGGGAGTGACACTGTCATTATCGACATCTCTCTCCGCTCCCCTGGATCCTGTAGCCATTAGCAACCAACTACGGGAGTTGGCCTCTCCTCTGCTGCAGGCAATTGCTTTCACATCACTGTGTGACTGTGTGACTGTGTGCATGCATGCGAATGAGCAGGTGTTCCCTTTCGTTTGTGTGTGGTGTGTGTGCACATATGCGCTCATATCTTGATATGGCTCTATGATAGCAACATGATTGAGGACGTCTGAGTTGATTATTTGATAAAATGCAGCCTTGCTGTTTCTCATTTACTCCCAATTTATTTTTGCGTTAAGTAAAATGTTCTAATACATAATTTTATCTGCTCACACACACACACACACACACACACACACACACACACACACACACACACACACACATACATACACATATCTCATAGCAGAATTGCTGAATACAAGACTGCACACCAATGGAAGCGGTCAGCATAAAATAATCAATAGGTGTTGATTAGGCCTACTCAGTACCTTTGTATTGCATGGCAAGCAACAGCCCCTTTTTTTCTGTGTGCCTGGAAATCAATACTGTGATCTCTGATTAGGCCAGGCATCTCACTGAGCAGAGGAAAAGAGCAGTACATGCCAACTGACTGTGAAATGAGGCTGAAAAGGCACCAGTCCATGATAGATGGCCAAATAAAACAATATTGCGGGCCTGCTTTCCCAGAACACAAATTAAGCTGCATGCATCTCACTGAAAGGCATGAAAGGAGAACGTTTTAGTTGTAAGAGGGGCACAATGTTTACTTTCAGCTTTAAATCCAGCATCGAACAAGAAAGTCAGCCAACATAGAGCTGCTTTTTGAGCAGCAGAACTGTTATTTTCCAGGATACGCAGCTCCAGGCATGTATGATATGTTTTAATGACATTATGTGCTCTGTGGTGAAGCTATTAAACAGTTGAGGGAATGAAAAGCTTGGCTCAGCAGCACCTCAGAACAGCTGAGAGGACTCACTACCCCTGTCTAGACTCTCACAGACATACCACAGATTTAGCAATATTCTAACCTTAAAGCTGACACTGACCCTTCATGTAGCAGAGTCTACACTCCAGGCACTCATTGGCACGGTAACATGAAAACCATTTTAAACTGAGGACCCCTCTGGGAAAGTATATATATATATATATAAACTCCTTTCTATTTGAACTAGAAACTCTGGTTGGGGTCACAGGTCACAGATATGGAAGACAGAAAAACCTATTTTGATCATTTTTGTACCAAATAGCTAAACACTCATACATTTATAAACATTCCTGTTGACTAAACAACATTGCAGAGTCACTATAGAATAGATCTATGAAGATCTTAAGGGTGGAAGAAACATTTTTTACATTAAAAAAAAAACAAAAATGTCTTATTCAGACTTCGGACAGATTCTGTTTTTACAATGGATGATGTTCACAAATATTGACAGAGACCTCGTGGTCACGGATGGTGGAACTGATCTTCTTTTTTAGTGCAACAGACTGAATAGAGAAACATATGTTATAGACAAATATCCAGTGTTTATCAAGTATGCTAATAAATCTTTGTCTCTGTTACCACAGGAGGTAGTCATGTGACAAATCACAGGGGTCTGTCAATAGATTTAAGAATACCTGGAAAAAGCTTGTAAGTGCATGTGTGTGTCGTGTGCGTGTAGTGTGTGCGTGTGTGTGTGAGAGAGAGAGAGATCATATATTATAGCTACATTACTAACTGGAGGGGGAGGGGGGGAGTTTAATCAGGCCAGTAATAAAAGCAGGGTGGGCTGATGGAGAAGAGGTCCTCTGGGAGTTGCAGCTCTTTGTGTCTCTCAAACCCCTCTGGATCAGGAAAACCTCACCCTCTCATCCCCCCACCCATTTCCATATTTCCCACATCTCTCCCTCCTTCTCTCATCTCCAGTTGTCATTCCTAAATTCACACTCAGGGAGAATAAAAAAAAGAGGTCAAAACCCTTGTTCTAATCACAACTGCTGCTTAGTGCAAACAACCCTACCTAAGACCTTCAAAGAAACCCATCCAGCTTTGTGGACACACACCTGTACCCCACTCCTTTGGATAAGCGGCCCTCCCTTTATTCAGAGCGGCTTTCCAGCAGATGATGGATGTGACAGGGAGGGCCCTTATGGCGGCTGGGAACCCCAAGCCGAGCTGATGGCTCATTCATTACAGCAGGATTCAACTATCCTTTAAGGACCCTAAAATGCCACAACGCAGAGCTGTGCTCAACACAAACACATTTATGGTGATGGATATGGCAGCAGAGACCCTGCAGGATCTACAGGAAACAACCCTGCTGGCTGTGCTGATTTTGACCTTTATAAATTAAGCCTTTTAGCCGGTGACAAAGTAATTAATTATACTCAATTAATTACAAAGTTAATGCATATTTTCTCACTGAAATTGTACCTAAGACAGTAGCAGTGCCATTGCTCTGCCTACTATACTGTCACAACTGTCCAATGTTAGAAATTACATTTTACTAAAACAAATAACAAAAAAACTAACAACTTCCACTAAAGCAAATAATTAATACATACAATAAAGCTTTCCTTGTTTGACACTTAAATTAGACGGTACATCTTCGAACATTTTAACCTTTTCTTTTATCTATATATATCTATCATGCTTGATGATGGAATAACATGTGAAACCAGGATCTCAAATTGATCTTATTCTTTATAACTTTCTTTTATACATTCACATACATCCTAAAATGGACTTGGACATAATTCAACAAATTAATTTATTCATTTTATTTCATTTTTTGGAATTGCAGAGATAATTGTCAACAACTGATGAACAGAAATTAAGCAAATATTGGAAATAAACTACAATGCTTTGGCAATTACTACACACACTTTACAGTTATTCAAAAATAACCTGATAACAAAAAATCTGTTTGTTGTCAAAGTCACACTGAGCAGTGCATTGAAGCAGGCAGCATGCTGTTGGGTTTGAAGTTCTTTTTCTTTGTACACTAAATGGAAGATTACAAGTCTGCTCTGAGGCAAGTGTCTGTTAATATTTCACAGAGAAAAGCAGCAGTGGTCTCACAGGGTCGTTCCTGCTTTTAGCTGCTCATCAGACGCATGTGATTGTGCAACATGTTGTGCATATCAGAGGCTGTTTGCAGCATCAAATGCAGCTGAGCTTCTGACTTGATTTAAAACAGATATTTGTGGAGGCTCTTCCAGCTACCCAGCATGATAAATAGGTATTTTGCATTGCTCTTAAGTCTTTGCCTGCTTCAGTGCTTCAGGCAAACACTCACTTTAGGCAATGAGCACTTGTAACTTTATCTGAGGAGAAAGTTAAGTCCAAATTATATTAGTCTCCTGACCAGACATTTCCTTCATAACACCTCCCCTAGCTGTCTGTCTGGTCTGTCTATGAATCGCCCTGCAAAGAAGTCCAAGCTGCTGCAGTCTTTGCTTTGTATCAACAGTAGCAGTGGCAGTGCAAAGGTCCTGAGTGGGCTGACAGGCTAAGGAGGAGTGATTACAGTTGAAAGGACTTTGGCCTCTGGGCCAGCAGGAGGTGGATAGAGGCCAGAAAACAGAGCAAGTGACAAACAAGGCGTCTGCTGAGAGAAGAATTGTAACAATGCTGAAAAGAGAGATCACAGCTGGATTTTTTTAAAGGATGTTTTCCATTTATAAACCAACTAGGAGAATAGATGTGGTGGTTTCCCCTTAAATTCCACTGATATTTTATAATCAAGGAAAAAGCAAACATCTACAAAAGGCCTTTTCACATGTATTTACCACAAAAAGTGTCTCTTTCATGTGCAATCACAGCAAATCACCACCATGCCTTGTTTTTGAAGTGACATGATCTCCATCTGTCTCTGCCCACCTCTCATCACATTTTTCCTTCACGCAGCTCAGCCTTATCCCCTCCTTTGCAATTCCTAATGAGGCTCTGTGTGTCCTTAATATGCTTTGGTGTGTGGTACATATGTGTGTGTATGTTACTGAATGCACTGGCCCTGGCAATGGGTGCCTCATTGCATTACCATGGATACAGGTGCATGTCAATGTAGAGAATTCTATTATATCCTGTTTGTCCCTCTGGAAAATCGTTAACAAGAAAATCCTTACACCTATTTCACGAATAATTACACACAGGACTGGAAGATGAAAAAGTGCAGTCCTTGAATGAAGCAATGAATGTGCAGTCTTAACAAAACACTAGCAGCAATCTAATACTCCAGGACTGTGTCACTATTACTTCATCATTCAGTAATCTGGGGATTTTTTCTGCATAGATTAATTTTAGTTATGATATTCAGAAATGGTGGAAAAAGCCTATTCACAAGTGAAGGAAGAGCCTGAGGTGACGTCATTAATAGTCTGTAAAAACGTTTGCTTACTACACTTTGGGACTACAAAGTTTCAGGGGACACATTGAGCTTCTGCAGTGTCCTGTCTATAGTGACCTTTATCAACTGGCACCTCCGCGGCTAATATTGTGGGGATTTGTATTCTCATGTAATTCTCATGCCAATTCAGAGGACACAGGGGCAAAATTGATCTTACTCTGCTACAGAGCGTGTCATGCCCTGTGTGTGTGTGTGTGTGTGTGTATGCGTGAGCATCCCCATTTACAAACAGCAGCCAAAGCAGCCTTCTTCAGTGTTCAGACTGCTAATGTGAACATGATGGGCCTGGCACACAATGACTGGCAATGACAAACAAGGTGAAAGGTCAAATTGCTACTGATGAAATGTTCGCATTTGTGCTGTTGTGCACCTTCTGTGGGGACCTACATGCTCAAACAACACAAACAAACACAGAAGAACAGACAGAAAAACACACACACACACACACACACACACACGTCCTCCATTCCTCATCCAACAGAGGGTAGATGAAAGAGCCTGTAGCTGTGGATGGAGAATGGGAGATGAGGAGGAAGTATATGGGAGGATGGGTGGATGCTGGGAGAATGAGAGGGGTTGCAGAGAGTGTGGGTGACTAACAGACAACAAAGGACCAGCACTGCCCCAAAGTTCAAAAAGGCCCTTTCAACCAAGCGTCTACTGATGTACATGTATACGCCAACAAACATGATCCCACTGAATCACCCTTTATCCACAGTCAGAACTGTATTTTCACACATTGTTTATGGGTTTAGTTATGCAATAAAGGAGCTCTACTGTGAGATATAACTGAAAAGTACTCGTGTTTATGTTCTCTCTGTTATTTCTTTCTATTGGGTAACCAGGGGCTACCCAAAAACATCAATGATACACTTTCTGTCTAGGTGCTCTTGAAGACAATATAGAATTTTGTCAAAAGCTACTGAGTCAAAAGAGAGGCATGTCTGTTCTCCAAAGCATGAAAGTATCAACTGTCTCTAAAAACGCCACTGCTTAAGTTCTACTGGTGGCACTGTTTTTTTTGGTTGTAGCTACAGCATCACTCCCCAGTGGAGAACAGTCATCATCAATTTACATTCCCTTCTCAATTTCATCGATACAAGCAACACCTGTTTCTTAAGAGTACACACATTCACACACACGTCATCACGTATGTAAACATAACTATGTCGTAATTCACTGAATGGATTCAGTTCTAACACATTTTCTCTCCTCACCTGAAGAGGTTCACAGTTCCACAATACACTTTACTATTTAGTTTTAATCCAAAACTGTGTAATAACTAAGGCATAAAGTTAAATTTGGATTAAATTTTGAATGTGATGTAACTGGAGTGACAACAGGGAGAGGAATGGCAACACATTGACAGCCAGGATCCAAGCCATAGCTCTCCAGGGAAACACTTAAAGCCTCGTAACAGCAGTGGAGCTCGTGCCAAAGCTAAACTCTGTGGCAACTCTGCTCATATAACTGTGGCAGCCTCTGAGGATCCGTCTCTTAGGGACGGTGTTGTTATTATAAGCCAGAACAAGAGCTCTCTCAAAATTCACACATGCATATGCACAGATAGCCATAACCAAAGCACCACTCACAGGATTACGGTAGGTAAACAGATTATATGAACGAGCAGAAGGTGACTGAGAATGAAAAATATCCATAACAAAGTCAAGAAATTTGCTGTTGCTTAAAAAAGTCTAAGAAAGAAGAAATGTCACACATTCCTCAAATAAAATCTTATTAGGATTTTTTACATAGCCTATTAATTTTCAAAATAGAATAAATTAAATATAAATATATATATATATATATGTCATTACTGAAACAATATTCGGCCTACACTTCATTGTATTGCCTTATTAGTCAAATAGTTCTGATGCCTGCTTGGAACCAACATGTGAGATATTTGAGATATTAATATATCTCAACAGTCCCACAAGACAATGCAATGCATGTCTTAGATTTTTAAGATGAAGTGTGAGTAAGTCAGTGATGACAGAAAATGATGATTTAGTGAAAGAATCATGAATTCTTAATTCAGTATTCACTGCAGAGATTTATTAAGCATCTGTTGAGAGTAGTTGCTGAGTAAACAAGGGAGGGTCTCTGGACACAGCTATGGTCTCCATCTCTTTATACATTCCTTTTAATTGACACTTTATAATATCTTTAGTACACAAGTGCTTATCCGTTTATGTAATCCTGTATCTGTCCATCTATCTACTTGTATATTTTTGCCAGATTTCTTCTCCTTTGTTAAAAAATCATATACAAAGGAGAGAAATCTGGATCACAAGGTGTGTCGCAATGCAACAATACAGGATGGATTGTTGGCTGCAGAACTTAAGAGGTGAAAGCATTGTGCCGAGAGCTTCTCAACTAGCTAGTTCAATCAAAAGCACTTTGGTTGGACAAAATTTACATAATTGTAGCACTTATCGCTCCATCAGTGAGAAAGTGAGAGGTACCCTGCCCAGTGAGAGAACAGTTGTCAAGGCAACTGAGGCAAGGGTTCGACAGGAGCGAGTCACTGGCCTTGACAGATAATCAGGGTGGGAGTGGCTGAGGTAGCTGAGGTGACGCTAACAACAGGAGCTGACGGGAACTTATTTCCCCATGTCTATATAGAGGAAATTTATGTTCAGGATGGTGAAGTCATTTCGAGTTATTTTCATAAAGAGAAAAACATTTATCCTCAATGCTTTTGCTGCTGTAAAATGCACATGTCCAACTGATGGCATGTGATAAAGAAGGTTAAGGGACATCATAATGGTTCCATTTAACTACAGTTTAGTGGTGGAGAACCATCTGTAGGTCTGTTTATGCTCTGCTGGCCACTCAACTGACCATTGAGCACATTAAGTTTAATGAGTTAATCTATTTTGTGTGTCCACAGATACATAATTGCAAAGCTCTGACATAAATCTCTCCCTCTTTGTCTTTATCTGTGTTTCTTGTCCTCATGCCCAAATGTTTTTTTCCTCTGTGGTCTCTTTTTATGTTGTATCACACTTTAAAATTGCCTCATTGCCTTTAAACTTTTGTGTGCATGATAGGAAAGGCTGTAGAGGTGAAAAGGCTGTGTGAATGTGTGTGTATGATTATCACTGTGCCTGAAATACGAACCAGTGGCAGAAGACCCATACATGATGGCAGGAATCTGCAGGCAGACTTCAAGAGACATTAAAAGAAGCCGGTGTCAGTCTCTATCACACATACACACACGGACACACACCAGAAAAGACCACAAGTGTCCACATATAAAGACATTCAGAGAACTATACTGATCAATTACAAAGACAGATAAAAGAGATTTTCAGCAGAGTCAACAGACTGACAAATTCCTGTGCAAAGCACTTACGCTGTCCGTCACTTTGCCAAGGCCACTAACACAGTGAGAGATGGCTGTATCCAGGCAACCGGGCAGCTAGCATCAGCAGCCTGTATCTAACCACCATCAACCAATCACAAGCATCAACTCGCACCTTAGCCAATCATAACTGATGTCAAGCAGCTGCTGTTCAGTGGGGAGCTATTATCACGGTCAACCAACTCAGTGAATGCCTGATTGTCTGAGTGCCATCTGTGGATCTAAGAGGTTAAAAGCCACCTGATAGTCTTCAGCACATCAAATACATCTGAGCTAAAGATAGTAATTAAAGAAAGAATATGTACACTTTTGTCTAAATGCAGCAGGTATAAATACCAAGTATGGGCTGGTTATTTCAAAAATTAATGCACATCACTAAAAATTGAATTAGCAAACTCTGTTTCCTGTTATGTTTATTTTTATCCCCATTAGCAACCCCATAGAGCAGACACTGGTTCTCCAAAATCCAATTATGTCTGTTCCATATAAAGACTATTATAGATATTAATGTTATTTAAGTATTGCAGTATGCAGAGGACTATTTATGCTCTTCTTTTCCACCTCAACCTGCATTTCAGCCTAATCAGACTACCCCCATTAAAATAAATAGGAGAATTTGTGTTTTCATTGTGTTCCCTGATTTGGTCATGAACATTTAGGCAATATTCAGACCAACCTAACGATCATTGTAGATTTATGCAAAAGGTTCTGGAGTGTTGCGGTTTCTCTTCTCTGTTGCAGAGGCCTTCCCCTTTCCCTCTCTCTCACACACACATAATCCTGTCACTATGACGGACATAAGTTTAGGCAGGGCAATCTGTTAGCCTAACTGCAGCTGACGGTTCCTGTGATGTTTAGTACACTCTTTGTATTTGATCCTCCAGGTACAGAGGAAGCAAAGCCTACAGAGACATCTCATCCACTCATTCTCATTCTCTCTTCCTCTGATCTGCTGCAAAGGCTCATAACAATACAAACATTACCAATACAAAGAGCAGGGTACCCCTTTCTCACTGACTGTATTTGACAAGCTGGTGTCTTATGAAATTACATTGGTGCCAAACAAAATCAAGCTAAACTTTTTTAAATAAATATCAAAAAAGAGAGAGAGAGAGAGAGAGAGAGAGAGAGAAATAAAACTCACTGACCTCATTATAGTGCTAGGTGAAATGTTAAGGGATCCACAGTATTGCTTTAATTCATTCTAAGGGGAACATATCGGCCACTTCAACTGTAGTTGAAATACTTCATTAAATCCTCAAAATTAAAGGTTGTGGTAATAACAGAGAAAAAAAAGGGAAGTCTTTAAACCATGAGGTTACCAGTTTTACCTTTGTAGTTATGTGTAGCATATTTCTGTGATATGAACCCATCTGTGTGGGACTCTATTGTATCTCCAGTACAGAAATCATGGTCCAGAATGCGTTAAACCAAAATTTAAAAAAAAAAAAGAAAAAATTAAGCAGAGGAAAAACAGCATAAATAAATGAATGAATGAATGAATGAATGAATGAATAAATAAATAAATAAAAACTTACACATCTGAATTAATGAGGAAATGCAAAGCTTTAAAACACCCTTGATTAAATTCTATGTGATTAATGATTTCATACATCAAAGGCACTGTGGAATTTTAAAACACCAATATATACATTCTATGTGCTTTATGACATCAGACATCAAAGGATCTCTGGAACTTTAGAACACCAACAGATACATTCCATGTGCTTGATGACATCAGACATCAAAGGACTTTAAAAGACCATTAATTTACATACTATTTGCTTTATATTCATCAGCTTGTGTTCAATATTTTTATTGTATTAAGACCTGTTCATCACATTTCAAATATTTTAGTGGGCAAAATTTTACTGTGTACTTAGTGAATTTTTAGGCAGTAAACTAATGACTATGGGTACAAAAGAGAAGGCTTTACTCAATCAAATTGAGAGGCTGAAGGCTGAGCTTGAGAAGACAAAGCAAGACAGTTTCTTTCAGAAAAAAAAGATCACTGAGCTTTCAAACAAGCTTGAGTCTGAGGTGAAAGAAAACCAGATTCTCTGGGACCAGGTAGATGATTTAACCAGTCGGGTCCATAGTGTTAACTTTAAACATGAAGTAGCCGAGGAAAGGCTGGAACATGAATTGCAATTGAGAATTGAGTTCAATGAAATGATAAAGGATATAATGAAAGACAACAAGGCTTTTCAGGATTATATCAAAAATAAGTTAGAAGTTGGAAAAGCCGGTACCAGTCAGGCGCAACATGAGAGTGAAAATGGGTCTATTCTTGAAAAGATGTACGAAAACAAGGTGCTTTGTGCGAAGATGTTAAAAATGAATACAGATCTTGATCAAATGACTGCAAAGCTTTTAACCAAGCTGAAGGTTACGGGGAATGAAAACCAAGCTCTCAAAGACCAGGTAAAACAATTGATGGAGGAGCTCCAAGGTATTACCAAAAATCTTGATGAAGCAAATCAACAGCTGGCTCATCAGAAAGAAAAAGAAGCACGGGCTGAGAAGCTCCAAAGCGAGAACACGGAGCAAAAGGTCAAAGAGCTTTCCACAAAGCTACAGCATAAGCTGAAAGAAACCCAGACTCTCTGGAACCAGGTGGAATATTTGACCACGGAGCTAAGAAGAGAGAGAGTTGAATGTTTGAAGAAGGAAAAAATGTGTGTCAAACATGGCCAAAATGATTGTGTTGTAAGTGTGTTAAAAGTCCAGAAACTATGTCAGAGGCTAATGGATAAAAGGAATAGTTTGATTAAAAATATGGAGCAGGATATAAAACATCTGAAAAAAAGAAAAGTCGCAATAGACAGAAGTCCCCAGTTGTTTAGTATGAATTCCACTAACCTCTCCACAGAGACCCCACATATCCTGATGGATGAGGTGAGTAGTCATGAGGAGGAGTCCTTTCTTACTTCACAGACACCTAAACACTTGAAGAGTACCCCCATTTCAGAGGAAAAGCCTTTGAAAAAAACGAAGAAATCTTTGTGGAAAAGAATATGCCACCTCATGTCTTTAAAGAAAAAAAGGAACGGGGGAGGGAATTAGTCCATATCCATATGCAGTCTAGTGTGCCTTTAGCTACAGCAAAAAACAAGAATTACCAAGAACTACTGTGTGTGGATGGTGGATATATGTGTAATGGATCTAGCTTACAGTGTGCAAGGAGTAGGTGACATCACGACGAAGACGGCGGCGGCAGAGGACCCCACCCCCCCTCAGAAAAACTCATCGGATCTATACGATTCACGTTAATGGCCTATTTCGAGTTCAAAACGGCGAATTTCGCCATAAAACGACTGATTTGCATGAATGAATTGCAGAAACAGGTGAGAAGAGAAAAAAACACCAAAACAGAAGTTAATAATCTACCAAACAATTTAGCATGAATTTAGCATGTTCTTCATGCGCTCATAAGGGTTTTCTCCAGGCGCTCTGGTTTGCCCTACCATCATAAACAATTAAAAAATTCTCATGTCAGTGCCATGGCACTAGCCTGGAGCTAAAGTTGATATCTGGGCGCTGCATGGTGGCTGCCCATTGCTCCTGATGAATGAGTGAAATGATGGGAACCCATTTCACTGCGTTGTTCTCAGTATAATTATTTGAGAGAAATAAGGATTACTGATGAAGAACATTTATGTAATATGCATAGTAAAATGCAATATGGTTTCTGACTAACAGTCCAACACTACCACACCACTAGACTGTAAAAAAACAGAAAGGTGTAAAATTTATTTAAACATTTCATTGTCATACCATCAAATATTATTGTCTGTCTCTCTGCTTATCTTGGTGCACTGTGTAAAAGGCCAGCTCCTTACATTATCTGTAGCTTAGGGCCATTGGGGCTGAGCTGGAAATATCAATTGCTTTAAAAAAAATACTGAATGTGGAGGAGCCACAGAGACGTTAGTTTTTGCGTGTGCTCTTTTATGCATGTGGTCGCACACATGTGGGCCTCTGAGGTTTATAGATAGAAGCGAGTCATAAAAACAAGATAAGTGTTGTGTCAATAGTCCAAGCTGGGGCCATTAATCTGAGCAGAATAAGAGCCCCAGCTCTGCTACTGTAACCATGGCAGAAACAACGAGCCTTCAGTGTCCATTAACTTGCAGGGTGGCCATGCCATTAACAGAGGGGGCCAGAGAGGTAACATTATAGCCAGTACAACAACAGAGTGGATGTTGCCATAGCTTGAAATAGGTCACCATATATCATCGATAGACTTGTGCAATACTGCTACTTTGCATGCTATTAATATACAGTGAGTAAAGCTCATCTTCTCAACTTCAGTGTCAACTCCAGACATTTAGAATGTCAGGTCCAACTATGGTAGTGCTCATAGTACACAGTCAAATTCCTGAATGAACAACAATATTGACCACTATTTTAGAAAACATTTTCATTACTGAAAGTGAAAATAATGATAGAAAATTGAAAGAATAAGTGGAATGAAAGTATATGAATGAAACATGCTCACACAATATGCTTATAGCAGTGTAAAATATGGTGCTCTTTCATTCTCAGGTGTACACCTTAGTCAGCTTGGTGTGGATAAACTGAGGTGTGTACATGTGCCTGTGTGAAGGTTTCCCTCCACGCTGCCATGGCGTTCTCACGACAGCAGCTGCAGCCTCTCGATAAGACTCAAACTAAAAAGCTTGACTTTGAGAACCAAATAAACTGAAATGTAAGGAGAAAAACACTAACACCCCCATTAACACCCTCCACCCCCAACACACTCACTCACACATGCTCACACACACGCACGCACGCACACCAGACACACACACACACTCAAACACACACACAGCACACACACTCTTCTGACATGGCAGATATTCTGAAGCTAGTAGATTAGCAAACATGAAACAAGGCATTTTCCTCAGACAGGGAGGGCATTTTTGTACAGTGTCTGGAAACTCTGCCGTCTGGCAGAGCTGACATTATAGTGAGGAAAACCTTGAATGCATCATAAGAACAGAAGAGCCAGAAAGTCACACAGATATTCCAGATCTACTCAGTAAATCTCCAAATCTCATAACTTTCTATAACATACTTATGCGGATGAGTGCAAAGGGAAGAGTAGAAGAAAGATTTAAAAAATGATGGATGAGAGGTGAAGTAGAAACTGAAGCAGAGATGATTAAATGGGTGTCAGAGAGAATAAAAGGTGAGAAGGTAGCATGAGATGGAAAAACAACAGCAATAAAAGAGGAATTAAAGGTGTTTGAGGTTTCAGACTGTGTTCAAAGGAAATCTGAGGTAGAGTGAAAGAATTAGGGTAAATCATGGAATTTAAAGTAAGATATAGAATGAAAGTGAGGATCGAAAATGGCTGTAGAATTACAAAAAGGGATTCTTGGCCTTTTAAATGTGTCTAGCCAAAGCAGTGTTAACTCATACTCTGCATACATGCCTGTGAACAAACTCATTAGTGTCTTACATGTGCTTGACAACCATACCAAACGTAATGACCTATATATTAGAGGGAGGTAGTTAAGTACAAACTTGTTTTCTCACTATGGTATCGATAAAGCACTTTTTACTTTGGCAATATTTTCAACAAGCATTAAAATTTGTAACAACCATCCACATAAACTAAGGTCAAAGTGAATTCTGTTGTAGGTAAAAAATATTTGGGTAAAATCAAAGTCAGTTTTGCAGCTCAACTTCCCAATTAGAATCATCTTTGTCAATTTTTTCAGTGTAATACTGTAACTCTAACTCATAAATGAACTACCATACTGCCCATTTTACCTTTGCCATTCCAGGCAGGGAGGAAGGAACCCAATACTTGATATTAAATTAAGAGCAATTTCCTGACTCAATCAGATTAGGAGCATACTGACCTTTTGGTGCTTGAAAGTTATATCATTAACATCATTTACATGAACAGGAAGTATCCAGGTTTGTTTTATAAAGCACACAATTGAAACAGTACAGAAAGGAATTACATAGCATTCATGAACAATTTAGCATAATTTGGTCACAATTCATGAGCCTAAAAAAAGACATTTAACAAAACATTTAACTGTTGTGCACAACAGTTAACATCCAGCTGCTAGTGAGAGGACCGGCTATGTATCTGCGTATGGATATTTTTGAAAACCCTACCTCCCATAAATGAGTGGAGGTAATCAGCATACAGTTATTTTGGTCCATGAGCTCATTTTTTGTAAATAAGGACATATTGAGTCCTGAATCCTTCACATGCTTTAACTGACCTTGGTGCAGTTGAAAACTCCTCTGAGTTACAATCTATGGAATGTATTGTTGGCAAGGCGCTCATAAGAATAGACATAAATATGTATGTCTGTTTTGGGTTCTAGGAGGCATTGAGCACGTGGCTTATTTGCGGGCATGCTGTGTAGAATATGTATGTGTGACATACAAACTGAAGAGTGTCCCTTGTGGGTGGCATTTGAGTTGAATGTATGCGTGTGTGTGTGTTTGTGTGTCTGTGTGTGTGTCACTCAGCAGCATGTGGTAGATACCAACTGAGTTTAAAGAGCAGCATGTACACAAGAGGCAGCCACTGTCCATCATCCACCAGTGAGAACTGGGACTTTGAATTCACAACCATGCCCTTCATCTGGCCTCAGTACAAACAGACCACCAAATCAGAGCGTGAGATTTCTGTGGTTTAGAGTGGTGAACGAGTTTGTGTCTGTGTGTCTGTGTGGCAGTGGATAAACCATACTGACTGAGGCTCCTAAAGCCCTATAGAAAATACTATCCGGTTGTTATTGACCTCAGAAGATCTGGTCCGATCCTTGTTAGTGTGTACACACATAAACACATGTAGACACACTATACACACTTCTTGAGTCAGTAAGGAAGTGTAGCAAATAATTCTTATCAAGAATGAAAAGTAAAAAAGCAAAACAGAAACTTTTTAAGTTTAATTTTTATCTGTTATTAAGAAAAAAAAATTGCAGCATTTCAGTATTCAGTCCATTAGCTTTAATTCATCAATGTAAAACATGTCGAGTGTGCTTTAAAAATATATCAAAAGCACCAAAGCTGGAGAAATTTATTCAACCCATTGAAGATTTAGAAACCCCTCTGAAAAAAAAATCAGAATGAAAAGCACAAAACAGAAAAACAAAATAATATTTGAGCTAAAAGTTACTGAGACAGTCATCGATGAATGAGAAAATAATGCTTAAATGAAAAAAAAACAAAGAGTGAAAGGTTTAAAAAATTACATTTTGCTATTTTTGTGCTGAAATGTGAATATTTACCAAAAGAATATATTATTTATTATTTTGGGAAAGAACAAATACTCACTATACTTGTATAAATTCTAAAAGTATTACATATTTGTTACTGATAAATACATTTTTCTTTGTATGTCTAAAAAATACAATAACATCTGTTCATTGACTATCATAGAAAATTACATGTATACTTTATACAGTTTATATCATACAACCCTGATTTAAAAAAAACCTGTGACACTGTAACACATTAATATCACATATTTGATCATTTACTACTTATTTTGACATATACTTAGTTGAAAACAGTACACTAAATAGAATAACAATAAATTAAATGTTTTTCTTATTAACTTAATTTTTTTTGTAAATCAAGACATATTTGATTCATTACACGTACTGACTCCCGTTTATCGACGACATTACAAAAGTTTTGCACCATGCCTAGTAGTACGTCTTTGCTGGAAGCCGAGGAGGGAGAGTCCGAGGTCCCACCGCCGCTAGTGCACGCTTTCGCCGGCATGGGCCTCGAGGAGCACCACGGCACCCAGAGCCAAACCCCCGAACAAAGCGACGACGGCGTCTCCTTCCACCACCACCGTCAGCAGCAGCAGCCGCTCCCCCCGGTGTCTCACTTCAGCCTGATCGGCGCGGTCCTCGACCTGAAGCCGCTGCCGCTCCACCGGCCGCCCTCCGGGGATGAGGCGAGCA
>JAQNCA010000025.1:15845460-15858688 GCA_029783725.1 Acanthurus tractus
GGGTACTTCTTACCTTCTATAGATGGGGCCTGGTCCTGGGCAGCATACAGCATTTCTTTGAATGCCTGATGAGGAAATATGAAAAAAAATTACTGTCTTGTAAATAATAATCCAAGCAACATAATAGACTTTACAGTGGTTTACTTCTGCAAGGTTTTTTAAGTGAATGTCAAGTCAGTAGAGTCCATAGAAACCATAAATACAGACGATTTGTCTATATATAAATGGTGTGACTGTGAGTTAATCCACAAGATAGACAACAAAATGTCACAGTTACTTAAGTCAGTTCCTGATCAGATCAAGTGAAGAAAGTGTTTTACAGTTTACACATCAGCCAAAGTAAGAGGAGATTACATTAAACCACGAACTGGTGGCAACTGTGTTTACAGTAGCTATTAAACAATCTAAAGTCATCTGAGAGCCATTAACCAAACTCTTGTTCTCCATTTAGGTAGATTACAGCAACCACCACACAGCTGTAAACATAACGACATAACATAATGATGCATAAACTCTGGCATTTCCATTATCTCATTTACTTCAACTTACACGAGTTATACAGAGATTTCTAATGCTCTTTATATTCAAAGATCTAAGAATCTATAAGCACAACAGTGTCATATTATTGTTGTCAAATCTGACAGTGACTGCCATGAACAGCAAAGAATGTCCTCTTGCTACCAGTCACTTTTTTCCCTCTTATAGTATATAACCTTCACTTTGAGTTATGATAGTCAGAGTTGCTCTGATTTTAAGTGGTCAAACAATAATAAAAAGAAGATTGTTTCACCCGACTCGACTTTGGTATGAACAAAAAAACACAGCTCTGGAAAAACCTGGAGAAAAGAGGACTTTTGTTCACTCCTAAGTGCTCTTCTTACCAAGATGTAATATTTGTTACTCTCTTTAGTGTCTACTGTAAAGTCTCATCCAGCTGAGGTCACCTCCTCTCCCTGTAGTAGTTTAAGTAAATCAAAGTAACCACCACGCAGCAGCACTCTCATTTACCAAAGCAGATCATAAATTAAGAGGGAAACCCACATAACTAAGACAACTAATGAGGAAAAAATATGTTTGTCTATATTTTATTTTTGAAGAGTTTGGTAGACAATATTACTTTTTTTAAGTATACATCTGTCAAATTACATGGCGTATTTGGAGGAGAGAGACAGGCAGACAGAGCCACTGACAGATAAAAGGCACAGAGAGAGAGAGAGAAAGAGAGAGAGATCGCTGCAGTAGTTAAATGAGGTTGTTTCTCTGCAATGAGATTGATCTTGAAGATAATGGAAACAGACAGATAATTACACTGGTTGATGTGAACATATCAGTGGCAATCAGAAAAATGATTGGAACTGAAGTCTTTTTCTTGATACAGACATCTTTAACTAAACTACCCCGACAAAATGGAACAAAGAACTCCATGAAGCTTTATAAATACTAAATCAATTACATACTGTTTATTACAAGGCTCCCAGCACATATCACTTAAATCTGGACCATATGCTAAACTTCACTGTCATGTTCCAGTCAGAACTCAACTCACTATGTCCTTAAATAAAATCGGTCATCCTAGTCTGACAACCTCTGTGTTTTCTGTCTTATCCAGCAATTATATCAAACTGCTCTATGTCCAGCTTTCTATATGAACTGCTGCTTTTATAACATGGCAGAGAGCATACAGTATGAGTAATCTTGTGTGTGGGCGGAAACCACTCAGAAACTGCTGTACGTTAGTAGCAGCCTGGATTGTTGCTACTTGTAAGTTCCTCTGTGAATTACATGAACAATGAGACTCCGACACTGGAGTCTAACCTGAGAGGTAAACATTTAATTTCTATATTGCATTGTCTCTACCTTTTCTGATGAAGATCACAGGAGGCCTACTGTGAACACACACCATTGGTTTCAAGCCCAGTGTCTGATGATCTCTGGCGATCCCCCCTCCTCAACTAATGGTTGGGAAATAGACATTCAGCATCAGACAGGGAGGCATTGCCATGGCGATGGCAGTGATGGGAAAGGGGGGTGGGGTGGCTCTTTAGGGAACTGGGATAAAACTGCAAGCTTGGCAGTAATCAGAGGTGAAACCTGTAGACAATAACTAAGCCAAGCTTAATGGGGCCTTCAGTATGAATGACCTCACATTAATGTGATGATGATGCATATCCACCAAACCAAACATGTGTGTAACACAAGCACCAGACTTAAGTCACTTTGTCTGGCTGAGGCTTACGCTGCAGAGTGTCCAATCGATTGAACGTTGTCAATGGATCCTTCAAGCTGTGACATGTTGAGGGGACACTAACTGAAATTTTGCTAGGTGGTGAAACCCTTCCTCAAATATGCTTGAGACTCTTATTGCTCTTTTTGAGAAAACCACCAGTGTGCATAATCAGTCTGAAGAGATCTCAGACTCAAATAGAAAATCCAACGATGGATCACTTGAATCCCTAGTTCTGTGTCTGAGTGGATCCTTGCATGTAGAAAGAGGAGTAGAGAGGATAGGAGGAGAGGATGGCGGCAAGGGAGGAGGGGTGCCGAGGGCAGGTCTGGTCGGGGACCAGATGTCCTCCCAGTGGGGGAGGAACGATGAGGTGAGGTTGGAAGGAAGGAGGGAGGTATAGAAAAGGGGGCTCTCAGCAGTTGCCATGCCATGCCTGTTGTATACATAATGTTCATATTGTTGAACATGCTTACAGAACATTACAAAATATATATAGATGTAAGCAATGTTGTATATTTTGTGCATAATTATGTCTATCAAAAAAAGCTCATTGTACTAATTTAGACATTTAAATTGCATCCCTCAGATTACTTAAAGAAAAACAAGGCTTAACCTTAGAACTAATAGCAATCACTCATTGAAATCACACAGGCACCTGTTTTTCATCAACATAATATCACTATGCTAGTTTGAATTGTAAATGTGAATCTCAACATGCGCTCTCCTCCTCCTCCTCATCTGAGCTTACACAAGTGATTAGACTGCAGAGGTAAATGCATAAGTGGCCTTGTTCTCTCGCCTCCACACGTACACACATACCTGCATCTCTCTCTCCTACTCTGTCTGTAAGCCTCTAACATTCTTTACATTTAAGTTATATAACACAAACATGAATTCAACAGTCGCAGAGTAAAATTGTCTAATAAATACTGTAATACAAAAAAGTTTTCTTTAGCATGAAAACCCTCGGAAATGTAGAGATGTTGGCATCAGTTGGAGTTCATACAACCATTTTTTATTGTATTTTTTTACATTCAAGGGTAAGTCTTCCCTTTATCATTTAACCTACAACCTCTACCCTTTGGCAAAAGTCTCTGGAGTCAACTGGACATGCACACCTCCATACCAAACAGCTGTTTAGCATACAGGTTTATAACAACAATCCCACAGGATAAAGCTCACACCTAATTAGTCTATCACTCAACCGTCTTGTCAATGCCTCCATGTTCAAATGAACTGCCTTACTATCTAAAGTCTATTATTTGATGGAACAGTCACTTTGCTGCATCCACCTCATCTGCATAGAAACTGGCTGACCAATCTGAACAGACAGCGCATGGTTTGCGACACAATAGCATGCTCTTAAAAAAAAAAGGAGGAGAGCAAAAACTGGGCACCAGGTTAATTAATCCAACTAGCACAGGAAGGCAAGAATATCACATTGAACCACAGACAATATGGATGTGGGCCGATGTGATATTGCAAAAACCACAGTTACAGTCAGTGTAGAAGTGCTACATTCTTCTGCATGAACTGTGGGTAAAAATGACCTGTGTGGAATGATGTGTCAGTCAGTCACTTAAAAGACAAACAGCTGAATGATAATAAAGCAGCTGTATTGGCTGCAGTGAAAACTGCAGCAAATAATGCAGACTGCAGAACAAACAGGTGAGGGACTGTTCATAATGGCTACCACTGTGTGTAATGATTGAATGTTTAGCTTTTGTCTGTCTCAAAATATCTCTAATTTTTTCTTTAGTGGGGAAGAGTCCATGAACTGAGTGACTCTTCTGTTGCATCACAGCAGCATATCAAGGCTTTGCATTTTTCAGAATGACATTAAAATGGATTTCTGTTTTATCTCAGTTACCCACTTCACTAAAGCCAACTGGATTTACTGCTTGTGCATAGCTTTATTTTTTTCCTTGCTTCTTTGACATGTTCAGAGGGTATAAAAGCACTGAAAAGGATGTCCATCATCTGTAGGTTTGAGATCCCTCTCTGATTTCTCTCTATCACACCCACTCAGGAGGTAATGGTGTTTACAGGGGTCAGTTAAAGACTGAAGGCAGCCAATAACACAAATACACAAAATGCTGCAAAACCTATGAATAATTCAGATTTAAGGAAAAATCTAAATTGTATGGAAGACCTGAGTCCTCTTGTTCTATATAATTTAACAATAACTGCACATGTGACAATAATATATATGTGAAGGCTGATTAACTAGAAAAAAGGTCTTGCTCCATATGAATCACTCAGTGGTTGATTACAGTTGTGTTTACACCAGATCTATTGTTTTGCTTTTAATTTAATGAGATAAGGATTAATTCTAAGCAGGTAAAGACAAAAAATCCTGTTTGCTTACATAAATTAGTTGTTTTAGAACACGGCAAAAAATATTTTGTTAATTTTATTCTGGTAAAAGATTCTGGCAAAAAGCATGCAATCATCTGTACATATTTTTTTTATGTGTCAATTTTGATAGATATGGGAGCAAATATATTGTTAAAATAACATAAGGTTAAAACTTTAATGCCACTACAAGACTGTTATTACCAGCATAACTAAATAGTAACGCTGAACAACAGATTTCAGAGAAAATCTATCATCATCCATCTCAGGTCAGTGAGTGCCGAGCTGAAGACTGAAGGTGTAAAATGGCTGGTATGGCCATGCATCTGTCCCTGGGCTCACTCTGCGTCAGTCTGAGCATACAAAGACCAAATACAGACTGTCCATGTACATTAGTAATCAAGTTATCTTAAATTCTTTAGTACAGTTGAACTCTTTTCAGTGTGTCCACTACACATCTGACACTTTTTTTCTTCTTTAATTATGTTGCCTGAAGATGTTGTCCTTGCACAATGATGACAGGATGGACTGAACCAAATGTCCTCTGTAGCCCTCATCCAACTCGATAATCATATGTAGGGCATGTTTCCAAAATAAAACCAGTGCGGTAAGCTTCTGTTGAGTCTGGGATGTAGGCTGCTGAGGTTGACGAGAACAAGGTCTTTGTCTATAATTCATAGAGCTAAATGGAACGGTGCAGCCTGTCCTGTCACTACATGGCTGCACTAAGCCTCTAAAGATAGAGCCAGCAAAGCAAAGAAGTGGGGTGTGAAAATAAAATACTCCTCAAGTACTGTACACCTCCCAACAAAGACCATGTTTGCAAACAAAGGTTGCGCTAAATCCACAGACATCAGAAACCAGACAGAATACCATTTTAGATAAAGACGTGCAGTTTGATTCCAAGGGACAACCATTCCTGCTTAATATTGAAAAAAATGTGTAGACTAGAGACAGTATTTGTACATTATTTTTCCTAACTCTGCTCAAAATCAAAGAGAATTTAGAATTTTGCATTTTTCCAACAATAATTAACAACAATAATCAAGCCATAATTGATGCCTGACAGGTTCCCCTTTGTCAGTTAGATTGCATCAAGTCATAATTATTAAAGAATAACAAAGATGAAGAAATAAAGAGAGACATTTCTTAGGTAGGATTTTTAAAGAAATCAAAAGTGATTACAATTACATGACTGAGGGGGATATATCAAAATGAAATAAGGAACCAACTGAAAAAATGAAAAAAATTTAATTAAAATAAATTGTCTTCACATTTGTTTCACAAAGAAAAGGCTAAAAATATACATATAGAATCTCAGTGAGTTAATTATACAGTATTCCTAAATATGTATACTATGGATTAAAATAAAGATGAGATTTTTTTAAATTATCCCAGTATGGAAGACATTCGATGGTTCAATAAGTTGTTAATTATTTTAATTTTTAGGTGTTAAAAACTCAGCAAACGGTGATAATAAAAACTGAATGCTCCCTATGGCTCTTAACACCCGCAGTCAATTTCCCCTCCATAAACAAAAGGACATCCCATATCTTTCCCGTGGTTTATTGCTCTCAGGAGAAGCTATCCTAAATCTGATAGATTTAAAAAATAATAAATGTTTCAAAAAGCTTGGATTTTTTTACATAGTCAACAATGACTCTTATCTTTCACTTTTTCTTTCAAAAAGCACACATTAAATGAGTTTCGGCCATGCCTAAATTCAAAAGGCGTCTATTTCAAATACAAGATCATTTTCACTTTACCTCATACTGAAGATACTGTTTCCTCCACTCTGGAGTGATATGGGACGAAAGATGTTCCGCGAATTTCATTTTGCCGGAACAAGTGTCCCCTCAAACCTCCGTTAAATCCGAGAGCTTCTGTCCCCTTCTCCGTCAACGCGACTTTTGTTATTTCAGTCAACTTGCTTGCTCAACATGCGGTGCGTCAGCCCGGTGCGCTCCGCTGCTTTTCACTCCACTTCAGGCTCGTCCCGGTCAGTGCACTCCGAGCAGATCCCGTCCCACATACTACTTAACGGGAGGGACGGCAACGGCGGCGGCTTCTTTTTAACAGGTGGTCGGGCGGTAGATTAACGGAGCCGGTGAGAGTGGCTCAGTGACTTTGCTCCGTCCCTCCCTTGGCTGGTCTAGGGACACTGCGGTCCGCCATCGCATTGAGCCACAGCGACGTGGTTGCGTCAGCAGAGCGCGCAGTGGCACCGGGCGTTCTTGGGACCTCCTGTTAAAACTAGTTGGCAGTGCTGTCAGGAAGCCCCTCACCTCCTACATGGATAATTCACACCGTTGCACTTGTTTCCTGCGGCTTTTTGTCTCATAGTGGCTCTTGGAAGGCTTTTTGTTGTTGCTGATCCGTTTCTGCGATAAAAGGGGGGAAATGAACACTTTAATAAAGAAATACATCCTCTGATAACTTAAAACTTACATCCGCGTTTTGTTACCTGTTCAAACAGCTAGTAGCGCAAAGTTCTTACAAAAATCAGATCATTAGCTTACTTGAAATTTACTTTTAAACATTATGATTTCTGCAAAGGAATAATAGAGCTATGGATTAACAGACTTTTCCCCTGAGCCCCCCTGCTTATTTCTATTTATCTTAGCGAATTTTAGTTAGGCTACTTGGATACTTGTTTTAATACAGAAGCCATCATTTGTACTCTAGAGAAGCACAGGGCTTTAAGAGGAGAGGATAATAGGCTACCATAAGATGGGCCTAGGTCAAAAGGTTCACATTATGTTGTCCATAGTTCTTAGTTTCCTACACTGAGGGCTAATCTAATTGAAAGTAATGTCAGTAAAATCACAGACACTTCTAAAAGCCAATACTGGTACTCCGTTTGTTCGGTTTAAAAAAAAAGTTGTTTTTTTTCCAAAAAAGAATCTCGAGAGCGTTTCGAACAAACGCACGGTGTAGGTAGCGGATGATAATTTATTCAATAGCAGCATCTGCTGGACGAACTGCGCCAATGCTTTTCGCCGGCAATGCCTTTAAGTTGCCACAGTGGCTCCATGACAGGGTACAAGCCCAACTGTCAAATAGGCAAAAGTGTTCGGTTAACCACTGCAGCTTAATTTTTGGGATTGATATTGGTCAAATCGTAAAGAGAAGTTACTAAACATGTGCTGGCCAAACGGCAGGCAATTAAAGCCCTAATTATATTTACCCGCGTTAGTATGTTGTAGACTGAGGCCATTAACCATGTAACTAAGGTCAATGCATCTTAAATAATTATAAGGCTAGTTCAGCTAACGCTAATTTGCAAGATGAAGGTCATACAATTTACATGGCTACGAAAAACTGCCATGTTGACATAAAAAATATGAACATTTCATATTTAAAAAGAGATAAATGATATAGTTTTCACCAGTTAAAAGAATTAGTCGCCCACCTGTTAGCCATTTTAGTTATGTGTTAGCTATTGCCGCTAGCACTAGCCTGAACTTTGCTTTTAACTGTTAGTTAACTGTCAGTTAACCAAGCGTTATTCGTGTTCCTTTTAACCGAATAGTTACCATGCACACGGTACAAAACATAAACACCCCAAAACGATTTTCTTTTAATTATAGACTTGTTATGTACTTAAAAAACATATTAATACTGAAACAAAACGACCATTTACCGTTTTCTTACTCTTCTGTGTTGTTGTTTCTGGCGTGGTTTTCTCACCGTGGAACACAGAGAAACCCAGACACACAACCGGAACCTTTCTTCTCTATCAGCAAGTGTTGCCGGTGCTTTCAAATCACAGTACCAGAGACGGACCAACGGTGGAAACATATCCGACTGTCGCGGATCCTTCACGATAAAGAATTATAAAAATAAGAAAGTCAAGTCGCTGCTGAAGTACATGACAAATACATAATTCCGGTAGTTACTCCCCGTTCGTCTTTAACGGTTTACAGACGGATTCAAGACGCGCGTCTACTCCAAATAACGGTACGTCAACGTTATAAACAATAATAACAATGGCTTCTGGGTCGCCGTCGTCCTCTCCGGACACTGCGACGGGCTCAGGTACAGACCCAGCCCGGCCCGACACAGGGGAGCCCCTCGGAGGAGCAGGCTCAGACTCGGACTCAGACCTAGGTTTGGGTAAATTTGACTGCAGCGCCATGGAAATGGGAGACCGGCTAGAGGGAGAAGAGCTGGAGCGGGAGTTTGAGTCCGCAGCCGACCGCGTACGAGATCTGATTCAGACCGCCAGCAGGGACCAGCTGCTGTACCTGTATGCCCGCTATAAACAGGTAAGTGTCGGATTAAGTGGCAAGGTAGATGTGCGGGTCAAATAATCCTCGAAATACTGGCACCATGTGGCTATATATAAAAGTCTCATACTTAATCCTCAACATCATTTTGTAATCTCTGTAATGAGGTTTGGCTAACACTGATTCATCTAAATAAACTGGATTTTTCTTCTCAGGCCAAAGTGGGAAAGTGCAATACACCAAAGCCTGGTTTCTTTGACTTTGAAGGACAGAGAAAATGGTATGTAGCATTTATTTGGATGCAATTTTTGGTTGATGTATTAGTGTGGATAAGTATGTGAAATATTACAGGAATGCAGTTAGGAATTTGTGATGATGTAGTTTAAAAGGTGTGACTGAGCACTTTTTCTATGCACACCGCACATGCCCATGCCTACATCTGTATGCATGCAACATGAAAGCTGTCTCATTCTGTTTTAAACCAATTCAATAGTCCCTCTGAAACCAAAATCCATTAATTATAATAGTCATTACAAATTCAGTAGAGACTAGTAACAAACCCTTAAAATCTGTTATTTGTCTGATTATATTAGTTGTATTAAAATGTCTTGCCCATCTATGCAGAGTTTGTACAATGCTTTTGAAAATGCACACCTACAGTTCACAACTGTAGGTTATCATGGAGGTGACATTTATGTTGTTATTACAGGCAAGCCTGGAAGCAGCTGGGAGACATGGAGGCAGAGCAGGCGATGCAAGAGTACATTTCCTGTGTCAATATTTTAGACCCTGAAGGCAGCACAAAGGTAATGGGGACATCTGTGAGAAGTCAAGGCAATTCCCAACACTAATCTTAATCCTCACCCACTGTGCATAGTAAACTGGACAATACAATTTAAGGTCATTCTGAATCATAATATGGATTCCAAAACAAGCAAACAAGCACTGAGTAAATCAGTGTAATAAATATATACAGACCTCTTGTAAGAGAAGGGACGGGGAGGTTTCTTACACAGCACAGATGGTAAAAAAGATGCAGATTTGGTCAAATAAACACTTATTTTGTTTGTGGTGCTAATTTTGTCCTGCTTAAAGGTAATTATCAATATAGTTTTTCACTAGTGATGATACTGAACCGAATGTTAAATTCAGCTATTGAAAGAGTATTGTCTGAAAGCCTCTACCACTTCTCTGTAAATAAAGATAACAAAATTTGGCTAAATGTCAAATCCTGCTCACCTGGTACTTAATGTTTGCCAAAGCTAAACTTCAGAGAAATTTTAAATCAACCTCAGCATTTCAACTTAGTCCTGCATCTGCATTTCGTTAAGATGAAAAGGATGACAAATATAGAAATATCCAGTTTCGTGGCTACCTTTTAAAGATGCAGTGCACTTTTATGCCAGTAGAGGTCAGTATTAGTCTCATTTTGCCCAAGGCCTGTTTTGGGGTTCCTTTTCAGTACATGCAGCATGAAAAATACATGAGGAGATTATGTTTTTCTACTCAATAGCTGGCATTTTGGGATATGAATAATGAAATTAAAATTGTCTTAGTATTGTCGTTGAGCTGTGTGTGTGATGACATAAGAAAGACTATCGTTACACTCCTGGGTCATGTCCTCTTTCTACTGTATAGACAGGATACTTGTGTTGCCATGGACAAGCTATCCTCTGGGACGGCAGCAGAAGCATTCACCTACAACAACTTTGTACTGTATGCTTAGTTGGGAAAGCAAATATGAACACTAAGAACAAACCTGTTGTGTGTGATCCTCACACCCAAATGTTTGTTGAGTAACAAAAAAACAAAATAAAATAAAGCAAGAACAGAAGCTGGACTGAAATTAATTTAAAAAAAAGGATTGTCTGATGTTTTAGTGCTCTGTAGTGGTCTTTAGGCTTTAATATTTAGAAGTAGATATTAATAATAACTATTACAAAGTGCCTGCCACATCCAGTTTAATCCAGTCACATGTCCTGTAAGACCAAATGCAACATCTGACATTTTCTGCTTGTCCTCTAGTTTCCCTTACATCTTTATTACTGCACTTTCTCCTTTTTTCTCCTTGTTTTCCATTCTTATGCCACCTGCTTTTCCTCTATTTATCTGTCCCCCACCCACCTTTTTTTCTTTAATCCTTTCACTCTTTCATTACCCTTTTTCCCCTCCTTTCATATTTATGTCTCTTTAATAGAGTCACTGTCAACCTCATGTCCAATCCTGACACCCTCTTTTCTCTTCAGCCATGATAAGGGCCAGTACTCGCTGACTCTGCCCCAGAGCTGCACAATGCCCAGATAAAGCTCGGCAGAGCAACCAGCAAATGCACAAATGCCCTCCTAAAAAGAAGATGATTGTATTAGCGTTAACAAAGCACCATAGCATGGCAGCGTCTATTCTTTTGCAAGCACAGTCAAATGGTGTAAGTAGTAGTGCATAGACAGAGAAGCAGAGTGGAGAATAATAGGCAGAATTTGACCTCTGTTCCTGCCACAATTGTTGAGCAGACACCAGCTTTATATTACATTATCCTGCAGAGGAGCAGGGCCAGTGCATCAGCGAATATTCTGAGTTTCTGAAGTGAATTAGGTTGTCCCCAAAAGTGCACGCACAGTTGTTTTGCTTCGCTTGACATGTTCTCTCCCACTCTCGCTATTTTCTGAAATCAGATTTGTGTGGGTTTCTTTTGTGAGTTGAGGTTGGTCAGCGAAGAATGGGCTGGGCAATAAAGTCTTGACTGGGCTGGATGTTATATAGAATTCCATGAAAGACGCAGAAGATTAACAAGGGTCACAAATTAAGATGCTATATATTTTATATTGGCCTTGTGCATGTTGTTGGACATTTATTACCTATGAGGTCATTGACTGAAGCTGCAAAGACTTTTTTTAAAGTTACACTTTTTGAATTTCATCTGTGTAAAGCTTTGTGAAGTCTATAGGTGAAAAGCTATAGGTGCAGTCATTCATGGTAAATAGGTAAACCCAACCCTTTTGTTTTGTATTGAGCACACAAAACAAAAAGGGCAGTACCTCTGTCCACATGCGATAGCAACATAGGCTGCAGAACTAAGCCAAGCTAGACTGAGCTGTTGTTTGACACAAGCCATCTTTGAACAAGAAGTGGGTATTTTTAACAGTGGCCAACATCTGTATGGTGTCATGTTTTATTTTTATCTGTGGATAAGGTGAATGTTGTTTGTAAATGTGAGTCTGTCTTTGGTTTGACAGGAACGACGAGGAGCAGAAAGAAGAACAGGCTTTGGAGGAGCAGCAGTCAGCTCTCTGTACCAGGAGGAAATGATCAGGTATTTACAGCAGAAGTAACACAAACATGCACTCGCGTGTGCAGGAATAGACAACCATACATACACAGTATACATACCATTTAAACCACCATCATAAGCTGCTTCTTACATTCATTGTGCCAGTAAAGACAACAGAATCATGAAGAGTCACTTTTTATTGTTGACTCCATCTTACACACACACACATTATTTAAGTCAGTGTCTTTAGTTTCTATTTTCAGAAGACAAAGCATCTAAGCGCATTTCCCAGTCCTTGAGGGTGCTGAAACAGACTCAGCTTTTTTTCCTCCAGCTGTGAATCACCACTTATGTAGTGCTGAGGTCAACTCCATCTGAATCTGGCATTGTTAACCACTGGTCTTGATGCTGTATTTGATTATACTCAACAGAGCGTAACTGCAGTTAGGGCCCCAAGACGTCATATAGTTATGATTTATGTTAATGAAATATATTCTCCATCTACTGCTGCCTGGCAGACTTACTCAAGCTTAAAAACCTCATCTTCATTTCAATGTAAAAAAAAAAAAAGATCTTTTGGAGATGAAAATGAGATGTGTGAATCCTGCAGGTTTTCCTCCTAAATGTATGTGATTAGTATGCACAGTCTTGGGAAGATGCGGCCAGAGTCCCCCACCTTTTTTAATTACGTTACGATTCGGGGGGGTACTTTGGGGGGCGGGGAGGGAGGTGAGGAAGACACGCTGGGACCGACAGAGGAGGGCAGGTACAGCAGGTTTCCCAGAGCGATGCTCCCCTTGGTGATACCCAGTAGCAACAGTGCCCCGTGGGAAACCAGCAAGGAGGAAATCATTAACATGGCACATATACACACACTTATGCACGTGTGCATGCATAAACATACAGTTGGCGCTATATGTCAACGCAATTGCATCCGAATCCATGCATAACCTGCTGGAACTGTCTCACTCACTGCTCTGCTGCTTTTCAATTTCCTCATTCTCACCCACCCACACACAAGCACAGACCCACTCCATATTAAACAGCTAAGCACCTGTTAACCAGACAGAGAGTTAATTGCATTGCTCACTGCTCGTCTCGATCCGTGTGTTTGTGTGTGTGTTTATGTGTATGTGCATGTGTGCGTGT
>JAQNCA010000025.1:15929351-15941877 GCA_029783725.1 Acanthurus tractus
CTCTCTTTCTCTTTCTCCCTCTCTCACACACACGCGCGCACACACACACGCGCGCACACATGCGCACACACACACACGCGCACACACACACACACGCGCACACACACACACGCACACACACACACACACACACACACACACACACAAACTTACACAGGCATACTCTGCTCTCCCAGGATCAATCAGACATTCTGTGATGATGGGATGCCATCTGTCGCTGTGTGCGGCTGGGGCTTGTTTGGCAGGTGAAGCTAGAAAAGCAATGGCATTGTTTTCATGCAAGAAATTAAAAAACCTCCCCTCTGTACAGTGATGGAGATGAGGGGGGTTGGAAGGGGAGAGATGGGGGGTGAATAAATAAATCAGCAATAAATCATTTCCTTTTTGCATTTGTCAACTAAAAGAGTCCTCTTTGCATGCCAAGTTATTGAAACAGCCAAACAAAGCGGCAGAAACAGCAGATGAATTTGCAGGGTGAGAAATGATCAGCATCGCTTTATGATAGTGAATAATGGGAGCGATTTTGATGCTCTGATCCCATTAAGAGGCCAGATGTTTAAAAGTATTCTCATGAATAGGGTTCAGATAATGAGCACATGAGGATGGTTTTCAGGAGAAAGCAAAGTTGTCGTGTGTGGAAAAATAACAACCAAGGGGGATTAAACTCTGTGTATTTCCTGTAAGTCAGTCTATATTCTAAATGTTCCTAATAGTGAAGGAGTATTAGTTCTTCAAACTAAATCAGGTGTTTACTCTTAAAGTTAATAATAATGTTCAACATCTAGTAATTCAAGCTTTTGTGTGGAAGTTAAAAATGCAGCCTCTTGCATTTAATGTCATCAGAGAACAAACAATTGTATGCTGACTGGTGTTTGCAAGAACAAGCTGCAAGGAAAAACACACACAGAACAGTAACAACATTGTTTTTTTCACTGTGCACCAATGTCTTACACAACACAGATAACAATCAGCGATTCTTAAGTCGAATGCATTGTTACATCCTGTAGGAGGTGGTGCTTGTTACTGGTTGACTCAACAATAAACTGGTCTTTTCTATTTGAATGTTTACAGTGTGGGTTTGTCAAGCCAGCTAGTGCAGGAAAAACAATCTTCAGCCAAAATCTGCATGGGCTTTAAAATCATTCTCCACTGCCCCTCATAAGTTTTTTAATGCCAAAGAACAATAAAAACTCTGTATTTTTTCAAGTTCTGTTGTATCATTTTGAACACACACATAACACAACCCTTTGCTACATTGTCCTTGAATTGCCTCCGAGAATGCAGGAGAGTCCTGCACACCCATACAGGTGTTTTCTTTTATTCTGACACACACAAAACTGTGAGCACACGCCCATGCAGTCATCGGATGTGATAATGGGGAGAGACACCCAAGTAGGCGGACCCTGAGTGTGTATGGTCTTTTAAATAAAGTAAAAAAGTTAAAAACGAAAAAGGAATCATCTCCTTGTCCCAGATTATTCCCAATCAATGGATTAAAGAAAAACCCAACAGCAGTTTTCAAGTATGAAATGTAAGTAATGAGCTGAACAAGTAAGGCATATCCACATCAATTTCTGCCCATATTTGCTAATATTTTTGTTTTATTTAGAGGAGCAGTAAAGCTGTCAAACATTGTCAGGTTGATAATACTGTAAATATATATGCACAACACAAGTATTTATGTAGGGAAAGTTAAAGACTACACAGATACTCACACTTTGAGTTTGGTAAAGTTGCCTCCTGGATAGTAAAGGTAGCAGGATGGAAACTCAGTCACTCCCAGTCTGTTTACAAGACCATCCTCAGTGTTCAGGACCCTCCGCACTGCAACATTCTCAAATTGTAACAGGTCCAGGGTCACCTGAAGAGAGCACAGCACACACACCCACACACAAGATTTTAGGCATATCATACTTCAAAACTTAATATATGTACGGTGAGTTCAATCAAAGACCATATAGATAATGGATTTATCTACTACCAAATATTACATTACAAGCTTACTTTCCACTTCAAGTAAAAACAGCAACAGTAGAGTATTGCTAGTTATACAGTGCCACACAGTAGGCAAGAAACTCCTGCTGCCCAGAAAAGAAACAACAATCTCGAGAAGAGAAAAGCACAAAGCTTAGGCTGCTGCAAATGTGTCACCTCTCGGCCGATGTAGGATTGAGTGTCCTCAAAGATCAGAGCCAGGTGTTGAACATTGTTGGTCTGAAAGAAGCTGTCAATCTCTGCTTGGCTGGAAAGAGAGGAGCAGAAGAAAACACTTAAGACCGAAACCCCACAGACACCTTACACTAAGACTTCAGGAAACTCCAAAACACCATCAATAACTATAAAAGGGTTAAACCATTCATCCAGTAGAGATCAAAAGAAGGAATCAAACAAGTGTAGAACTTCATTGACATTTTTTATACTAAAAAGAAGAAAAAAGTAAAATCCTAAATTAAATTGAGAAGGCTTTATCTCATTTGGATAGGCTTTTTTCTGATTTTTGAGTTAATTTGGCTCTTCTTATTTCCCCCATGAGGCCTTTTTTTATCTGAAGAGCACCCACAATCATAAATATTAAAATACTTGAACCGCAGTGAGATATTTGCTTTCACGTATATTACTTCCACTTGAAAATGTTCTTTGCTTACAGAACAGTTGTAATTCGTATTTTTTGTCATGAAAAAAGAAAACACCATAGTTCAAGTAAACTTTTATTAACATTATGACAAAAAGAAAAGAACTAAAAGTAAGACTAAAAGAGAAGCTTGACTTCCCACTATCTGTATGCAGTGCCATTGTCTGAATACATGCAAGGCAGTGTGTGGGTTACAATGTGGAGTCACTACTATTCAATCCCTATTGTATTAATAATCATGGGCTGAAAATTTAAGACAAAAGTGATAAACTGACTGACACATCCACAATTTCCTTCTAGACTACAAAACAGCATTTGTGTCTGTGTGTTTACCTAGCAGGCTCCAGTGGGGGGCAGGCTGGAGGCCAGGGCTCTTCATGGGTTTCCAGTTTGTCTATGATCCTGTGACGTAGCCCTCGAACATCACGAGGAAAACCTGGGAGGTCAAAGAGTATCAAGAGACATTATACACAGCTGTTATTTCTCATGAAGGACTACTCTTTAATAAATTGCACAAGCAGCCACCTCAGAGTGTATACAAACAACAATGAACTGCAAAATTACTTAAATATCTACACACTGTTACATCTACACACTCGTAAAAATAAAATTAATAAATCAGAAAAAGGTTAATCATCAGTTTCATGATAAAGTAATAACACTATGCTCAGTATGCATTCCTACTCTGACATTATTGACAGAAACTGCGCATTCTCTTTCTTTTTATTGGCCTGAATTGCTTCAGTGAGTGCAGTAGTACCTTTAAGAGACTGTCCTTTAGAGCCAGCCTTGGAATAAGCATGAAAGAACTGTGAAGTGAAAGAAAGAGAAGGTTGTGGTTACTAAGGAAGAGAAAGAGAGAAGTGAGATAAGATTAGACAACTCTCACACGGCCATGAGAGCAGCAAAGCAATGTTGTGTAACATTCGGTGGGTGGGGGGCTGGGTTTCTGGCTGGGGGCAGCTTTCCACTGTGCCCACCTTGAACCTTAAGTCTTTCCTGGCTAAAATGAGTTGCAGATGTTGAAGCGTGTTCAAACAGAAGGAGCTTTTGTTTCGCTGCCTTTCACTGGATGACAGGGAGGAGGACTGAGAGCAGAGTCTTCAGCACATGCGACTGCTGACTAATCAGATACGCTACAAATACAAATGCAGATGTATGAAGCTGGAGTGTATCTGCAGTGTGGTTGCTGATCAGGCGAAAGATACCAGCGGTCAAAAAAAGGCTGTTGCATTTACATTGTCTTACCAAATCTGCCATGTCCTCATCCAGAGCTTAAAAAATCATAGATAAACCACTTAAAATAGAATTGCTCCAGAAAGTTATTTTTTGTTTACAGAATTTACGCGATTGATAGAAATTAAATTGCTAGCACATTCAGGGAATGGAAACACTGTTGAACAGCTGGTGGAATGCCAGGGAGTATTCATAGTGGCTTCAGGGGTATGAAAAATATTCAGACTATTTTAAGAAAGTAAGAAGTGAAAAAAAAAGAGAAGTAAGAAAAGCAACAAAAAATACATTTTTCTTGAGATGTCCTTGCAAACAAGTCCTTGCAAACAAGCATTTTTATTTAAAACAAAAAGTTTGCATGGATTACATGTTACGTTAATTTGAATCAAGCATACAGTGTCTGTGATACAAGGCTGCCCTCAAGCATTTTCAAGCAAAACTGTTAGCATTCCTGATTTTATGATCAGCTCAGAAGATGCAGTATGGAACTGTTGGGATTAGTATGCAGCTTGTGTACTACAAATGTTTTCTTTCATTCAAGTCACAGAATTAAAGATAAAAGTAATCAATAAGGTTTTTAAAAGGACCAGGATGTAGGATTTAAAGGCATTTAGAAGTAAAGTTGCAGACTGTAACCAACTGAATACCCCTGCCTCCCCCTCCCCTTCTAAGCATGGAACATGGTGGACTCTGTGGAAGATCGCCTGCTCCCTCTGTAGGTAAACAGGGCTCATTCTATATTTATATAAATAAAAATATTCTTGTATCAGGATATTTTACACTAGTGGACACATACAAACTGTCATATTCTTCCAACAGATCTACGTAAATCCTACATACTGGACCCTTAGGTTGTTAAAGTTAAGCTAATTACTTGGTTAATTCTCTATTAGATAAAATTAGCTTCAGACTTGCTTTGAAACCTTCTTGCATTTTAAGTCTCTAGAGTTTACAACAGTAAACAAAGTGGAACACATTCATCATTGCCTGATCACACCCATCCCTGATCATCATCAGCCTTCATAAAAGAAGGAAGAACATTACGTTGGCCTGTGTATAAGCACTTTACACACTATAATATACCTTTATTGAAGGATACCCTGTGATGCCGAATCCAACGCAGACCTTCCTGTTCATCTCTTCTGCGCAGTCTATAGCTGCCAGGTCCACGGCTGGCTTCCATTCTGACATCAAACAGAGGGAGAGAGAGCCATAGTAAATATTTAGCGTCCTGTCCACTGAAATCTGTAAGGTCAACTGACACTGGATGGGGTCCTGTGTTGTCCTTGTGTCGTGTGTGCCAACATGCCTTTCAGTATATCAATACACAAAAAGAGCCCAATATCAGGAAACAAAACATCCTGTATATTGAATAGGCGTCCTTATTTTTCCCCTCTTTTCTCATTGCTGTTTATCATAACATATACTGTCTGTCAGTGATGGGCTTGAGCAGATAGTTTCTGTTAAATTTAATTTTAATGTAATCAACAGGTCTATCATAGCTAAAAGACATCCACCAACTGAGGTTTATCGTAATATTCTCTGAATGTAATTCTAATCTCCAAATGTCCACCTTCTTGTCTCCAAAGGCATTTGATAGCACACCAAGAGGTCATTTGGCACTGTTGACTGTGTGGAAGAGTGAAACACAGGACTGAAATACCCCATGACTATGTCAGGCCTCATCAGAAACTCTGCCCCTGCCTATCATACTAATTATATTTATTCTCATGGCTGTGTGATATTTTTTTTGGCTCGTTAGACACAGAAACAGTTGGAGGATGTGGTAAGGCCACAGTGGTGAGCAGAATAAAAACACATTCATTAGATCACATGCTCTAATTAACAGAATGAAACAACAGCTTAGTGCTCTCGCTGTTTCCATGCAGATGATAAAAGTTACATGGAATTGTCACCTTGGCAACGTTAAAGCTACAGTCCTGCCATACAGGTTGAATTAAACAAGGTAGAAAAACTGATAATGGCTTATAAACAGAGTAAATTGTAATTTATTAAACTTCACTTTCATTGCAAACACCTGCAGTTCAATGGTTTGGTCCGTTCCTACCTTTGATGTCTCTGGTTAGAGTTTTGTAAACCGGAGAAAAGGCTACGCAGTGTCCGCACCATGAAGCATAAAACTCCGCAACTATAGCAGCTGTGGAGTTTATCAAAACCGACTCCACATTTTCCGGAGTAAGCAAGATGACTTGGTCAGAAGCGGAATACAGTCCAGCCTCCGCGGCAGAGGGAAAAAGGAGACAAAAACACAACAAGAGTCTAACAGCTGTTAATTCAACAGAATATATTCGTATATCTCCGGCAAATCGAGACGTGGCACGGCCGCAGCGCCGCGCCATCTTCCCCGTCCGAGCTGCTGCCGCTAACCGTCGGTCTGAACGCGGCGAGTTTCCACCTCCGAGTCCGAAAACTTCTCACAACTTTTTCTCCCTCTCTTTTTCCTGGCCAACAGGCTTCATCTTGGGTCCTCCCCCTACCATGCCCCAGTCGCCTCACTAAAACTCCACTCACAACTATTAAAGCGTCTGCCTTCACAAGCATCCATATCTGACTATAACTCGCGCTGATGTGATCCGCAATGACAATCAGGCGGTTTTAAGTGACGCGCGAGGACAAAACGTATGGCTCATTTTTGCCCCTTCACGGCTCTCATACAAGAAATAACCGTGAATGACCGAAGATATGTCTGTTGTACTTATATTATTTAACATACAAATGATTTGTTTAGCGCAGCAGTTTCATTCCTGACTTTGACCGGTCTATTATTTTGACAAACAGTAAAACAAACTTTTAGTCGAAGTCCACTTTATGTGTTTTTCTCTCTTCCTGAGAATGAATAAGTTGAAATATCCGCAAAAAAAACCAAACAAACATGTAAATGAACTTTGAGGTTGTCATGTGTGTTCGTCAAAATACAAGCTTTGTTTATTCTTTTAGTTTCTCCTGGAAAATTACTAAAATTCCAATTTCTATTTTTGTATAAACTAGAGATATGGTACAAACAGAACGCCAAAATAATTAAAGTTTCAACTTGTACATTTAAATATTTTCTCTAACCAGTATTTCTAGCACAGTATAGGATTGTTTTGTGACTCATTATTTATGTAAACAAAGCGTTGCCTTATTTAACCTGGACTTTCCAATAACAGACCGTCCAATCGGGAACTTTACCAGAATTTCAGAAACACTGAGCTGATGAACCTCAATTTTCCCAGCACAACCCCAATCACCTAAAACTTTAGTACAAATTTCTTTGTATTTAAGAATAAATAAATAAATAAAAATACAAACAAAAGTATTTGAGTTGTAAGGACATCCTCTGTAAATTTCCTCGCATGTCATTTAACAGTTTTTCCTTTTCTAAATATTGTTATATTGCAAGACTTTTAGACAAAAAAAATAAATACACGTCCAAACATGTGAAAAGTGTGTCACTCTGGTTTCTTCAGTAGTCCTTACAGCTCTGCAGTACATAACACAGCGTAGCAAGCTTCAGTCCTCACATATTTTAAAATGGTATCATGTAGTTTTCTTTCCCGAACATTTGGATACATAAAGTATATGGCCTTTTATGCGACCTGACACACTGTTGAACTCTAACAACTACATCCAGTCACGTGATCCCTTATATTATCTACGTTCAGTCACACACCTGGACATTTAGAGAATATTCCTTGGCCTGTTGTCAGGTGAACATTTCAAGTCATTTCAAGCTGAATTCCTTTAGAAACAATGAAAGCTTTATTTACAATTTCAAAGTCCATTTAGTTAACAAATATATACTATGCACATATTTGCAAACAGTGTTTATTTTACAACAATCAGGTTACAGTAACAGTGGGTCAGATTGGATATACAGTATATTTACACCCCTAAAAGAATTGTACAAGTCTTCAAGTACACTTAGTGTGCACTCACTGCACATTATTATAAATATTCATAAACAATTCAAAAGATGCGTAGGGAAATCTAGTATGAGTTCATCTGAAAAATCCAATCTTTTGTGCCAATTCAGTTATTCAGATCAACTCCATCCTAAACCAAACAGCTTCACGCTTGTTGAGAGGTTTATCTAATTTACACACTACAGCAGAAGTCTAAGCTGTTTGGTCCACACATATACTTATATAGCAGTGCATAAGACCAAGTACTGCATAGTTACAGAGGGGAACTTAACTTCCTCCCACATACAATCAATTCAATCAAGAGGACAATCGCAGAGGGTTTGCAAAAAAATCCTTGTAGAAAGGTTTTCAATACTTACAAGTCATGTCAATATTACAGTTACATATGCCTACAGACCAGACATACAAATTATACAGCATTAAGAGGTTGTTGTCCAATATTTTTGGTCTTTTCTACATAATAAATTTAGAGTTTAAACACACACTTAAGCGACTTTTAGAACATTAATGGTAGAAAAAGGACTAGCTACTCAGTTTAAGGTCACTTTAGCTTAAAACAGTCAGCGAACATTAATGAGCGCTGTCACACATGCCACAATGAGTTTGTTGGATCAAAACAGCGTTGACAGTGAGGACCAAAGTAAGCCCTTGGATACAGTCCTAAATGCTCAGCCTCATCAGCTCTGTGACTCACACTGTGCAACTTGTGGGCTGGAGCCACTGTGTACGTGCAGAGTGTCCATAAACTAGTTCCGGATACAGTTCATCAATAAAATGACTCAGCTATGTCTACATGCACTGATTCAGGGGTGACGTGGACAAGAAGTGGGTGACATTTTGAAAGAGTTATTGAGTGATTATGTCAGCATTACAAACACTTCCCGGGGCTGAGGCACAGGAAAATTAGAAGGGTTTAAAAACTTCTTTAACTATGCTTTGATACAGAAAGATTGCTAAGGCAGAAATTGAAGAGTTGGCAAAACTGTTTCAAAGAATGAGCAGTCATTCAAGGATTGCTAACAAAATGGTAGAATACAGCAGTTGAATTCAAAGACATTCAAAGAAAATAGGTCCAGAGGATGTTGAGACACCAACAAAGTTTGTTATAAATATATAACTTAACTTAAGGAGGCACTTGAACTGAATGTTGAAAAAGACCTCTGTTGTTTAACAACATTGCCGAGCTACATTCTGATGGCTGGTTTGAACTTGCTCCTGCTGCAAAGCCAAATGTTTCACAGCAGCCAGTTGAGCATATAACCATGCCTCTACAGGATGAGATGTTTTTTGGAGCAAATGTTCAGCCAGCAACTTTGCAAGGGCAAACTGGAAGGGACAAAAGAACAACAGGTTTTGTAAGGTCGTAAAAACTAAACAGACTGTAGGATGTGTAAGGCTCAAATCCAGCATTTCAGTACTGTCCTGTATTTTGATTCTTAAGTATCAAGTCACTACTGCCAGTCTTTTGTGTCCCACTTGCATTCTGTGTACTCAGTCTGTGTTTGGAATATTGTGCTTGGGCTCCAAATGTTTACCTAATAACACAAATTTTTGAACACAGCATTGATGGACATGTTTGTCGCCAAGTGCTAACCCACATATACTCTATGCTTCAAAATATTAACATATGATACAAGAGTGGGACACAGTGATTGAGTTGACCAACTGGACAGTTGTGGCCACAATAAAAGTTATACAGAAATGTTTCAATTAATTATTAACACTACAATGTATAAATATTCCCCCCATATTCCTTTTCTTGTTTCAATAGCATTCTTTTAACCTCCTACATAATATATTCCCACTTTCACATTCACATTTCTGTTTGTGCTTTTTACAATTTCATTAGATGTTAAAATCTGCTCTGTTTGTTGACAAGATCATTTACAATTTCAAATGTTCCTTACTTGTCTATTCAAACACTATCAAACAATAAATAATAAAAATATAGAGGCAAAATGATCTCAGTGATGTTCCAAGGCAGCGCAGTCAGACAATATTTGATCAGTGACAAATTCATGTAGCTCTCCTGCACACTGCATTTTAAATTTAACAATGTTCATAAAGTGCTGACTCCCAGCCTTAAGGATGTTTTTCAAGATGTTCATTTCCATATTCGTTGAAAAGTGCTGGATTTTTCTTAACCTAGTCTCTCAATTTTTAAGGCCAAACACTGACTGGCTGAGTTAGTTACCTAACTTCCGTCTAATGGAACATGTTTCATATCTACTAAAGACTGGACTGCTGTTACAAAGCACCAGAGACAAGCAAGAAGTTAAGATGGCTTCAACGTCAGCTGGTCACAGACTTCAGTTTAACCATTGTCATTGTTAAATTTCAATGTGCTGGATGAAAAGCCAAAACAATGACATGTCACTGTCAAATCACTTATTGACTACACTGTATATTCTTTATCTGCTACTCTGTCACAACTTTGAATCTATATATAAATATTTACTTTACGATTACAGTCCCATTTGGAACTATCAACTTAGCAGCATCAATGGACTTGTAATGCTAACAAATGATGCAGTCCATCCAATTGAAACATCTATTCATTCTCCAACTGGCTTTTACAAAAAGGACCAGTTCAAGAGGTGAGAACTGAGACTACATGGTGTTAAGGTTTAAGAAGGCTGGATTGCTCAAGAGGTGTTCTGTGTATAGAACAAAGAGTATAACATTATACTTAGCTGACAGAAATTCAGCAAATTAATGTCACAGAAATAAGTAGGAATTGTTTAGCTGAGAGGTAATGCTGGAACTGAAGGCATCTGAGGGTTGCTGTTGGCACATCAGCTGGTGGAAGACTGAGTAGTGGTAGGTTGGCTGGAGTTCACTGGGGTCAGGAAAGGCTGGGATTGAGCTAGAGGTTGTAGTTTAAAATCTAAGCAGGAAAGCATTCAGGAGAGGGTGTCTCTTTTTGCCCTCTTGTCATAAATAAGCGTCAAAACGTTTGCAGTGTCCTTCAGCAAAGCATCAAAGATACTGTCTGCCAGCTGCATCTTGACGAACAGCTCGTCCTCGTCATAGTTGACCCACTGGGCCTCCTCTTCATGGAGTTCCTGAACCTGAGAGACAAACAGGCTCAACTATTAGCACACTGTCTAAAATCAGATATTCATACTGCATTAAGTAAAAATGAAAAAATATAAAAGCTAAAATGTCAACAACAAACTGTTGTACATATGTGGCTATTTGAAGTAAACTACTGGATAACGCTTTAGTATCACTGCCAGATTAAGCTCTACTTCATAAAACCTGATAGAGCATTGAAGCACAATCCTAAATTTAAATGTGTCAACAGTAAACCTTCAAAATTACCATTCTATAATAAACAAGAGGAAATAAACAAATTTCTTTTTCATATGCTTCTCATGCACTTTAAATTTTAAAGAAGCATGAACACAATTTTTCATTTAATATGTAAAAATCACACATCCGTAAATGAAAGTGATGTTGATATACGTATTAGTAAGACAAACAACCATTTATTTTAGGACTTACCAGTATGTGATCAACTCTGTCACGCTTCTTTCTGCCAAATTTGAGCATCTTCTGCCAGTCAGTCTTCTGGTTCTGATCTTTTGTCAGACCATACAGTTTCAGTACTTCTGATGCGATAAATTCCTGATATTCAAGATTTAAAAAAGTACAAAAAAACAAAAAAACACTGTCATCAGGTGAGAAAAAGACTTGACACCACATTTGAATTTGCTTAAATGTAAAGGAGTTTCTAAGTGCCCTCCATAAAAGTTGCTGATAACCAACGGAAATTAACAAAAGCACATTGTGAAGTTGAGCTATGCTTCATGCCACACTGGAAGACAACAACTTCTGTAGGATCAACCAACTACAAAGGAAGGAATCTTTATGTGTATGTGTGTCTCTGACTCTTTTTCTGAACAATAGTTCATACAATCAATTTAACAGTCAGCCAGTGTAGTGCTGATGGCCCAAGGAAGTATACACAATCTCATCAATAAGTCATACATATATGGCCTTATATTATGTCCTGCATTACTGTACCTGGATTTTAGTGATGTCTCCTGGTGTCTTTGCTCTGTGGAAGAGGGAGGACCTCATCCGACGTGGTTTGACCCACTGAGGCTGATCAGTGGTGGGGTCCTCGGTATAAATCCCCTGAAGAATTTCCCATGTCAGGTCATACACAGCCTAGGGAATGGGGAGAGTCATGCATTTTAAAATTAATATATATATCTGAGTAATTAATATTAATATCTGAGCTGTTGCAACACACAAAGTTCCCCAATGTGGGATCAATACAGTTGTATCTTATCTTTTTTTTTTTTATATATATAGGTCTCTTTTGTTGAGTAATTCCACATAAGGTGTAGATAGCATGTCAAAATGTCATTAATATTTACTGTTCACAGTTCAACTGTTTGTATCCCAAGCAAAGAATCTGAACATGTTCTACAGGGCCAGCTGCAGTACCCTGGGTTAAGTACTCCTGAAGCAGGACAGTTACACAATGATTTTCACCAGTGTGACTGGGAATCTGAATCTTTCACTGTGTAATATGTATGATTTGTTTGTGTTTTTTTCCCCACAAATACATGTTTTGAGATGTTTTTAAAGTTTTCTTTTTCACCTTTCTGTAGCTTCGGACACAGAGGGTCTCCTGGTCCTGGCTACTAGCCTCTTTACCCAGATACTCTTGTGAAGGTTTGGGGTTTGGCAGTTGCCCAAGGCTCAGTGCTCCCTCCTTCCC
>JAQNCA010000025.1:15941977-15957842 GCA_029783725.1 Acanthurus tractus
CTAGCCTCTTTACCCAGATACTCTTGTGAAGGTTTGGGGTTTGGCAGTTGCCCAAGGCTCAGTGCTCCCTCCTTCCCCAAGCCACAGCTCTCCCAGATCTCCTGAGTGGCAGCATGGACCATCTTCTCTACCTCTGTGGATGAATGGGGCACCACCATGGCAGGCTGCTCAGGAAGTTTGGGGGGCAGGGGTAGAGGTAGCTCTGGTCTAGGTGGAGTCTTTACCTGCTGCTCCACACCTGGTGATGAGACCAGCCCCCCTAGGACTGCTCCAACTGATGAGCCAGACCTTCCCAGTCCTCCTCCTCCCTGCCTTGCTTCTTCCTCTTCCTCTCTCTGTTTCTGTTTTAGTCTCTGTTGTTCTCTGCGGGAGCTGAGGCCAAAGTCCTCATCAAACCAGTCCTGGTCGTCACCGAGCTCATCGAGCAGTTCTCGGCTCAGTTCCAGCTCTGCTAGCCGCTTGGCGAGCTCCTCTTGACCGCTGGCCCCCAACACTGGGCTCTCCTGTAGTAAAAGAATAACAAAAATTGAATTTGAACGCTTATTTCCAGTTCCAAATAAGAACCTTGTATAAATTTGAACAGCGAATGGCACCATGACAGAACAAGTCCCATTATAAATAACGGTTTTACACTTTTTATCTTGATTTTAAAGAGTATTCTTTCTTTCTGATGTTTCTGACATGGACTGTTTCCCACAAAGAGCAACAAATTCGATAAGTCTGTCAACAAACTTGGACTTTGACCGTACACATAACAAAAAACACAGCCCCCACAGGTCAAATCAACAAGCACTGTGTGTCAGCAACTTTATGAAGTGTTTGCTGGTGTTTCTCCACAAAGGCAATTCCACTGTTAAATCATCTGCAAATACTATCAGATTTTGATGTTCTTTCTGCTCACTGATAGTGATATTTGACGCATATGCCTTTTAAATTACAAAATAAAAATACACACTCACCGGTCGGTTACACAGCTCTGGTGAAGACAGCTCCTCTTTTTCTGCTGGTAGAAAGAAGGGTAGATCATCTTTTTGTTCTACTTGAGGGAACCACTGTTCTTCTTTAACATCTTCACCAAACATGTCCCCATTTATCTGGTTGGCAGCTTCTATCTTCTGCTGTTTAGACTTTTTGATTTCAGCAAACTGCTTCAGAGTGTCATTCACAAAATTGTTGAGGAGCTTGTCTGCACATCTGTCTAGCAAGTCATTCTGTTCTCCTTGCTCATTCCTAATATCTCTGGACAGATCTGCAGCAGTTAACTGGTGTTGTGAGTTAACATCTTCTCTCTTCTTAAGGGAAGTAATCTCCTTCTGACTCTGCTTCCCCACGTCAATCTTGTCCATGTCAGAGATGAGGAGGGTGGTTGGTCCATCTTCAAAATCCAAAATAATATCTCTTGTGTCATCGTTAGAGGTGGAATACTTGGATTGTTTGTAACAATTGAGCTGGGATCCGACCTTGATATCAGACTCATCTGTAACTTTTTTATCTCCAGACCCACAGACCTTATGAGATGTTTGCTCATTTTTACTCTTTAGATTTCCTTCTTTTTTGGATTTATCTTCGTCTGTTTTATGTTTATTCCCACCTTTATCGGACAGATCATCAAAGAATGAGTCCTCATCCTCTGTGGTGTCTGTGTAGATCTCAAATTTGTCTGGCAGATGTGTGATCTTGTCAGGAGGAGCAAAGATACCATGGTTCTCATTGCATTTAAAGTAAACCACTCCATCATAAGTACCATTGTTGCTCCCCTCAGACTTATCTAACTCCACACCAGCCCAGAAGCCATTAGCAAAGCTAGTTGGACCTTTAAATCTCAGAGTGCCAGGCTGAACTCCACCAACAAGAACCCGATCCCCAACGTTAAAACTCAACATTTCATCTATTACAGGAGATAGAGGGGTCTGCAAGGGAGAGATGGGTGGTGAGTGGCTTGAATTAACAATGTCCTTGCTGTCGTGTTTTGAGTCTGCAGTTTGGTCATGAAGATCCAGCAGCCGTGCAGATAGGTGGCTAGCTCCACTAATCTCTGAATGGTGACTCAGTTCTTCTGCTATTTCCTCCTCTATTTGCTCATCCTGACTGTCATATACTGTAGCTCCACTTGGGGAGTCTCTTCTGGGGCCTTTGATCTCAGTTGGAGAAACTGAAGAACCTGAGATGTGAGAGCCAGGCCTGGAACTATGATTGATCTCCCTGGGTGAGGAATGAACTGATGACTCAAAGTCATCATGATAGCCATCCACTGCGGGAGAAGGTGTCTCAGCATCCTTAATGAGACCCTCCTTCTTTGAATCAGAATCAGGGGAGCGGGAATGGTCACTGGATGAGTAGCTGTGGCTTAGATGCGATGGGGGTTTGAGGTCCACCACAGCTGAGTGTGACCCACTAGATGAAGTAATTTTAGACTTTACATCTTCCTCAGTTTCAGAGATTTCACTTGTCCTTATTTGTTTATCCTGGTCTAGGCTAACAGATGGAAAGTATTGATGTTCTTTACTGATAGAAGAAACATGTTTGGATGTAGATAGCTTCTCCTGAGAGTCATGTCTGTCTTCTTGTTTTATGTTGGGAAGATGTTCCGACTGCTGATCCTCACACTTGGAGCTCATGTCCACCTCCAGCTCTTCCTTAATGTCAGATGTATGATTCCCAGATTCAATCCTCTGTGCTTGAGAATCCCTAGAGGAAGGTCTTAAAAGACCTTCTGTGGACAGGTGGCTCCTCAGTCCTGAGGTTAGACGATCTGGGCTGCCATAAGCTGGAGTGATGCTTGGTGGGTGTTCAGACAATTCGTCAGGTACTGCGATGGAGCTACTTTCATGAGTTTGAGTGATGGCATCTGTCATAATAGAAAAGGGTCATTATTATTTTGGATAATGAAATAATATATATTTAATGTTTATTCATTATAATGAGAACATCACTCACCATAATCTAATGACGCCTCAACTTGTAGCTTTTCAGAGTCAGAGATTTTGCTGTTTTCAGACCTAAAAATACAAACAAACAAAAAGGGAATTGCCTTTAATTGAACACCAATCATCTCAAATTTATATTACAGTATAGCCATGTTGGAAACAGATTGTCATGTTTACAGCTGTCTTTGGTACCTGTGAGCAGGTGGTTTAATGCTTGTCTGCTCTACGACTGAGGGGGAATCTTCAGTCTGTGACTTGGTATCAGATGTTGAGTTTGGCTCTTTGTTGAGTTCTGCCTTAGTTTTCTCAATGAAGTTGTCATAGCTCTGACAGGAAAACAGGAGAACATAAGATATTAAGAAATCTGCTTATAGACATAACACAAAATATACACAAAAAATTTACAAACACACAATAATACCTCAAGCTGCTTCAGTAGGTTGGCTTCCTGTGCCTTTAAGCGCTCCTTGTGTCTCTTCTTCTGCTCTTTCTTCAGCTGGTAGGCCATAAACTTTCGTTTTCTGAGTTCTTCCTTCAGGGCCTTGATACGACTCTCTATGTCACTCTGGTCTGAAATGGGCTCTGAGGGTAAAGTTAGATTACAAATTACAGTTAGAATGTGAAAGCAGTGCCAGACTTCTGATTAGCAAGGAGTAATCCAACTTCGTGCCTACTCGAACTCAAACCCAATTCTTTGGGGATTAGTGTACGTTTTCTTTACCAACAGTGTGCATAGTGCTTAGGCTTGTAAACAATGAATAAACAGTGTTACAAAATCTGAAGATTTAAACAGAGGCTTGAAAATAAATAAAATACATTTAGCAACCATCACAAGCCAGCAATACCATCTTTGCTTGTGTGATAACTAAGTGCAATGCGAAGTGTTCTTCCGTCCATTCACACAGCTAAGCAGGTTAGGTATCAGGGAAGAGCTTGCATAATGTATTCCTGGCAGCATCACATTATGTCTGACTACATAGTGCCAGAGAAATAGCTGCATTAAGTCCACTCTTTCTGCCTTCAACCCTTTATCCTCTGTGAAAACTATTAGGAACTATTACATATTCCAAAAATACTAAATATTAAGTGTATGTGTGTTGAGTCGTTGAGTAACTCACCAGTCTGTGCAGCCATGGGGGTGTCAGCTGGATCAGTGCGAGCATGGTTGGCGGTCCGGGAGGAGGAGCGAGGCTGCATCTTTGTTTTGCTGCTACCATCTGAAGGAGAGGCATCAGGGCTGTGGCTGCCTTTGAATGAAGACTGGAAAGACTAAACATGAGGAGGAGGAGGGGAAGAGAAAGTAATATTACCTCAGGATAATAGCGTAGTCAGATGGACTAACAGAGGTATGCATGGATTCGTATTTTACTTGCACAATGAACTAAAATATGAGTAGTTACGCTGTTGCATAATATAAAGCTTTGTATATTTTCATAGTTCCAATAAAACTTAATACAACCTGAGAACATGTAAACAGAATTCTTTTGGAAGATGTTGACTGTAATTTGTTCAAAATACCAAACTTCACTCTATCAGACATGAGAGGTCAGTGTTGTGGCTGCAAATTCTACACTCAACAGTAACTCAGCAGCTGTCAACAATAACAAGAACAGAAAACTATGTGTACTTGTCTGCTTGGTGAATGAGAAGCTGAAGTGAAGTCATGGGTGTAATTCGCAGGGCTACTCTGGATGGAGGCCACAGGTGATTCAAGGATTGATGCAGGTTGTACTGATGCTCCGCTTCCTTGTTTCTGGGACCTGGGTTCCTCTGTGTGTATACTGGACTCAGGCGCTGAGGAAAAGTCAGCTTCACTCCCGTACTCTAAAAGCATATTAAACATGTAAACCTTGGGCGTTTTTATTTCTCCAGAGTAATTTAGACCTTATTTCCATATCATAACATGGTAATAATTCACTTTAGTTTTCAATATTGTGTTTATCTTCAAAACCATGGTTCTGATACTGCACCTTTCTCACTGTCAGTTCTGGGCTCTGAGCTTCGATGGTGACTGGGGCTGAGGCTGATGTCAGAGATATCCTTTTTCTGACTATCTGCTTTGTCCTTGTCCTTGTCCAGAGATGCTTGCCTGTCCCATACAGACAGGGCCTCCTTCTCCATCCTACGTACCTCTGCCTCCTCCTGGTCCAGCCGCTGTTTCCACTGCAGCAGCTCTTCAGCATGGTGACGCCTCTGCCTCAGCTGCTGCTCCCGCTTTGTCAGGAACCTGGGGAAAGGGGTGGTAGGAATGAAGGGAGAAGAGGAAGGAGAGATGAGGAAGGAGTGCCAGAAAAGATTGAAAAGGGAGATTTCATAAAATGGAGAAAAAAAAAAGGTGAGGAAATAGGATAAAAGAGGGATGAGAAAGGAAGGAGATGGGTGATGAGGGATAAGAAAAGGGAAGTAATACAAAGACATTTAGCAAAAGGACTGTAACTTGCCATCCCAGAAGCAAGCAGGCCCAAATAAATTTGACATCCATTTACCACCGCAAACTCACCTCAAACATTTTCCAACACACCAAGATAAAAACACAGACACGCACCCAGATCATGCTTTGTTTTTTTTCTTCCCTGGAATTATCATCCAAACAAGAAGTGTACAAGGTCCCATCAAATAAACAAGGATAAAGTGATGACATGTCAGTCAGGATAAAGAGGAGCAGGGAAATAACATTGGAGATGTCAGATTCATGCATTAGACAGAAACCCAGGGGTTGAATGCTGATTGGGTGCAGTCACACATAGGTCAAACAAATTTAGTCCTTTGACCAATTAGGATAACAAAAATTAACACAAGGGTCTGTTGTCTTGTAAAAAACAACAGAATGTGGAATTTTGAAATTCAACTACCACTGGGTCTCTTGCACATACATATTTCTGCAGATGTCAGGAAGAGCCGTTGTGTAATGAGGTCTCCCATAGCTATGGGTGCCATTACAGTGCTGTATTATTTAGCCTTGATTTAATTTAAAACCCTTTCTCCTTACCTAATGTATACTGATGACAGGCCAGATACTATAGGACCAGACTTGGGGGTTCTTTTAGTGTCTTCCCAAACTCTATTATAGCCAACGGCCATCTGTACTTATTATCCCATCCTATGCAACAGTTACCTAATAAAGAGGGCTAGTTAAGATTTACTGGGCTCATTAAAGAGAGAGGCCGCTCTATCTCTGGTGTGTTCACTGCAAAAGTCCTTTACTTTCATGTCAGAGTGTGGTTTAATCCCAAACATTTTGTATCAATGGCTGAGCTTGAGCTGAACAGCCAGCAGCCACAACATAAAGGACACTGAAGAGAGATGCACCGTATCATTCATTTCAAGAGGCAAGAAAGAAAAATAAGAGAAGTCACAAATTAAACATCAAAGGAATCCCAGCACCGTCTCTGAGATTCGCATTCAACAAAGAAGGCTCCTGCATTAAAATAAACCTTACCTCTGACCCTCACAAAAAAGAAGTTCAATCACCTCTAATGGTCTTAGGGTAAGCATGTGTCTTTTTTGTTTAAAATAGTCCCATAATCAGTGTGCTTTAACGCATACACTACTGGCAATCAATTCAGTGCTCAGCTTGCAACACAAATGCTAAAAATTGGCATTAAAGAAAAAAAATAATCAAATTCTGCTCAAAGCTTAAATAGTCAGAAGGTTAGTTTATTTTAGCAAGGCAGCTTTCCTTTGGCACTCTTCAACCGCTCACTCAAACTCCTCACTCCACAAATCCCATCCTGGAAATTAAAAAAAATAAATAAACAAACCAAAAACCCCAAACAAATTAACACGTCCAATCACTCATCATTCACTGTCCCACCCCTATAGGGTCCCAGTGCCAGTGGATGAACACAAGCATGTTCCATGGGGTGGGGTGGGGTGAGGCAGGGCTAGGTGGAAGTGCTGGGGAAGAGTTATAGAGCACTGTACAGTACCTGACCAACTGGTTGTAGATAAAGAGCTGGAATTTAGGGTGGAGGTTGGGAAGACAGACACTGAGGGAGGCCCAGTGGTGGGCCGTAAACACAGAGAAGAAGTAGTGGACAGGAGAACAGTGTCTACAACACACAAGCACGCAACAGTGTCAAAAGAGTCATACACAGAAAGGGTATGGAAACAAACAAACACCCACACACGTGATGTAGGAGAGGGGAACATATAAAAAACACAGAGGGGAACAACAAGTAGAGAGAAAGGGAGAGAGAATAGCGATATGAGCAAATGAGATTTTATTGCACCCACAGTGTCACTCTGTCAGGTCTCAGTTAGAAAACGGTTACTTTCAAAAACTGTTTTGGGGGAACAGGAACATTTAAACTAGTATGTGAAGGAGGGTTGATAAGGGGTATGATCACAGCAAAACCTGCTGATGAAAGGGGTTAAATGATAGCCTCATCAGTAACCCTATTACTACAAATTAGTGCAACTTTGTTATTGTATTGTATGTCAAGCAAATATTGAGTATTCATTTGCTTTGACCATGATAGTTAGCAGGACAGTGGAAAGAGGAAATGACCAAGGGAAGGGAAGAGACATATGAAAGCTTATTAAAAAGGGTCTTGTCAAGCAAGCAAGCTAATCAAGGATTGGTCGGACACAAATATGCAAAAAGTTTTCACGTTACGTTTGGTGGATTATTTTTCATTTTATCTCTAAATTTGTGGTGTTTCTAAACTCAATGATGTATTAACATTAAAAGGAAAACTAGCAGGGTTGTGTTGCTAGTACAAACTAAAAAATCTAGACATAGAAATGAGTGAGTGCTGCCATGGAGGGTTGGCCCAAGGTTAACAGCCAAGTTATAAATCTTAAACCCCAGAACAATTAACCCACTTGTTGGAGCTACCCGGTCATGGGAGGCTCTACAATCCCCTGACCTAAACAGCGAGCCAAGTATAAATGCTTGGAGGACCTAAGGGGAATTCAAGCATATGCACTTACTTGTCAAAATAAAAGGAAGTGGGTGTGGATAAAGGTTGCACTATTAAGGTGCATCTGCACTTAATAGAGTTTCTGCAGGCGATAAGGTTAAGACAACGTGGAGGTACAAAAAAACTACAGATACCTTTAGTCTGGCTCCAAAAGAGACTCAATTCTCAAACTCACATTTTAAGATGCCAAATTTACAACAGAAATTAACATTCTTACAGCCTGGTACCAAAAACTGTTTTAGTCTCTATAGGTTGTTTCCCTGTTCATGAAAACTTTACAGGGAATAAACTGAATTACTCATTTAAAACAAATGAAGGCTTACAGCTTCAAAACGATAGTCCTGAAATCAATTGGTAAAGTCACATTGACTCTTTCAACTATTTATCAAGGTTATCTAAAGTTACAATCATTTAAGACCGTTTAAATTTGTCTGGTGTCCACCTAGTACAGATCTTCAAGAAAATACTGTATATAAGAAGATATTGTGGTGGAGTGTGGATTCTTGTCTAGTTTAAAGAGTGAACAACATGGAGCATGCTTATCTTCACATCCACACATTCACACCTCCACGGGGAAGGAAAGATGGCAAGAACTGTTTAGATTTTACTAAGTTAGTTGCTAGTTAAGGTTAAGACCCTAAACAAAACAAAAAGCACAAAGGTAAAAGAAAAAAAGATGAGCATTCCTACTGCCTTAAGAAAAACTCCTCAGATCACAAAAGAGGCAAAGCCCAACCGAAAAGGCAAAATAACAAACCTACACTTGAAAACATTAACAAGTGATCAAATGTACTTGTCAAACAATCAGTAAACCCAGAGAACCCAAGTATAATTTTAAAAAAAAAAGAAATGAAAGACTTTACTTCTCATCCATGTGAGAGCGCATCTTCTTGAGCTTCTGCATGATGCTGCTAGTCTCACTTCCAGAGATGGAGAGAGGGGGGGAAGGGCTGCGGACATCCTCAGCATGTCTCATGTGGAGGGAAGCTGCATCAGACACAGGGGTTTCTGACACGGGAGTCTCCTGGAGGATGGATCAATGCACACAGTGTAAGTCAAGACAATGTACAAAGTTTAAGATAAACATGGCAGCATGCTACATTCATAAGTATGTTTTCTCCTTGATGTCATTGAAATTCTATCTGCGGACAATTAAACACTAAAATAAAATCCTGTATATCTATCTGTTCCTCCACACAGACTGTAAAGGTGACCAGTGACTATCACACTACTTACAGGTGGTGTTTCACCCCCAGCACACTTGAGACGCTCCTTCAGTCTGAGCGTGGAATTTCTCATCCGTTCAATCTCCTCCTGCTGCTTCAGCAACAGTTGCCTTTCCTTCCTGGCTGCTTTGTTGGCTTCCTGAAGGCGCTTGATCTCAGCCTGGGAACATGAGTATAGTGAGAGAGAAGGTTGGTTTGTTAGTAATGGTTAAGATCACAGTACTGACATAAGCTCAACTATAACTAAAAACAATGACTGTTACATTTCCCCAACATGTGCATACCTGCTCCTGCTGGAGTTTAATCAGAAGACCCCTCTGCCTCTTCCTGATGGGTGGCATTTTGTCATCTTCTCCCTTGTCCCTCAGTCTCTTTTTCTGATGCTCTAGCCAGGCCAGCTCAGTTCTGGTCTTCTCTTTGAGAGCTTTCTGGCGAAGACGCAGCAGAGAGCTCTGGTGCTGCAGTCTCACCTCCTCGTCTTTCATGTATTGACGCACCATGTCCATAGTAAACTGGGAGAAGCTGTCCTGTCCACCAGAAAATGCCATGCTCGCATCCTGAGACTACAGGGAGAGGAGAATTAAAAAAGTTAAGGTTGGACTGGGTGCACATGTAAGTGACATTACGAAGTAAATATGCTTGAAAGAAAAAAAGGGGGTCAAAAACACATAATCAAATAATAACACCTTTCAGGGGACAGACTGTCAGTGGTCACGGTCACCTTCCAAAATCAACCACTGACTTCTAAGCACATGTGCTAGCAAAGTTGTACGACAACACCGCTCACTCACCTTTAAAATATTGTGTGCCTCTGAAACTAACGTTGTGTTGTGATTGGCTCCATCATCCTCTGATTCCTCATGATGGAGGGGCTTCTTCTCCTTAGTTCCACGACGGTGTGACTCGGACGGCAGCAGAGAGCGGAAGGAGCGCTCCTCTATCTCATCTTCTGTCATGGACTCATCAAATTTGAGAGAGTACTCTGTTGCCACTGATGTACTGTCTGCTAAAGGGCCAAAAATATGACAAACTCAGCCTACATTTGTAATTTTTATATGATGATTTCTAGGAATACTATGTACATTTTTGGCTTGACTTTATTACAAATTAAATAACAGCAATAAAGTTTTCTCATTTTCTAATAGTGGTGATGCACTGGAGTGAGTAGACATATAAAATGTTGAGTTAACTTTTCAAACTGAGACCCGCATTGCCATACCTTTCTCATCCACTACGGATGGGATGCTGTCACTGCAGAGGGAGTTATTCGCTGCTGTAAGAATCTCCTCCTCTATGGAGGAGCTGCCACCTGCCTCCCTCTCCATCTTCTCTTCAGCTCCACCCTTCCTCCTCTTTCCGTCTACTAGGTCTTTTTTCGTCTGTTCTCGGTGGTCCAAGGAGACATGCGACGGACTGTGGTGACTACTAGAGTCTGCTCCACTGAAGAAAGGGTAAAAAGAAAAAATACGTTATGTCTTTAATTTATAATTCCTAAATCCAAGGGAGAACATTGAAACTAGTAATACATGAGAGGCCTGAGTGGCACCTTTGGTTGGGTCTTCTGAAGGATAGGGAGTCAGACTGACTAAGGCTGTTCACTGAAGACAGGGGTTCTTCTGTCCTGATCCTTCTGCTTGACACCTCACTGTGGAAGCTGCATGAGAACATGCAGAGGAGATTTAAACATTTAGAAAAGTGATCAATTCTGACACACTGCCAGCAACAAGGAGATTTTTCTGTCTTCTATCCACACTTCACTACCAGTGTTTCTCAGAAGTCATGAACTCCTCCCTTGGAGCTACACTTATCTCATACATGGCCTTATAGAAACTAAATAACAAAAATATGAAGAAGTTATGGGGACCTTTAATCCTTGACATGTTTCATGGTTACCTGTCAGAGTCAATTTTGTCCTGTTGTTGTTTTGAATAGGAACTCTGCTGTTCATCACTCTTGTCGAACATGGAGGAATCTGTAGCAACACGGGGAACAACCACTGCTCCAGCTATCTGTGACCGTGCCAGTTCTGTCATCTGAAAAAAAAAAAGACCACAACATAGGGATCAAATGTTTGATAAAATGGGTCTAATGCTGGATATTACTCTTTTCTCTTCTGCATTATTTTTTTTTAACTTTACAGAAACTCAACAATCAATCAGCTTTTGTTAAAAAAGAGACACAGGCAGTTTTCTGTACAGAGAAGCACTGTGATTACTAACCTCCTTGATGTGTTGGGCAGCATCGGCTGTGTACCGCGCTGCCTCAGTTTGTTGACTCATCATTTTCATAGTTGCCTCCTGGAGGCCCTCCAAAGTCTCTTTTTGAGTTCCTGCCAAGCTTTCCTGCAGTTCCATATGAGCCTGGACAGCATCAAACATGGACATCATATACACAAAAAAATAAAAAAGACCTACTGCCACATATTTCGAAAGGCGAGAAAGCAGACACTAAATTTATTATCAACAAATTGCAGCAGACTAACTGATGAACTCTGTGTGTGCATGTGAGTGGGTGTAGCTTTACCCTGGCCACTCTTTGCCTGTTTTCTTCAAGCTGTAGCTGCGTCTCCAGGGCTTCCCTTTCGGCCTTGATCTTCAGTTCGTAAAGGTCACGCTCATGGCGCTGCTGCTTGGCCTGTAGGGTAAATGTTCAGAGAGCAGGTTAATACGGGGTACTAACAGGCAAGTTGGATACCAAGGTATTATGGTATATTGTTGTACAAGACACTCCTCTATTTATTAAACTGATGCAAAGATGCTGTATTGAGTTGATGTATTGTAGTGCACAACACAAGCTATAAGGGGTCAGTCTGAAGTAGCGTGATAGGCAGCTGAGCTTAAGATGGCAACTGTATGTGGTGGGGAGGACATTACAGTACTAAAAACAAAGAAAATGCCTCTGTTGTGGACTATTTCCTGTTTAGTACCAACGACTAAGGTGAACAAGCCAACACAGACAAAGCTGTGTGTGTTATTTGTATCAGTTAAGTTGTGGCTACAGAGAGTAACAGTCCAACCAGGTCTTACAGCACAGATCGAGGGCGAAGGAACGCTTATTTCTATGTATCATTCTGAAGAAAATATGGCAGGCTCAATGCCTATTAAACACAAAACATTGTTTGCCAGACAATTTTATATGTGCTTCAAGGACTTCTATCTCTAGAAACTCAGTTTTTATCACAAACAGTTTACAGTGCTGAAAAGACAGGAAGACAGGTAAAAACAGATACCATCCAAACCTAATCAATACAGATATTAGTGAGGCAGTAAATCACTGAAATTTATTGAGACCATAAAGCTCTTTAAGTATTTATCATGTACATGCAACATCAATAATTAACTTTTTGAGTTGCATATATGTGGAATTCACATTCCAAATAAAAATTATTGGGAAATACTGAATGTATAATTCACATTAGTAAATCACCTGTTGATGTTGTAACTTCCACATCTACCATATTTCTACATAAAAACATAGTTTCAAGTATGTGCTGTCTAAAAATCATCAAAATATTTAGCTGTATACAAAATATCAAATATTGTGTGGCATAAATCAATAAGAAGATTATGGAAACCAAGTGTAGTTCAATTTATTTTTTCAGTAGAATTCCAGACATGTACACACTTCAGACAAAACTAAATTCTCCACAAAGCTTCTCTGTGGCTCTTCCCTATAAATTATTCTTTCTCTCAGCAACAAACCCTTTCTTCACCTTAAGCATCTGGGCCAAAGAAACACTCTCCTGCTGAGCCATGGAAACAGCCATCAGCCTCTCCACATCCCCTAGCTGTCGGACTGACTCCTCAATGGACTCCAGGTACTGCAGCTCTGCTGCCATACGCTGCTGTAAGACAGCAGGTGAATACTGTAGTTCACCTAGGAGGACAGGAGAGCAGACAGGTTGAGAGTGGAGATTATTAAATGTAGATGCAGAATGAGTGTGGCACTTTGAGAAAAGCATTGCTCAAAAACAAGCTTGTGGAGTCCATAATCAAGAACACCTTTGAACACCTTTGAAACACTGTCAGATTTTCTCTGTTTTCATGTTTACAAATGTGACTTCAGCAAAACTAGCAAGAACTGATGAAAAAAGGTAAAACTTGGCACACTATGTCAAGAAGTCCCATTTCTTAAACCTTGCAGAGTATACCATCTCTTATTTTAGGATGCTGTTTAGCTTCACATAACTGCTGTGAAGCCAAGCTTAAGTGCTATTTATTTTTATTATAGGACTATTTTTTACCCGTGGTGCTTGAGTTTGGGACACTTGTCCCCTGAGAGCCACTTTTCACACGTTCACTGGGAGAGTCTGTTCCTTGAGGTGAACCACGGTCTGGAGAGGTGGAAGAAGAGGGCTGCTTGGGCCTGGCTGCTGAAGACTTCTTACTGTCAGGTCCCAAACTAGAAATATATGCAGAAATAAAAGGAGAGCAAAAGCTCAGTTGAGTGTTTAAATCAAATACATTGTAAAATTGCAAAACACCTCCTCTGAATTGGATATGTTTGTAGCATTCAGGGTCTTTTAAAGCATACATTACATGTCAAGATTTACATAAAGGATAGCGTGTTTTAAACAGAGGAGCAAGTGGGGCAGATGAAAAAAGAAGGAGTGTGGCCCCTGTCCAGCAAACCCTAGAACTGACTGAGGCAGCACAACACTCCAGTGAGAGGCTTGGACTATGAATGGCCATATTGTGCTCCTTAGATGGTCAAAGGCCGAGGGCAATGTCTAATGATATCAGGATGCACTCTACTTTCCCACAAAAGATAGTAAAAACAGTGCACTTTTTTTTAAACAATCTGACTTACTTGATATATCAAAAGAAAACATAAGAATAATGACCATGCCCTTGATGCTTGATATGACTTCAGTCTGCAAGAAGGCCACAGAACTCACTGATGCCTAAATGTGTTATCCATGAACAGTTTTGCAACTATTTCTGTCATATTTCTGTAACAGTAACCACCAAAGTAAGGCAACAGCCCGTTTTGACAAAGGCACAGAGAAGGACACAATCCCATCCTGCCACTTTGTGGAGCTACTTTGTGGACTCTGCAAGACTCACAGGCTCCACAAAGTGGCAGGAATCTGCTACCTGGGCTTTCAAGCACTACTTGAGGACTCAAATGTCACTACTGGGCACTGAAATTAAAAGAAAAAAAATCTTCCCTTTCTTTGGCTACAGGCCCAAGCTGTGGTGTAGCTGGCTGACCCGATCAACCACCTCGCAGGCCCCCGAAACAAAACAACCAGTGTTTTCTGTCTTTATGCGAACTGCAGCCACCTCCTGTTGCTGGGCACTACAAGGCTGCTTAAACCCTCAGGCCTCCAACTGGACAGCAGGCCACAAGACTGTTTAGAGTGGCACCCACAACTACAGTTTTCTCAGCATAGTTTAGTAATTAGTCATGCCAAGATAAATTAACTTTTGGCTAATTACAGTATATACCAATTGGAGGTTTCTGAGTGGTTGGAGCAGTTACAACTGAGGTGATCCAGTACTGAAAAGATCATTCATCCCTAAGTGCACATAGATATGTAAATTCCTGTTGAGATTAGTTTGGAAGTACATAGGCAAGAAGATAGTGTGGCATCACAGGATTACTTTAATATTACTTAAATTATTGCTATTACTTTATCTCTATGCAATGAAAACTAAGCTTAAATTTAAAATTCAATAAGCACAAGGAGATAAAAACATATGAATGGCTGTGACGTGCAAAAAGAAACATGCACATGTTTCATGACTATATCCTGGCCAGCATAAAATATGTCAGTCTAACCATAAGCTCTGCCCACCAAACAATGTTGTACTAACAGTTACTGAAAACTACTGAGGAGGGAAATATCACTGACATGCACAGTCTCTTCAGTTTATATCTGAAAGGTGCTTTTAATTGAAAAACACTCAGTGGAACCTTCAAGGTAGAGTTTCATATAACTCAAACAAACCATATCTAACAAACCATCCCCTCTTAAGTAGTCTGAAGTTGAAGATCAATACCTTAGTTGAGAAGTTCCTCCTAATGTGTCATTAGAGTGGACACTCTTTGCCCGGCTGTGAGCAGAGCTTTTGTCTGAGCCTCGCCTCCTGGAGTCAGAGGATAACACCTCAGAGGGAGGTGAGCAGGAGCTCCTCTGCTCTTCAACAAGAGTGGCATCACTCTGGTCTGATGCTGTTCCTACAGAGGAATGGAGTAGTTACATTGTGCAGCAAAAAGGTTTGTTATTGGATAACCACAGAATTTGAAAACAAAGAGACAGTTTCCTCTATTCCTTTTTAATTATAAAATCTTTTAGAATTCAGTTGTAACACGAGCTATAAAAATATCAACTCTTACCTCTTTTGCTAGTGGAATTTTTGGAGAACGGTGAGGAGCCAGACGGTGAACCAGAGGAAGGGTGGGGTGAGTGAATTGATGAGTGAAAGGATGAGTGGTGAGAACTGATGCCACCTATACTCTTCTCATAAGGAGACCTTCTCATTAGCTCCTCAAAATGACTGTTCACGCTAACAGAGAGGGGAGAAAGACAAATCGTTTAATCTCTTTGAAATAAAATTAAGAAGCTTGACACAAATAAAAAACAACCCATAGAAAAAATATGTCTACTCAAGTCTACTCAGTACAGAGGGGAATTGCCGTTTGGAAAAAGCTACACAAGCTCTTTAAAGTGTGCCTTGAACGCCCTCCAGTGGCAACTTAAAAACTAACTTGCTTTATTTCTGCTTTATTTCTCTTACCTGCGTGCATTGGACACCCTCTTTAACTGGCTACCAATTTCACT
>JAQNCA010000025.1:16000356-16015707 GCA_029783725.1 Acanthurus tractus
TGCCGGGTTAAAAACAAAATTAAAAACCAAAAACACACGGGGCCCCCCCCCCCCCCCCCCCCCCCTCCCTTCAAATGATAGTAGACCAGTCACATAAAAAAAGCTGGAGTGACCCTACAGGAAACCTGTTGTTGCAAAAGCATGAAGTCAGTCTTAACAACTTGACTAACATGTTCACAGGCTGTCAAAAGGTTTTATATAATTGGTTTTTCATAATCTTTACACATCAAGATAGAGGCAATCTGCATTTTGTATTTCTTTCCATTGTCAGCTGAATGCATAACTGTTTTCCTTCATTTGGTTTGGAAGTAGATTTGTGCGTAGCAAGCTGCATGTGTGGGGTTGGACAGAGGTTATGAGAGGTGTGCTGATCCTGCCGCATTAGGAGACACTGTTGTCTTCTCTCCTCCTGCTCTTCCAGTGCGGGGGGATAAGGGGGATACTTCCTCCACCATCCAACTGCAGACCAGACGGGTTGAAGGTTTTCTTTCCCTTACATGTGACAGGTAGTTGACAGCTTGTTGGCGTCGTTTCGGGGAAAATGTCGTGGAAGTTTTTTTTTTCTTTTTTTCCCCCCCGTTCGTCCTCTTACGCATGCAGTAGGATAGAGCTCTTGTTCTTGTGGTAGGTGGTCAACAGAGAAGAGGAGAGAGGAGACAGGGGTGATGTGCTCTGAATTACTCAGTGGACTAGTTTATTTGAAAATCCTTGGATCAACCTGCGCTTCTGCTTTTCGCTCAGGGGACTGAGGATGGCTGAAGACGTGACCTGTTGAAGCTTTCCACACAAGCTATTGGTGTTTGGATGGATAAAACGCTGCAAAATGATTCCTGTTTTACAGCTTCATTTGAGACGATGGATTGTAAAATGAGGCGCGACTGAGTTACTTTTCGGATTTTGGTCCTTTTATATTACGCAGAGCGCACTTGAGAGGAGAGAATCGTGCGTCTATAACTGGGTTCCTCGCAGGGATACAAATCTGAAGACGCTGTGGACAGATTTTGAAGTTAAAAAACGCTGAGAGTGGTGGGGTTTTTTTTGTGAATAAAAACTGATGATGGACTAAAACTGGTCAGGATCTCGCCACTCCGCTGCTGTCACACCGAGCGCAGCACCGCGCCCTGCTTTCTAGGAGACTAAAGCCTCCTTATCTGCCTCCTGTCTCACACTGTCTTTCCTCCCGTGTGGTTTTTTTGCTTTTGACAGAATGGCCCGCTTCGGAGACGACGTCCCGGGCTTGTTGAGCTCAGGGGATGGAGGGTCTGAGCGCAACCGGAACCGCGATGGGGCGGCCGTGTCTACAGGTGGCATCTCCCCAGCCTTCAAGCAGACCAAAGCGCAGCGTGCCCGCACCATGGCCTTGTACAACCCCATCCCGGTTAGGGAGAACTGCTTCACCGTCAACAGGTCCCTCTTCATCTTTGGCGAGGACAATGTGGTGCGGAAGTACGCCAAGAAAATCACTGAATGGCCATATCCTTTTCTGCTTCACGGTGCAAATGAAGCGGGTAAGGTGTGAAATATATAAACACATTCACCCGAGATGAGCAAAGAGATCCTACAGAAGTGAGTTACGAAGGTGGGTAAATTGTGTTAAGAAATAAACAAAAAAATATTTACTTTCATAGTCAATGTGTGACCCACAAGCTGAACACACATTTCTTGTCTTGTCTCAAGCGTACACAAATACACAGAAGACTGAGGTCCTTAAATAGTCAAATTCCCTGTCGTGTGTTATGAGCCTGAGGGGAATTTCAGCACCCTGGACAGCACACATGGAGCTATACATGAGACATTCAACCAACACACACAGTCACTCACAGAAAGAGACAGAGAGAGAGAGAGAAACACATCTGGGAATTGCTCGAGTGATAACTTACTTTCATGGTTCATTAATTGATCACATGAAAAATGTGCCAAATCAAAGTAGTTTAAGTCCACCACCAGCATTATTTTACTGTTTAATTAGAAGACAATCCAAACATAAGCAAAAATGATCAGTTTACCTTGTATGACAATAGACAAAAAACTACTGCAGAGGAGTTGTGAGTGGAAAGTGAATTAGAGGAGCTTCTCTGCTTCAGGCTGCAACTCTTTTCTGTCAACAAAAGGCTGTGAAGGCTGACTGTCTTTTCTAATCAGATGTGTACAGTAAATATACCAAACTCAACCAGAAATGCAATGATTGGTTGATTAATCAATTAGTCAATTAATGAAAAAATTAATTAGCCACACGGTCCTTTTTTTACGCTAAATTCTAAAAGGTCTTTGGTTTCATGTCCTCCAGTGTGAGAATTTGCTGTTTTTCTCAGTTTTATACGACTGTTTTTTGAATATACAGTATTCGGGTTTAGGACTGTTGACCAAGCAAAATCAAAACATGTGAAGACAACTGCTTTGACTTTGAGAAGCTACAATAAGTATTTTATGTTGTGTTTGTGCGGATTTGCAGCATTGAACTTGACCACTTATCACTGCTCATCCAACCACAATGCCACTATCCGCCTAAATACTTGTAGTAAACCGGAGAGTGAATGGCGTTATCAAGTATTACGTAATGCTTTTATTTACTTTCTGTAGTGCTATTACATAAATGATTACTTGGCTGCTTTCTAAAAACCTAATGACTCACTCTCAAGGGGAGAGATTGTTATTTCCTCTGCCTGTTGCTGAGGAGGACGACCACACGCAAATGTCCATTGGTGGCGTGTTTGTGTTGCTGCTGTGCGGCTCACCAGGTGTTCAGGCCAGGTGTGGCCTCTTCACTATTGTTCTGCTCCATTCAACAGCTTCCTGACTGACTGACTGGCCTAATGCTGATTTTAAAAGCCCAGCAAATAGAGTGAGTGTGCTTCTATTGTTGATCCTTGCCTATTGTTGTTTTCTTTGGGTTTGCCCTGTGAGGAGAATGAAAATAGAAACGGGACGAATTTCAATCAACAGCTGAGGAGGAAAAAGGGTTGAAGTGCCTGTGTGGTGTTGTCTTCATTACAGATATTTCTGCTTTCCAGTTGTCGGTTCATTAGCATTAACAATACTGAAGGTGCACCTACAGGCACATCCTATATTTTGCGTCAAGAACACAGCTGGCATTAAATCAAAATAGTGTGTGTGCTGTAGTTACCAGAAGGAAACGAGTCAGACTGAATAACCCCCAGGTTAATGTGCTGTTATAGAGGGAGTGTCTCATTACATCTAATGAGCTCTACTGTATCTGATTAACAGACATTAACAGGAATTATGTGCAATGATGTCTGATCGTTGTGTCATATGCTATTACAGCAAGCCATTACTCACTGAGTTATACTGTATTATATTGTTTGCTAATATGGTTTTGATGGGAGTGAAGCTGAGCTGAGTGTTGCTGTGTGCTGGTCAATATCCACTGTGCCTGTAATGACCAGCTCTCTCTAATATACAGTATCAGAATCATGTTTGGGGTGTGAAGATTTAACAAGTAAGCAAGCAAGCAAGTGCATACACAAGCACACATTTGTATTTCTATACTTGTGAGGACACTCATCGACAGAATGTGTTTTATAGCCCCTTTGCTTAAATTATTACCCCGTGGTGAAAGAAATATTTTGATGCCTCATATTAGTAGATGTAAAAATACAACAAACCCTGCATCCCAAATTATGCTAAGACCTGCAATCACTGTTTTTTTCTATTTGGTGAGCAGGGGAAGTAAGTTGTGAGCACAAAATTAAAATCTACTCGCAAAAAACTTCCTGACAAATTTAAACATTTGTTTATTTGGACATTTAACAGTTACAAAGAACCACTATTATGCATTTGGAGTCATGTTTCACTCTTTGTTTTTGCTCACTAACCAAATATCTAAGAGAAGGGAAACAGGCTAAATGCTCCACTATATTCACCAGTAAGTATTACTGTTAACTGTGTCAGTTTGCTGTTTGGTGCTAAGCAAGGAATAAATGATAGGTTTTTCAAGGTTTTTTGTTGAAAACAGCTGCCTGAGAAACAAAAACAACTAGAGAAACAATGCTACAAGTGTAGTGAAAGTAAGCCAAAACAAAAAGTTGACTTAACTATGAGCTGAATCTTGCTTAAAGCTCCACAAAGTCAAGCTGCAAATTTAGGTGATAATGCTTTGAAGGTTAATTACTATAAGCTTATTGCAAATACTGAGAGTAAAAACCCTACTGATTGACTTCTAAATTGCACAAATTAACACATTTCTAAGTGTGCAAACGATGTGTTAAGAATTTACAGGAGATCACATGCAGATCTATTTTGTGGCTGGAAGCAGTGACCCCTTGAAGGCTGGTCTTTATTGCATTGTTGCCTGGCCAAGCCATCTTCCTAATATCTTATTTTTACTTCACCATGTAAGACAGAACTGAATTTGAGAAGAATTTTTTTTTGCATTTTTTTTTTACCTTAGTCATTTTCTTTAAGTTAACATAACCTCACTCTGTTTTCGATTGGGGTTTTTTTAGGTATCAGAAATGCCTTTAAAATGCTGGATGTTGTAAGTATGAGTACATAAATCTGTGCATCTGTGCACCAGTACGACAGAATCAAAATTTTAAAAACGGGACTGTGCTTCTCCCAACAGCTTCCCATACACTTATATAGAACTGAACAGATTTTTTTACTGCACAAGTAACCAATATCCATAAACTAAAAGCACTTGTCTTACTTCAAGCACATCCATGACTTCACACACATACAGGACTAAAAGTACACAGCAATGAAATAGTGATGATGACACTTATGGTAATGCTGTATGGTAATATGTATCAGTACCTTTGTCAAACACTCAAAGGGTTCCTCACAGAAATAGAAATACAATAGCACACACACACACACACACATTCTCTCTCTCTTTCTTTCTCTCTCACACACACACATACACATACACACACACAAAATCTCTGCAGGACATCTCATAAAAGGTCATCCTTGTGTTTGGAGCACAAATTGCTGCTGTCACCTCACCGTAAGAGGTTCTTTTTTTCTCTGACTGCTCAATTAACAGTGGATGATCAATTGAAGGATCATCCAGAGGTTCCCATTGTTGAGCAGCTGGAGTGCTGTGCGTAGCCTTTTGAAAGCATATTACACTATAATTTGACAATCTTGAGAACATACTCTGTCTTATGCGCCCTTGTGCAAAATGACAGGAGTTAAAAGTGGTTAAATGTGCATTTCCTTGTATGTGTGAATCTGACTGTCAGCCTACCTGCCTGAGGTTGCAGTCGATGGAAGGCAGTTCGAGGCCTGGCAGGGAACAGGGCAGACAGGGCTAATTAAGCACGCGGCCCGAGTTTATTGTGGCAGGCCTGGTGGGGACTGGCAGCTGCTCCTCCTGTCTGATCCCCACTGGGATCCCCCGCAGTGGGAAGTTTCACATCGTGAAGGTACACCTCTAAATAATTGATTGATGAATTTAATAGTTTGTTTCATCGGGGCAAACAGATATAACAATGTTCTGGCTGGTTGTCAGAACTTTAGTTTTTTAAGTATGAAACAGTAAGACAGGTAGAATTTTTAGATTTTAGACAAGAAATGTCACTGCTCCTTTGTTTTCTCATTAAGACGTCTAGATGGAAAATACACGGCTTGTAAATTCCTTGTTTATGCCACTTTGGTCCACTTACTTCAGAAACCCCATTAAATTAACTGAAAAATGGAAAATTAGAAAGGAAATGATCCTGGTGTCCCCTGTGTCGCTTATGTACAATTACTAAAACATTTTTTTTCTCTCATTGCTTGCTCTTTTACTTCTTTAATGAGAGCAAATTTTGAAAATAACTGGGGCCGAAGAAAATAGCACCGGCAATTGGGGCCTTACACTTTGAATGAAGAATGCACTGATCTCCAATCAGCTCAAAGAAAGTTCATATAACAAACATAAATCGAACATTTCTTTGGTTCCACATGCTTCTCTGGTTATCGAGGTCCCTTGGTATTATGAGTTTTATACCCACCTGTCTCTATATTCTCTTGAAAGAGCGGTGTACGTAAGAGTTGTGGCTCTCAGCTGACAAGGTTTACTTGCAGGGCTGACTGAACTATGGCCGCATTTATCCTCAGGATTGATCGGCAGGCTCAAGCTGGCCACTAAGGTGTGGAGGTGATGAAGAATTAAAGGAGGAATGAACTATGCCCGATGCAGCAGTCTGTTAAATCCATTAGGTGGACAACAGCTTTTATCTAATGCATATTTTAAAACCGGCACAGTTTGAATTCTCAGTGGGAACTGAAGTTGTAGTGTGTCAGTGTTTTCATTCCTCAGGCTTAAATAGAGTTAATTTTACACCAAATAGACATTATACCCTGGCTCTCCCCTGTGTTTGTATATTTACTGCTGCTCCCTGCCTTTAACACACGCTCATACACACACAGGCAGCCAATAATTCACTGATTTCCAATAAGCCTGGCTCAGATGCCTGTGATTCATTTTGATTTTTACCTCTTTGTAATAATAATCACTGGGGCTTGGATCCAATCTGGGCTTGAGCATATTCACGGATGCACAGGGCATCACACTCTGTCTCCATGTCTATTTTTACACGCATCTTTGAGAAATTGAGGCAGAGTGCCAGCGTCACTGTGACTCACAGGATTGCTCACGAGATGCCTCGCTGCTAAAGCTGTTAGACGATCCGTTATCAACGTCACACACCAGAAGAGCACAGAGGGGAGACGCGTTTTGGCTAAAGACACTTGTTGAGTGTGTAACTTAACTATGAACTCTATGTTGAATTCTACTGAAGTGTATTGAGAGAATTAATTAAATGTCAGGAGAAGTTGAGAAATGTCATTTATATTAGACTTAACCCATCCACAGGTTAAATGTCGATAATGCTACTTTGACTGCAGAGTATATGGATTCATCAAAAAGGCTGCAGTAACAATGGATATACTTCCTCTGGATACACAGATACAATATCTGGAGAGTTTTTCTACAGAGCTCTCTAAAATCTTTCAGCTGATAGTGTGCTGCAAGTGTAACATGTTTGTTGGCCAACCTGTAACTTAGCTTTGCCCTCATTTCCTTGACTAAAAGCCAAAGGGATTTTTCAGTTGTCTTCTGGATTACTGCAGAAAATAAAGTGATTACAACAAAAACGAAAGTTAAGGACACTTGCACATTTTGTTGGACAAGGCCATCTTAACAAATCTAGTAGTATGAGTTTTGAAGTATAACCTTGATTACCGGGAGTAAAAAGCTATTGTTAGGCTGTAAACAAACCAGACCATGGTCACATGACTGAAACGTCAGCGCCCCTTAGCTTTCTTAACTCTACAAGTTGGAATGTGTTCAGTTTAAAAAGTTTGTAAGAGCATAAGTATAAACACATGGCCACAAAAATCAGGAGTAGGATATAAACGTTTGTTTGTGACGTTTGTTACATTGTAGAACAAAACAGGAAAGTCTTTTGAGTTTGTGTTTAACCACAAAACTTTTTTCAGGCATCAAATCAAAAACCTATTCAAAAAACTCAGTGACCTCAAGATGACAGAAGTTCAACATCGCTAACTTATTTCTGCGGTTTAGGACTCATTCCTTAGCCCTTCTAACGGTTTGTATTGTTTTGCATGGTGATGCCTTTGACAGCAATTATAAGAGCCTTCATGTAGTAAGTAAAATAAAGCCACAAAGCTGTAGTGCGTGTTTGTGTGTGTGACAGAGATAGTTAAGCTGCCCAGTAACCGTCTTGTAGCATTGACTTTTGGCTAGAAGAGAAGACTGTTGCCTTGGATACCTCTGTCTTTCTATCTTCACTTTCTCTCCTTCCTCCCCTTTCTTACCTCTCGCTCTCTCTCCCTATCTTGCTCCCTCCCTCTGTCTCTCCCTTCATCTCATCTCCCCCATCCTCTTGTTTGTTTTGGGTGTGGCGACTGGCTGCTGCTGAAGGTTCTCAGTGAGGCGAAAGTGATGCTAGTAATTGTAGAGATGTGAATCCAAAAGAAGTTTGAAAACAAGTACTCAGCTTTAGAAAGATGTTATGGATTTAAACCACTGGCAATTTGTCTTCATGCTCAACATCTATTGGTTGCTGATGGCATATATGTTTTTTTTCTTTTTTCAAAACTTCTCCGCAGTTAACTCGAAATCACTGAGTCCATCTGTGCACACCGTCTTGGTTTAAGTTAGAATTGATCGGTGGGTGTAAGATTGTATTTGCTGTTTATTTAGCTTCTTATCGCTCACTTGTCCCTCAGTGAGCCTTCTGGGTACAGCTGCCAGTGCAACATCCATGTTAGTCTTATTTGGTCTCATTGCCTCCTCCTCACGCATCGGTTTCGCATGCTCCTGACTTTCTATTTAACCATCATCAGCTTCTCCTCTACTGATCACCCTTCATCCTCCTTATCACTTCTCCTGTGTCATTCTTGCCTGTTATCTCTGCCTCCTTCCCTCTTCCGCTCTCCCTCCCTTTCTCCTCTCTGCAGATTTAAGCTCCCTTCCTTCCCACCTATTCTGCACATAACCAGGAGAAAGGGGGACTGCCCACGCAGTGCATTAGATAAAGAACACATTGCTGGCACAGCTCAACCCCTATGCGGCTGGAGTTGAACCATCAACTAATGCAGGTCCCATGAAATCACCAAAGAGGCTTGTTGTAAGAGTGACCCTGTTTACCGTATCATGTCTCAGGCCCACCTACTTATTCCTCCTCGATTAGCCCTCCGCTGCCTCGGTGTGTGAGTGTGCGTTGCTGTCTGTTGCAGCTGACCTCAGATAAGGTGCAGCCTGTGTCTGGTTGTGTCTACAGCCCAGGGGCTTTTAACATGCCAGGTAATTCTGTTTCGTACAGAGGAATCAACGTTAGCCTGTCACTCTATGCTTACATGACACTGTAATTGCAGTGCTGCTGGGATTGATTTACTACAATTAACTCAATTATTTTTCCTAATGGTGTATCTGAATCTTTTCTATTCATAGTGCACAGACTTTCTGTGCTCTATAAAGACATCATAGAAAGATTTTTACAGCTATTTATTACACTCATGCATTTCCTGAACTTCTGTTTCACTCTGATAATTATACATCACACTTGACTGCGACCTAGAAACCTGTTTACAGTTTTCTCTGTATCTGTCAAATTGCTTTTCTGTGAACAATCCATGTATTACTGAAACACATTACTTAAAACAAGGTTTTTATATTCTATATTTTTCTAATCGCAGTTATATGAAAAGACCAAAACAACAATGGACTGCAACAATGAACCTCCATTATTGTCCAAAACCTATTTGAATACATCAGTGAATCTCATTGTTGCACAGGGTGACACGTTCCTCCTTTACAATGAACATGAGCGCTGCAGTTTATTATTATAATGAGCTGTTCAAACAAACACTGTTTGCTGCAGTAAATATTCACTAGCACGGTAAATGCAAAGCTTAGAAATGCACCGTTCACTCTGTTATTAATTATGTTTGCAAAATGCAGTGCCCAGATGTTTCATCAGGCGTTTGTAAAATGTTCAGGGGCTTGGGCTGAAAGTGGGTTGTGCTAAAAAACTAACTGACTCACTTGTACTTTTTAAAACTTTTTTTCTGCCATGTCCTCTAAATTAAAATACTTAATGAGATCCTCAACATTGGGTCGATAAAATAAAGTTCCTTAACTTGAACCTTCCACTCCGTTTGAGTACATGATCCTCACCACCATCATTGCCAACTGCATCGTCTTGGCTCTGGAGCAGCACCTCCCTGGAGAGGACAAAACACCCATGTCAAAGAGACTGGTGAGATATTCACACGTGGAAACATCTGCACTCGCAACCACACTTCTCACTTTTATTTCAAGTTGCTAGAATTAAAAATTAAGTTTAAACTGCCCCTGATGGAGTTAACAGCTTTTCAGAAAAGACTGACATGACACCTGCATGCACAGTTCTTATATTCTATTTCAGTGTAAGCTAAATGTCACTCTGACTATCTCTTGCTTTGCACCTGCAGGAAAAGACAGAACCCTACTTCATTGGGATGTTTTGTTTTGAGGCTGGGATAAAGATCATTGCTCTGGGCTTCGTGTTTCATAAAGGCTCCTACCTCAGGAATGGATGGAACGTCATGGACTTCATTGTGGTCCTCAGTGGGTGAGTCGAAAAGTGTGTGTTTGTGCGTGTGTTTGGCTGCAGATCTGTGAAACAGGATTAGCTTTATGATTTGAATGGTGAATGGTGAAAGGAATTGCGATTCTATGAGATTTAGTGTATTTAAAAACCTATTGTCCCGATGGCTCCCTGGTTCTAGAAAGGCTCTTTTAATAGGTTTTCATGTACCACGTGTAACAAAAAACAGTTTGCTTCTTCGCTGCTTGTTGTTCTTTATAGAATATTAGCACTTAGTCACAGGAGACTTCTCCTAAATTTTTAATTTGCCTCTGCCACAATTAAAAGGGATCTGAAGTCTGCAGAGAGTTTCTCAATAACTAACTGTATTTATTTTGCCTTGTCTACAAAATTATATTTTAGTCTATTCTGTCTGGTTACACTGTTGTACCCCTTGTTAAGCTGTCTGTCAGATGACAACACTAATCTTCTTATACATAAGCAATCTTTATTGCCTTTCCCGCTACTTTGACCAGGATTTTTTTTTCATCTTATTCAAACACACAGTGGCTGATTTCTTTGTACTCAGATGTGGCATCAGTGCTCCTACACTATGTTTTTCTTGTTTGACGGCTTCATGACTGCTTTGCTTCCTGCACTTCATTTCCTGCCAGGGATCATATGAGGGTTAGTGTGTGATATCATATTACATATACATAAGGATACATTTGTACATCTGTGTATACAGAGCTGGCTGTATTACAGTGTCATAGTTGTCACAGCTGTAGGCCCCCCATCAAACTTTTTCAGTGCAGAGACACTTAAAGTCTGGTTAATCATAAAAATAGATATAAATTTTATCGAAACTTTGCATATCAGTTATATGTACGGAATGAACAGGTTTTATCAAAATGAATCAAAATGAGATTTTTATCCATCACCATGTGTTGAATACATCCATCCATCCCTCTTAATATTACTCCAACCTACATTGTCCTGTCCTCATTTAATTTAATAATTCAAAGTTACTGAAAAGTGTCAAGCTAGTCAAATTAAACAGTCACTCTCTCACTGTTTTAAGGAAAATAAGTGGAAAATAAGGACTTTGGACACCAATGACGAACTATTACTGTGTGACATCACAGAATGTTGAAAATACATAATAGTATCTACAGATCTATTAAAGTTGAGGTATTACATTGAGGAATATTGAGCTAAAATAGTTTACATCCTGTTGGCAGTACATCTATTAGCACTGTAAGAATTTCCAAAGGTGCTGTAGAAATATATTTAAAGGTCTAAAAATGAAATATTTTTCTTCAGTATTTTTTTCAAGACAGTACACTATAAAGACAGGCAGGTGTTTGGAAAACAACCAGTTTTAACTTAGGCACCATGTTGGCACTATGTTGCTAAATGTGAAGCTGTAATTGAGCTGAAGTCATAGCACAAGCAGCTGTGGACAGCTGGGAGGAGCTTACAACTTGTGAGTCATCACCCCACTCTGTGTACTCACAGTACATCAATTACATGGCAGGTTAAGACCCAAGGGGGGTGGTAAGTTAAATAGTTAGTGTGTTCTGTGTGGGGAGGGGGGTTGCACCTGTCTGTCAGAACAGAAGGAGGGAATGTTTGTGGTTTCAAAGGAGGAGCCTAATGAGACAGCAGAGTAATCTCAACAATGTCCTTCACAAACACACATCCAGCCACACACAGACACACACAAACAAAATAATAATTAATTCACAGCTCAGAAGTACAAAGGGCAGCAGACAGGGTTCTTAGAGAATTCTACATGATTCTGGCTCTTAAATATTTTATGAGCCAAGCTTAGGCTCCTCAACGATACTCCGCTCGCTGTGAAAGAGAGGGAGGATGCGAGGTTGGAGGAGAGAAGGGAAAGAGGGAGGAGTATGAGAGAGACATTTAGGGGAAGTGGAAAAAGGTTTGATCAGTGAGCTCCCTGCCCCCCTAGCCTGTTGATCAGTTGATATGAGACAGTTGTAAAAGACACTCAACCTTGCAGCAAGCTACAATGCGACCAAAATTAGAAGCTTAATTAAAACACAAAGAGACAGACACATGCTGATGGTTTGTTCTAATCTCACCTGCTTAAATAGGGACAGAGGACAAAACGAGAACAAGGCCTGTCAAGGCTGACAAATGCTGCTGTAGCTACTCCAGCTCGAGCGATGGCAGCTCTCAAGCTGATGGACAGGGAGATTTTATTTCCATCACCATAATCATGTACACACAGTGAGAGCTGTGTGAGAAAACACAAAAGACTGTCATAAAACACACATTTCCATACTCACAAAGAAAAACATCAGACATAAACATTTATAATGCACTGAAATCAAATGTGGGCAATAGATCTGTGCTGTTTATGTTTGCTAGGCTATATGTACATTTACGTGCTGAATGCAAAACAAGTACTCAACCTTAGAAAACAGTAAGCTAATGTTTCAAATTACACACAAAGGACAAATGATCCACAAGTGCATTCACAATGATTTATGTTGAAAGTTTTACTGTATTAGTGTTACTAGCTCTAGCGCAGTATTAGCAGTATAATGGATAAAAGGCTTGGCTGAGCTAATAACTACAATATTACCGGCTCTGATTTTCACATAACAGACTCGAACAAGTTAATGTACTTTTTTCAGATTGCAAACCATTTCCAAACTTGTCATTGCACATAAAAGTCGAACCTTGTTCTTGTTCCAATTAGGTGCTGAAGTTTTTTCACAGACTTTTTCCGCTGAGTTTTCTTCATATAGAGCCGTTTCAACATTTTTAAGGTATACACTGTACTTTGACAGTCATTTTTAAGGGTCATTTGCAGGTGAAATCAGACCTAACTTTTCTATGTACTAATGTGCTGACTTCTCTTGGTATAGAGGTCGATGTGCGCCTGTGCTGGAGTCATTTGACTCAATCAAAACATATTGTAATCTTAAAGTATTCTGTATATTTTCCAAAACCATTTCTCAAGCAGAAGATAAAAAAAAAAACTCACAAAATTTCCGCAATAAAAGAACTATCATTTGGCATTCAGATGAAGACTAGAAAACAACAATGGCATTTGTTCTTCTTTTATGGGCCATGTGTTGAAATTCTGAAACTGATTGTGATTTAGGGAGGAGACGTGCTTGATGTGGATGAAATAGTCCTCCAGGTCTCATTTTATTAATATTCAGCATGATGAAGTGAGCTGCAGATAGAGCCCTCTCTAAATTATCATTCCGGCCACAGCAAAGAAAAATGAATGAAAATGTTCTTTCTCTCTCTCTCTCTTTCTCTCTCTCTTTTTATCTGAAACACACACCGACCACCGAACACACACTCGTCCATGGGCCACCATTCAAGGTTTGCAACCTTATTAGAGAGTAAATGAAGATTATGAGAACTGCAGATAATACTAGATGAGTCACCAGTGCTGTCTATCAGTCAGTAAATAGGAAGCTTTTTGCAGACAGGAGTTTTAAAGTTTTGCAACAAACACAGACCCCTGAACTCACTACTTTCAAACACAGATGCATATGCACTATCTAAACATTTATTAAGAAGTGCTGTTACAATAAACATTTTTTTACCTGTGAAACTGCAAAGAAAGCATACTTATTCCAATTAACCATGAAGAGTCCCATTTTTGTTGATGTAGTACAAAAGTTTCATCAAGAGTTTTACAATCAGTTCAACATACAGCGTGAAAATCTCAAACCTGACCGGGTGTTGAGCTTAATTCAGATAAGGGAAAAAAAGTGAAAAGGGGAAAGAGCAAGAAACTAGCATGAGTAAGAGAAGAGGGATCTCTCTACTAGAATTACCTGATTTTCAATGCATAAATAAACTTTAAAAATTGTTTTATGTCATATCCACTTGTAATTTTTTTATATAAATTACATACACAGGTGCACTGTATACCCTCAGGCTCGATATATAGCAAGTAAGTAGAAAAAGTAGTAAAAATAAATGCTTTAAATTGCCAGCTACACTGACTCACCAGTTTATTAATTAATCCTGTAGAATTTATTCAGCACAATTTCCTTGCATTAAATCCTGTGGTGTGTGAAATGTTCAGTTTTGTTGACACTGTGTCAGAGAAGTGTTGACTGTACTCAGCAGACGTCAGATGAAGGTTCACGTCACAGTTTGAGTCATACAGACGGGAACTCTATTTTAACTGGATCGTAGAAATTTTTTGCCGATGGAGGCAAAACACAGGTTCTATGAGACTACAAATCATGTGGACCGCTCCTCCACAGATACCCCAGACTGACTCAACATCATGCGTGAACATGTGTAATTATGAAACAATCTGCTAACAGTGTCGATGCTGGAGGCCATGATTACCTCAGAAAGTTGCCTTACCCTTCAAGATGGCCTGTATTACATAGAGAAATTGAGTGGGAGGAAGGTGTGAAAAACCAGATGGCGCTTGCTGTTTCCTTAAAGGCTGTTGTTGTAAAGCCGAGGACTGTTGTGATTGAAATTCAAATAGAGGTGCTGCAGGCTCTCTCACGCTGTCACACAGCCTTCACCAGCCAGTTAACCCCGCTGAAGTTGTGAAGAAAAGTCAGAGACCAGAGGAAGCGATAACCAGCAAAAAATGAGGAGAAGCAAAATAGAATGGAGAAGAGAGAAGAGATAAAGCTGGAGGAAACAAGAAGGATGCCTCCATGCGTAATCGTACGTACTAATTGGCACTTTGGCTGTCTCATTCGCTGGCAAGCCCTCCATTAGACTGGCAACAGTTGGCAGAGGGTGACGCCCACCAAGCGATTGTGTCACCACTATGTGCCAGACGCTTCATGGGGGATATGGAGAGAATGGAGGAGAGAGTTAGCACAGAGGGAGTTAATAAGAATTACGACAAGAGGAGCTTTTCAACCCTTTCTCTACGTCTGTGATCTACGGGTTAGTTTTAGGGACACAGACATTTCCACTCAATCTTTTGACAGTGTGATCCAGCCTTTTAACCCTCACATTTTGGAATTTCAAGCTTAGTCTATTGATCGACTCAATACAATAAAGAAGCTGAATACCAGATCAAACACAGAACATAAAAAGCATGGTGTAAGGTGACAAGAATGGAGGGTAGAGTTAAAATAAGGTCCTAAAGATTTTACAAGAAGCTTTAAATGATAAAGACAAAGAAAACAGAGGAGATAGGTGGACAATGTTTTTCAGGTACATGACGATTTCATGTCTCAGAGAAATTTAAGAGACTTGTTTAAGTGAGGTGATCATTATAATTTTAACCGAAGACAGAAGGAGATGTGTTCTTTAGCTCTCATTACATACACGT
>JAQNCA010000025.1:16035613-16046819 GCA_029783725.1 Acanthurus tractus
AACACTGACAAAACAAGCCTCAGCTCCAGCCTACTTAGCTGATCAGTGCTAATTATGCTAAACTAAGATTATTCCAGCTTAACATTAGCATGGTATTCCTCCAGTTTTTGTCAGGCTTCCCTGTCACTAATCTTCCCTTTGTCATTTTGAGCATGTTAGCAATCTGATTTTAGCATTTAGCTCAAAGCACCATTGTGCCTACAGCTGCACAGACCTCGCTTTAAAGTGAACTGTAAAGGAACTGAATGTTGACCTCAACTCCAATAAAACACAAAAATCAATGAGTTTAAGATTTTGTCTACTGTCCAGATTTTGGTGCTGTTTGTGCGCAGATCACTTACAAATTCATTGCTCTCTACAACTCTCAGTGCCACATAGATAGAATTAGCATTAGCTAAACCCACCAATAGACACGGTGCTTTACAGACAGCTAAGAGCCTGCCCTGACCCTCTCAACTCTACTTTGACCTTTTCTCCTCGCTAAACCAGCATGGCTTTTATTAAATGTTGATTGATTGGCAGCTCTCAGGAGGCTCCCAGAGTGGAGTACAGGTGGTGCCTATGGTGAGAACCTCCTCTGTTCTGCTCTCTCCCAACTTCACCGCTCCATTTGCTGAACTTACATAACATACACACACAAACACATAACATATACACACACTGATATTGAAATAACTAATTAGGGACATGTTAACATAAAAAAACAAATCTTTGCCAAAATAAGTTTCTAGTTTGGTATGTTTCTGTCACTTGTACAAGTACAATGATGCTTAAGGTAAAACTAAATGCACATCTGTATGGAAAACAGATAGCAGCTGTTGTGATGGAAATAAATGCAAACACTCTAATAGCTTTGATTAAAAAGAAAGGTGGCACAGTGCTGTTCCCTCAGCAACCATCGGTCTGAAAAGACAGCAGCACGTGCTTGTATGCTTGTGTGTGTGTGTATGTGTGAGCGTGTGCATGTGTGTGTGTCTGTGTGTCTGTCTGTGTGTGTCTGTGTCGAGAGGACTCAGTGTTCCTGCCTTCAGCAAACACTCAAACGTGTGTGTTTGTGTGCGTGTGTCAAACAGCAGCAACATTTTTGTGTATCTCTGCGTTTTTTTTATGTTTGATCAGCCCCTTATTAAAAAAAAGTCCCTAGGCAAATATAGACCGCAGGCAGATTCAGAAATCACAAAGGTAGCGGGAAGGTGTGGGGGGGTAGGATGGAATGAAAGGAAATCATGAACACAACAGTCAGAGAAAAGGTCAAAACACACTCATCACACACTTCAGCATGTGTGCACTGCACGGCATCTCCCCTGACACTGTATGGCAGCACAAGAACAAAGCTCAAATAAGACAATTGCATGGACTGTCAAGTCGCCTGGGAGCATGGCTTGCCATGATAGAGATCATAAAATTGCAGCAGAAGGTTTGCATTCAGTTGTTTGGATCATTACACTAACATTAAATGATCATTTTCAACTCATTCAACTGCAGCATTAATGAGCTCAACTTTCCCTCTCAGCTAAGACTTCACAGACATTAACTTGTGCAGATGATCCTGTCATTTCTTCACACCGTCATGATCTTTTCATTGTATTACACATTTCAACACTTGCATTTTGCCTGAATCTACCAATGAGTGCCTTGACGGTATTTGGGTTTTCATGCACAAGGCGGTTTTTTGGGCAATACAAACATATAACCAGCAAAACTTTGAAAAATTTGTTCAACAATTTAGCACTTTTTTTTATCCAGGCAGGAGTCTGTGTTTTCAGGCTCAGGTTGCCCAAAAGTCGGCTTTGTGTCACTATCCTCACAAAACGTTTCCTCTAATTTCACAGAATGTATTGGTTATGCAGGTGCAGCAGCTTGTTCTGGGACTTCTTATGTTCAACCTGCTCTCTCCGCAGTGCTGAAGAGAGCCACCACCATCAAGAGGAGAGGGATGGATGTGGTGCATCGAGGGCAGCCAGGGGAGGAACAGTACGGGGACATCTCTTCTGTGGGTGAGTGGGAGTCTGGACAGGTTCATAAATATGTGCACATAAAGTGCCAGGCTTAGTCTTGTAGGGCAGACTGTGCTCTCCTGCAGCTTAAAGAAATGGGTATTTGATAGTATTGTAAACATCACACTTTTGAGCTTTCAAGATTTTAGGTTTTGCACAAGCAGTTAGCTAGACTGCAGTTTCTTATCTTTTTCTGTCTATCTCTGGTTAATCCCTCAAGGCATTCCCATGGCCAGAGCAAGTATCAGGAGTGCCAAGCGAGGTCCAACAGCATATTTTCGCAGAAAGGAGCGCCTCCTGCGTATTTCAATCCGCCGTGTGGTGAAAACACACACTTTCTACTGGACAGTTTTGAGCCTGGTGGCCCTCAACACGCTGTGTGTGGCCATTGTTCATCACAACCAGCCCCTGTGGCTGTCCAACTTCCTCTGTGAGTCATTTCAGGAACACCTCTATTTACCTTACTGTTTGTTCATTAGATTGTATAATAGTCTATGTGGGTCTTGATATTTGAATGTCTGTTTTTGTTGTTCAAGACTATGCAGAGTTCCTGTTCCTCGCTCTGTTCCTGACCGAGATGTTTCTGAAGATGTACAGCTTGGGACCACGTCTCTACTTCCACTCTTCCTTCAACTGCTTTGACTGCAGCGTCAGTACTCTGTGCCCCTCTCTCCTTATTTGTTTTCCCCCAAAATCCAACTGCCCGTGCTCTGAAAATTTGCCACATTAGCAGTCTCTTTCTCCAAATCTGCCTGTGTGGCATCATCTGTGCCTCTCTCTCTCTTCTCTCTGTCACTCTTTTATAGATTCACTGCACCTTCATTTGTTTTTGTGTGTTTTTTTTACTGAGGATACAATTACTCATGTAATATTTATCTCTGTAGGTAATAGTTGGCAGCATCTTTGAAGTGCTGTGGGGTTTCTTCAGGCCTGGCACTTCCTTTGGCATCAGTGTCCTGCGTGCTCTCCGTCTGCTGAGGATCTTCAAGATCACCAAGTTAGTGTTGCAGCCTTCCTCACTCTTTGCCATCTGTTTAGATATTCCAAGGACAATTTTACTGTCATTTAAAAGCTCAGTGTAGTATTAAGTTTGTCATGTTTCTGTTGTATTCAGTATTCTAAATTTACATCATTATAAGATAATTTATTGTGAGGGGCATCCATTCTTATTTTGTTATTTTTTTTAAATTTATTCTTTTTATATCTATGAACCAGACAAGTGAACGCATCAAATGTTAACTTCTTACGGCTTCAAACATGAAAAAAAAACCACACACAAGACTGACAATAGCCTAAATATTTAAAAGCAAGCCCCAGCCAGTCATATTCCACACAAAAAGAAGTTATAAACAGCGGAGTGGTCTACTTTAAGAGTTGCATTCTAACAAAAACACTCTTTCGATATAGCATTCTACTTGTGTAACATTGTCAGACTCACCATTTTTAAAAAAAAGGTTTAAAAGTGATGCGACAAATCAGAAATATTCATTTTTTACTTCATGCATCCTTCTTCCTTGTCAAACATGGCACCTACAAAACCGACAATAAAACAAGTAAACAAGTAAAACTCTGACAATTCTCTCTGAGAATCAGCTAGTAGTAGCTCGTGTAGCGTCAAGCCGCTGACCTAAGGCAGAGATGAGGAATTTACCACCAATAACTGATTTATTCACTTCTTTTTAACTCTCTAACTCCGAATTTCCAGGTTTTTATCTTTTCACATTTGTAAATTTCAGCTCCAAGCAACACTAAATCCAGAAAATCCATAAAAGTCTTTATAAAACTGTGTTTCATAGTACAGAGTTTCTTAAGACCTATAAACAGACCTTATATGTAAAAATCCCCCCATAGAGTTTTCATGAAGAAAATATTAAGTTTTAGATTTTTACCTTTTTTTGAAATCTTTTTTGCACTAATATTACTTTATGTGACTGTCTAGGTACTGGGCGTCACTGAGAAACCTGGTGGTCTCTTTGATGAACTCCATGAAGTCCATCATCTCCCTCATCTTCCTCCTTTTCCTCTTCATTGTTGTCTTTGCTCTCCTGGGCATGCAGCTCTTTGGTGGCAGGTAACATTAAACACTCGGCAAGTGATTTCTTCCACTGATGATTTTATTATATGAAGCAATAACAAAAGATGCAGCTTGATGGCATTGTGAAATAATGTGGGATTATGGGAGTTGTTGTCTTGTTTGTTAAACAGCCGACATGCACAGTGGAAAGAAATAACTGTGCTCTATCCCAAGTGAGCAATAACCTGAGTATCTAGCTAGTTCACAGACTTTGTTTCTCACTCTGTGATGTATCACCTGGTGTTTTCTGTTACCCTGATGTAATTGCAGCTAGAGGTGGATATGACGCTGCTGGCAGTGAATAAATGTATGGATTTCTCTGAGTTTGAACATTGTGGAAACATTTGGGATTATGTTCATACACAACTCAACCCAATATGTAACACAGTTGTTTTTAGACCTTTAAATGCAGAATTGTTACATATCATGCTTTAAATAGTCACCGTGGTCCCCTGGGTAATCTGATAACACTTATAGATCTGTGCATCACTCCATATGAGTTCACCAAAAAATAAAGCGAGGAACCACCCAGGCAGACAAAGTCTAAACAATCTGGCAGAAAATAATGACTGTTTTTCTCTCTCACCCCACTCAACACCCATATTGTGTATTTCCACTACGGACACAAAAACAAGGCTAAAATAGACTTCATGGTTCAGTAGAGCTGTTTTTCCTGAATACACACAGTTGAGAGGAGAACAGATTGTCCTACTGCCTGTTCAGTTGTTTTCATTATATTATAGGGAGACTGTGTTAGCCCGACTTTTCAGACTGTGGCTCTGTCTCACACACACACACACACACACACACACACACAGCTATTGTTGCTTGGTTTTCCCCTGAGTCGAGGACTCTTTTTCCCACAAGCTGTCACTTAAATAAAGGCTGGCTGAGGTGAACAAGCTTGGCCTTGTGTGTGAACTAGCCTCTAGAATACAGAGAACATAGAAGAAAGCCGTCATCCAGCCAGTTGGAGAGGAGGGGAATTGATTTCTTTCTGACTGACAAAAGAAAATAATTAACACTCGACTCAGTGCCGCTTTTTCAAGGTGTGTCACTTTTTTCTCACAGGTTCATCTTTGAAGACTACACTCCGACAAATTTTGACACCTTTCCTGCTGCCATCATGACTGTCTTTCAGGTTTGAAAATGAACCTGATAATTTAATGTTCTCTATTTTTACACAAGTCTTTTACAGCCAGTAGCAATGTACAGGAAATGTAATTTTGAGTCAAACAAAACGTTAAATGTTTATATATCGAAGCTGAACCCTGATGCTTGTGACAGTTTTGTGGATGATGTGTGTTTGTGGGCGTGGGCGTGTTTTCTCAGATCCTGACTGGAGAAGACTGGAACGAGGTGATGTACAACGGTATTCGCTCTCAAGGAGGAGTGAAGTCTGGCATGTGGTCTTCTATCTACTTCATAGTGCTCACACTGTTTGGAAACTGTATCCTTTTTTTGGTGTGTCTCTTTTTTTCCTTTTAAAATTCAGCTCAGTCTTTTACTTGTATTGGTCTTTGATTTTAATTTTGAGACAACTTTTACTTGACAGTTGTTCTCTTGTCTTTATTTAAACGTCACTGTCTCAGTTTAGACTAAGATTCTTATAACTTATAACTTAAAAATTATAGACTGTACAAAACAAAGCTTAAATATCCAGGAAACAGGCCATCTTGTTCTGGTAGTATCATCTGTACAGTAGCAATCCACGGATGAAGCCCCAGATCGAGGTTCCACCCATGACGTCAGAGCCCTTTTTATGCCTCAGTGCTTTTGATTGCCCAAAGCCATTTTTTGGGACAGAGGGGTTTGGCTTGTAGTCTGTCCTATTGCTCTTTTGCCCATCAAATTCTAACTTTCTGCAACCAGGTTGAAGAGAAAATTTACTTTTTAGTTTTGCCTATACTCTGTACATGAGGGAGCGAGGTTTATGACCTAGAGCACAGCTCGTCTACAGAGTGTGACTGAGATGTTTTGGCTTCTCATATGTGTCCATACACAGTCAATGACGGTATCTCCCTGCTGCACATGCAGCAGACACAGAGGAACATGCATAGCTTTATTTTGGTAACACTGCGGTTATATTCCTGTGCACCTGTTGAATATGATCCAAATATTGACTCATCTTGTATCCAAGATTTCGTCTTGTTTTGATTTTAGATCTGAGTCATTCAGATCAGCCGAGTTGCAGATGTTCATGCTGGGTCACCGATTCTCAGAGGGATCTGCAGTTCTCCAGTTCAGCCATCTGTCTTTTACCAAGAACGTATCTTATCTAAAGTATCATCAGGGTTACCTTGTTGCAATCTGACCACGTCCTTAACATAGCTGTGACTAGACACTCTGCTGAACGTCTTCTTGGCCATTGCTGTGGATAACCTCGCCAATGCACAAGAGCTTACCAAGGTAGTAAAAAAGTGACTAATAATACAGTGACTAATAATAAAGTTTTATTGAAGGAATAAGCTTGTTCTTATCTGCTTTTATTCTTATTACAGAGTATCAATAATCTCTCTGCTCTGCCACGTTCAGTTCTGCTCTGTTCCCCTCATTACTTCGTTCTGTTTAATTATTTAAACTCATGGACGTTACACTCGTTCAGCTGCCTCCTGCTCTTTTCCTCTTTTGATCAGGATGAAGAGGAAGCAGAGGCAGCGTTCAATCAGAAGCACGCTCTCCAGAAGGCGAAGGAGGTCGGACCGTTGTCCTCCTTCATGTCTTCAGAGTAAGTGCTGTATGCAGCCGCTGTGCCCGCCTGACCTCCGCTCCCTTCCTCCTGCTGTCTCTCTCTTCCTTTTCCTCCCTCCTTCCCTCCAGGGTTCGTGTATATGGGACTGACCCACACTTAGAGCAAGTTGCTGCAGCCGTCGGCAAATGGCGAGTCTATCATGTGATGCAGTAGGTTTTGCTTACCAGAACTACTGCAGCATGCAGAGCAGTTATAGATGGAGGCCATGGGTCATCGATACATGTCCCTGAGGGCCTGTTGAGATCATCAGTATTTGATGTTGTCCCACTATAGACTTATTGATAAGTCTTCAGGGCCTGCTATCTCTGCTCTGCCTGCTCCCAACACTGCAATTTGCAGCCAAATTAAAGTCTAATGTATGTCTCCATGGTTACTGGTTCCACTCCCACGTGGGAGGCGCTAAAATTGTTGTCATGGAGACAGGATTACTTAGTGTCCGAGTTAACACGGTGTGTCCGTTACAGAAAGATACTTCTTCACTCAGCAAAGTGGGTATTGTTGTGAGGGAAGAGTGTAAGGAAGTCAGATAAAGTGTGTGCAGGCTTTGATTTGATGAAGCGTTCAAGTTTGTGGAAAATTTAATCCTCCAAGTAACACGACCTTGTTCTCCTGATGCTCAGGTTTCCAGCTCGCAGAATAGATTGTCTTTTTTTTTTTTTCTCAGGGATTGATTGCACAGTGCCTTGTTGTAGGTGGTGGAAGTGCATGTGCATGCACAAGAGTGAGAACCTCTGGCTCTGTGTGCACGCTGTGTTTTAAGAAACAAGCAGTTTGTTGCATGGGCATGTGGAAGATTTTACAGTATAACATAGCATTAACATGATGTACTGTCTTCTTTATTGATTTCTGTCTTTCTTTCTTTCAATTTCGAGGCCTTGCCATTTTCCTAAGGCTTACTTAACGGAAATTAAATTAAAACACAGCAGACATAAAACTGGAAATGTGCACTAGTTTCAATTTAGCCAGCCGAGGGTCAGGCTCTTGTCAGAGCTCATAGAGAAGACTGGAATACCATGGGGTCGCCTGGGCCGGCATCTGTATTCAAAGAGGACACTCTGAACTTTAAGGATTTCTAGTCTCATCTTCAATGTCAGCTATGAAATCCCGGCGGAAGCTGCCCCCGCCGACCTTGAAAAAACTTGCATGACAGCATTTGCTCAATAAAACAACAAAAAAAGGAGATGCATGTTGGAGGCTGACGATGATTCACCTTATAAACGCATGCATCTGATCGGCATGATCAACGGAAGAAAAACAGAATTTACACGCACACACACACACACACACACACACATCTTCATTAAGAAAGCTTTCCAAGTGACACTCCAGACTGTGATATTTGAATAGTGTTGTCAGTGTGTGTACAGTTTTTCTTCCATTGTGAAGTCTTTGCTCTCCAAACTGCTCCTGAGTATTTCAAACATTTTGAGCCAAGAATTTGAAGCTCGGCACTTGAACTTCCTCATTCAGCTCTACTAGCATGTCCCAAAAGAATGCTAATGTGTGAGTGCTCTGAGGTGGTGGTGATGGTGTTCAGAACTGCATCCAAATGTGGAAGCTTTGCTCAAAGGGGTATCCCTGTCCCCGTGTTTGCTAATGGAGCCCATCTCTGTGTTTTCTACCTGTGCTCATACTGTAGCTGAGACTGTCTAACATCTCAGTCTTACTTACGATGTCTTCTTATCAATGTTGTGCTTACTGTTAATGTTTATGAATGTTGTTTAATTGTTTCTAATCCTGCAACCATCTTGTTTGTCAATGTGCCGCTTGGCTCCAATGGAGACACACACCATAGCATCAGGAGTCCAGTCAGTTTCTGACCTCCCTATTTATCCTTTAGCCATTATCAACATACAAAGCAGGGATGTGCACAGTGGAAATATTCTGTTGCAAACAGAATAAATGATGCAGCAGTTAAAATAAGAAATTTATATTTAATCTGTTCATGTGGTTTTCTAAAAGAACAGTTATGCCCTAAAGCAACATAAAACAAACATAGAACAGCTGGTAAATGGCAACAACAGATGGCATACAGGGGTTTTATTCTTTGGTCTTCATTTGAAAGGCCATGTTATTTAGGAGGATTGTTTGCTGTGTGTCTCCTGGCCTGTTTTGTCTCTGCTCACAAAAGCACTAATGTCTTGTTTTCAACCAATCGCTCATTGATAACACGGACCACACAAGAGTCCACGCTCCAGTAAGTAACACTGTCTGTTCAGCTCTCTCAATCTCTCACTAATGCCTGTCTGATTTTCTTAAATGGGCAAAATGTCCCAGACTCCATCTCGTAAAGTATTCTGTTCATGCTCTGTCCTGTCCCTTCAAAGTCTCCAGCTTTATTTAATTATGCATTTTTTTCTATCTATTCCACTGAATTCATCCTGCATCAATCTCTTTTTGTTATTAAGTCACAACACAACTTTTGGCTTGCTTAATGTATCACCGAACATTTTCATTAATTCACTAAATTGCTTCATTTTACAATGAAATAGCTTTTTCTTGTTGATAAAGCGCTCTAATGTCAGACCAAAGCACTTGCTCTGTACTGTGAAGTTTACTTTTTTTGGTACAAACCATTCAATCGCTAATTTACATTTAATAAAACAAACAGGAAATACAGCAGAACTCCATCAAATGACAATTTACATTGAATCTAATTAGACTTTTGCTGATACATGTCATGCAAACAAAAATGGTTTCAGAAGTGGATTTATAAATATCGAAAAAAGGTTAAATGACTGTCTCAAATTAAATGCAAACACTAGTATACTGATTTAAACCTTTTGTATGTCAAATATGTGGCTGTATCTACTGTCTGCTTTCATATCCTGACATGTTGTCTTTTGTTCCTCCCTTCAGGGGAAGCCGGAGGAGGCGGCCCTACCTGTACAGGAAAAGAGCCATCCACCGCAGCCGGCCTACCTACTCCTGCTCCCTGGAGGAGGCCCAGGGCAGCATCAGGGAGTGCCGCCCACCCCCACCACTCAACCCCTCTAACTCTTTCATGTCCAGGAGAGAGAGAAGAAAAAGGATGACCATGTCAGTGTGGGAGCAGAGGACCAGCCAGCTAAGGAGACACCGCCAGATGTCCAGCCGAGAGATCCTTTTCAGCAGCCCCAACGAGGAGAAGGACGGGCCTCCTGCTTCAGCCCAGACCCAGCATGGACGTCCCCTGTCACTGCACCGCAAGGCCATGGAGCACACGCCATCTGGTAGTCTGAAACACCTCACAGACCCCTTAGTCTCTCCAGTGAAGAACCAGGCTTCAGATTCCACAATGTCAGTGGACATACCTCCGAGTGTTGCTCTCTCCAGTGAAATACCTGAACCGCCAGTGTCAGTGCTGGTGCCAGAGTCACTGGATCCCACAAATAACCCCCTTCCTGATGCTTCTGCATCAGTGGTCAGATCAGAGCCTGTCGCTGAGAGCGCAAAACTGGGTGTTAATCAGGGTCACAATAGCACTAGAGAGCGTCGGAGTCCAAGGCTGAACGGCGAGCGCCAACACAGGGCAGTGAAGAAGTTCAGACCTCCAGATAACCTTGACACACTGACTCCTGAAGTGAGTGGTCATAGTGGGATCAGGGGCGGGAGGGCACTGCGTCACTGCGACCATCAGAGCGGAGCCAGAAGTCAGGGGTCTTCACCCGGAAATGAAAGCCAGTTGGCAAGTCGTTCAGTCAGCAGAGAGAGGGAAATAAATTCAGGCAGAGAAGAGGAGAAGGAGGCCGAGACTAAAAAGGAGGACGAGGTGTCCAAACCTGATGAGAGGGGGTGAGTCAGACCTACAGCTGCTCTGCCAACATGTTTGTTTTGTCGACAAGTTTGTTTGGCATGATGTTTCAGATTTGGTTTACAGATTAAAATCAAAGCCAAGTAGAAACTGAAGACAAGAGGGGAACATTTGTCGTTTTTATTCATTTATCATTGATAAGATAATGGTTTTGGTTCTTAGAAATGATGATGCTCTTTATTGCAAACTCAGATGATCAACTTTTATTGTTTTTTTGGCTGCATTTTTATTAATACGCTCATTATTATTATTACAAGTAGTAATACTTTTACTTGATTTTATAGTAACTGCTTTAACTTCAATGTTTAAACTACATTTCCTTCCTTTCTGCATTTGTGAGCATCTAGCTTTAGTAAGACAAATAATTCTATTAAATTAATTTCAACCGAATCGAATACAAGAAATAATCTTCCATGGAGTTTGCTCATTCATTTTATTGTATAACAAATTAGGTCTCTCTGCTGATTTATTACAATAGAAATACATTATAATACAACAGAGTAATAGTGCCGTGGCTTCTATACATGTCAGTACATGTGTAAAGTGTTTGCATGCCATTCTGAATTGATAATGAAGTGAGCTCGTCCTGT
>JAQNCA010000025.1:16046919-16063212 GCA_029783725.1 Acanthurus tractus
GGCTTCTATACATGTCAGTACATGTGTAAAGTGTTTGCATGCCATTCTGAATTGATAATGAAGTGAGCTCGTCCTGTGAAGGAGCAATAAGGAAAAAATTTATTTTTCAATATTTAAATTGAACTAAAGTTAAGTAAAAGTAAAAGTTTTAACATTTTGCCAAAGATGTAAGTGTCCTGTGTTGAAGAGATAATTAATTTAGCATGCTAGCGAGCTAGCCCAGTCAGGTCCAGCCCTTCCTGTCTTGTAATACCACTTTGTACCGTAGGAGGCATAAGTGAGTCACGGTTGTGTCTAGTCTGCCAAAAGTACAACGACCCTGGGGAGGTTTTCTTATTAGGTTCGTTCTCCTGTCACCCCGGGGATAACCCTTCATGACTGGTCAGCCTCATTCAGGCTTCCTGATGCCCAACCTCCTCCTCAGTCTGTTCACACTTTGCACCATAATAAGCAGATATTCCTGATCTTTATCTTAAAATAAGGCAATGTTTAGATTAAAAAAAAAAAGCTTCCCTCTCAATTATCACTTATGACTCAGTAGCAGTGTGTAGCAATGTTGGGACTATATAAATACCGCAAACAAGTTGCATCACTGTCTTATTTTCTGTGTCAAGAAGTGCAGGTCTGTGTCTCACACATATTCAGAGCAAACAGCGAAGAATATGAAGCATGCGTTTTGGCCGCATTCACACAAGCTCTGGCGTTGCTGCACCTTCCTGCATGGTTGTGCAGTGGCGTGGGCGGGTTTATTCATGCTATAGAATGAAACTGCTGTGAAACAATCAGAAAATAACATTTCTGTTCACTGATTCACTGCTTTGTTCTTGTTACTCTCAACTGAGTTCAGCCAAGGGGGAGGGGTTTGCAATGTTGTGTTGTGAATGTTGTGTTTGCAAAGAGAAATTGACAATACACAGACACTACATATTTACCTTTAAGAGTTTTGTTCAGCCTCAAATCAATTCATGCATCAACATGCATTATTGATCAGGGTTCCTGTAGTTTTGGTGCTATAGATTTATTCACCTTAAAGCACCAAGCATACTGTGAGTAAATCACTGGCCTCATGTCGGTCCTGTAAAGTCTGTATCTCTGTTTTTAGACAGGGTGACAGGAGTGACGTAGGAGACACTGACCCACCAGACAACCAGAACCACAATGAAGAACAGCATCCTCAGAAACAGGAAGAACCTCCTCAGCAGTCAGAGCCGTGTCCGCCTGCCATCGCAGAGATCAGCAAGGAGGAAAATGAAGCCGAGCAGGACGAGGATAAAGCTCAGCTCAGCTCCAGCGTGATCATCGAGGTGTCCAACATTCAGCCATCTCTGGAGCTCTCCACGATCACAGGTACAGCTGTAGATTTGTGGTCTTCAGGTGCTCATATGGTCACTTTTTTTTTGTAATTTAACTGGTAACATTACAACACTGTGACATTAACGCCTTTATTGCAGCTCCACAGTGAGTCGTTTTTTTCCACTTCGCTCACTGTGGTCTGAAAAGGGTGAACAGGCAGTTACTTAGGACAGGATTAATTTCAGTCGTCTGTGTAGATGATCCATAAATGCTCATCAATGTGAGCCCTTTTTACAGATGATTTTAAATTGAAAGAGCATGGCTATTCTAAAAATGTCACAGATTTTCCTACATACTCTAGCAAATTTAGTTTCTGAATAAATTTGAGATGAGAAACAGGCCGTGCAGTCACAAAGTCATGCCTCAGGGTAAATTTTAGCTTTTTTGCAGTTCATTCTGAGTAGGTTTGAGTCATGTCATTGTCATTGTCACTGATTTGGCTCTCAACGACGGAGCTCCATCTATTTCCAGTGAATATTTTCCAGATTAAAATTCCCTTTTTAAAACTAAGCCTGTAAATCTCAAGGTGGCTTTGTGAGGCCTTTCTCATCTTCTCATCCCAACCTACTCTCCTCCTCCTCCTCACACCTGTCCTCACACCTCCTTTTCTTCCTCTCCTCCTGACCTCCTCCAGTCAACAGTAAAGACCCTGAAACCTGTAAGTCAGAGAAGGAGGAGGCAGAGGAGACAAAGCCTGTCAACACTGTGATTCCAGACAGCATGTTCATCTTCAAGCCTGACAACCCGTAAGTTACAACCATTAATGGCTCTCAAACTTTCAAACATGTTCAGATTGTGGTCAAGATCCGCCGCAGGCATCCATGTTGTTTTATCCACCTGCCATTAGATATCAGGTCATTAAAGCCTTTTTTATTTCATTAAGCCTTTTTTTTTAATTATTTCATTTTAACAATTCATAGGTTGGCCTTAAAAACCAGCGACAGAGATAAATTGATCACGTTTTAGTGTCTTTTGTATGAAATTCCAATCCTTAGCCTCAGCAGACTGGAATGACAACAGACCAACGGATGTGTTGGATGTGGGAACTTTTGCTCAGATGTAACAAGAAGGCCATGTAATGTAGTTTATGCATGCAGGGTCTTGCTCCTGGCAGGTGTGGTACCTGACTTTGCCATCTGCTCTCCCTCAGGGTGCGCCGTGCGTGTCACTATGTGGTGAACCTCAGGTACTTTGAAATGTCCATCCTGCTGGTCATAGCTGCTAGCAGCATAGCGCTGGCTGCTGAGGACCCTGTAGCCACCTCCTCTGACTGGAATAAGGTTTGTGTGTTCACATTTACATATCTAACAACCGTCTGACAGGGACTGCTGTAACATTAATGAAACATGCATGTTTTCAACATCTCGTGAATCACTCTGATAAATCCAGTCACTCTTTATCTGTGCGTGGAATTTAATTGCTCCCTCTGTCTACACCAAGCAGCAAAAGTACCATGAAGAAAATGAATTTCCTGAAATTGTTTTGCATGAGGCAGCCAGTGAGACTTGACAGGAGGCAGTTGAGCTGATTGAAGCCTGAGACACAGAGCCTGTTTGTTCATGGGGGGATTTAAGCCGATTATTTTGTGTTTGAGTTAATTGTTTTCATTCTAAACCACAAGACGAGAGTCTGAAAAGTAAAATAGGCCAAAGTTGCATTAATACATCACAAAAATTATATAAGAACCCCAACTTTTTTGTGAAAAGCACATTTTTTCGACATTTTCTTTGATTTTCCTCCTGTGTCACACATATTGCAGGTTCTTCGGTATTTTGATTATGTGTTTACCGGAGTCTTCACCTTTGAAATGATTATTAAGGTGAGTTACTGTGTAATGATGATCATGATATGTCAGTGTGTGGTGAATGATGGCAAGAAATGGTGGTCAAAAATGTAAATACATAACATGTCAGTAAAGAGATTAAAACTTGCTGTTGGGCATTTCCTTTTTTTTTCTATGACATGCAAAGTGTCAGGAGGACTGTTAGGAGCTTATCTGATAAAGGATCAAAACAAACTGTATTGTTTGACAGGTTTTTACACACACATTTAACACAATAATATTAAAAGCTAAAGTAGTTTTAAACTAAAGTAGTTTTTAACAAGTTTGGCTTGTGATTCATAACAACAAAAACTCATAAAAAAGTCCCTTGATATCTTCAGTAATTTACAGAAAAAGGGCAAAGGTTAAAGAAATGTCTGAAAAAATATTCCAAATCCACCACCCTTTTTACTCTTTGTAAAAAGAAACAACTTTGTTGAAACTTGAAATAAACTGAATTTAATTTGAGTCCATCACTGGAAACTATCCTGCAGAAAGACTTTTTTTTTTCATTTCCAACCTTTGTCTCATCAGATGATTGACCAGGGTCTGATCCTCCATGACGGCTCCTACTTCAGAGACCTGTGGAACATCCTAGACTTCATCGTCGTGGTGGGAGCACTGGTGGCCTTCGCCCTCTCGTCAGTCACATGATTCATTTTAATTAATCACATGTATATTTCATATGTCCAAACATCACAGTATCTTAAAATCAGTTGTTGATTACATTTTTGGACTGTAAATGTAGTTTCACTTTATGCCATCACCTCTTCCATTTTGTTTCTAACATTATACCTGTTTATATACACATCCCTCTTCTGTGTTTGTCTGTGGATGATGCCCCTGTTGGATTGATCACCAGCAATGTGATGGGGTAAAAATCTAAAAAGTCTTCCTCTATTTGACCAAATACCATCTTTAAATGTGCTAAATTCAGAGTGTAGAGCAAAGTATGTCAGAATTTTTATATCTTGTCATAATGGATAAATAAGGCTTCAAAAATGTTACGCAAAGCATGGTGTGTGTAAAGATGGGATTAAATCTAAAACAAAGACATGATGCTCACACTGTCTATTTCTGCACAGAAATAACAAAGGACGGGACATTAAAACCATCAAATCTCTGAGAGTTCTGCGTGTCCTCAGACCACTGAAGACCATCAAGAGGCTGCCTAAACTGAAGGTCAGGGAAGCTACATTTTTCATTTCATGGTTGTTTTTCCATACTTGCTTTGTGGTAGAAGTAGGAGTATGAATATTGAGCTGTTGCAGGGGTGGGGGGATGCTCAGCTATGCTACATATATTGCTAGCTAGCTTATTGTTTACTTCCTGTAACTGCATGTTGCAGACCTGAGAACAGAATCAGATTATGGGTAAGATGATAAACCATTAGGTGACAAACTGAGCATCAGAGTATGAAGAAACATTGTCAGTGCTGGGTTCCCTGAACCTGGAACACAGCCTGTCTACAGGGAGAAAACAAAGAGGACACACTGAAGAATAAAAGCTCTTGCATACACTGGCTTATGTCCCTTAAAAATATGTGAGGCATTAAATACACTCTTTCGTGGAAAGAGAAGCTCAATGGAAACCGAGAGGGATAAGGAGTAAAGCAAAGTGATTTTCTGAGAATAAAGGAAAAGCGAGAGGATGGGGGAGGGGAGGGCTGAAAGTGATGGCGGGGGATTAGCTGGTTTGAAAAGCAGCTGGAGGATTGTCTGAGTGCTAACAGGTCGTCATCTTGGGATTGTAACTAATACCCTCTACTTCTGAGTCTATTCACTAGGAGAGGGAGGAATGATCCGTAGGAAAAAATATCCACTTCAGAGGAGCCATTAATGGTTCTACATGTTTAATCATTTAAGCTACAAATTGCATATAATGTATTAATGTTACTGCTGAACATTGAACAAGGGTATTACATGTCTACAGATTTATTACTGGGTTTCACCCAGTGCCAGTAAACTTGCATGCTGGTTTGAAACCAGTTAGGTCTCAGTCACTGCTTGCATAACTGCATCACTGTGTGATGAAACCGTAACTGTGACTAAATAATTCAATAGTTTTGTGCATCGGAAGTCTCACACTGTGCCGACCCTCTCCATGAATTCCCCTCATGTTTTTCATGCCGTGTGTCTCTCTTGCAGGCAGTGTTTGACTGTGTGGTGACGTCTCTGAAGAACGTCTTCAACATCCTGATCGTCTATAAGCTTTTCATGTTCATCTTTGCCGTCATCGCTGTGCAGCTCTTCAAGGGGAAGTTCTTCTACTGTACTGACAGCTCAAAGGACACGGAGAAGGACTGCCAGTAAGACTCTGCACTTTACTTTACTTTACTTTACTTTACTTTACTTTAGTTCACTTCACTTCACTTCACTTCACTTCACTTCACTTCACTTCACTTCACTTTACTTTACTTTACTTTACTTTACTTTACTTTACTTTACTTCACTTCACTTCACTTCACTTCACTTCACTTTACTTTACTTTACTCTAACTCCTTCTCTTGTTTCCTTCTGTCCTGCCTTCCATTTTTTCTTTTTTCCCCTTTTCTTTGTTCTAAAAAAATTTTCAAAAATCCCTTCAAAGTCATTTTGTCTCTGAAATGCTTTTCTTTTTATTTGTCGTGATTTTGATTCAAATTTTTATGTCAAATCTTGTCTCTCTAAGGGGTTACTACATTGACTACGGGAAGGACAAGAAGGAGATGAAGAGAAGGGAATGGAGGAGACATGAGTTTCATTATGACAATGTCATCTGGGCTTTGCTCACCCTCTTCACTGTTTCCACCGGAGAAGGATGGCCTCAGTGAGTGTCTGACCGAAATCAGGCGATGAGCGTTAATTCTCTTGCTGGACGAGGACGTTCTGCAGAAGCTCGCCTGCATTTCATTTTTTCATTCTTAGCAGACTCATCAGCTGTTATGAGCACTGTAACCTTTAAACATCCGGCTTGTTCTTTGGTAATAGTCCGATCTGACCTTTGATGAGAAAAATATAATAGATGTGATTAACTTAACAAAGATTTTGCTGTTCATTGTTTCACAAGGCTACGACAATATTTTACGGACAGCACTTGTGGGATTTTACTGTTCCAATCCTGTTAAATTGATTGCTGGTTTGGAAATAAAATAAAAACAATTTCCTCCTCCAAATCACAAACTGGCATTTAATGTCCACCCCACTGAACAATTACTTACAGTTTCTACTAAAACAAATAACTACTGCGGCACATAATATCATTTCGAAATGACAAAAAACACTGTGTTAGTTTTCAATAAGGAATAGGCTTTATTTTTTGAGTGATTTCGAGCAGTTTGATTTATTTTCAGTTGATGTTTCAATGAATTTATTCCTAACGCTCTGCCTCATGTTGTCTTGTCGACCAGTGGAAGTTTCTCTCTGTATAAGCCTTGAATGGCATTAGTGTTAGCATTAGTTAGCATCGTTTCGCTGCTCTTCCAGGGTCCTGCAGCACTCAGTGGATGTGACAGAGGAGGACAGAGGTCCGAGCCATGGAAACAGGATGGAGATGTCTATCTTCTACGTCATCTACTTTGTCGTCTTTCCTTTCTTCTTCGTCAACATCTTTGTGGCTCTCATCATCATCACTTTCCAGGAACAGGGAGATAAGATGATGGAGGAGTGCAGCCTGGAAAAGAATGAGGTGAGGGAAGAAAGAGCAAACACTTTATCTGTCTCCTCTTTGGTTTATGTCTAGCTTTGTTGCTTTGCAGTTACCTTTCTTCCCTGTCTATCACCCTCTCTCTCTCTTTCTTTTCTCAATTCAAGGTATTGATTCATAGCCTGTGAAGCCCATACCAATTGTCTTTGTAAATCTGTTCATGTTATTTTGGGAAAGGTTTTTCTTCCTGAACAACTTACAGCAAAAAATGAAGAAGCAAAAACAAAGAACCCCAACATTAATGTTACCAGTTTGACTGTGTTGATTTTTTGTTGTATTTCAGAGGGCGTGTATTGACTTTGCCATCAGTGCCAAGCCCCTGACCCGTTACATGCCCCAGAACCGGCACACGTTCCAGTACCGTCTGTGGCATTTTGTGGTGTCACCTTCTTTTGAGTACACCGTCCTGGCCATGATTGCTCTCAACACCATAGTGCTGATGATGAAGGTGAGGGAAATCTAAGACAAAAGCATCACATTTTTGTAAAAGTAGAGTGGGATGACGACAACAGCAACTGGTGTGACAGATTCTTTCATTAAACACATATGTCATCTCGCTTCTAAAGATGACGTGCCATTTTCAACATATCCTTGTCTGCTAATAGGAAAAAACACACCTTCTGTTGCTTCTCAGCAACATATTCTGTCATGAACGTGTGACTGTTAACACTTTGGTTTTAAAATAAACAAGGATGTCTCACTTTTTAACTAGCAACATGGACGTGTAGAAGCTGATGTGTACCACCTCAAAATGCTGCATTGTTTAAATTTGGATTTTCATATTTTTTGTGTTTTTCCACCTTAGCCACTTGTATCGTTTCTAAACTGAAGCTTTGTTAGTTGTTCAGAGAGACAGACAGTCAGACAGACTGACGCGAGGTGACTCAGCCTGTATTAAATATTGATCTATAATGTCCAGGGGCTGCTATTTAGCATGACCTCATTAACTGTGGCTGCTGCCCCCAGAGGAATGACTCCTTTTATAGTGCGACAGATGAGAGGTGCAGAGACTGAGGGACTATTTATGGGTCTGGAGGAATCTTCCATCAACCTGTAGATCTGCAGGGTGCAGCACTGAAGTTCACACTAATCAGACTAGTATCACCAGATTACACCGAGGCAAACTTGTTCAGGAATATTATCTTGCAGTTTAACCATTCCTATCTTTTTATTTTCAGTATTATTCTGCCCCACCCACATATGATGCTGTTCTGAAGCATCTGAACACAGCTTTCACCGTTCTCTTCTCCATTGAGTGCATCCTCAAGATCATGGCCTTTGGTTTTCTGGTGAGAGAAAAGAGCAACATTCAGCCTGAATGTAAATATTAAAGATCTCTTTTTTTAGAAATGACTGGAAGGATTTTTCCCTGTTTCTGCAGAACTACTTTCGAGACACGTGGAACATTTTTGACTTCATCACTGTTCTCGGCAGCATCACAGAGATCGTTGTAGACTTGCAGGTGATTCTATTCTGACTGTTTGACTTTCTCCTTACTTATTTAGGTAAACATTAGTATTGTATTCCTGTAAACACCACCGCCAGTAAGCACCGGCCCCTTTGCCTCCCGTGTCCTTGTAGCAGTTTGTTGATACCTTCAACATGAGCTTCCTGAAGCTGTTCCGAGCGGCTCGTCTGATCAAGCTGCTGAGGCAAGGTTACACCATCCGGATTCTCCTGTGGACCTTCGTCCAGTCCTTCAAGGCTCTGCCTTACGTCTGCCTGCTCATCGCCATGCTCTTCTTCATCTACGCCATCATTGGCATGCAGGTCAGAAGACAGACACTTGATTAGTCTGTTTCCCCTTGATGATGGAGCTTATGGCGCTACATTTTTATTAAGCGCTCACGGAGTCAGAACTATAGAAATTGATGGAGGAATAAACTTCTAACCTTCAACAGTGTCATGTGATATTGGACCTGATTGCATGTTTTGCATATGTGTGTGTATGTCTATATGAATCAGGTGTTTGGGAACATTCAGCTGAATGACAAGACTCACATTAACCAGCACAACAACTTCAAGACCTTCTCTGGTGCTCTGATGCTGTTATTCAGGTAAGAAACTGCAAGATCTGTTTTCTTGTTCTTCAACTAGTTTTGGACTTAATGTTGTTTGCTTCAGATTGATGGAGACACACTTGTGGAATCAACACTTTATCACTCAACAGTTTATTAAATCCAGTGTCTTAACTTCATCTCTCTGGAGTAGTTGCCAACTTTGTCCCTCTGTTAAATTGGGATTCAAGCTACACATGATTTACTACACTCTTTTCATTAAAAAACACATTTTTACAGGAGAGAGACTTTGCTTTCTAGGAACCCAAGTGGCTACTCACTGTCAGAGATGATAGATGCTGCAGTGTTTCACTTATCTCCCCATCAAATAGCTCTAGAGACAGGTTACAAATAAAGAGATGACTGTCTAGACCAAAGTGTTGAGTGTTGATACAATGCTTATTTGTTCATTTAAGCTTGATTTATGAGTCCACTTTGCTCTGGTTACCTCAAATCTGTGAAATTAAACATGTCAGAACAACATTAAACTTGCAGAAAAAAGGCCACAATATAAAACACGGATACTATTATTAAAGTCATTAAAAGAGTAGTAAATGAGTAAAGTTTGTTCGTATCCCACCTTTCACAAATACAAAAAGTGCTTTTCATAAATCCAAGAAAAACGGAGTTAAAATAGCAATGACCACAGATATTAAAGGGCTGAACAAAATTAAAGTTACAGAGGCAACAGGTAAAGTGGGCAGAGACAACATTAGTAAGTACAAAAGATCCAAAACACACATGATTAGGCCGGTGTCAGTGAATAAAAGTCAAAAAAGAATAAAATGGGGCAGCTCTTCAGGCAGGCTGATCAAAAAGCTATCAGAAAGTCTCTTTGACTGAACACATTTCCAGCTGCTGAGTGGAGAGAACGCTGTAAGAGAGAGAGATCGTTCCATAGATTTCTTGCCACATTAGCACCATTGCCTACAGAGTGTACTGTAAATATATGTGTTAGACTACAAAACTATATTTGTCTTATTTATGGTTCTTACAAGCTGCTTCTGAAGCGAGTGTTGCTAGTCTTGATGCTTTAATTGCACCTTCCACATGGCACACACAACTGTGAATAAACTGTGAGCTGGACTGCCAGAGTCTGAAGCCCCACGCCTGCTGGTTTTGTGAAATGTGTGTGTATGTGTGTGTGTGTGTGTGTGACCAGGAGTGCCACAGGGGAGTCATGGCAGGAGATCATGTTGTCTTGTCTGGGGGGACAGAAGTGTGAGATGGACCCAGCAGTACCACCATCAGAGCCGGAGGGGGGCTGTGGCTCCGACTTCGCCTATTTCTACTTTGTGTCATTCATCTTCTTCAGCTCCTTCCTGGTAAGAAGGAAACTAGACTGTGAATGATTCCTCTGAACAACAACAGCAATTCATCTTTCAGTGGTTTAACCTGGTCTCTCTGTCAAGGGAGGAAACTTGACATTTGATATTTCTCTTAGTCACTGTCTCATTTCATCTTCAGAAGAGCAGCTGACCTTTATATTTTGAGCATTGAAAGGCTATTGGGAACCTTCCATCTCATATAAACAGACACACTGCTTCTCCTTCCTCCCCTTTGTGTCTTCTGTCCAGATGCTGAATCTGTTCGTGGCCGTGATCATGGACAACTTTGAGTATCTGACAAGAGACTCGTCCATCTTGGGTCCACACCACCTGGATGAGTTTGTGCGGATCTGGGGGGAGTATGATCGTGCCGCCTGGTCAGTTTCTCTATCAGTATCAGCAGTAGTGCTGCCATGCACATTCAAAATGCTACAGTTTCCAGTAATGTTAAACAATTTGTTCTACAGTCGTGCTGTCAAATTTATTGAAACTATGTAAATCAGCTCCATACTACTGTGCATTTAATACTGTGGACGAAAGAGTTGCTTTATTACTATTACATTTTTGATCCACACCCTCCTCACCGGCACTCTATCTCATTTCAAATGCAAGGAGCAATTTTTCGGTGTATGACTAGAACCTGAAATAGCCACAGCAGAGATAATTAACAACAGCTACCGCGCCAAAACAATTTCAACAGCCTGCACTAACGTTTTACCAGAGTATCTGCTCAACAAGGTTTAATAAATATTTGATTTAATGTTTAAAAATGTTTTAAAACAGAAAAAAAAAAACCTCCATCCACGGCTCATTCAGCATTCTTATGGACTCCAAGGCTGCAATGACACACAACTAAAGACATGTATGTTCTTTCCAGTGGTAGGATCCACTATAAGGAGATGTACAAAGTTGTACGCACTATCTCACCTCCATTGGGCTTTGGAAAGAACTGCCCGCACAGGGTGGCATGCAAGGTTTGGTTTCCCCCATGTCAACAACCTCCCCTCACCTCCCACTCTGCCTCTTTCATGTGGGATGCTTCCTGACCTCCTCCTATCCCTCCTTTGTCCCTCCCTTCACCAGCTGTCACAGCCCTGCTTGACCTTTTAGGGGTGTGTTACTCAGGTCAAAGAATGACGACACTCCAGTCTTTGGGTACTAAGGAACAGGACATCCCTCATTCGGGATTTTAAGTGAACACATGTCATTTTGATTTAAGCAGATTATAAAATGATTAAGTCTCGGGGGAAACCTGTCTCTTTCTACCCTTTGGATCTGGTTTAAAGATGTTTTTAACCCTCTAACACACACATGTTCATACAACACTGCACAACGTATGTATTTGATATTTGTACCAGATCCAGTGAGGCTGTCATTCCTTTGCTCATCCTGTCCGAGGTTTTTTCTCCTTTCCCAGATTTCTATGCCCTGATGGCAGCATAGAAAGAATAAAAACCTGTTTTAGTTCTCCTACTTTGCTCTCTCCTTCCGTGTGATGCCTTGGAATAATCCTTTCTCTTGTATCTCCAACATTCTTTTTCCTTTCTTTTACCCTTCACTCCCTCCTGCTCTCTTCTCCTCCTTCATCCCTTGGGAACGTACTCCTTGAATCCACTGTTGTTCACTTTCTCCTCCACCTCAAAAAACGCCATCCCTCTTCCTCTCCCTCCCTCCTTTTCCCCTCTTTCTCTCCCATTCCCATCTTCATGGCTATCCGGCGCCCCTAGTGGTCGCATCCATTACACTGACATGTATGAGATGTTGACCAACATGTCGCCACCTCTAGGCCTGGGCAAGAAATGCCCCTCCAAGTTGGCATACAAGGTAGACTGAACTCCAGAGGCAAACAGGCCCTGCCTTTGTATTTTAATCAAGTCAACAAGCACTGTAAAGGCTCTTTTTGTGTGTCCTACATTAGATGTAGGTGTTTTTTTTGTTTTTTTAATCATTTGATGCAGTATTGCTTGTTTAAGCAGTTTTTTTTTAAGTTCCAGTATTTTGTATTGGCAGATGGTTAGCGCTACAGTAATGATTTGCCTGTTTTGCTTTGCATCTTGGCAGAAGAAATGAGACATCATTATCTGTTTGCTGTTACCTGATGACAGAGTCTTGGTGGAGTTTTTTTGTCTGAAGACAGTCAGAGAGCTTTAATCAAAAAGTTGTCAAACATCTACATGGCAAATCTTCGTCGGCTGTCAAATGTTTTCATGTCTTTCCTACTTACTTCTCTATTTCTTCCATATACCTGTCTGCATGTGCCTCCTGCTACAGCCCAGTGTTACATCTGTGCGTAATGTGTCATGTACTGTATGTGTTTTTTATGTGTAAGTGCGTTCGAGTACATTTGTAGGCCTGCAGGCATGCTCGGTCTCAGATAAAATATTGTGTGAGTTTTTTTTTCTTATTATAAAACTACAGTCGAAAGCAGCACATAGTGTTTAACCCTCCCTCTACAGAAGGACAGGAGAGGAAAAAGCAAGGAAGGAAGATTTTTTTTTTTCTTCTTAAATGTGTCTGTATTATTTTGTGACCTTATCATGTTTTCCTTTTTTAAGATTGCAAATTTGTAATTCCGGGATTCAAAAACATTCTCTCTTCTAATCTATTAGCCTTGACTTGCAATTACAAGTTCGAAAAAAAATGAAATGTTTACTTTATCTTGTCTTAAAATAAGATTTGCTTAATTTCCTCTCCATCCTTCTGTATCCATCAGAGTAGTCTAGTTTAATTCAACAACAAAGCAAATGGTGCTTTAGAAAATGTTGGTTAAAGTGGAAACTTACTGTTTATTTTATTCTGATGCCCAGTAAGGCCATGGTTGCTCATCAATTTATACAAGATATTTCATCAGTCAGTTAAGAATTTAATTATTTAATCATCTTTATATCAGATTCATAAGTGGGCAAACCACTTATATTTTTTTTACTGAAACTCATTCAAATGTTGTTTAGAATAGAGTGATACAAAGGCATTCATGCCTACGTCCGACCTTGATAACAGCAAATGTAACTGTTCATTGTAAACGCCTGTAGGCAAAATGAATTGTCAACTTGGGACCAGCAGCATTTGAAAAAATAAATAAGAATGCCACAAAACTATAGGTGGTTATTTTGAGATAATGAGGATATCGAGTCATTATGACCACAAGATAAGAGAGTATGAAAACGTTATGATCCACCACAGCCGCTCTGGGCCTCCACTTTTGCGTAGTGATGTGTTGTGTAGTTGTTGGCTGGTGCTCTGGGTTGTGACTTACAATGACACTTTCTCTGCTGCCATCAGAGACTCGTCCTGATGAACATGCCCGTGGACGAGGACATGTCCGTTCACTTCACCTCCACCCTCATGGCCCTCATCCGCACCGCCCTGGAGATCAAGATAGCCAGAGGTTAGTGCGTGCGTGTGTGTGTGTGTGTGTGTGTGTGTGTGTGTGTGTGTGTGTGTGTGTGTGATCTGATGTCTCTCAATAAACCAGATGTTGTAGTTATTAAAGTGTCCAAGCGAGTGGTTGTTGTAGAGGTCGTCCCAAAGATTAAATACCAATCGCTCCTTAATACCATTTTGGAACTAAGTAAACAACTACATTACTTGTTATTGTATTTGGCAGTGTAGTTCATGTACACAGATTGGTTAGAAGAGGACTTCAACAACTTTGGATGCCCCCCAAAAAAGAAGCCAAGCAACAAAAATACTGTGCTGTCTCTGTTTTTTATTGGTAGCTGTCATATATAAAGCAGGTGTTGCCACTTTTACCCCTGAGAGCTGCTGTATTGTTTTGTATAGTGAAGATTTGTGCCAGTGGTGTATAACTTTTTGTGCACCTTCCTGCACCTCTGATATTTATGCCCTTGTACTGTTCTCTTTTATATTTGTGTGTGTGTTCAATCTCCAGGAGGGGAGGACAGAAATCAGATGGACTTGGACCTGCAGAAGGAGATTAGTGTCATCTGGCCTCATCTCTCTCAGAAGACATTGGACCTGCTGGTTCCCATCCACAAAGGTGACCTCAGCACAACTGTAACTTAACATACTCAGATATTTACAACAAAGTAAAGAATTGACATGCATATTTTATATTATAGAAGTAGTAGCAGTTGTTGTTGTGGTGAATGCTATTTCATTTGATAATGTGCTTCTAAAGGGTCATGTGATGGTTTCTGCTTTCTCCTTTTTTAGCCAGTGACATGACCATAGGGAAGATATATGCTGCCATGATGATCATGGATTATTACAAGCAGAGCAAGGCCAAGAAGCTCCGGCAGCAACTGGAGGAACAGGTCATTTTCTGTTTTTTCATTTTTACACTTTAATCTTGGTTAGATGTTTTAAAACAACTGCATTAGAGTTTGAGTTAAATTTAGTACAATAAGGGCAACAAGCAGCTTGTATAGATTTCTATATAGTTCTCTTTTTGTCATTTCTGATTAAAATATTCATGGTTTTGAGTTATATTTTAAGTATTTATTGTATGAACAAAACAGAGATGTGAACGGTAAAAACTATTGCCCACCTACAGAAAGTCATCATGTTTAGGCTTCTTTTGTCCATGTTTTATTTAAATGAGTGTTTCTGAAGTTTTTAGTTTTGTTATTTTTCTAAGACATTAGGGTTGGAAACTTTTTAAAAGGTTTATTAAAATTTCTGCACTATCAAAAGCAGATGTTTCAACTAATGACAGTGTTTACATGAGCATTAAACCTCTCCTTGATCGTATCTTTCTAACAGTCCAGAGATTTGAGTGAACCTGTTTAACAGTCATTTTTGCCAGTTTTAATGTCTTATATCCATCTGTGTGTTTCTTTCCCCATAGAAACATGCTCCTATGTTCCAGCGTATGGATGCCTCCTCCTTGCCACAAGAAATCCTATGCAATGCCAAATCCCTTTCATTCCTCAGGCATAGTGCCGGATCTGCTCTGTAAATATTCCACTTTTATTTGTCTCTATAGCTTTTTGTATAAATTCAGTCCAAGGTTGTTTATGCTGGTAGGAATGTAAAAAAATGTGTTTTCTTTAGTTAAAACTGGCCTTCTTTTCCTTTAACATTTTCAATGATGATGAACTTTTATTTGAGGACATGTAAAGCAGTTGCCCCATCTGTGTCTGCCTGCTCCTCCTTAGCACCAGAGGAGGTTTTGTGGCACTCAGCCCGATCTCTCCGCAAGATATGTTCCTGCAGCCGCTGTCTTGCTCCAGGGAGGAGAAAGAAGAGGAGGAGGAAGAAGATGATGTCTACTGTTCACCTTACCACCCCTACCACCACCCACAACACCGCCACCACCATTTACACACACTGGTATCCACCTACACGAAGTGCTGAGAAAATTTGAATACATACACATCTACAATATCACTGTTTTGTCAGAGTACATTTTGGTGAACTTTAGGTCAACAAAGCTCATCAGCAGTCAGCTGTGCATTAGTCTTGTGGAAAGTGGAATAAATAGGACTTCCAACTATTCTTTGTTTTTGCTGCAAGGGTATAATCAAATAATTTAATCTAAGTGAAAACGAAGCCTCAGCCTCAGTTTAATGTCCTCACTTTGATTCTTGAAACTTCGGAGGAGAAATATATGAGAAACAAGCAGCAGCTCTGTTCTTTTCTGTGGTATCTGTGTAGGTGCAAGATGTAGTGGAGTATAACCAAGTGATGCAGCAGGCCAGACAGGACCCAACAGATATGAAATCACCTCAGCGGACGGCATCTATCAGAGCTTCCTCCATGCCCAGACTGGCTGTTGATCCACAGGTAATAAAGAGTAATAACCTTTATCAAAACCTATTTTCAACCCTTAACAAATCTTGTATTAGAAAGCACTTTAAAAATCAATAAACAATTACATTTCTCATAAGGCACATTAAGGGATGCTTGTATTTATCTGCCTTCGAGCAGCCATTGTAGTAATTGTCTGCAGAGTTTGGTCAGCACTTACTCTGATCCACAGTATTCATGCTTGTACATGTGAGAGAAATTAAGAATGTTTGCTGATCAGGTGTTATTCTCAGCTGTTTAATTTTTTCCTCTGGTTGTTCAATGTCTGTGTGCAGCC
>JAQNCA010000025.1:16063312-16076432 GCA_029783725.1 Acanthurus tractus
TCAGTTAATGACGTGTTCGCCTGTGTGTGTATCTGTGGGGTGTCATGCATGGTTGCCTTCATGTTCCCTCATCTGGTTGTGTAATGACTGTAGTCTGGGACAGCAGCAACAGCAGACAGCAAGCTGATGAAGCGCTCCTTCTCCACCATCGGAGACCAGTGTGTGAACGGCCTCTGGCAGGAACAGCACTCTCTGGAGAAAGTCAGTCCCGACGGCACGTACAGGCCCCGTCAGAGGAGCTACAGAGGTCATTATCACTTCACTGAAACACCGCCTAAAATCTTATACACCTTCATAGCAAAGTTTTGTTCTGAAAATTCAAGTTTAGTTTTGAAAATGCCAGTAAAATTACAATAAATGAAAGTTAACACATGTATATTGTCAACTGAAACCCTTAAGTTGTTGCGCATGAATTCAGCTAGAAGTGAATAGAATGTTGATCAAGTATTTGAATATGATTTAGTAACGTAACTCCTGCAAATTCTTTCCAGTTTATCGCTGAACCTGCAGTATGGTAAAAAAAAAATGTTGAATTGGCCTTAAAAATGCATAATTTGGATAAAGTAATACGCTTTCACACCTGGGCATCCACAGAAAGTTTTCTTTCCTCTGACTTACAACTGGGTTGTTTTATTTACTTAAACTTTTTTTCTTTTAATAACTAAAGTCTTAATTTCTTTTAGGTCCTAGAATCAACCACAGAGAAACAAGCAGCCATGAGCGAGGGCGATCAAAGGAACGGCGCCACCTACTGTCCCCTGACGTGTCCCGCTGTAACTCTGAGGAGCGCAGCCGGGATCCATCGTGTGAAAGGAGAAGGTCCCCTTCACCAAACGAAGCACATGCACACACCTTACAGAGACAGGTAGGAGTGCAGCAGGATAAGTTCTACACTAAAGAACCAAGAAAACAAAAGTCATGCTGGTTTGTAGCTGAACTGCCTTAGAGGGTCTATAACAGCATTTTCCTCACTATCACACTTGTGTTATTTGAAGGTGAATACATCAGGCAGTCCTGCCCACTCAGCTTCAGACTCCAGTACTCCCCGTAATCGGCGCCAGCTGCCACAGACACCCTCTCGCCCGCGGCCACACATCTCCTACTCCCCTCTGGTCTGCCGGTCCCACACCTCTCCCACGCCAGTGAGCTTCTCTGAGGGACAGACACAGTCTCAGGAGGTCCCTGGAGTCTCCACGGAGATCTCTTGGAGATCTGCAAAGGAGGGTGGACCCCTCACCGCAGGTCAGGGGTCATCTGGAGGTCAAGTGTCAGGACCGAGCCACCCGTCTCCTCACCGTTACATCTCAGAGCCCTACCTCCCGTTCCATGAGGATGCAGCCGGCAGAGAGGCAGGCGAGAGGCAGGACACCCTCACTTTTGAGACTGCTGTGGCAACCAGCCTGGGCCGGGCCAACGCCATAAGCTCCGCCCCTCAGCTCAGACACTCCTGGCAGGTTCCTAATGGGCATTTCCGGAAGCACGTGGGCCAGACAAGTCCTGCAGGAGCCAACGAGCTGCTTAGTGACACAGATGAGGATGACCGCTGCTAGAAAAAAGGGGATGAAGACGACGGACAGAGACTCTGGGCACCTCAGAGAAACTCCACACCACACCACAAGGCTTCAGCTCCTCTGTGGCTCCGAGAACTTGTATTCTCAGCACCAGTAGCATAACAGGCAGGACTGAACTGCACTGCTATTTATCTGGGTACATGGGGATCTGTCTGCGACATGATGTTAGGTGTGTGCGTTTGTTGTAACTGGAGGGAGGCTACGTGTGTGATGAATGTGTGTGTTTACATGTGTGTGTGCTCTCAATAGAGAAAATTTGCCAAATCAAGACAACAGAGACTGGCTGTACTATAAGTAGATCACTGCAGGCAAACCCAAGCGTTGCCAAGCCTTCCCACACAAGTTAGTGTTTCGATTGTTATTTGAACAAAATCCGTTGTGACATCAATCCACGGTGTCCAAACCTCTCGATGAGTCCAAGAAACTGATCTAAGTGCTTTTTGTGTAGGTGAACATAGAGGTAGCATGTAAAAATGTAATACAATGAATGTATTTTAGCTTTTGGTTGTTATGTTCAGGTCATTTCAGAGGGTTGCTGTTAGTCTTTACCGTGCATAGATGTAAGAGTAGCAGTGAAAGCAGGGGTTGATTCAGATTTTCCGATTCTGCTCAGTTATAACTGGCAACCAGCCTTTTCACACGGTTCCTGTTTACAACAAGAGTATCAACATGGTTCATGGGCATTACACAGTCACTAATCAATTAATAGACAATACAGCAAATCAAGTTCAAGGCCTTTAAGTAATAATCTCAAAGATTTTCATTCAAATTAAGTCTGTTAAGTCATGATCGCAGAATAAGGTAACAAAATGGCGATTGAATCTATAGCCGACTAATGAAACTCTTGGCATTTGCAGTGTTACGACTGTGTGTCTTAACATCCCTGAGGGATAATACAAGTGGCATAAAGTTAGTGATGCAGTGAATGGTACACCGGAGAGGGTGGGCGGAGCTAAAGCGACAGAAACACTCTTAAGCTCACTTGTGTATGAAGCAGTCTGTTGTGGATGCTCGAATTCATAGTGAGTGGTTTTTCTGGCCAAACAACAAAGAAAAAAACAATAACTGCAGACTTAAAAAACAAGTGCAAATCCAAAGACATCACACAGGCGACACTGTTTGGATTTCTTGGAAGTGAGGTCCAAAACACTCCTGCAATTACTGCTTATCACCTTAGGGGCCGCCAAAGAGAGTGAAACTGAGATCTTTGAGATTGTTACTTTACAGTGAACAAAACCTATAGAGGTGGTTAAGCTACTTTTCTGTCTAAATGTGATAATGATACCATCGCCATGGTTAAAAGTGATGGTAAAGTTCTTGAACAGATTATAGAATAAGAGATATTTCGCCTCAGGATACTGGACCATTGTAACATAAACATAAAATGTTATTCACTTGGGACTCAAAATATAGACTTGTGAAATTCAGAAAGACTAGAAGTGTCTCTAAACCTCACAGGTCATAAAGTCAAGAGCGGAGACTTCACACAGGCCCTGTGTCTGCATCTGCTCTGTTTGTGGACCGCCATCTGTACGACAGCCAGCCCGAGCGAAGGTGAATGGATGTTCACTCTTTACATTTCTGTGCTGGACGATCACAGTCATTGTTGTATCAGAAAGGTGACTAAAGCCATTTTCTTCTGGTACATAGAGCCAGGAACTTGTCTTCTTCAGGATGAGTTGCCTTCTTAAACTTGATTGTGAAAAATGATGAGAAATCATGTCTGTTGTAGTCGATGTGTGATGCAACATAAATGCTTTTACAAAAGAGGAATCACAGGCACAGTATGATTTATCTGTATGTTAACTGCCAAATTGTTTTCTGTCACATTGAAGCCAATGTTTTGGTCAGTAGAAACAAGCATTACGGTATTTTTCTGTGCTCCACAGTTAAGGTATTTTTTCCACATGCATGATAATGGGAGATTTATGAGAGAAATTTGTCTTAGAGCTGCCTGATTGTTCTTGATTTAATATATCCATGACATTGGATGGGATTTAAAACCACATCACCAACTGTTATTGTAAAAACAACAGGCAGCGCTGATGCTTTTTCAGTCCCAGAATTCACTGTGTGTATCTTTAACATTCCAACTTTCCACCATTTGTTGTTCCCCCTTAAATAAGATGTATATTTATATCATGTGCTGTTGTGTTAATGTTAAATGCTGAGTTTGACATGTTTTAAAAATGTGAACAGATAACATATCTGGACTGATGATCCACAGGCCATAAGAGGTCACACTCCCCTGCTGGAGCCCAGAACAGAAAGTCCTGGACTGCAGAGAGATGAATCTTAGCAGAAAAACCTCTGTCGGTGTGTGTTGGCTGCAAGGCTCCATTCATACAGAGTAGAGGTTAGGGGTTAAGACTTCAGCCTGTAGTTTATAGGACTGTGTTTAACGTGTACAGTGCAGCCTAGGACTTAACCTTGATGTCCGTCTCTGTACAGGACAACCTAATCTGTGCCTGGGGAAACTCGCCCAAAGAGATCCCTATCAAGTCTGGATTTAATAGATAGAGAAGCTTCCTGGTAAATATGTAGTATAAACTGTACAAAATAAACCCATGTTTAATTTATTGCACCGTTTTATTTGAATCATGTTGCTTGTCTATGACTTTATCAAAGTGTTTACACATCTGTTCAGGACCATTAAAGAGAGATCACTTGTTGTTTCTGTACTGGCTCATTACTGCTTTTAAACACTCAGATCTAATCATTAGTGTGTGTGTAAATGATTTAAACATACACCCCTCCTTGAGAATAGATAAGAATTGACTAGTGGGGAAGTTCATGTCGGAGCTGAAACTCCCTTGCCACCAGAAATGAATTTCTCTATGCTTAGAGATTTCAGTTTTTAATACTTTTGAAACATATCATCTTGTATATTTGCGTAATGAAATCCTCAAGGTTACCAACACTTTCAAAAAAATGACAAATTTTACAGTCAGCAAACATCGATCCAACGACGTGTATATGTAACAGAAAAAAAAAACAACTTGAAAATATTTTCAAAAGCTATAAAAAAAAAAAAAAGAAATTGCTCCTGATAAAACTTACAATAAGTGTTTGTTCATTTTAAGTTTGAATGCATTTAAACACCTGGTTCTTTTATGTGAAATTTATTGGTTTAATTAAACACACTGACTCCTCTGGGTTCACATGTGTCTGTATGTTCATGTACTCTCTAAATAAGTGTGAAGCTTTTCAGCACCCTGCCAACGCAGCAGACGTTAGACGTCTCTTTTGTTGTTGAGAGATCAGAACACGAGCTGAGTTTGTTTGTGAAAAGACAGAGATGCCAGGTGGGTCCTGCCCTTTGGTCCATGTATAGTATCAGCCGTTTTTCTTTAAATATCTTAATGCAAGCTCTTCTTTGCTCTTGCTGCTTTGGGTTCAAGCCTATTCGTTTAGAGTGAAACCAGACAGTCTGTCTCAGGAGGTGAGCGCACCAGAGCAGACGTACCTTCTTCCTAAAGCAAAGGATCATGGGAGGGTCAGAGGAAATGTGATTCTTGCAGGTGTGAAAGGTAGGGAGCCTTAGGAAAAGCTCTGTCTGTAGGGAACTAATGTTACTGAGCTTAACCTTTTTGTGAATTTAATGTTTCCAGTTAATTTGAAAATTAGTGATACCTAAAGGAACATTTTGGGTCACACTGACAAAAAAAACTCATTATGAACATGAATTATGACATATCCGTTACATAGGAACAAGATGTTTCCTTTTACTGATCAAATTACTCATCCAATCTTGTGAATTTGCAAATTTATGCTGAGAGAACAAGCAGGAAGAAATTAGATTTGCTGCTAATGTCAATGTTATGATTTCTATTAACTGCATATAATTTCTGAGGTCAAAAGTACAACATGATTCATCAACCAGTTGCATCAAATTCAAAAACTATTAAAGTCTCCGCAGGCAGAATTAGTACCATACTCTCTGATTTTCTTATGCTGAAAATATGAAGCTGTCTAATAACAAATCTGAGCTCCTGTAAAACTCATCGGTTTATTTTTGCAGGAATACTGATCATTGATCATTTACATAATCTAAAAAGCCTTGAGTTCATGATCTTCCAATGATCATCCCCCTGATTTTACTCTTTTTTATTTTAACTGGATCTTTATTCCCATGCAGACTGCTGGCAGAATCAGTCTTCTTGTTATTGTAGTTAAATTATGCCAGTTTGCTTCAGATATCACATTAATAATCTTAAATCTTGTGTTTGCAGAAGTAGATCTATTGCAGCTCTTGGACATGCAGGCAGCCATTCCTCACACTGTCTCACAACAGATGCCCAAGGATGTCCAGCATATCAGATTGGACAATATGCCAAACTGTCCCTTTAAACAGCTGCAGTGTTCATCATTCAGGAAGAATTTCTAATCAGGCTCAACACAGGATCAGATGTACCAAATTCATAAATGAGGTTTGGCAATAATAACAGAGGAAATGTTACTGATCTCATTTGGAGGACAGTTTCAAATACGGATGTTTCATTTAATCCCATCCACAACACATCCAAAGGTCTCAACAGGCCCATCCACCTCACACAGACCCAGATCATACTTGTTCAATGTGCTTTACTAATACTAATACACGAAACACTTCCAATCTCAGTGACCCTATCATCAAGAAGAGTTCATAAATTCATAAGATGTTTCTATTAGCATTAATTTCTAACAAAGATAATAATTTAATATGGGATTTTTAACACTGTCTGTTAGTGTTTCTCTTAACATAGACTAAGCTCGGCCAAAGAAGATACTTCAGGATTCCCAGACTGATTCATACATTATCTACCGCTATAAATTGTGTTATAGCTAATAGAGAGGATATTGTAAGACCTCCATTTGTAAAATACTTCAAATTTACACATAACATTGCAAAGTTTGTACCGTGAATCAAGCCTTATTGAAGGTTGTGTTTATTCATAAAAAAAAAAAAAAAGAGCATACAAAGTTAATCAAGTTGTGACTGTTTTTCCGCTGTAGACATCTTAAACAGATTCCTTTCATTCAGTTTCGGTGAGTTGACAAGGTCACACATGAATGCAGAGAACATGTTTATCCAGGATGGTTTTTGTGTCCATTATGTTTAGGTTGAAAGGATTCAGCTCAAGGCTTTGCCATTGAACTTGACCATGAGTGTTTACACACAGAGAACTAATGCCGTCTGAATCTGACAGCTTTGTGATACAGTTAACGTTCACTTGTGAAGCGGCTCTCCATGAGGAAAGCCTTTAGTTTCTCTGTGACACCACAACTGTCTTTTTCATATGTTCTCATTTCACAGCTGTCCACATCCAGTGACTGATTTAGCAAAAATGTGCATGAGAGCACTTGTATGAGTGTGTGTTTATTGATAGAGAGTCTTCTGTATGTGTACATTTATTTGTGAATGTGCTAACGTTTGCATGTTAGTTTTCCAGATGAGCTGAGTGCGCTGACCCGTCTGCGTTTTAGGAGATGACGTCATTGGCTATTTAAGGGGAGGAACTTTTTCGGCTGCAGGTGGGCTTGTTGTCACTGCCTGGAAGCAGCACTACAAACACACATACAGATGTATATGCTCACACAAATACAGAATAAAAACATAAACAAGCATTCACAACAGTGTGTGATGGAGTTTATAACAGGAAAATTATTTATCATCAATTTATTTATCACTAAGACACTTAAAGGAGAACAGCAATAACTGTAGCAAATTGAGGCGCATTTTCCCTTAAAGATATCAAAAAAATGTTTAAATGTTCATTAGGTAAAAAAGGCACATAGACCAGGTGTGCATATTCACGTTTTTCTGTAAGAATCAGCACACCTGTCTCCCATAACCCCAAACCAATCTTGTGAAGCATGAAAATAAAACTAGAGCTATCTTTAAAGCTGCTATGTGTAGAATTTGAATTTGATTATGATGTTTTTCTGCTATCTAGAGAGCATAAAACACAGTGTCATTGGTCATTTTTTCAGTGTGTAACCAAAGAATTCTTCCAGGACTTTCTGAAAGGATTTCCTGCATGCAGAGTGAAGTTGTATCTGGACTGTTGTCTAAAAGAGAGCACCCTCTGGCGTCAAGGCCCAGTGACTGCAGATCAACACTTAAGGCCTGACGCTGCTGGGAGGAGCTTTATTCCTCACTACACACCCTTTACTGTAAGCCCTTTCTTCACCAGACAAAACCGTTTTCAGGCAGCAGACCCTCGCTCTTCTGATGTCCATGTCACATTCCTCACATGGACCACAGTCCTTCCCTCTTGACCCAGGACAAAAAAGGTAGAAAGAAGGAGGGCTCAGAGTGAAGTTCAATGGCAAATTTAAGCATAACACAGCTATAGGTTGATTTGTTATGAAATAGAGGTAAAGTGTACTATAGCAATGGTACAATCTCTGGATTTATTAAATTCTTGCAGAAACAGGTGGGGTAAAGCAAGTTTAAACTTTTTATGAGGCTCTTATTTTCCCCTGAGCATCCATATCTGTAAATGTAGGCCTTTTGTTTCGACTGATGAAGTTAGAGTTGGAATAAGATTAGGTTGGAGATGAACAGGCTGATGAGATGAGCCCATCCCTCATCCAAAGCCCACATCAGTGACAGTTGTGTTTTCAACAAAGCCTCTATTTCACTATCAATCTGCTCTGATCTAACAGGAAACAAAGGAAATACACCTGCACAACAACAACAGACCCATGAGACAACACAGCTAAGTGTTACTTGCTAATTGGCATTAAATGTTGGACATTGAGCCGTCTAGCACTGTGAAAACAGATGGGCATGTATATATGAGTGTTTTTGTGATGTGTGTGCTTGTAGGAGACTTTGGGTGTCTGGCTTGGTTTGTTGATTTCATCATCTGTTTGGGTCGTAAATGTGTGGTCAGTCTGGCCAGCGCTGGGCTCAGTCCTCCAGGGAGGGGTGTGTTTTTGAAGTGCAGCCCCTGAACGAGAGTGTAAAGGCAGGTATCGTCAGAAGAGTCCACAACGTTACATTTGTCAGAAGCCATGCAGGGTGTTGTGATGGTGCTTCTGCTGCTGAGCTCCGTAAGTGCAACTGTCTGTATCATTGCTTTTTTCTTTGCTAAACAAAAACGGTTATTATGTCTATTTAAATTGTGAATTTCTATGCAAATTCTTAATACAACGGCTCTGAAAAACTTGTGTTTCCTGCAGGTTTAAGTTATTAAGCCAGATCAAATCATGCTTAATTCGAAAAGAAATTTTTTTTTTTTAAGAAAATCATTTAATGATAATTTGGGTTCTCTTTAAATGTCTTTAAATTCTCTTTATATATTGAGGACTGGAAATATATATGGGGATATGCTGTAAGAGGAATAAATACAATTTAGATGCAGCACATCATCCCATTACTTTTAGAATCACACAAGACTTTCTTATCTGTAACTTGCCTTCCTCTTGTTGTTTCCTGTGAATGCAGGCATAACAACTGGTATCGAGTTTATCCTGTTTTTTGGTTTTTTGTTTCTGTTTTTCACATGTAGGCTACATGTGGAAATGGGAGAAGGAGAGCAGGGAGGTTTTCCCATCAAAAAGTAAAAATACAAAATGCAGAATGCAAAATAATCTCCCTTTTATCTTGGGTGGTTTTGAGTACTGCACCACTATTTTCTGTGCAGTTATAAAAGTTCGGTTTTACAAGGTAGAAATCATATTCAAGCCTTTCATCTAAGATATTAATGTTCTTGACCTTGGTGCCCCCCAGCGACATCATCTCAAAAAGGCACTTTAGCAGACAGCACTACATACAGACCTCTATCATAAAAATTAAATTTCAATTCATCTCGTTTCACTCTAAGCTTGGATTGGAACGCTTTTCTTACAACAGGTCTCTCAGTTGCCTTTGTGTGTGTGTGTGTTTGTGGTGTGTTCAGGGCACCGTCCAGCAGATGATTTTTGTCTTTGGAGAACCTGCAGCAGCAGAACAGATCTGTTACAGCAGCACCTGCTCAACTCTGACAAACACACAGGTACAAACAGTCTTTTGCTTCAGACGGTTTCACAAGAATAAATGCTGACTTATTTAGGTACTTAGCAGTTATACTCGTGCTAAATTTTTCCCAGTGGAATGTCCTTGTAATGGTTGAGTTTGACCACAAAGTGAATATTTCCTGCTGAAACAAACACCTTGATGTAGTTTCTTAGTCAGTAGAATAATTGGATAAAAAAAAGTCATGGTTTACACTCAAAGTAGTCCTTTTTAAGTCGAGAACAACACACATTTGCAAACTGGGGAATTCAGACATCTGACATCCTGACTCGTTTGATCTGAGCCATAGTCACAGTCTGCTTTTGAGAAACCAACCTGGCTAAGCAGGCAGAAGTTAGGAGGAGCTCTGCTGTATGTGAGTTCAGTGCTTTTATATATTGAGGATATGTTAGTGTGAGTGAATGGTCCTTCAAAATATTTATCCACGGTTTTCTGCAGGATCAAACATCCGTAGTAGCACTATTTCTGTCTGTCAGTGGAAGTCACACAAAGAGCACAAATGTATTTGTTTTGGACACCAACTGCATGTTTAATTTGTGTGTGATCTCACCAAAAGCATTTTTCTGTGAGGGTGTTTGCATTTCTGAACAGAATCTTTTTACACTGCAGTGTAACTCTGCTTTACAAGTCAGAGTCATGGTCTTCACTCTCATATGCAGATTGTTTGATTTATATCCTTTGGGGTTTAATTATTGTTACAACTTGCTTGTAATCGTCTATTAATTTAGTTTTATATCCTGGACTAGAATATTTCTTTCTTGTATCAGTGCTTTTCAATAACCGTACCAAAGAAAAATGATAAAACAGGCGATTGAAAAACATTATGAGGGGTAATATTGCTCTCTGTAATTCTGACTAAAGACTGTTAGATGGAGTTAGGGATGTTGGGTAATGTTTTGCCTTGTGTGAAACTTTCCCAGGAGGTTGGAGCTGAGTCCATCCAGCCTGGGATCAAAGAATCATCCACACCAGAAAACACCTCTACAACAGACACGACTCTACAAGCTGATCCCACTGAACCGAAACCAACACTGGGTCCAGTGAGCAGCGCTTCCCCTCTGAAGTCACATCCTGCTGCAGAGGACGTTGACCCTAAAGCTGTAGTGACAATCCAGGCTCACACAGACACTCAGACTGTAGACTCAACCAACAGAGTTAAGGACAGACCAACAACTGTGAGTAAGGACGTGAATCAAGCTGGAGATACTGAACCACAACCTCTGAATGAAACAGGAAATGAGCAGCTTTCTAATTTGCACCCTGACATATTAGGGGCAACTAAGAAACCATGGAGCACAGAAAAAAGTGTCATTACAAGGACTCCCTCTGTCCACATGCTTCAAAGTGCTCAGTACCCAGCACAAGTTCATCAGCAATTTGTTGCAGAAAAGGACGGCTCCATATCAAGTGACACAACTGTCTTGGAAAGTGCTACGTCAGCGATTTCAAGCCAAAACATTCAACCTGAGAACCCCACAGCTCCAAGTGAATCTTTCGGAGAAGCAGATAAAGATGCTGAAACCACAAGTACAGAGAGATCCTCTTCCAATGAGCCACAGGACTCTGAGCCGACAGCTAACTCTACTCTTATCTCAGGCCAAATCACAGAATCAGGGCTTGTCACTTCCAGCATGTACTCCTTAACTAAGGGAGGAGTAAGTGAGGTAACTCAGGCAGCTTCACCACAAGACATTAAACCTCCAGTTTCAGTAGACACACCAGTAAAACTCATAAGGCAGAGAGAGGAAAATGTGTCACTCACCGGAGCAGAAACTGAGGACTTTCCTGCATGCCAGACAAATCCGACCCCAATTCTGACTGTTTTGGCTCCAACACCACAAAGTAGAGAGGCATTAATTCCCAGAAACAACAAGGTTGAAAGGACTAATGTTTCTGCTAGTGAGATAAAAGAAAAAGAGAAAGTAGAAGATAGACTGGAAACAGTTTCACATCACATAGAAATATCATCACAGCAGCAACTTCCTGATGGAGAGCAGGGGAGTGGGACAGAGATAGAAGATGAGATGGATTTAGAGGTGGAGAATGAAGTGGAGAAACATGCAGAGATAAAAACAAAAAGTTATTCTAACGACACTGAAAACTATGAGGACTCTGCTCAGTCCTCACCTGATAGGATCTCCCAGTCCAGCACTGAAGACTCCTTTATCCAATCAGAGACTGAGCGGACTTTTAAAGCATCCAGTCAGCAGCCTACACATACAGTCCGACATCATGGTGCAGGAAAAAGACCGAGGATCAGAGGTCAAAGGGTGAGGTGCTATTTAGTGGGACCTGTTTAAATGTTCATAAATGATTATAAAAGCTTGACTTCAAATTCAAAGATAGTTTTGTTGTTTCAAATCCTGGTATACCTTTAAACATCAGATATATAAATATTGACATTCTTTCGGTATTTTAAATGCATGAACAGAGAAATTTCGAAAGACACAATGAAAGTGTATTTGTGTGTAAATATGACTGTGTGTGTGGGTTAGTCTCTTTTGTGTGAAGCATCACAGCCCTCCTAAACTGTAGTACTGTAATCCTGCATTGTAAAGTTCAGCTTCAGATACCTCGGATTCAGTTGTGTACTGTATTTTTGTATTTTAACTTAATCAGTTTCTCCCCTTACCTATCATCACAAACGACAAACATTAGATTATTCAGAATTTTAACATATTTACCTAAAATATTTCATTAATTAATTGACTGCTTTCTAAAAGGTGGGCTAATGTTTAACCAGTGTAGCTCCACAGTTCAAGTTTAACAAGATTGTTTGTCCCACCAGTCTTTGATCAGTAAATCTCAATGGATAACAGTAGGCCTAAGTTATTGTTGATAGTGATGGTTATCTAGATATCACTGTTCAAACCAACTCTATTTGTGATCGCAGGGTCCACCTGGACTACCAGGACCACCAGGGCCTAAAGGAGACAAAGTGGGTATTATAATAAACTTAAATCATGAACTTTTTTTGTATCAACATTAAATTAAATATGTCAGATTAGGGTACTAAGTAGATAATGTCCAACTTACTGATATACTGCTATACCACTTATTGCAGCCCCAAAGTGTAAATTCAATTTAAATTTTTTTTTTAAATCAGTGGGCTGCAACACCTGAACATTGAGATCTAGCAAGCAAGCAGAGAGGTTGGCTAAAAGTGATGAGAAATAAATAGCTAAAAGTGACCCTTATGCTAAAAGGTTGATTGGTCAATCAAATAGCTATAGCTTATAGCCTATATGAAATCATCGTTAAAATAGTTAAAGTTATAGGCAGTTTAAATACTAAATTGAAGCAACGCTAACTAATAATGTTAAAATAGCTAACTGTGAAACAAATGGTTCATTTTGAACCCAAAAGTAGCCCCTACAGATAAGCTATTAAAATAGAGAAATATCTTTTTAATATGGTATAAAAGCTAAAAGTAGTAAATTATTTAAGCAGAAATCAGATAAGACTCAAACCGGCTGTTAGCAATGTTAACATCATATCTGCGCCGTACAAAATGGCAATTAAACAGTGGCTAATGACAACAGCT
>JAQNCA010000025.1:16076532-16086805 GCA_029783725.1 Acanthurus tractus
CTATATGAAATCATCGCTAAAATAGTTAAAGTTATAGGCAGTTTAAATACTAAATTGAAGCAACGCTAACTAATAATGTTAAAATAGCTAAATGTGAAACAAATGGTTCATTTTGAACCCAAAAGTTGCCCCTACAGATAAGCTATTAAAATAGAGAAATATCTTTTTAATATGGTATAAAAGTTAAAAGTAGTAAATTATTTAAACAGTTAGTTTAAAATAAGGGGGACAAAATCAAGCTTACAACAACCTCTGTGAGAAATCAGATAAGACTCAAACCAGCTGTTAACAATGTTAACATCATATCTGCGCCGTACAAAATGGCAATTAAACAGTGGCTAATGACAACAGCTAGCTTCTGTCAAACTAGATAAGTTACCCTTATATTTTACAGAAGTTACTGACTATTACAGATAAGAAATTTGTTAATATTAGCTCTCCATTTGTAAGGCCTTTTTAAAGGCAATTATGACTCATTAGGGATAGTAGCTGCAAACATGGTAAGCTAACACAAAGGCATTGCTAACCTAAATGTACAACTTAGCCTCTGACATCAAGCATTTGACGAGCTTAAATTTAAAGAATAAGTTATACTGTTCCGTCTCCTTTTTAGTGTGAATATGATGTAGTCTATAGATGTATGTCCAGTTTTGCAATGCAGTAAGTTCCCATTGTCTATATTAGCTTTTTTTTTCTTAAACTGGGAAATCTCACAAAATCAATACATTTGTCACCCTTTACATTTAATAGACGCTGGGAATGTATTCCTAATTTAAAACTATAAAATACTAAACAGAATTTAGATTTGTTTTCTGCAAGACGTGTATCCAATGTCACCAATGAAACTATAACCCTCATTAAAATATGAAATGCGTTAAGGAAGCCAAGCATATAATTTCGTCTCGTTTTCACATGAATATGGCAGTATAATGGTTAATTTATGTTTGATTTGCTCTGTCATTTTGTAACATCAGTAACAACACTCCCACAGGTTGATACAGATGACAAAGCTATAAAATTGTCAATACTATCAACTTCAAATCTCACAACAGCAGCCCGAAGATCATGATAAGCAGTCAAAATTTCATCTCTTTTGTCAACATTTTTTAGGGTTCTCCTGCACTCTCGTGGTCAAAAATGGCCCAATGCATATGTGAATGATCAATTATGAGTGAAAAAGTCAGGTTCTTATCTCTGTCATTGTTGATTACTAAGTAACCTAAACTCATCTTGTTTTCCACATCAGAGGAACTTATTGTTTTCTGTCCTCTCAGGGCTATCAGGGTGTTATGGGCAGAACTGGGAGGACAGGATACAGAGGCCCAATTGGTCCCCCTGGGATGCCTGCAATTGTTGTATTTAAAACCTCTGAGGAAGAGTGGGAGGCTTTCAAGGTAAACTGCTGAAATATCCCTGCTTCAGTGTACTTGTTTGAATTTATGCTTTAAGTGTGAGTATAGAAGAGTTGAAGTATGTTATTTGTTGTCAATGTTTTAGCTGTTGCAAATGACTGTATTATACATACAACAAACATAGACTGATGCTGAAACAGTAGAAACCCAGTCTTTTTGTTATATTTACACAATTATTGAGTGTTTGTTTGTATGTTGAGCCATTACAAAATACTAGTTTTGTAGTAGAAATAGTTTTACACTAGCATATAAATCAGTCTAACTATTACACATTTGTGCATGTATAAGTATTAACACATGTATAATTTGCTTAATAGACTGCTGACTCTATACTTCTCTATGCTCTGCCACTAAACAGATAAAGGGGCTTCATTACAATGGCAAATTTTCAAGTTTAGGTAGATATTTTTTTGTACAAATTATCAAGGTCAATGTTTTTTTTCCCTTATAGTTTTAATTCTTGGGTTACTTCCCTTAAAGTTTGTAGATCATTAGTTATAGTTAAGTTATATGTTGTGATGATAATTTGTCATTTCCTTACAGAAAAAGAAGTTCTATAAAAAGCTGATTTCTACATGGCCAGTAAGTTTTTTTTTTCTTGTTTTTTTTGTTTTGAGGAAAACAACTGCACTTAAAATCCTTTCTCAATAATTCTCAACTGTTAAATTACAACTCATCCTGCCCATATACTGCATTTATACTTAATATACAGTGAGTCTAGTGTTTAAAAGGAGATTTACAATGAGGACATGTTGTGGCCAATTCTTTTATACATTGTTGTTTTTTAATCTTCAGAAACTCAAGGGGCCTCCAGGGCCACCAGGACCTCCTGGAGATGATGGACCAATTGTATGTTGACATCAGTGCTATGTATTATTTGAAAGGAGACATTCAGACATCTGTCTGTGTGACCTTAATTATATTATGACACATAATAGAGATTGTACAAGGATTCATTTTACATTTCAGGGGCCATCTGGAATTACTGGGAAGCAAGGACGAAAAGGAGTTGGAGGGAAAATAGTGAGTATCTCAATTAACATCTCATGAGAGTTTTATTGATGCCTTCCTTGCAAAGCTGAGGACTCACTTCCATAAGAATTCATTTATTTAGACCTCTTCAAGTGTCAGTCTATGGAATGGCAGTGTTAAACCTAATGCACAGTACGTTATTATTTTCTGCACTGTTTGTGACAAAGCATTCACATTAAACTTACAACAATGACTTTGATTGGTAAGGTGTTGAGTTATATATAAAGAAGAAAGATAATACAAATTTGTTGTTTGCTTTTCTGCAATGGAGGTTCTGAGACCCGGCAAATTGCTTAGACGTTGTTTTGTACTTCAGGGCAGTCCTGGACCACAAGGAATGCTGGGTCCCCAGGGCCGACCTGGAGGTGATGGGACCCCAGGAAAGTACCCTGATTTCGGCCCTCCAGGCTTACCTGGAGAACAGGTAAATCTGCTGGCAGACATATAAATTATTTTGTATTTTCTTATTTGCAATGCATTCCAACAGGTCTTTAATACTCTCTTATTTATAATATTCCACCCATTCATACAAGAGTAATCCTGTTGTGGCCTCATAAATTAACTTTTTGCTTGTCCCCAAAGGGTCCCAAAGGCTACAGAGGAGAGAAGGGCAGCAAAGGGGAGCTGGGTGAGTGGGTAAGGGTGACCTGGACTTCTAAAGTTGTGAGGATTAAAATTGTGGAAGCTCAAGTTTGTATGCGTATCAATGTATCCATTAATTTCTTTGTCAAGATTTTTAAATAATACTGCATTTAACTTTTATTTCTTGCGGCTACCTCACTCTTTTTTTGTTTTCATTTTAGCAGCTTATATTCTTGTTTCAGAGTGTTAACGGTATAACTGAACTGTTGGATTTCTGCAAGGAAATCATTTGTGAAGTTGGTACTTTATTGTCAGACTGAGGCATTCAAATGATAGTTATTTGTCAACCCCCCTTTTTTGTCCCAGGGTTATCAAGGGGAAGCTGGACCACAGGGGAACAGGGGACGGAAAGGAGAAAAGGTCAGATTCAGCAGCACACACAGACTCACAGACAAACACACACACACAAACATATACCTTTTTCATCAGTAAAGAGTGGGTACATGTCATTATAATAATGCTGTCTTTGCTGCAACCAGGGAAATAAAGGAGTCAGGGGCATTGTTGGTATCCCTGGCTACATAGTAAGTACAGATGACTTGTCTTTTGACTTTCCACCATATTTTGGGCTTCATCAATATAAAGTCATTACAAAGTACACTTTTAAATCTGATTTTTGTTCCTTTGCTCAAAATTATTATGTTTTTTTATTAATGAGTGTCATCAGTCAACTGTGTTCATGGCTTATAATTACCACACTAAGTAAAGTGAACTTCTTCATTGCAACATCTGAACTGTTCTGTATATACAGGGACTTCCTGGTGCGAGGGGTCCTCCTGGTTTTCCAGGACAATCAGGACCCCGGGTTAGTGTCAGACAGATCACTGGAGGACAATAATTCATGAGCATTTCACATTTCTATTAATAATGATCCACATTGATCATCATGCCCACCACTCTCATTTATTTTTAATGACGCAAATATTCTTATTTATCAAACTGCTGTTTATTTTCAGGGAGAAATTGGAGCTCAAGGCTTTAGTGGACCACCAGGCCCACCTGTAAGTTTTCTAAAACAATATATTACACATTGTCTTCATTGGATGACATGATGATGAACAATTAAATAATTATAAAAGAAGATATAATTTAATTAACATTCATACATCTTTATAAGGGGCATTGTCAGGAGGAGTTAGCACACCTATATTGTGTTACACTAATGAGCTGATGACTTTTATCAATCTATCTTTTGCTTAGAGCAAAATGGGCCCTAGGGGAATAAAAGGAGCCACTGGAGTTAAAGGACCACCAGTAAGTAAACAACAAGTCGATCTAGTTGAAATCTCAGTAGACTAATAACAATAACTATGAAATGATATTTTGTGCTATTAGGGTCGTCAAGGTGAAATAGGTGGCAGAGGAGCACCTGGACCACAGGTGACAAGATTCTTAAAGATGTACTCTTTCTCAAAGAGGCCAGTTCATGATAATATTTAATATTTTTAATGATATTTATAAACTTAATAAATATCTAACCTGTATATACATGCGTTATTCCAGGGAGAGCTTGGTCCGGGTGGAGTAATTGGGTTTACTGGTGTCCGTGGCCCTCAGGTATAACAAAACTTGTGGTAAACCTTTTTTAATTTCATCTCATAATGACATTTAAAAACAAATAAAGAGAGCACCTTGGTCAATATTGTCATTGATTTATTGTAATTTCATTTCATTTGATTTATTTTTTTATAGGGAAACCCAGGACCAGATGGACCTCCAGGTCCAAAAGGTGACCCTGTAAGTTAAAATTTTATGGAGAAACCACTAAAAAGTAAAGTAAGAAGTTCATCAGTAAATTGCAGCCAGCGTTTTAGGGTCACTCTGTCATTTGCCCCCTGTCCGTTTCACCAGGGTGATCCAGGGAATGAAGGGGAAATTGGGGAACCTGGGCCAACTGGACTTAATGTAAGGCAACAAAGTTAAACTCTGTGCACACACAACATTAATTACCAGAAAATATATGGATTTAGATGTGTGGAAGTGACATTGTCATTTTGTAGTAAATGATTTCTCTTTCTCACTTCAGGGAGCCAATGGGAATCCAGGAAAGCCTGGACCCTCAGGTGATCCCGTAAGATTACATAAAGCAATTTCAATAATGACTGCAGCTGAACAGTTTTAATCAATTACAATCTATGGCAATGTTTATAAATTTTAACCTGTTGGCTTGTGTATGTGTGCTTATGTGCATGTCTTCCTCCACCAGGGGGCTAAAGCCAAGCGAGGTGAGAAGGGGAATACAGGGTTTAAGGGAGACCTTGTGAGTTTAATTCTAGTCTATCTAGTCTATCCATCTGGTTGATTGTTGAACAAATTATTGATAGTTTCAGTCAGCCAGTTTGATGATTTGTTGTGTTTCTACAGGGACCTCCTGGATCCCCAGGTAAACAAGGATTGAAGGGGCGTCGGGGCTCTTCAGGACTTGAGGGACTTGGAGGACCAATAGGGCCACCAGGACCTCCTGGATCCAGTGTGAGTGAGACAACTCTAAAGAATACAGGCATGCTCACTAACCGATTTAAACTAAGTTTTGGTACCTGCAATAGTCAAGTTTAGCTTTATATACACTTTCATTGTTGTAGGGGTTTGATGGCATCATGGGAGAACAAGGCAAACAGGGAGAAGATGGACTGAAGGTGGGTTTTTTGGAGATTGAAAGAATTATGACTATGTTCTTGCTATTTGAATTCAAATGTTCGTTAAATTGTGGATGTGTGTACAGATCTACGGGAATCCATCTAAGTGTGTTTGTCTTAAAGGGGGATCGAGGGCCAAAAGGTCATCAAGGAGTTCCTGGGCCTCGAGGAGAAAAGGTAGGAAAAAGATGATGCTAATTATTTTAATTCATGTGAGGTAAGTGATACATTGATAAAAGATCAATATGTATCTTTGTTTTGTTATTAGTGTAGAATATAAAGAAGGACAGATATTACACAATTATCATATTCAATTTTGGATAGACACAGATGCACGTTCCTTGATCATTGCAGTGTAATGAGGAGAAAATTGTTACTAAAATGTCAGATAGCTACAACTTTGCATCAGAAGTCAAATATACTTATGCAAATACACACCAATATACAAAATAGTGATGACATCCATTTTTAGGAAATTGCCCCTGAGATGATGCTTTACATCACTTTTATTATTTCATTTTGAAAAATGTCCAAATCAAAACAGCATTGGGAACTTCCTGAGTGGATATTATATCCTAATTTGATTATTTCTGCTGAAGGGTCGAGAGGGTCGAGTAGGATTTTCTGGGTTGCTGGGTCCAATTGTAAGTATGAGTTAATAGAGATTAAGTATATCTGCAATCTAGCTACTGATTACTGTTTCTATGTGTGTATGTTCCTTTCTACAGGCCATCACTCTGATGAAAGTTATCCTACAGTCAATTAGGCTACATTAAAGTTTAAATTGCTCCATTTCTATGTTCATATTATCATGCACATTCCGATGCTCTTTTGTTTTCTTTACACAGGGAGAGATAGGAAAATCTGGAGAGAGAGGACATGATGGAGAACCTGGTATTAAGGTTCCTATGTGGCTACACTTACTATTCTGTAACTATGGTGCTCAGTTCAAACATTTAACCACTATCACTATTTACTACTTCTTCTAAACAGAAGTTATTATTTGATCACTCAATTAACAGTGTAATATAGATTTGAAGCTGTCAATTATAACTTCATAATTCTACCTGTTGATTGTAGACTGTAAAAGGTCGTCCTTCTCAATAAACAAACATTCATTTCCCATTTAAAAGTTTATTTATACATCACAAAGTCAATCTATATGGGTCAATCAACAATGAAAATTTCCTTTTTATTTAGTATTGTATGTCAAAAACTGCAGCTAATGTCATCCTTAATCACTCCAAGTCTTTTTATTTATGTAAACATTTTGTGTAGGGGAAGCCTGGAGTCCCAGGAGTGACTGGACCCAAAGGCTTTAAGGTAATCATGATTGTATCATTTATGTCAAATCTTGTCAGGTAAATTCAATTGAATTATGCTCCATATTTACGTTTAATGCCAAAAGAATACCATTTTTGTTATTTAAAGTATTAGTAGTCAATGCATGTCATTTTATCCTTCACTGTTGTATATTTGAAGAGGTTTTTTTTTAAATTATATTAGCCATCTCATCATTTCAAAGACCTTAAGTTATCTGTGTCTCATGTCTCAGGGCTTTCAAGGTTATATAGGTAACAGGGGACAGGATGGGCCTCTTGGAGCCTTGGTAAGACCAACTACGATGTGATAACATGCATTGATATTCATGGAGATACACAGAGCAATCTGTATTATAACTATAACACAGTTGATGAGTGTACCAAAATTGTAAAAAAAATTCCATTAGCTGGCTGCAGTATACATCATATAGTTTAAATTTGGTGTTCCCTTTTAAAGTGATGGTCTTTATGTCTAGAAATTACATTGCAATTATTATTAATAGGAAAGAACAGGATAGATATGTATGTCGTAAACAATTTCTGTCATACAATTAGGGACACATTGGTACAAATGGGACAAATGGGGACACTGGACCTCCAGGACCAAAGGTGTGTTTATCTTTCTTTCTTTATCTATCTTTCCTTCTAATAAAAACTGAACAAGTATATTTGCCTTCTGCACAGTATTACAACTGACTACTGAATGTTTTTTATAGGGATTACCTGGAAAGACTGGAGCTCCTGGTCCCCAAGGACCTGTTGGGAGGAGTGTGAGTATAAATCAGCTTTGTTTCAGAGTTTTTAAACTTTTATGGAATAAAACAAAATCACATTTCTGTTCAGAGTGAATTTGAGATGTTTAGGGTTAAAACATTAATTGTGACCTTTGCATGCACATGTAATTATTAAGCCATACCACATTACTGTAGGCTTCCAATTTTTATGAGTAAGCAGTGCCAAAACAAAATATTAATTATATGGCTGTACATGTATGTCAATCAACAGGGAGAATCAGGCAGCAGAGGAAAAAGGGGGAAGCAAGGAAAACCAGGAGAGAGAGTAAGTTATGACATTTTTTTAACTTTGCCTTGTAGTGTCACAACATGAGTTGGTGAGAAGAGATAAGATTCTAGACAAGGAAAAATTGCAAAGAAAGAGACTGATTTTCTTATTTTGAATGTAGCCATGAGATTAAAAGACTGTTGGTTTCCTTCAGGGGGTTAAAGGGAAAGAAGGCCTACGAGGGCTTCCCAGAAGCGAAGGCTTAAAGGTATCTGTTAATTTAAGGCTTTAAATTTGTCAAGTCTTGCATTTTATGAAGTACACACTTTAGTAACCATTACAAGATTTTTGCATAGTAATGTGTTGTTCACCTTGTCATATTTGTTGTAAAGGGTAAGAGAGGAGAGGAGGGACCGAGGGGGAAACAAGGCATCCCAGTAAGTCAATTACTCTCTGTTATTGGTTTCACTGCCGCAGTTTGTACAGTACAAGTACTCCTTTGTATCATTATATCATATGTTAAAGTCAAATTATTTTGTCACCTTCATGTCTTGCTGTCTTTGAGGGTGAAGTGGGCATGCCTGGACCCAGAGGATACAGAGGACCTTCTGTAAGATATTTTCTTCCAGTAATTCATCCAAACTCATCCTTCCATTCAGTCCTTTACTTACCCATTCATTAAGTCAGCACATGTACAATATTAAAATACTGTCCTAGGTCTGTTCATGAAGAATGATTTATCTGCAGGTTTTCATGATGTACAATGAAAAAAGCCATTTTAGGCTTAAGGAGTATGGCCTAGTATAGTATCTATTGCATTTACTTAACTGACCACTTGACCCTACATGTAACCTTTTTGACAACAGCAAAACTCCTGAACAGTTTTGTGCTGATGAATTTGTGTTAGTGTTACTTACTACCTAGCAATCCTCAGCCAATAATAAGCTTAGTGTACAAGGCATTTTTTTTCTTTTCTCATGTTTAAGGTTTTTGTGTATTTTCATTTGTACTGTTTTTGATTGGAAACAAGAGATAATGTGAGTCTTGAAAACAAATATATGCACAAAATATTTTGTAAACAAATAAACCTAACTTTTCTTAAAACTTGTCCTGACACACAATTGGCTGTTTGTTATTTTAATAGACACAACGTTTTTTTTATTTGTCAGGGTATCCAGGGTAACATTGGACCATGGGGTGAGGTTGGGCCCCGTGGGCCTCCAGGTGATCAGGGGCCAAAGGGTCCAGTTGGCCCGACTGGAGTTACAGGCTACCTGGTGAGTTAATAATGCTGGGAATAAATCTTGTTTTTGACTATATGCATTATTTTGTCATATTTTTACACACTGGCATTTGTATAGTCCCCTGTACATCAAATGATGAACAGTTAGTTTTACAGTGTTTTGCATATGATAAAAGAAACAAAAATGTAGCTTTTTTGTAAGTGTTTGTGAGTATATTATCATTTTAAATATATTGTAATGCACTAAATGCACCAAGCTCACCAAGATAAGATTATTTTTTTTTCACTCACAAGCATCTTGCATCCTTTAAGGCACTTTGAGATTAAATTTGAGGACAGGAATGTGAAGTGCATCATTTTTTTATGCACATTTTGCTTTATTCTCCCTACATTTAGGGTAAAGATGGACCTCATGGACCAACTGGATTAGCTGGTTCCAAAGGAGTAAAGGTTAAATCCATCTTTTACTCGGCTTCCTCAAGAATGTTTCAGTTAAATACACCACAGTATGTTACATAACAAAGTAGCATGGTAATGGAGGGGTCTGTGAAAGGATATTAGAAACAACCAGTTCTAAGATTCATCAGGTTAGTTGTTTCTGTTCGTCTCTGTTTTCTTTTCAGGGCTCAAGAGGAGCTGTGGGGCAGGAAGGGGTTGCTGGTCTCGATGGTGAGGAGGTAGATTGATAACACTGTGTTTGTCACAGATTTGATTTCTATCTTTTTCATTTACCGGAATGCAAAGGCTTTAAAATGTTATTTAGAAAATACAGAACTAAATGCCTTTATAGTCTTTCAGTGTGACTGCACAAAAGGACAGATGTATGTTAAGTTGTGTGCAAGGAACATGGTGATTTTGTGTTAAGGGTCCAGTTGGATTGAGGGGACCTGTGGGGCCTGCTGGTCAAAAAGGCATATCTGTGAGTAAATGTAACTTTTTAAACATGTCATTTTATTTTCAAAACAGATGATAAAAGTGTCATTA
>JAQNCA010000025.1:16086905-16104435 GCA_029783725.1 Acanthurus tractus
TTTACCGGAATGCAAAGGCTTTAAAATGTTATTTAGAAAATACAGAACTAAAGGCCTTTATAGTCTTTCAGTGTGACTGCACAAAAGGACAGATGTATGTTAAGCTGTGTGCAAGGAACATGGTGATTTTGTGTTAAGGGTCCAGTTGGATTGAGGGGACCTGAGGGGCCTGCTGGTCAAAAAGGCATATCTGTGAGTAAATGTAACTTTTTGAACATGTAATTTTATTTTCAAAACAGATGATAAAAGTGTCATTATTCTTATTTTATTATATACGGGCCTGTCTTTAGATGGAGCATATATCAATCAAACTTTTAAGACATTTGTTTTAAATACATATTAGGCTGACAAGGGAAACCCTGGACCTCCTGGACACAACGGGCCAAAGGGAGCTGAAGGCAACAGAGGCAACCAAGGGCTGCTGGGAGCAAAGGGGCCACAAGGGAAACAGGTGAGCAGAGGCTGTTAGTCTGTTGGAATATAGTTCACTAGAATGTAGTTACCTCTCACTTTCACACAGTGTGAGATGTAATCTGCAAGTGCATCATAAAACCCCACAAATTCAGGAAATCACTGATGTCTTAAAATTATTGTTTCAGACTTCTGGAGTGTGTAGAAAATGTGTGAAGTGTGTAATAAATCAGGGAAATGTGTCCTCTCGTCCTTGACTTCATCAACAGACTGTCTTTTGCAGGGTTACAGAGGTGCACCAGGAACCAGAGGAAAACAAGGGGCTCCAGGGCTCAAGGTTAGTTATCTTTAAGCTATGTTGAACATGAGAAATTGTACAAAAATGTACAAATCTGCTAAGCTAAAAGTAAAAGTTTGGATTAGAGTACAGATATTCATTATGATGAGGAAGACGATGATAATGATGTTTTCACAGGGAGAGTCAGGCACCAGAGGCTCCCCAGGTATACATGGAACGTTTGGACCTGGGGGCAACACTGGTGCAGCAGGCACCAAGGGCCAGAAGGGGCTCCAGGGACATACTGTGAGTGACACAGTTAAATTTTTCAGTCATGTCAAAGTAATTATGACTAACTTCATGTTTTATTTGTGTTTGTAATATGCTTGGAGCTTTTTGCATGTGTCAATTTTCATTACTAAGTTTCATTACTGAAAAATGTACATTTCCTGTATTGAACTGTGATGAAAAGAATTTGTTTTGAGATGTGCTGTGGGTTTGATTCTTTCAATATGGCATAATTGGAAGTGAACAATCTTAAGTTTCATGCCTTCTTATTTCAGGGACCCCCTGGCAATATAGGTCCCCCTGGACAAATTGTACCATCAACACCGGTATGTGTTATCAGACTTGATGTGCCATTCATATGTTTCACAAATAATATTTAAAAGAAATTAAATATTTATGGCATCAAGAAGAGGTTGACAGAACTTTCATGAATTATAGTTTCAGTGTAGGTATATCCAGGCCACCCTGATCTGTAATGTAGCATTTCATTTCAAATGCAGCATGTAATTCAGCCACTAGATGGCAGAAAGTAGTTTCTCCTTTACACATCGTCAAGTACATTAAGGTGTACACTTATTGTGTATACAGTGTGTAAAATAGCTTTCCTTTATTGAGTGAATACAAATTCATGTATTTTTTTCAGGGTTTACTAGGCAAGAGAGGTGCTGAAGGCAAAACTGGAATCCCTGGACCAAAGGTATAAGGGGTCATTTGTTCATTTGATGTAAAGGTGATCAGTCCAGCTGTAAAAATGTTTATTTAGTTTATTTATTGAGTGCTGTTTCTGCTGTGTGCTTATGAAACTCAGGGGAGTCATGGTGAGATGGGAGAGTCTGGAATTCCTGGTATCAGAGGAGAAATGGTAAGAAGATTTTATTCAGTGTTTCACCCTTTAATCAAGTGTATTTATTGGTGTCTGTAAAGATGTGACCACACTGACGCACTGTTTGTCTTGCAACCCCACTGAAACCCCCAGGGCATTAGAGGTCAAAAGGGTGGAAAAGGAGAACCTGGAACAAGAGGCACCATGGTAAGATCATATTTGATCTCTTGAGGATTTGGTTTATTTTATATTATATTATTTGATAATTAACATGTTTTGAGTGAATATTTAGGGAACAGTAGGGAAGATGGGGTTTATTGGCTCTCCAGGTGCTAAAGGTCAACCTGGACCTGCTGGTCCTCCTGGTCCTCCGGGACCTAAAGGAGTTCAGGGGTCAAAGGTAAGAAGAAGCCATGGCTTATCATAGATGAAAATCTAAAACAAACAAAAAAAAACAAAGTTGTCTCGATATTTTTATTAAGGGAGGACAAGCGCAGCATGGAAGGAGAGGAAACAAAGGAGCTCCTGGAAAAGTAGTGAGTCTAATTTTCTTGAATTTCTTGAGTCTTTAATTTCTTAGTGATGATATTTATTTGAATGATAGGTTGGATTAAATATCCATATCCAAATTCTACTCTCACTGTCTTATTTTGGGCCTTGAGCTTGTCTCATCAAGTCTGTTTTCTAGGGAGCTGAAGGCCCACTGGGTAGACCAGGACGTGCTGGGCGACCTGGAAAACCTGTAAATATCCCCAGGGACAGATAAGATACATGCATCACAGAATCCATCAATGCTAAGTCCCTGATTATTTCAAGTGTTAAGATGACATGCAACCCATAAAGTTTAATTCATGTTGTAGCATAAACTCTCATGATGGGGTTGTATTTTAGCAGGAGGAAAACTGTGTTTATGGCTGGTTTCTTGTGTTGTATTCTTGTTTTTAGGGCCTAAGTGGTTTGGATGGCTTGCTAGGTGTTGAAGGAAATGAAGGAGATCCGGTAAGAACAATGTACCATACTGCAATTAAGTCTGGTAAACCTTTTTACTAAACTAAGTCCTTCCTCTGCTCATCCTAAAGGGTGATGTTGGTTTCAGAGGAGCTCCTGGAATACCTGGCAGGTCTGGCGAAAAGGTGTGCTCAAAAACAGCATAAACAGTATGCAACCCTACAGTATACAACTGAAGGCATTTCCCTTTAGTTACATTTATCTGTTGGAGTACGTCCTTTGTTTGTTCTATTTTGTCATATTAAATACTTTTAAAAACTTGCATTTCCAGGGAAAACCAGGACCACCTGGGATCAGGGGAATCACTGGAGCACCAGGCCCCAAGGTACTAAAATATGTCATTTATTTCAAGTTTAGTTCATGCTCACAGTTTCATGAAGAGTATGTCCACCAGGAACACACAAAGAAATTAATGAATTCTTGTGTATGTGATTCCCTGTAACAGAAGCACTTTTTTACCTGTGTCTTACTAAGGTTCTTCTGTGCTCTTAGGGTAAAACTGGACCCAAAGGAAAACAGGAGCCACCTGGACCAATAGGACCAAGGGTATACCAGTTTGTTCACACACTTTGTTCATTACAAGATTAATAATAATTCACATAACTCCTTTTAAGATAAATGTCTGAATAATCATGTGCTTTGACATAGGGAATACCAGGACTGGGAGGAGAGAAGGGCGAGTCTGGAAGTTCTGGTCCAAAGGTATGAGTCACATATACTGAATAGTTCACCACGTCAGCTCACCTGGTTGAGAGGTTTTCTTAGGCCCCTTTTGACTTTTTAACATTAAAATGTTTGAGTATTTTTTCATATTTTTCAAATGTTGTGTACTTGTATACTTTATTTATTAAGAGTGCCTCCATTGTTTTGCAGTTAAATCATAGTGCTTTAATCAAGCTTTGCCCTGTTTTGTGTCTATCCATTAATTAGGTTTTTTTTTAAGTCAGCTGCATAATCTTTGACAAGCATTCAGAAAACAGATAAAGATTACAATTTCATCATGTAAAAATCATGTGGCTGTTGTGGGTTTTTAACCTATTCTCTGCATTTTCTCTTAATCAATAGGGTCTCCCAGGTGACATGGGAATACTTGGGCCAATAGGACCACCTGGGCTGAAGGTTGGTTGAAATGATTCTATTAAATACCTTGAAAATTCAAAAAACGGCATAATGTACCATATTTCTCATTTTCATCTCAGGGGAATCCTGGTTTGCAGGGACTGAAAGGTCAAAGGGGTCATAAAGGAAAGCAGGTAAGTTGTGTTTCACTTTGGGGTTGCATTTAGCAGGTAGCAGGTTATTAATGAAGTGACTCTTTCTACAGGGGAATACTGGGCCTAGTGGTCCACGTGGGCAAAACGGTTTCCTTGGACTTCCTGTATGTTGCTTTTATATTCTACTGTATAAATAATTTTACTGACACAATTTTTATATTAAAAGTAATTTCTTTTTTGTCTCTGTGACAGGGCCAGCTTGGTAAAAAGGTGAGAGATTGTTGGTTTTTGTTTATGATTTAGCAGGTTTGTGGGTCTTCCTCGACCCGATCTTATTAGAAAAAGTGAACTTAATGAATTTTCAATTGTAGTTTTCAGTTATCATGTTTATTAATAGCATTTTGGTGTAACCAGCTTGTAATAATTTCAGCCTTTCATCACTTTTACTTGACTCTATCATTACCTTGTTTGCCATCGCAGGGAGTGAAAGGTGTCCAGGGTGGGAGAGGATCAAAGGGAGTGAAGGGCAGGCAAGGACCCCCAGTAAGACATTTTACCCACACAATACAAGAAAACCAGCAAAAAAAAAATTTTGATCCAACCAAAAAACTTAAGTGTAATATACTGTTTAGAGTTTAGATGCTTAGAAAAGGATTTCAAGCTTGATAACAGTGAATACTTCTTAACTGCCTTGAGGTCATTTATTTCACAGGGACAACCAGGTGTACCAGGCAAGCGCAGACCTAAACACAAACAGAGAACAAATCCTCATCCAAAAGCAGGTCAAAAAAATGAGCTAAAGCCAAGAAAAAGAACCGAAACAAAACTGAATCTGAAAAATGTGCCAAGGTCCAGACAAACGCCCAGCCTCCTGAAACGAAGAGAAGGTCAACAAAAAGTTGGTACAAGCTTTCTCCTCATATGCACTTTAATACACAATGCTCTGATTTTGTGTTGACCTAGTTATGCTTCATATTCAGCGAGAATCTGATTGAATGTCTGAATGATGGACTCCTGTGTAGAGGTTCAGGTCATTGTCCAAGAGATGGACTCAAGATGATGAAGCTGAGGAATCCTTCAGTTGGCCCAGGGGAACCGAAGACGACCCAGCCACCACCTGCTACGAGCTGGGACTGATGCACCCACATCTGCATGATGGTGAGGGTCTGAGCAGGCTCATGACCTAACCAGATGTAAATCTCCTCCTGACAATATGCTGTCTACCAAATTAGTGCAAGTGATTCAATACTCAAGTCTATTGCCTTTCAGGTTATTTTTACATTGACCCCAACCAGGGCTGTCCCTGTGATGTAGTGAAGGTACTCTGTAACTTCACAGCTGGAGGAACAACCTGCATCAACCCTTTACAAACACAGGTACACTCTTTTTACCTACAAAGGTTAAGAATAAGTCAGTGAAGTGCTTTGTGAAGAATGGATTCACTTTCTTTTGGTAGACCATAGCACAGTTACAAGAACGCAAAAAACTTTCAGTCTCTTATTGTCACTAATCAATAAAATAGTGTACATGATATGTAAATCCCATGTTTTTATACTACAATGTATTTTTATAACATAAATTATCAGATGGGATTGCCACAGTTTCCAACAACCACGAAGAGAGACCACTGTATGAAGTTGTAAATAATTTTTTTGCAGATTTTAAGTGTAAAAAGCAGCATATATTATGTTGTTTTACCCAAGGCAGTATGAGTCTACTACAAGTCAGAATAACACAACTAGAGAGAAGGGTATTACTATTACACTTTTTTATTACTGTAAATATAAAATTACTTATAAGATAGATCTTTAAATTATCAGTAATGTTCTATTCTCTAGATTAATTTAAGTTGGGAGCCAGAAAAGAAGTCGAATTTGTCCGTCTGGTGGTTTAGTCAGCAGCTTGGTGGAAATAAGGTAAGACTGTAACAGATTTGTGAGCTGATTGAACATTATGTGCATCTAACATCAGCGAGCCATTTCTTCAGACTTTAAATGAAATGTTTTCTCTCTCTCTCTCTGATAGTTTGAGTACGCCGGTGTGAATGTTATCCAGCTTAGGTTTCTGCGGTTACATAGCCACACATCTTTCCAGCACATGACTTTCAGATGTACAGCAAATCACTCGAGAACTGCTGGCACAGACTATTCACTGGATGGGATTTTTCACCTCCTGGGGGACTCTGGCAAAGAAATTGTTTCACACCTTACAACAGTGTCCAGGAAAGACTGTGAGGTAAGACAAAAAAAAAGGCAGTACATCGGCTTCCTCTAACTGTTAAAAAAAGAAATGTGTCTCAAAAATAGTCAAAATGTGGTTATGTGTGGAAAAAAAGGTTTAACAGGGCAGTACACTATTTTTAGATGTTTTTTGGCAACAAAAAAAGGAAAGGAAAAGAAAAAAAAATCCCACTGTGAATCCAGGAATGAGAAAGCACATGTGCGCTCTTCATGTATCTTCTGTGTGATCATATTGCAGGTAAACTTAGTTGTGACGGCTCGAGGAAGCACAGAGCTACATCGAGGTGATATGGAGTTACTTCCTGTAAGAGATCTGGGTGTGAAGATGACATTAATATCTGCCCTGGGCCCTGAGATCACTGTTGTTTTGGGACCCCTCTGCTTCTTGTGACCTGTGAGGTGTGTGTGTGTGTGTTTGTGTGTTTGCGTGTGTCTGATAAAGTTCTGTAAATATCTCTTTCATGCAGGAAGCAGGGATATATTTTGTATAGTTATTCACGTGAACATTTTTTACAAGTATTGTGTTGTGTACATATTTATTTAAATGTCACAAGTTCAGTGAACTGCTAGATTTGATGTATAAGAAAAATTGTAGAAACTGTTACTAAACATCTGTGTAACATCAAATGTTTAAAAACTCAGTATATTCAGAGTCTCGTGATGTGCAGCATGACTGAAATAAAATTATTTTGAACATGTGGTGAAGTTTTATGTTTTTGTACCCCCTGCACCTTAGAGTATATGCTCATATTTAAATGGTTACAATTAAGAGTTTAAGTTATTATATCCTTGCTCTTTTATAATAAGCTATAATGATATTTAAATGTAGCTACAGAACAAGTAGGTTTCAGTCTTTTACCAATCAAGTTGAAGTGAAGTTTGCCACTGATTACACAGATATGGTGTCCTCCTCTCTTTCTGTGCTGTGTGTGAGGTGTGTTTCAGAGGCTGGGCGGAGCTTCCTGGTGGCTGGAGCTCCTGCTCGTGGAACACCTGCATCTCAGCTGCATCCAACCACAGTTTACGAACCCTGGTCTGCCTTTCACCTACATTGCCAGGTTGTTTCTGCCTACTTGTTGTGACCTACACAAGTTTTTCCTGTGTTTCTTCAAAAGCAACTGCCTAAAGCTCAGCCATCACCGCTGCACCCCTGCCCAGCCTCGCCACCTCAGTCTACAGCCACTGTGCACACCTACTTGCATCCCTGGAGCCCCTTTCTCCTGCCAGCAATTTTTCCTTTTAAACACTTGTTCAATAAATCCCCTTTCCTTGCCTTGGTGTCTGCTTTTGGGTTCCAAGGAAAACCTTATTTGCCACAAATAAAAGTCTGTGTATAACTGCTGGTAGCACAGTACTGTTATTTGAGACCCACTGTGACTCTCTTCTCAACCTTAGCTAAAGGTCTGATGTTAGGTCATATCAAAGCCTCCAGAATATCATCTATAAAAATACAATTACATTTCATCATACTGTGTTTGGCCAATCAACTTTCTTTGTAAAAGCCACAAATCAGTTATATACCATACTTTTTTGATGATTCAAGCTTCAGCCTAAAGAGACTGTTAAAAGAAAAAAAAGGAACTCACTATGCAAAAAAAAAAAAGAATCCAAAAAATAAATAAAAACCCAGTTCTGCACTCGATTATGACTATCTGTCTCATATTTTTCATGACTTGAATACATTTGCGAGTTGCTTTTGAGCAAACCCCTACATTGTGTTTCTTGAGTGTCCATTTTGGACAAGTTATTCTACACTGTTTGTTATTGTGATTGTCTATTATTCTGACCTGCCAAGGGACTGAATATGTGAATTAGCTTGAGGCTTTAATCTTGTACGGTGCGTTAAGTGATGACGTTTATGTTTGAGCTGTACAATGTCCCTTTTAATGAATTAGATAAAAACATTTTGTAATTTTTTTTTTTTTTAATTTTGTGTCACAAGTGTTGTTTGTTTGGACAAGGTAACCACTTTTCAAGTTCAGGGTGGAATTTCCAACACAACATGGCAGCCTTGAGAACCTCTAAGACATCTGATTTCTTGTGGTTATCTTAATTGTGCATCCCCTTCAACTCATCAGTGGGTCTGTTGTGATAGAAAAGGCCTGAAGCTTGTTAGCTGAAACGGTCTAATGGTCTAGCTCTTTTACAAACAGGATATACAGTCTCATCCACTGACTGTCTTTTACCGTTTGCAGTTGAGACGCTCTTTAACAAATTCACTTACGATGCCTTTTTTAACCAAGTAAATCTGTCGCTTGTTTGTGTCCTCTGTTAGCAAGTTGCCATTACATTTCATAAAGTAGATGCTTGTGATTTTTCATTAATGTCTCCCTGTGTTTTTGCAGTTAATGGCATTTGCCACACTCTACTCATAAGACCAGGTCAGAGGGCACAAAGTGTCTTAGTAATTTAGAGCATATGTCAAATCAGTATGTCTTTGTTCATACAACTTCACATCACACAGTTTTTGCACATGGCAACAGAGTCCTTCAATCAAAATATGGTATAAAGCCTTTATTTTTCAGTTAGTGTGCTTGTATGGTTCTTTCCATTAAACTGAGTTTCTGAAATACATATTTTCTATTGATCAATAAGCATCTCTCCCCAGCGAACAAATACACGATCAAATAAACTGATTAAGATATCAAAGTGCAAACCATGGTATTATACTTGCATTAAGCTCTTTATCATGTGGCATTTACGAAAATATATGGGTTTTTTTATAATTATTGATAGCAAAAGTGATGTATCATGTCTAATTTTGGCCATGATTTGGATTTTTTTTAGTTTCCAAAGGTAACTATATTGCAATAATTTTCTTAACAATTTTTGATTATCATGGCAGGTTGTATAAGGGCTGTTTTATTATTTAATCATAGTTTTAGTCATAAAGCATGCTCATGGGTCTGATGACAGCCTTGGTCAATATTGTGGGCACGGGTGACGTCGAAAGGAGGAGAGACTTTCGACCAATCAGCGTCGGCTTCCCTACTCCTCATCTCCGCTGATATAGAATGGGGAAGGTGAGCAGCAGCCCAGATTGCTGTGATTAGAGGACTAAAAACGTCCAGGTTTATGCTCAGAAACGACGGAGGTCGACTTGATAAGAGAGCACCCGGCTGTTGAAGCGAGTAGGTACCCAGGAAGTCGGTAGGCAGCATTTTTGTTATTCCTTCGATGTCCGTCAACCTGTTCTGTAGCTAACGATAGACGTCAACAAGTTGGCTAATTTGACTGGATGTTACCTACAGTTAGCAGTCGTGAGTGCCAGCAGACAGAGGCTTGACTTAAAAGTAATTTAAGATAACATTAAGCCAGGTGTCCTTTTAGCGCCAAGCTGAGTTGTTAGCTCGTAAATCGCTGTCTGTCATACTGACTCTTAATATTAGCTAACTGAACTGTTTTCTGTCTGTCTGCTGCGTGTCCGTGTCATGTGAGGGCGATTGTCAACTGGCTTTGCTTTGTTTATCCATCAAAATCCTCAGCATTCCTCTTTTGTGAGGTGGTGAGAGTACTGATATATAACATGTAAACTTTATGCTGGTGCTGCTGTCGCATATTCTTTTTTATAACTTCAGTTATGTGCTTCTTTAGGATGGAGAACGGGGATGACACTGTCCTCCGGTCTCGCTGCCGGGCAAAGATCCCCTCTCTCCCCGATTTAGATAGCTCTTTGGATGGGGAGTGTATTGAAGGAGCACATCCGCAAGGCAGTGGAGACAACCACATTTCCAGCAATGGTGAGAAATCTCAACTTCCTCATCAGCATGGTCAAGAGAACGGTCATTGACCCTGAGCTGCACTTTGGAAAGAATTTCCAATGTTGATTCAAGCCCTACCTTCCTTTTTTTTTGTTAATGTCCGGTAATTTCACTTGATGTGTTTCTCAATGGAGTCACATCATGGGATGATGTTCCTCCTAAGTGATGTGACTTGTTGTACAGTTAATGTGGTTGACCAGGATAGAAAATGACGGAGTTGAGAGGGCTTATTGCTGACTTTTATGCTGTTATCACCCACATATGATGACATGGACAAGAGATGGTTAGCTAAGTAACAATGAGAACAGATGAGTGTAAAAAATCAGTCTGACAGTCTTTCGACAGCATGAACTCTCAGTATGATCATCATAAAAATACATACTGACACCTCAACGAGAGTGTTGAAAGATTAAATTTGGGGAACTTATTCTCATAAAACCAATTCACCTCTGGACTTATAGTATTGAAACAATGTCAAGTTCAGTCCTTTCCTGTACATGTTGTTGACATTCTATTATTGGATTGGTGGAGTGCTACTTTCTCAGTTTGTGCGATTGTCATCAAAAACTCACAGTCAGATAACGTATGGTAACCTTTGCCACAGTCTGTCACATTTAGCCTAGAGGAGTCTAGACTGTACACGTTACACACTTTTTAAAGTTTTTCACCTTATAGATTGTGAACGCTGGTGTGATGTGTTCCTGGACTGCTGTACTTTCACAACACATGACTTAAATATGCAGTATGTAACTATAAGCGTCCTGTTAGGTGATTTATTCACTCATAAATTTAAATATCTTTACAGAGAGGACCTTTTATTAGGCTGTGCATGTTGTAAAAAGAGCTAATTTTAAACAACAATAAAATGTGAACAATGACTCCTTTGCCATCTATTCAAATGCGAGAGGCATACGCTGGAAGATTGTCTGATGGTCATTTATTAAATATTTGACATGATGTGAACTGATGTTTACATTTTCCAGGTCAAAGTTCTGTTGAGATAAGGTAACCTGGCAACACTTTTTACTCCATTGTTAAGCGCTTTGGTGTGTCCAAGGCAATAAGCTTTGAAATGATAATGTATGACTGTAGAGCAGGATGTTGACCATTCTTATTACATCATGTGCCTGTGTGTCCTCTTTTCAATTTCAGGAAAAATTGAAGTGGAACATGTGATCAGCAAAAAACTGCAGCTGAAAAGGAAAGCAGAGGTAAGTAAGTCATTTATTTAAATGTAGAAAAAGGCATAATTTGTATATTTAAAAAGGCCACTTTGAAACCCTCCAATAGGAAAAACTATTTTAATTTTAGGTTATCTTGATTTTCCTCTTATTGATATGTATTTATTTTTATATATTTATTTTATTATCCTGCTGACATTCAATAAGAGATCTTAGATTGACACACTGCCTCAATCTAACTCAGATAGATATTGTTGATAAAATTAAAGCCTCATTAGATTTAGTTTAGTCTCTCAAATTCGTCGATGATCATCTATAATCTGTGATAATATGATGATATTCTTACAGTAGAAAATATGAGTAATCTATGATCTTTAATAGGTTGTGTAATAAGTCTGAAAAGAACTGACATTTACTTAGATATTTATCATGTTTTCTGCTTGTGAAACATGAAATTTTTTTAGGTCGCTCATGAAGCATTTGTGAAGTTCAAACATTGACTTAACAGTAGTTTACTGATGATTTAAACAAACTTTCTGAAGGTTAAATGAGTACATTAGACATTACATCAGCTGCACAACACTGCATGCAATAAATGCATCATACTGTTTTTCACAACTACAATCTGTTCATAATGACAGAGACCAAAAATTGTACTGTTACTGTTTCATTTTAGTCAATGTAATGATACAGTTGATGTTCTTGCTTTTCTTTTAAACTTCTTGCTTAAAATCAGATGATTTATTAGTGGGTGAGGAAGAAGTCAGCAAACATGTATTAACATAATGTAAATCCATAACACATTACCAGTGAACACATTATCACATTATCAGTGAACATTTGTACCCACGTCAGTCAGATAAATTTTCATATGCAATGGTAACAATTTAACAATGTAAGCAGAAACTCCCATGATCTCATACTGTGTACTTCTTGATGTTGTCAAACCACATCTTGTGTTTAAATTGTTTTAATAGGGAGACATCTCGTGGCAGAAATACTTACTGTGGGTTAAACACCATAACTTCGCTACAATCAGAAGGAACACCATTATTGCCGTGTAAAAGATGAAATGTTCGATATTTATCCAAGCATTTGCAAGGCATTAATAATAACTCTTCCTTTCCTCTTTTTGCCGTTGCTCAGTACCTGAAGAATGACCTGATGCGTCAGTTCGACAGTCAGATGAATGACTTCATGGACAGTCTCATCGAGGAGTCGGCCAGCCTGGAGCCGGCTCCTATACCTGCTGTCTTCTCTCCTCGGCTGTCAGACAAGGAGAGGATGAAACTCAGGTGCTGCCAGTCATCTTTTCTTCAATACTACAAAACACAACTCAGTTTCCAACAAATATTAGGATCATATGGAGCATAGCTGAGAATGAAAGGGGCATCTTTCACGAGCAAGAATGGTGCAAGGTTCACCACTTTGTGACACACATGACTGTAAAAAGGATTTTACCATATGGGCTTGCAAACACTTTATGAGTCAGTAAACACAGCTGGTTTTCAAATGATTACATTCTTTTCTTGTTTGCATTTTAAACAGCGTCCCAAATTTTTCAGGGTATCGACAAAAACAGATTTGCTTATCACTGATGTCACTCTGTTTTCCTCCAGGCATTTCCGGCCTCCTCATGGCCAGGGCAAACACTTTGTCAGCCGCAGGTCCCTGCTAGAGTAAGTCAACACACTGATCTTAAAGAAATGTAAATATAACCACCGGTACGCTTAAGTGCATTGCAACACTTGTTGATGCCGTTCACTTCATTGCAAATCCTGCTGCTGGAAGATAATCAGTCACATTAGTACAGTATTAACACTTTCTGTTTGCTTTTTGCAGTGAGCTGTTTGAGGTGAACCACATCAGAACAATCTACCACATGTTTATTGCCCTGCTCATTCTCTTTATCCTGAGTACACTGGTGGTAGATTTCATTGATGAAGGCAGGTAATGTTGAAGACTGCTATATTATAATGCCTCATGACTTTGTCATCTTTTCGATTGAGTCAATTAACTTGACAAATCATCTTCTCGTTTATTTTGTTCTGCTTTTGTTGAAATAATTGCTCATTTGAATTGATATCAATCTTTTATTGGGTAAGATCCATCAAGTTTCTCATCTCTGCTTTATCTCTGCCTCAGACTGGTGCTGGACTTTGACCTGCTGGTCTACGCATTTGGACAGTTCCCCCTGGTGGTGTGCACATGGATCTGCATGTTCCTGTCTGTGTTACTGGTTCCCTACACCATGTTCCACCTGTGGTCCCAGACCCAGTCAGGGTCTTATAGTCACCCCAGGTTGTGCAGTTTGCTGTTTGGCTCTGTATTCCTGCTTTACCAAGCTCTTTGCCTGGGATTTCTGCCCACATATGTGGTGGTGACCAACAATTTGCCACCCGCATCCTGCTTCATCATCATCCTGGAACAGGTAGATGACCAGCATGGCCGCTATTAGTTGATAATGATGACCACATTCACAGTTAGTGTTTAATGTTATGCCATAAATCTTGTTTTATAAAACATTTTTGAAATCAGATTTATTAACTCCTCCTCTTTGATTGTCTCTGCAGAAAAGATTTTGATAGCTAATGCATACATTTTTATTATTGTCTCACTCTAGGTGCGTCTCATGATGAAAGCCCACTCCTTTGTCAGGGAGAATGTACCAAGAGTCTTGACATGGGCGAACGAAAAGACCAGTATGTAACAGTCATATTTTCTTTTTTTTTTCTGTGTATCCATAATAAGTTCTTGCTAATTCATAAAATTGCTTCCTCTGTAATAGCTACGGTGTTTTTTCATTATGTCCTTACCTTGATAAGCAGTTTTTCTTGTCATGTATAGGCCCCAGCCCAGTGGTCCCTCAGGTCTCTCAGTATCTCTACTTTCTGTTTGCACCCACACTCATCTACAGAGACAGGTACCCCAGGTAAGAAGACCCTCTTTTTTTCTAGGTATTTTTTCCATTCATACATTCCACATTCTTGTGTTTTGTCAAACCTTAATTTCTCACTTTATGCAGGAACCCAGTCATCAGATGGGGCTATGTGGCCACGAAGTTGCTTCAGGTAAACACATTCACATTTTGAGACCAAGCTTATTTAAGACAGCGAGCAAAATCAAATTTTTCTGACATTTTGAGCGATTCCCACCCCACAGGTACTAGGCAGTCTATTCTACGCCTATTACGTGTTTGTGCGGCTGTGCATCCCTCAGTTTCGCAGCATCAGTCTGCAGCTGTTTGACCTGAGGGCCATGGTCCTCTGTGTCTTCAACTCAATCTTGCCAGGTAAGACCAGCGACCTGTTGATGGACCCTTGTCAACAAATACACTGTCATACAACTGTTAGTCTCACTGAGGCTCAAGGGATGCTGTGGTACTACATCAGTCACATTTTCTGAACACAGTTATCTGTCTTTTTTTTATTTTAAGGAGTGTTGGTCCTATTCCTTGCATTCTTTGCCTTCCTCCACTGTTGGCTTAACGCATTTGCTGAGATGCTCCGCTTTGCTGACAGGATGTTTTACAAGGTACTTCTTCAGTCACTGCCTGCTAAATTCAGTTCCAATTTTTATGTTATACTTGACTTAATTCATTGTGATTTAATCGCACAGGATTGGTGGAATTCGACCTCTTTTGCCAATTACTATCGAACTTGGAATGTAGTAGTCCATGACTGGCTGTACTACTATGTGTACCGGGACTTCCTTTGGGTGAGTTGTTTTGCTATCAAAGGTTTTCATTCCTGAATGTCGGAGGAGATTTTTTTACGTCAGTGTTAGAAGTTGTCAGGCACATTTTTCAAGTTATTTCTAAAGTAAAAATGCATGGATCAGGTTAAACTGTACCTCACTGTTGTTTTGACGTCTCTTCACTTCACTGTTATCATTCCAGATGTCTCAGAAGCGTTTCAGACCAGCAGCCATGCTGTTTGTGTTTACAGTGTCTGCGGTAGTCCATGAGTACATTCTTGCAATTTGCTTTGGCTTCTTCTATCCAGTGCTCTTCTGCCTCTTCATGTGCTTTGGAAGTAAGAGAAAAGACTACAGGGCTCTTTACTGTTTTAAAACCATTCTGCTTTTATTGTAGTATTGAAAAATCGGGTCACCCAGACCTGCTAGAAAATTTAGTTAAACCTACAAACTATAATTTTGTCTGTGCTAAGATGCACTTTTATATCTTTGGTGTCATGTTCATTTCTTAATTCTTCACAGTGATGTTCAACTTCATACTGCACGACAAGAGGAAAGGTCCCATCTGGAACATAATCATGTGGACATCCCTCTTCCTGGGTCAGGGAGTCATTATCTGTCTGTACTCCCAGGAGTGGTATGCGCAACGCTACTGCCCCCTGAAGGAGGTAAAATCTGCAGCGATGCTGTATGCAGCCAGATGAGATGTTGTTCTCCCCCCTAACCATAAAAATTATGTTCTGTTTTGTTTTTTTCAGCCTTCCTTTTTTGAGTTACTGAAGCCTCGCTCATGGAGCTGTCAGAGAGCCCTCATGGTGAACCCTGACAGGCTGTGATCTGCGTTTGAACTGCTGCTGAGGAGCATCACTGATCAGTTTAAATTTGACCAGCCTTCTTTGTTACTGTCACAAATTCTGGCCTTTCATGTTTTATTTTATTGCACAACAGTCGCAGCTCTTTCTTGCCAAAATATTCACTGGAGCAGCAAAGTTTCAGCGATGCCTTACTTACCCATTTTTAATTTTTCAAAAAACAAAACCCAACAACATTACAAGTTCACATAAAACCACATGTGAACTCTTTTATTTTTACACACAGTTTTATTTTTCAGATGCATTCCTTTATATATGTCTCAATCAACTGTGTAATGATTCCTTGTGCCAATATGACAGTGGCAATCATCAGAGGGCAGCTGAGTACAAACATCATTTACATGTTTGGTGAGAGTTAATATATACCAGAGTTTGCAATAACTACTCTAATATAAATATGGTTTGTTATGTGAATTGGAAAGACTTTACATTTTATTTATTTCACTGCCAATAAGATTTATTTTGAAAAATGGATGCCATTTGGTGTTTTGTATAAATCTGAGGCATTGCAGCCTCTGCATTACAACATCTAGACTGCAGTAAACTTTTCTGAGAAGGACATTAAAAGTCTTTGACATGCTGATTTAGCTGGGAAATAATTTTATAGTATATCTGAAACTGTGATGAACGTTCACAGATTGTGGAATACTTCATTACACTGAACTTCATAAAACAAAATGTTTAACAAAACAGATGTGACAACTCTGCTGTATGAAATTAATGTTATTGTGTTACTGCTGAATGTATGCTTGGTTATTTAAATCTTTCAGTTAAACTGCTGAGGACATCAATGAAGAAAATATTTCTTGTAACCTAAATTATGTTTTATTTTGTTCATGATAATGTTGAGAGTTATGTGGTGATAAAGTAACTATAGATTGACCACTACTGTAACTGTTGCAGCTGGCTGCTGGAGTGTTACAAAGTTAAAGTAATGATGATACTTAATAAGCACAAAGGGCTACAGTTTGTTTTGTCAGATACTGAGTACATTAAATGAGACAGTGTTTTGTTATTAAAATATTATGGGTACACATTTTACAGTCATGTCTATGTCAAATGAATGGAATAAGGAATTTGTATGCTCGGTGTGCTTTTAGTTCCTGTGGTCACACAAATTAATTTACACATCTTTAATGTTTTGAGGAAATCAATCAAGTTAATGTTGCCAATTCTGGCATGTTTCAATGCAGGGAGACTATGAATAATGAAATGCACATTAAAAGCAAGAACCAGCAATGAAAAACTCTGTACTAAAAAAATATGTATATGTCCACAAGGTGGCAATGTATTAAAAGCTTTTACTTTTGATCCTTTGCTTAGTTTGATTGTGTGAATCGACCCTTTTCTCTCCACATCAGACAACTTCTGATCCAACTCGAAGCAGGTTATGTTTTCTTTTAGCTTTGTGGAAAGGTGGGACTCCCTAAATTCTAAAAAGACCCTTTACATAATATCCAAGGGCTATTGGCATTGACAACCACAAAACCATTATACATATGCAGTGATTAAGTGTTGCACAATAAACATCAGTGACATGTAATAGACATTTTTATGGTTTGAATGAAAGCAGCAGTGGCCAAACTACTCTGACTTTAGGTCCTTGTATGGCTCAAGTTCCAAAAACACTGGACCCTACACTTTCCATGATGCAACTTTAAAATGTATTTAATCTGAGCCTGGCAAACCCCAATTGTTGCCAATGCTATGATCTTGATAGATTTTAACACACAGTGTTAAACACACAGATGTCTGTTTG
>JAQNCA010000025.1:16110175-16125018 GCA_029783725.1 Acanthurus tractus
CTGTCAAAAATTTTAGCAGAGCAGATGAAGTGACTAGATTTGATTTTGTTAGTTTGACAGTGAGTTAATGTGGCCCAGTCTTTTCAAGAGGAAGTGGAGATAAGATGAACTTTATTGATCCCATGCAGAGAAATTAGGGCCACAGCAGCAAAAGGAAGTACAGGAACAGATGCATTGCATAGTTGTGAATCATCTAGTGAGACTGGGTGCCTGTTTGGTGCATATCTAATTCAATGTGTGTTTTTTTAAAATATCTAATAGCTTCATAGTCTTTCTTTCTAAGAGTTATCAGAGATCCACACGTTAAAGTGGAATTATTAATCCAGCTTCAAAAGCACTTTATAACAGACTAGCTTACTTCAGAAGCTAAATGATACCTTCTTGGTATGTAATTGAAAGGTGCCAGTCTCTGAAGAATGTGTTTTTTTATGTTGAGGTCATGCTTATGTGCCACTGCCTGTCTTTCCAGTAAGTATGATTGGGTATCATGTGTGCACACATTTCCATTAGAGTTTCTATCAGTATGCCTGAAATCACTGAGCCATTTAAGCAGGACAAACAAGGGTCTTAAGGCCATCAGTGTAAATTGGCTGTTAATACGCTTGACCCAGTGGCCTTTTCTTACCCTTTTCCCTGCATGTCCCTCTCCTTAGTGAATTTTTTAACATCTGCAGATTCAAGTTCAGGCTGCCTGTGTCTTTCCCCGACTTGCAATAAGGTGAGTCAGCTCCTGTACCCTGCTCAGGTGTACAGCAGTTCTCCGAAGCTCATCACTAATTTAGTAGCCCTGTCTCCCTCCGAGCCAGAGTTTACACAACTAGACAGACAGGCCAGCAAGAAAACTCTGATCTTAACAAGGATGGGCAGGGAGCAGATTGCCCTTGTGCTGATTCAAAGGGAGACAGCCACCTACAGTATATGAGAAACGGTTGAGGTGCAATATTGGGGAATTACTGGCTGCAGCATATCGATGGTTCCACCCTTTTGGCCTTGTCCTTGTTATTTCACCATCCCTGAAGCAGGTTCATCTTAGAGGCACTCACTGCAGTGGGATGAGTTCTTTTTGAATTGACATAGAGGAGCAAATCTGCAGAAAAATTGGCTTTGCTTAATCAGCCATAGCAAAGATGCACTCAGCTTACAGTTGATTATTTAAAAAGTGTGAGAGACGGCCTGATTGGTGTATTGACTTTATAAAGAACCGATAGCGAATTTCTGATGTTCTTAGTTTAAAAACAACAAAGCAACAGACTGATCTATTTTTACCCTAAGCAGATCATATAAATTGGGGCAGATCAGTGGATTTGAATATTTTTTTGGCAGCATCACAAATATTGAATGTAGAGCCAGCTGTACCTAAAGTGCAGCCCTGCTTAAGCTGTCCAGAGAAGAGGAGAGATGCCTGGATCCTGGATCCAAGTACCTAAGCTGATTTGCATCATGCATGAAATTAGATTAGAGACAAATCCACTTTTCTGTGGACTCTATGTGCCAAAGCCCCAACAACCAGAATAAGTCACACTGCAGCCACTGCAATATCTGAGGAAAATCAACCTTCAGGTGCTTCACCAGAGGTGAGTGAGATACTAAAAAGACTTCACAGGGTAATATTCTAGAATTGAGATGATTTGTGTATTAAATACCCAGCTACTTAGTCCTAGTTACTGTCAGCCACCACCAGGAGGAGCCATGGCCACACCTCTTCTGGGTGAAGCTGGCTAGAAATCTGAGCCAAATGAGTCTGACTGATCGAGAGTTAGGAACGAGTGTGATTAGATTGATTTGTGTGTAGAGGCATAGTGTCTCTATGTGGACCATTGTTATATTAAAACAGGGTGTATGTGTAAAGACCACAGGTAAAATTGTGCTCCCTTAAATAATTGTTAAATAATCTATGTCCCCAGTGCCTTCACCCTGAACCTACGCCTTCTCTGCAGTGCAACTGACTGCCAAGCCTCTCTATCATGCACTTTGAGTCCCTCTGCTGACCAGCTCTGCCTGTCTAGATCCCATGCCCCACAAATCAGAGATTTATCTAATTTACTTTAATCATAATTTGAGAAGTTGGTCAGAGAATTGATGGAGGTTTTGAGAAGTTTGCTAACTCTCAGTCGCAGCCTTTAGCCTTTGTTTCTGTTTCCAGTCAACCTTCTGTATTTCCCAAAACCACAGTCCTTGTTTTAATCCCTTGGCCTCTGCTCTCTGCAGCTTTTATCATTAAAGAGTAAGGATTAATCAGAACAGTGAGTGATTGGCCGTGCAGATGGTGAAACCAACCCTTGCATCTGTCAGCTCAAATGCTTTTCAGCTTTGTGGAGAGGTCTACCCAAATTGTTTTTTACAGGCTCCTGGTTAAATCATGATGTTCACTCTTAAACTGAAAGTGTATAGCGGGAAAAAATACATAAGGGGTAGGAAAGGGGGCAGTCCCTGTGCCAAGCCTGTTAAGCATTGATTTGCTTTCGGGATCAGTCCTCTCCTGCTGGCAGTATCACTGCTGCTTATCTTCTAAGTTGCAGGCTGGAGACTTGGCTGGAAATGCACACTTGCACACACTTATGGTAAACACCCACTCATGCATGCTCATGCATGTACACATTCTCACTTACACTGACGCTCTTTCTTTCCGTCCTTGTCAGTGAAGTTGTAATCTGCCGCCACTCTTTCTGAGGATTATCCAGCTATTCTACGCCTCCAGTGTAACTGCCCACCAGCTGACCAGTCAGTCAGAAAACCCTAATCTCTGTTCCCTGTGGCAATGTCGTATCCCATCTGATGAGTGTGATTATTTAGGTTACTTTTTTTTTAGCCCTAGTCAAACCGCTCAAATAATAAATAACTCTGCAACCCGGTAAATCTACTGTCATGTTATGTGTTGTAATTAAATAAGGTGCAATTAGTCAAGTTGAATTTGAGACATTATGTGTGAGATGAATAGGGAAATCATATAAGTGAGGAATAGCGAAGCATGGCACAAACTTTGCATTGAATGCAAAAGCCCCACTGAGCTCATTTGGCAGCCTAAAGGTATCTCAGCTATCTGATTAAGAGCATAGGGGAAACAAAATCTTTAAGGCTACAGTAAGCTCTTTAAGTCACTGAAAAGCATCTTACACATACGTCCTAACTCAGTTCAACTGCACTACACACAGATTAGCCCCTCAGACATTAAGAGTAGTCCTTAGGCTCTTCTGTAAACCCTCACTGCAAAAAAAAGGCAAGCAAAGCAAGTGCAGGATGCAACAAGGACAGTGTTTTCCCCAGGTTTGTGGAAAATAAGCATATGTGTTTAGCAGGAAAGGGGTGAGGAAAATTTTATGTTTTTTAATTAAATAATATGCAGTTTCACATCACTTTGCCTCACTATTAATATGCCATTATTCTTGTTCAAAAGTTGAGAAAGCTTAAAGAGAAATGAAAAAGTTAAAGGCAAGTTGCCATAGAAGTCTACTAACTAAAACCAGATATTAGGTATGGGGAAAGTCATTTAGTTTATTTTTAATGCTCTCCAGATTGATTTTGCATTCATTCAGCCTAGATGGTGCCCAAAATGCGTGGCTGATGTGCCAAAGCCTCATAATGATACAGAAAACCTTAAAGCAGTATGAGTCTTTTTTTCCAGCAAAGAGATTCTCTGTGATGAACACACCTCTTTACCTGTGAGGAGTCTACAATATAAACAAACACACACCTCAGACATTTTACATCATCCACATAGATTACATAATGTACTGGACAAGAGCAGGCAGATCTGCAGTTAGGACAGTGCTCTGACATCTACTGTAGTCATGTCAGTTTAAAAATTTCCATTCAGTGTACTTTGGTTTGAATTTATGGGCTCTGCTGGACAAAAAAATGCTTTCTTTTTGACTTGGGGATTGAGCAAGACTAAAGTAGAAATACTTGTTAACAATCCAAAGACATGTTTTTGCTTTTTTTTTTTTTATTTTACATCACAAGAGCTGAATGGTATTTTAAGCACAGACGTCCTGTATGTATCCCTGTATCTGCACCAAACAGGTCAGGGAGACAGGATGATTTAAGGTAAACTCTGTGTTGTGCATGTATCGAACAGTTATTAGTCTGTTAAAATATATAAGCTGATTGTAGCCTGTCAGTCTGTATTGTCCACGTTTTCACTATGTATGAAGCAGATCTAGCATCGTCAAGGAGTGTAGTCATTATATGCCACTCATCTGCTCTGCTGTCACATAAAGTAGCACTTAGCTTTGTTTCCAGAACACCTAAAAGGAAGCACTTAAAGCCAATTATTAACCCATAACAAGCCCTGAGAGGGGCAGCTTTAGCTGTGGGTTAGGGTTTCATTCTTTTCTGTTCTAGCATGATCCACAGGCCCTTAGGCTTAGACTGGTGTTTGTCCATTCCCTAATTGGCGTGTTTACTTGTACACAACAGACATGATGGTGTGTGACTTAGACAATGCTGAGTTAAGAACATCCACAGGCAGCTGCCTTCATTCGTGTGTCTAACTAGGAGGAGGTTTGCAACTCCCTAATGTTTAATAGGAGGGGGTCTAATTGAGGGAGATGTGGACATGTGGGACCTGCGGACATGTGGGAACTGTGGGCATGTGACAGTTTTACACATGTACAGCATGTGGTTATTAAGTACATAAGATATATAGTGGTTCCACTGAGGACTCACCGGGTGTTTATAACTCACATTAGCAAGGAGAAGTGTTTTGTTTTTACGGGATTCATGTCGAGTGAACAGGAGACATCTTCCAGAATGAGTTCACACACGCAAACTTGTGATATAGCATTGAAGAGGCCATTGTCATCTGTCCAGTCCTCATGAAAACAGTGACTCTCCTCTCTAACCGTTGGCTTTCTATTGACTGCTTCTCAAACTGTAGATGGGTTGCTTATAAATCCTGTTTTTGACATATAAGAAACAAAAGTATTTGCAATAATTTAGTTTACCTACAGTTTTTTCCTCGTATTCATAACCTAGATTAATGAAACCATTGAACTTTTACTTAATCTAAGATAGAAAATCTCATAAAATAGGTCGACAGAATGATCCCTCTGCCCAAAAAAAACAAAACAAATTATTCAATATACTTTTTAAATTCCCAAACACTCTATCAAAAGCTACGAGAAAAGAATGTTTTTGTTTGATTGGAAAACATCTCAGCCCACATTCAGCCTGTGTGGCAGCCTTTAGTTGTAACTGTGTTTTTAGGAAATATTACTCAGCAGTTTGTGGTTGTATCTTGTATCCTGTACTTGGTAACACTACAAAAGGCCTGAACCAACTTTTATCTTCATTACTGATTGATCTGTCAACTACCTTCTTAATCAAGTAGTGATTGACTCTTTTATTATCTGCAAAATGTCCTAGAAGTAAAAATGCCCATAAGCATAGGCTAGAACAGTGGTTTTCAAACCTTTTCATATTAAGGACCCTGAACTGACATGGCCGATACTGTTAGAGGTTGTATATGCTGTACACAAGATAAGGCAGTCAGTTAGACCGATATGAGGCTGTATCAGTTATCTTGACTTGAGTTTGTCTTTCCTACATTTTGAAATCTCTGTTAGTTGCTGACCACATCCTTTAGTGCTCTGTAAAATCTCCATTGTTGTTATCTCATACAGTACGCCCATTCTTTTGTGTTCATTAGCCATTTCAGAGGAATAAGGTGATGTTTCAACATGAGTCATCAGTGAGGCAAAATGTGTTCCTCAATAAATATCGGGAGACTAATTAATGCTCGTGCTACTGTACAAGATCTAGAAGATTACTGTCTCTCTCACTCCACTCCTCCTTTCTTTTTTATATAACTATGACTTTCCCATATTTTTCATCTTTTCTGTCTGTGATTCTGTCAGAGGATCTGATCTGGCATGTCCTATAGGCTTATGCAATGTCTTGTGTATGTGGATCTCATCCGCAGCATTGTCTCGGGTTTTTGTTCAGGCTTCCTGCAGGCAGCTGGCTATCTATCTCCACACCAACATCACTATGTGCTCTACAGAGTTATTTCTGGATGTCATGCTGCTATGTTTTGTTCTCCAGCGGCTAAAAATACGTCCTTACCTCGCTGGTCATGGGATTCAGATATGATCTGTATTGTTTTTGATCAGGGCGTGTAAGCGATTGTGGTGTTTAATACTCTGGTAGAAGGTGGTGGGTTGGTGAACTGCTTTGTGGACACATGGAGGCACAGACTCTCCTACAAACAGCTGCAGAGGGAAGCAGCAGGATTGTCGTACAGCTAAGGAGATAGTGTCACAATTGATTTGTGTGTGTATGTGTTTGTGTGCGCCTTAGGGCCAGGGTCACCTCTGTCCCAGCTGTCTTAGGGGTTGCAGGCCTGTCATGCCCCTCAAACTTGCAAATACCCTCTCTGCTCCACTCGACACAAAGCCTTAGTTTTCTTCAGAAGGCACATGTGCTACACTTCACAGCACACACACACTGAGGCACCCGGACGGGCACACGACATACCCCATGCAGACCAACTGCTCCCTCAATCAAATGATTCAGCACTTGAGGTTTAGACTTGGCTAAGAGGAGCAGCACCTTGCTTTTTGTCTGGCATAAGAAGGATTTAGAAGCTGTTTCAGACATGATAAACTTAATGAAACAAGGTCATGCTATTACAACAATATGATGTAATTAGGTTTCATGATTTGTGCCTTAAAATTCCTAACAAAGTGATTGAGTTTCTTTTTGTGTCGCACTCTTTGCCTGTGATTACTGCAATTAAGATTCCTTAAATCAAGACATTTGGCTTAAGTGTGTGGCATAATATTTCTATTTCATTAAAAACATTCCTAAGATGTGATCTGTTTCTGTGTAAGAGGAGCAGCTCTGACATTTGGCTCAGCCTGGCTACAGCACTTGAGGTCATACACATTTAAACACATTTACTCACATACACACACACACAGAAGAAAAGAGTGGGTCAATAGGACCCCCCAAGCCCCCTCCACCCTGGACCCAAGGGAAACAAGACCAGCCATCTGCTGTTGGCCACAGTGCTGGTCCAGGTCTCACACGCTACACTACAACCACGCACGTACACACACACATGGTCACACGTCACAGTTAGCTCAACTTTCGTCCATACCATACCACCTCCCCAGCCTCTGTATACACATGCCCCCCCACCCCCCCACTTCACCACACGCCTTTCTTGCTCCCTCTCTCTGCTAAGTTTTGCCATCCCTTTCAGTGCATTAAACCACAGAGAACATCAGTCATGAATGTCTGTGCTCTCCAGATGGACCTTGGAAATCTTGACTCCCTTAGGCCACATCAAGGCTTCCCAGCAGGAGGCTGCTAGGCACTAATGTTACTTCAGAAGTTTAGGTGGTTTCATTCAAGGACAGCGTGGGTAAATACTTTGTCTGTGGGGTCTACATCTCTGTGCAATTTGCTTTGTGTAAAGCATTTGCACTCCCACTGTGAAGGAGATGGTTTGGAGGAGTAGCTGCTACTTTTTTTTCTCTTGCCAGGAGAATGAGCACTTGTGCTTTTCAGCCATCATCTGAGTCTGAATAGACACAGTCAAGCTGTAAAACTGCTCTCAGGGTTCAGCACAGCAGATCGAGAAAACCACAGTGTTTCTTTGGATAGCTGAGCAAACCAGAGCAGAAGATGTACTGGGAACTGTGGCTGAGCCAGGTCACAGCCAGTGCCGCGCTACAGTGCATGCTGGTCCAGAACAAAGGTAAACAAGTTTTTGTGTGTAGATGTGGACAGACTAATCGATATAAAGCTAAATTTTGTTGGCAAAGGAGAAATATATTCAGAGAATTGATTTGAACATAACTCTCTGTTCTGATCCCCCTGCTCTCATTCGAATGTGCTGCATGTGGCTGCCACATGGTCCAGACTAACAATGGGAAATGCTTAATTATTTGATAAATTTCTACTAGCTGGGCAGATTACAGCCGTGACACATATTCTTTGTTCAGTATTTGAAAATACATGGAGCAGTTGGAGTATTTCGCGATGTTTAATCTCAGAGTGAAGCCTCAATCGCTCTCTCTGACATGCTTATTATGGTCGGATAATAAAAAGTTGTCTGGAGTGTAACATTTATCAAATATTTAACATTCAGTTCCCTAATTACAGCTGAACAAAAAGCTAAACTTCTAAGCTGTGTGGGATTGTACACACATTTGCTGACCTATAGAGGTTAATTTTCACAATCAGTTGTAGAGTTTGTGTCTGTCACAATTGTGGTTATACCCTGGTTACCCGATATGTGTTAACTGTTTTTATATCAACGAATAAAAAATAAACATCACTAGGTTTAAGTTTGAGCCACTGCTTTCACCTTTTTTGAAGCAAGAAAAACAATTATCTGTAAAGGCTGTTCCTTTTGAAAGTCGCTTTTATTGAAAACCATGTTCCCTTTTCTCTGTCCCTGTATTTTGCCACCCTCCTCTCCCACTTGCTCAGCAGCTGTTCAGACATGCAGTGAGTTTGGCAGCAGCTGTCGAGTGTAGTGAGTGTTAGCTACACATGAGCCATTTCATCATTGTGTGTCTGTGGGTGTGGGTGTACTGTAGCTATGGTAATCACAGCATCCTGTGTGGAGAGAGAAACTTTGCTATCTCGGTGTTGTAGCTCCTCCCTCCTGCTCTCCTTATATACACACTTAAAAACCCTCCCAGCTCAGATCTTACCTGGTTTTGGCTAGACACGACAGGTCGCTGTGTAGTCAGTGATAACAGTGCTCATCAGGGAGTGGATTGGTTTAAGTAATGCCTTTGAGGTGCCTGCAGGCAAGCAGCAGTTTCGAGGAAGAGTGGACGGCTCTGAGCGGCCGTCATCTCCACACAGGGCTCAGGCAGGGGAAACCACCTGGACAGACAGGTAGACCAGCTGTGAGATGGACTCTTGGAATGGTTGTGAATTAAATCATTGTAGCATTTGGTTTAAGTAAATTGGTCTGAAAACTTCTCTTCACTGCTCCTCAAATACTTTTTGCCTCAAGACAGTTTTGGAATAGAACAACCATTTTTTTGTAATCAGTGTGTGTTCAGTGATATTTAGACAAAACAACTATAAAATGGCTTTCAAAGCGTTCCATGGTAAACTGCACTATTTACAGTTTGCGATTCTGGCTGTGCTGTTTCTTTTTTTTTTATCTGTGAAATGTATTTTGGCCTGTCAGTTGTATTTAGTTCATAGTCTTATAGTTTCTCTTTTCTCTTCCCAACCCTCACCCCTTGTCTTTCTCTAGAAGCTCTTCACCGGCCGTTCGGCCTGGACTCAGCGGCGTTGACAGAGGCGGTGCGCTGGAGCTCCAAGGAGAACCTGCTGGGGGCGGCTGAGAGCGACCCTAACCTCTTCGTTGCACTTTATGACTTTGTCGCCAGCGGGGACAACACGCTCAGCATCACGAAAGGTAATTAGGTCAAGTCAGTTTTACTTATATACTTATACTTGTACTTTTACAAGTATAAGTATATAAATACATAAGTTGTCTCAAGACACTATAACTTAATTTATTAAAACCCAACAAGTGAAAGCAATTCCCATATGAGCGAGCTCTTGACGACAGTGGTGAGGAAAGACTTCCTTTCAACAGACAGAAACTTTGAGCAGATCCTGACTCAGAGGTGGGCGGCCATCTGACAGGACCAGTTGGGTCGAGAGAGAGAGAAAGAGACAGAGGAGGGAAAGAAAAGGAATGAAAAGGAGGAAGAGAGAGAGTTAAACAGAGAGACAGAAAGGAGGGAGGGAGAGAGAGAGAGGAGAGAGGGCAAGTCAGAAAAGGAGAGCAGGGGGGGCAGAGATGAACAGCAACAGCAAGAACAACCAAAACTTTGGTATTTGAAATTGTATCTAGTAAAAGTGATGGTGCATGATAATATGTAAGTTATATGTCAGTGTATAATGATTCTGGAAATAGTAAAAATTTGGCTAATAAGAACATCTGGGGTCAGAACCACAATAGGAGGCACAAAAGCAATCAGCGATCCAGTTAGCACCCCCATCCATAGGAAATTAGTGTGGGATATTTTGCTTTGTTAACTTCCACACGACTCCCCACAAACTTAATATTATGTGCTGAAAGGTTAAAACTCGTCCTCCATTACACACTGCACCATCACTGAAGGTTGTTACATAGCTTTGTGATGTTTCTCTGTTCTCAACCACGCCTTTCTAAACAGCACTGCAGATGTTTGTTGCCAAAATACAGAGTGATCTCCTTACAATCAATTAAAGAGTCAGTAAAATTCTCAAGTCAAGGTGGTGATTGGCAGGTCAGCAACTCCTTTAAGGAATGTTTTAAAAGTGTAGTAATGTCAGAGGAATGTGGAGTGTCAATAGAGCCTTAACAACCATTACAATAACTTCACCTTATGACATCAACAGGTATCTGACCCCGCCTAAATCTATCGTTTTCAACCCCCCTCACTCACACACCCTCCTTTCATACAGTACTTCAGTTCTTTTACGTCACCTGTAGGCCAAATGTTTTTTATAATCTAGAGGTGGAAAAATGATAAAAGTGCTTGTAGGAAGGAAACATTATCTAAAACCAGTGTAAGCAGCATGAGTAAAATACCTTTGAAGTCCTAATCTTTTTGCTATTTTCTGAAATTGTACTCCTTACTTCATGACACATAGTCTTGTGTGATTCAAACCTCATTTTTCTTCAACCAGCAGCAGTTAACTGGTCAACTAGCTCTCCCCTGAGTAATGAGCTGAAAATATCCCCATAATGTTTACCAGAGACAGCTTGGGGCTTGTGTCCCCAACTGATCTAAGGCATTCAACGTGGCAGAGTGTGTTAATTATCCATCGTTTTAGGACTTCCACGGCAGCTGCCTGGGATGGAAATGATGTTTAGACCCTGACTCATGGAGTGAATCTGAGATTCCTGCCCACATGCATGCACGCACATGTGCACTCCCAGGCTCCACTGCACTTCTCCTATCTGCACCGCTCTTTGTGCTGTCATGTGGAAACACCCCAGCATGGCTCCAATGCTGCGTTTATATGGAATGTGTTCAACAGTAATAATAACTAGCTGGATGAGCGCAGCAGGCGGCGTCTGATCACAGAGAGGGACTTAGCTAGGCTCCTGTCTGGGGCAAAGCATTGTCTCTTCATCCAAGGAGAAAAGAACCAGGCAAGGCCAGAGCAGAGCCCCGCTTCAGGCACAGCTTGCAAGGCAGGGAAGCAGTCAGTGTTTCCACTTTAACAAAACCTACAGACAGAGAAGACAGACATGAAGGAGACTCATGGCTTGGTGGCCTGAATGTGGATAACCATCTCTTTTTAAAGTAGTTATGTGGATTGCTTGCATAGAATGTTTCATTGCTAAGAGCTCAGGCTGCAGTTCTGGTTAGTGCTTTATGTAAGTGGTCTGTGGCTGTCTTACTGACTAGACTTGCTGTAGTTAAACTTCAGTTATTTGATTAAGATGAAGTTATGATACGACTAAGTCATGAAAGCCTAAATACATATTCAGATCCAATCTACCCCCAATGTGAAACAATTATAGGAGGTCATTCACTTTAATAAGATTGTTTCGACTCTGCGGTACACTGAGAACGAAAGGGTTATCCAGCAAAATATTTTAAACCCGGATCAACTTGTGCATCAATACAACATCATTCAGCATGTCACTAGAGTGACCAGCAAATTCACATTCCTAATAGATAACTGTACAGTTTGAACAGTGTATATTTGCTGTTTACCTTGCGACAAAAGATCAAATAGTTGCAACATGGTTATTTCCTGGAGTTGTGAAATCCCCTCTGTGAGTAATATAACCCTAACACTATAAATTCCATGAGAAAAGCTGTCAATGTGCTTTTAAATAAGTTAAGCTGTTACTTCACCTGGATTTAGTGTTTCACCAGAATCTGTAGCAACACGCCCACACTGACGTGGTCTGAACACCCACGAAAGAGGAACATACCATGTAGTCCTCAGAGCAGGTGACAGAATTCAAGTAGGGAAGAGATACTATCTAAGACTTTGAGTCCAAGTGGAGGGAGAGATAAAGATGGGTAAACCCAGTAAGAAAAAGCAGTGGAAAAAAGGTGTGGTGGAAATGTAGAGGCAGGTAGACTAATGCCTTTGTCTCCCTTCCTAGGCTGGCTTAGAATCACAGCCAGTTGCTGCTGTCTTCCTCCTCTCTCATCTTCCTCTTTTCTCTTCATCCAGTCCTCAGTCTGACTGGCAGAGCTGACCGTGGTTGCGTTTGGTGGTCTTTGTTCTACTGTTTGCTCCCTCCCTCCCCCAGCCTCCAACACATCAGCCACTGTGCTCCCCCATGTCTCCCTCACTTGCGTCAGAGGCAGACAGAGACAGCAGACCAAGTCACTACATGCCTGCTTTTACCAAGCCTTCTATGACAGATCTGCAATCCACCCAACCCTATCATTGTTCATCGTGTTTGATGTAGTTTCTATGAAAGGCACATCGTATCCATGACTCCTCTCTCCTGTTTAATGAGGCGTCGTGTGTAACGCTGCAACTTGACTAGAAATGTCAGTCAATGTTGCATCTTTGTAAGGAATTTAACAGAACAAATGAATTAAATCCTGTGATCAGCATCGAATATTTAAAAAAACCTTTGGTTTAACTTTAAATTCATATCAAGATTCTAACCAGCATGCCTTTCTGCCACTGATCATATCACCATGAGATAAAGTCTCATAGATTGCCCCTCTTATGTCCAGGTGAGAAGCTGCGTGTGCTGGGCTACAACCAGAATGGAGAATGGAGTGAAGTGCGCTCAAAGAACGGCCAGGGTTGGGTTCCCTCCAACTACATCACACCAGTCAACAGCCTAGAGAAGCATAGCTGGTACCATGGACCTGTGTCACGCAGCGCCGCAGAGTACCTCCTCTCATCCCTCATCAACGGCAGTTTTCTTGTCCGGGAAAGTGAAAGCAGCCCCGGACAGCTGTCAATTTCACTTCGCTATGAGGGGAGAGTTTACCACTACAGGATCAACACAGCCTCTGATGGGAAGGTAGAGTTGAGAATCTAGCGCTGATTTCTGTAAAACTCAGTTCATCTCCTCATCCTTCCCTTTTTTTTTTTTTACTTGATTTGCACCAACCTCCATGCCTCCTCCTTCCTTGTCTCCTCAGGTGTATGTGACTTCAGAGAGCCGTTTTGCCACCCTGGCTGAGCTGGTCCACCACCACTCAACAGTAGCTGATGGCCTGGTCACCACCCTGCACTACCCAGCACCCAAATGTAACAAGCCCACTGTGTACGGTGTGTCACCCATCCATGACAAGTGGGAAATGGAGCGCACAGACATCACCATGAAGCACAAGCTGGGAGGAGGCCAGTATGGGGAGGTGTATGTTGGAGTGTGGAAAAAGTACAACCTCACAGTGGCTGTCAAAACCCTCAAGGTAAGAAGGCCCCTGAAATGTTTTGTTGATAGCTAGAAATATCTTGTTTTTGATGGCTATTGTCTTTGCACCTTTGTATCAGTACATGAGCAATGGTTAAAGATCACCACCTGGAGGTGTATTTTGGTATTACATCTAATTATCACCAAAGATAATGTTAGTTACTTGTTCCAAACTGCCATAACAGTCCAACGCACCAAGAAATCCTCTGTTTTTTCTTTTTGTGCATTGTTTTATTTTTAATCATCTCAGGAGGACACAATGGAAGTTGAAGAATTCCTGAAAGAGGCAGCGGTGATGAAGGAGGTGAAACATCCAAACCTTGTTCAGCTGCTAGGTCAGTATTTTTGAACACCACTGATTGTACTTTGATGATAAACCCTTGTATTCATTTAATATAAAAATTCAATAATTATTTCAATACAGCCTGACCATAATTGTTGTAGTTAACTTTTTTTTTTTAACTGGTGCATCTTCCATAGGCGTGTGCACACTGGAGCCTCCGTTCTACATCGTAACAGAGTACATGCCACATGGTAACCTGCTGGACTACTTGAGAGATTGTGATAAGGAGGAGGTGAACGCTGTGGTGCTGCTGTACATGGCCACACAAATCTCCTCTGCCATGGAATACCTGGAGAAGAAGAACTTCATACACAGGTAAGAAAATAGTCCAGTTTTATTGTTTTGTGCATTTGTCGACCTCATACATCAGAGTGGTCTCATTTCTTTTTCTCTGTCTCACCTCTTTCCCTCCTTTGCTGGCTTCACTTTAACTTTTTCAGGGATCTTGCAGCGAGGAACTGCCTGGTAGGGGAGAATCATGTTGTGAAAGTTGCAGACTTTGGTCTGAGCAGGTTGATGACTGGTGACACCTACACTGCCCACGCTGGGGCCAAGTTCCCTATCAAGTGGACTGCACCTGAAAGCCTTGCATACAATACTTTCTCCATCAAGTCTGATGTCTGGGGTGAGCAAGACATTAGCAGACATTCATGTTAGATCTAGATTTTTCTCTCTTATACCTTCTTTCTAATGTGTTGATGTTCATCTGTTTTTCTTTTACAGCATTTGGTGTGCTGCTATGGGAAATCGCCACCTATGGCATGTCTCCATACCCTGGCATTGATTTGTCTCAGGTCTATGACCTCCTGGAGAAAGGGTATCGCATGGAACAGCCTGAGGGTTGCCCCCCCAAAGTCTATGAACTCATGAGAGCATGTAAGTAGTAGCTGTATTACCTACCTCTTTGTTTTTCACCAAACAGTTGCACTCAAATGGGAGGACATAAACAAAGGTTGACAGCATGAGTTTATAAATTTTAATCTTATAAATTTTAATCTTTCCTAGATGTCTGTCAGATCTTTGTCATGTCACAATTAGCTGCTTTTTCTTGTTAAAATTTGCCATTCTATTAGTAGAAAGCAATTTTTAAAAACAATTTAAGTCACAAATAGTCATCAAATA
>JAQNCA010000025.1:16125118-16179620 GCA_029783725.1 Acanthurus tractus
TTTTTCACCAAACAGTTGCACTCAAATGGGAGGACATAAACAAAGGTTGACAGCATGAGTTTATAAATTTCAATCTTTCCTAGATGTCTGTCAGATCTTTGTCATGTCACAATTAGCTGCTTTTTCTTGTTAAAACTTGCCATCCTATTAGTAGAAAGCAATTTTTAAAAACAATTTAAGTCACAAATAGTCATCAAATACAGCACTTTATGGTAGTGACATGGCATTTCATCTGTCTCTCTACAGGCTGGCAGTGGAGCCCATTGGACCGGCCTTCGTTTGCAGAGATCCACCAAGCTTTTGAAACAATGTTCCATGACTCCAGCATCTCTGAAGGTACAGTAGCATGCAGCTCAAACCTGCTTTCATTAAACTCCCAAAATGCCACTAATAGGAAAACTGGATCTCATTCAAACATCTCACTTTTCTGTAGTGGAACTGTAGCTGTTTAGTGTGACTTATAAGCTTAAAGGTTATTTTATTTACATAAAGAAACCCTTTATGGAAATAAAATAATCCACTGTCATTGGAGCACCAAAGTGTTAAAATAAAGAAAAATAATAGGAAAATAAGAATAAGAATTAGATGTGTAAAATTTGAAAAGGACTCCTTTCAAGTGAGTTGAGTTTTCTAACTTTTATTTTTTGCACATTGCAGAGGTTGCAGAGGAGCTGTGTAAGATGGCGTCCTCTGGTCACTGTGGACCACTGCACTCTTTCAGTCACGACATGCCCCTGCTGCCTTCCAAATCTCGCACACTCCACAAGCACACAGAAAACAAGGAAAACATCGAGGGTGGACTCGATGGAAGACCTGACCACGGCTCTCACAGTCACTCAGGTACAGCCAGACATGCCTCCCGTGCTGCCAAAAAGTCCTATGCACCACATTATGATTCTGCAGGTACACCTGAAGACAACAATTCACAGAGTCAGCTGCAGCGCCGCCAAGCCCGCCGTCTGAAAAGAAGAGCAGTCATTTTTCTTCCAGACTGACCTCTGGTGGCAGCAACTGACTTGCATCTTATTGATCATCGATTCCTGTTTCAAGACAGTTCTGCAAGCACAGCTTGACATTGTCCTACACATCAGCCTAGAATTACACCTGTGTCAGCACATGATAATATCAGGAAAAAAGATTGATTTATGAGGTTCATGGTTCTGGTTATTCAGCCATAATCCTTAGCTCTCACGACCATGTCATCAAACACCAATAAAGAATATTAGAATATTAGATTAGATAAATAGGACCATAACACAAAACAAGCATTTTTTCAATTGAAACTACTGGAAAAGGTACTGTGTAAGTCTGTCTCTACATTAAATTAAAAAGTCCAGCATTGTCCCAAAGAACAGATGATCATGGTAGACCTAGTCTATTTTGATATTTTTACCCTGTGTTTAATTGACATTTTCATAGAATACACTCATCTCGTGCACAGTACATAAAAAGCTGATTTCAGAATTACACGTATAAGATTTCAGATTCTTTAAGTATTATATAGAAAATACAGTGGTTTCAGCTTGTATATCATGTGATCTATGGGCTCACTCCCAGTCAAGTCAAGTCAAGCACAAACACGTATCTACATGGTCAACCGAAACATTGTTACTTGTCTCTGACACGAATATGGAAACTATCTGTTTTCTGAAAGTAAATGAAGATCTTGCTCATATTGTGTTTTGTCCAATTTGAAGCATTGTTATTGTTCCCATATCCCACCTAATCAGTACTTAGTATCACATCATGTATTGAAATTTGCCAACCCTTATATTAAATTTAATTTCTGTTGTCTGTTGTTTGTCTTGTCTTGTTTAATTTATTGCTTATTTATTTGTTTTATACTGAAAATAAAATTAAGTTTCAATTGTGTATTTGTCTGACATGTAAAAAGGACAGTCTGCTTTGTTTGCCTTTTTTTATCCCTTCTACTGCTGTGGTCCTTTTCTTTAGCTTTTATGGTCCATAGACATAAGTATTTTCCAATAAAGTTAAGTGCAGTTTTCATTAAGTTATAAATGCACAAAATGTCTGAAAAGTTGTGTGAACATACAAACTGTTCTACAATTTCAAAGCACAAAACAGATCCCATGAAATATCACCAAGTGTATATTTGATAACAATGAGACCACACTGATAAAACTGCAGTCAGCATCCTTTTACTTCATGTCAGTGTTTGTGTTGTATTTGTGTTTTTTTTATGGCTATCTCTCTTATTTATATTTGATGCAATGCATTGCATTGAGAAAACCATGCCTTGTAAAAAACAGGAAATCAAACAAAAACAATTTCACATAATGGTTGCAGGTATAATTGCTGAGGTTATGCAGTCGTCTCATCCACAAGTCTACATTCTTTGTCTGGTTAGGGAAAATCTTGCACCATTCTGCATTGATTTAAATGCCAGCAGAACTGTGATGTATTTGAGCAAAGTTACGCAACAGCCCTCCTAGTAACAGGGTTGGGCAGTTTCTGTTTGGCATTTGTTTTTATGAAGTCCTAGAAGTGTATTCATAATCCTGTCTTCTACAAGGGCAACTTGTAAATCATTTAATTGGTGTGCATGCACATGGTTTGGCCTCAGAACTTTCCATCCATTTTTCTGAAATGTCTTTTCCGTACTCATGAGTCCCTTAGGAGGAAAGAACAGCTTTAAGAGAGAGAGGGAATAGTCCATCTTGGCCTTCAGAACAGCATGCTTCTGTCTGATAGATTGAGTGACATTGATGTACTGGCAAGCATATTGAAAGACTAAAAGACCTGAGTGTATTATTCTTCATTACCTGTTTCTTGCAAGATATCAGGCAACCTTTTAACAAAGATAGATGTGTTCCTTCTGAGTTCAGCCCAGCTTTGTTATATTGTTCTAATGCAATCCTCTCTTCTCGTTCTAGGCTGGGCTTCTACTTTGTTTGGAGGGGATGGCCGATCAGGAAGCTCCCCGGCTTTGCCCAGAAAACAGCAACCTCGAGATAAATCACCTGGCAGCCTTTTAGAGGATGTGCAGGATATGGGCACATTTACACGAGACCGCAAGACAGGTTTCTTTAGCTCCTTCATAAAGAAGAAATCTTCCTCTTCTTCCTCCTCACCATCTTCTCAGCTCCAACAGAACCTCCCGACGCCACCAAAGAGGAGCAGTTCTTTCAGAGAGATGGAAACACAGCCTCACAAGAAATATGAGCCTACTGCTGATTTCAGCGCACCCCCTCCTCTACCCCAGTCAGACAGCCTTGGTGGCTTCTCTGCCTCTCCCTCTCACTCCCATGGGGAACCCACCCAGAGTCAGTCACGCTGCTGTGGGGCTGCTTTTGGACAGAAACCCTCTGGTGGAGGCCTTGGTTCACAGGTGACCAGCGGCAGCAGTTGGAGTGGGTTGGCTGGGTTTTTCACCCCCAGGCTCATCAAAAAGACCCTGGGTTTACGGACAGGAAAGACAGCCTCTTCAGAGGATGGTGGAAGTATATCTGGAGGGCACAAACCCTTCCCTAGGTCCAATTCTACCTCCTCCATGTCCGCTGGGCTGCCAGACCTGGAGCGCATGGCTCTGACTTTACCTAGGAACCGCAGTGCAAAACCCCCTCTAGAAAGGACTACATCCACAACCTCTCAGCCAGAGAACGGGGCTGCACGGCCCTCTGAATCTCTCCTGAGGAGGATGGATGAGGGAACTGCACAGATCAGGGAAAGGCCCAAAGCAAAGCTACTACCCCGGGGCACTTCTGTAGGGGTAAGGGCACCGGGGGTTGGGGGGGAGGTGGGTGATTCAGACAGCATGTCTCGGGTAAGGGAGGGTAGAGAGGAAGGTGGAGGAGTGCTGGACAGGCAACAGAGTTGGCCCTCTCCCTCGAAGTCTTCTAGTTCAAGTGTTTCATCGGCTGCGGCAGTCGCACCAACTCACAACCACAAAGTTCCGGTCCTGATCTCTCCCACGCTGAAGCACAGCCCAGCTGACGTGCACCTGGTTGGCCTAGACTCTCAGGGGAACCGCTTCAAACTGCTGTCCGAGCACCAAGCAGACCGGGATAGGCCGCGACTTGTAAAACCCAAGTGTGCTCCTCCTCCACCTCCTACTCTGCGAGGCCTGCAACATTCCTGCAGCGGGGATGGAGAGGAGCAGGTAGGAGGAGCACCCGTGGAAGTAAATGGAGACACAATGAAAGGTCACAGGTCAGGGCGAACTTCTGGAGGAGCGACGACGGGCAGACCGTCAGTGCCACCACCACAAGTGCCTCCTGCATCTTCTTCCTCCGTTTCCTCATCTTCCTCTACCACAAACAACACGACACCCACCAAAATGGCAAATGGAGCCACCACCACTGCCTCCTCCTCACACACAGCCCTGTCCGCTAGTTCCAAAGTGGCACTTCGGCGGACTAGGCAGCAAGCGGAGAGGGTACCCCTGGAGCGGGTGAGTCGTGAGGCCCTGCTGGAGTGTGCTGAGTGCCTGAGCAGTGCCCTTCTTGCCAGCTCTGAAAGCCCCGCCAGCAGCCAGGTGTTGGACGCTGGCCACCAGCTGCTAGACTACTGCTCAGGTTATGTGGACTGCATCCCTCAGATGAGGAACAAATTTGCCTTTCGAGAGGCAGTGGGGAAGCTGGAGCTCAGTCTGCAGGAATTAAGGGCCTCATCGTCAGGAGGTGGGGGGCTGAGCAGCGTGGGGCCCAACACTGTACTGGACAACCTGCACAGCTGTATCAAAGAGATTAGTGACGTAGTACAGAGGTAGCCACTGTAACACCACCTGTCACCTCTAACTACCTGACAGATTGCTTAAATTCCCTTTTTTTTTTAGGTTTCTGGTTCTGTCGACAGCTTTTTGGGGGACGAAACGAGAAGATTCTCTCAAGTACCTCACAGAAAACACTACAAAATGTAATCTTTTTATTGTTTACAACCATTTCATAAAATGCCAGTGTGGACACTAATTTTTGCTCTGATCTGTACATATTGAGAAATGTTTATATCAACATTAATGTTGTTTTAGTCACACCATGAAATGTTTCGCCCCATATCTCCACCAGGCCTCAAAAAAAGGTCACTTTGTTAAATGAATGTTGAGTGTATCAGCTGTTTGTAGCCAAGAGAGTATGTGTATGCTCACTCTGCCTTGCCATCAGTCTATTGCATACTGAGTGAGAATGGTGGTGGTTGTGCCCAGCCTAACTGAGAATACTAGACAACTGTTCTCACTGACTAAGCTCGAACAGTGTTTCACAAATGCCTGAATCATCAGTTGAGTGTACTGTGTTTCACAGAAGAGTATTTTACTCAATGTCTGGGAAACTGAGTGACCATAAGCCATTTTTTAAGAGCCATTATTGTCTAAAGGATCGGAAAGAGGTTCATGATTCAAGGTTTTGGGGTCTCAATTTGTGAGTTTTTATTTTGTGTGCAGATGTTTCTTCTAATTTTTATTTTAATAGCTTGCAACTGAGAGTCAGTGTTTTTAAGTACATAGACAAATGTGATAAAATTATAAATCCCCCAAAAAATGCTTTTATTTGTATTGGATTGAAGCCTTGTTCTTAAGAATAATCTTTGGAAAATAATCAGCTGTTTTGACACTGACATTCCTATGTGTCCATACGAGGTGAGACCCATCGAGAAAGACTGAAAGGATCACTTACATTTTTGAAAGTTATGTGCATTTTACAAGTGTGTAAATAAACTCAAATGAAACGCTAGGGTTACGTTTCAGTAATACCAAATGCAGGCTTATCAGATCTATAAAAGAAAAGATAGTGAATCTCTTTTTTAAATCCCTATAATACTAGAACAAACTGAATGAATGGGGATGTCTTATTATATGCACAGCATTTGTCATCACTTTAGTGACATGACTGATGTTCATGTGAACACAGTGCCACACAAAAGGGGAAAATCCCCTGTCCCCTAACGCATTTCAATATTTATATCCAGTTATCCTTGCACACATTTCTTCCTTTAATGATGGAGCATATAAGAGTGGAGAGGGAGAGCACAGGGTAGCGCATGAGGAGGTGAATTGGGACAGTATTGCTATAAGTGTCCTTCTGAGTATGGACAGTGCTGGATTCCCTGTAGCCTTGTCATGGCCTCAGTGCCTCAAATTCTTCAGCGTATAAACACTGCGAAATGCAGCGTGCTACTTTACACTAATCACACAGTACTGATCTCTCAACAAACAAACTGCAGTATGTCTTCAGCACATGAGCGATTTGTACATTATTTGGTTCAAAGAAAAAATGCTTTCTAGAATGTCTATGTATGAACTTGAATTTTAAATTATTCCTGTTTTTTTTAATTAAAAGCACAGACCTATTTTGAGAGAAAAAGTTATGTAAATATTTGATTTATTTCATATCCATGAAACAAAAGATTTATGTGTGGTTACAGCATAAAGAGCAATGTTTTTGACTTTAGAGATGTATTGCAAGACTTAGGCTCATCCACCCAGATCTGAATATCTGCTTTATGAATGTATTGTTCTTCCGTTCTAAAATCTGGTCGAATGCTCATCTACATGCTAAAGGTGCCATTCTTTTTTGTTTTTTAAATTTTATTTATTATAATAGTTTTATTGGCCCATTCATCTAATTTTGGTCACACTAGATAATTACGTCCAGGAACAGCTGCTCTGTTGTTTTGAGCACTAACAAAACTGTGCAGCACACACACACAACTCATAAATATCTCTATTTTCTTTCTTTGGCTAACATCTTGATGTACACTGGATAGGGCCTCAGACGTGTTGGTTCATTGACACAAGTCGCATACAAATACTACCAAGTCTAATCTGTAAACACTGCAAGTCCATGACACTTTCAAATTGCCTGTTAATAACACTTGATGTAATGCCAAGTAAAAATTTTTGTCAACTTGTTTTGTGGTGCATTTCATATCATCATTTCATGATTATTGTGTGTCGGTATTACAGTCCAGTTTCTTGCCAAACAGAATCCTTTTGAGACAAACTGATTATTAGTATCTATTCACTGTGAGTTTCAACTGACATGGACAGAAAATGCCATCGTCTTTTTTTCTTATTATTCTTGGTGCCTTTTTGTGAACAAATCATTTACTAACAGTACACCAACACTGCAAGAATTCACAGTTAGGACAGTGCTGAAGTCCATCAGCAAAACACTTTGCGTGCTGTCTTTTCTTTGCCATGACATTTTGTTAAGGATATCACTACGTGATGCATTTCTGTGATTTGGAGGTTGACAGTCAAATGCAAACTTGAAACCAAGAGTTGCACTTAGTCTATTTAGATATTGTATCGAGATACTCAGTCACTGAGGCCATTTATCTGTGGCCCTTAACACTGTTAGTGCAGCCACACCTGGTTGTGTTTCCTCCAATGATCAACATGAGTCTGCCACACTAAAACCCAAGCTACACTGTTGTCTCATAACCTGACCACATCAAAGGTTGTCTCTCTTTATAATTGCCAGTCTGGTCTCTTTGTCTGTTAAGTTTCAATAGTGCATCTCTGTGGAGCAGGTTCCCCTAAAAGCCTTATAATAAAAGAGTGAATGAAAAACCTCTTAGAATCAAACACATTTCCAGTCTGGACTTCCGTGTTAAGAAATCAAACATCTAGACAGTCAGTCAATGATTACAGTATCAATAAACTGGTTTGGTGCCAATACCGTCAGTATGTAAAAACTGATACCTGAACGGATGCTGTTTAATATTTAAACTGACCACAAATTTCTGCCCATTCTCATTATCAGTCTTCTGCATTGTCTTTATGTTGCCTGCATGTATCCTGTATTCTGTTTTTTTTTTCTAATGTCTCCCCGTTTTGGAGAACAGCTCTGGAGAACGTGTGTACACATCATTATACCAAAGGCCACTTCTTCAGTTGTACGAGTGCAATGTTAACCAACACACACAATAATGGAATATGTGAATCTAAACAGGGATGAAAAATGGCAGAGATGTTAACATTAACTTTTTTATTGTACAAAATATATATTTTGTGTTTTTTTTTTTATTATTTAAAGCTCACGTTATATTACTGTGAAGTTTTGCTTATCAGTGTTAAGCCTATTGTAAATAATAAAGATATTGATGAATACTGTCTCAGTTTTGGTTGTTAATCTTCCTCCAAACACTTTAATTCATTTTAAACTACTATCAAAATAAGCAACTTAGATACTTGTTTGAAAATGACCAAATTAGTACTGAGGAAGAGAATTAAATCATAGCTAATACATCTAATAAAAGTTATTAAATTCATTTATCCTAGTACTTGACTCAGGTCCAATTTTGATTCTTCTGATTTAGAGGATACATTGTTAATTTAACTCCACAACGTTTTTTCAAAGCTTTTCGGATGAAGAATTTAAATATAAAACATTTTAAATATAAAACATAATCTCAATAAAACAGGATGTATCATTAGGAATTTGACTCTTGAAAGTAGTGGAAAATTGCTGTGATCCTGAGCCCTGTCGTATACACTATTAAAGCACCGCTTACAAGTTTATGCGTCAAAAAGTCATTATCCAGCAACATAATAATGTGCAGAGTACCTTTAGTTTTAATGCTTCATGTACATTTTGTTGCTAAAACTTTTGAACTTCTTGTCTGAATTTCGCAAAACAAAAAAGTCAATCAATTATTGGAAACATAAAAAACAGATTGACCAGTAACAGATTCAATTATTGTTGCGGTGTTACCAAAAATATATATACAAACAGTCACAGTAATTTGTCTGCATTGAGAACTTTTTGTAATTATGATACAGTTTTTCCAGATTATATGTTCACATTTTTACTTTTGATTTTTACTTACATAGTGGACCTTAATACTTCCTTCAACACTGCCATGGGGTAAATTAGACATCCTTGATGTGGGGTCCATCATCATTGTCATCTTCATCTTCATCAGCAGCAGCAGCAGCATCCTGCCGTGACGCCAGCCCACACCTTAACCGACTCCTCCCCAATCGTAGCCTATTGTAAAGATGGCGTCCATCATGGAGGGACCGCTTAGCAAATGGACTAACGTTATGAAAGGCTGGCAGTACCGTTGGTTCGTTTTGGACTACAATGCCGGCTTACTGTCATACTACACGGTACGTTGTTTTCCATGGTTGGTCAGTGCTAAACTGATTCGTTTACAGGTTTGACTAGAAGTTGTCGCTGGTTGTCAAGCTCAAGTGGGATAAGGGCCTGTGTTTGTCAGGAGTTAGGAGTCTCAGCTGGAACATAGAGGCAGGTTTATTTGATGACGGATCCTTACTTTGGCCAATAGCAACGGTTCTCAAAGACCAACTGACGAATCGAATGTCAGTATGTTGTCCACATTTCCGCTAATGTTGCTAGCTTTTTTAGCAAGACTAAAAGCTGACATGGAAAGACTCGTCAGACCTGAAAACATTGTCCTGAATAGTTGACAGCATTAGAGGAGAGGGAGGTAGAATCATGTCTGTAGGTGAGACAGCGAGTTGTGCCCTGTAGCTGAATAAGACTCGACATGCTGCTTTTACTAGCAACATAGGTAAAAGACATCGCCGGATCAGACAGTGTTGCTAGCTTTCAGTTAAAGCTAACGTTAGAACAGTTAAGAGCTTTCTCAGAAAGTTAACTGAGTCGTCGAAGCATTTATTTATCTTGTAATTTAACTATACTTGTTCAACAGTCGGTAGCGGTGGAGCTCGTTGGCTGAGAGGAATGTAACGTTAAGTCAAAAAATCTGTAGTAGACACCAGCCTGAACACAAATTGAAGGATGGTTTTGTTTGGGTAACTACTTGAAGTATTCACATAGTGATCGAGATATGGTGCCGGGTGACATGTGACGTTGAGCCTGCAGTAATGGTTCATTGTAGGCCCCCGATTCAGAGGCGTCATCTTGATAATTTTGCTCGTGTCTAAATCAACAAAAGATTACAGTCTCGAGAGAAAGTTCGTGCCATGATCTCATCAAAAGAATATTTCAAATTGATATTCCTCAAGATTCTTACAGCAAATTCCAACCGTATCTGTTATAGAGTCAACAAATCAACTTGGTTTGTGGATTACCAGAAAGTGACATCATTTTCCATGCTAAAATGACAACTTGTTGGTTTCAGCTTGCCTTTTCTCTTCATTCTATGATATTAACTTAATGCCTTTGAGTTTTTGGAATGTTTGTTTAGCAATTTGAGTATGACTTGTGCTATTCTCTAATATTGTAATAAGCAAAATCAACTATTTTCTGACTTTTTAAAATCAGAATAATAAATTGGGGAAAAATCTGCAGACTGGCAGTACAAATAATGATCAGTTGTAGCCCTGTTGATGAATAACAAAATGTATCTACAGGTTTTATTCAGCCAATTTTATCATTATTAAGTAAATTTATTTGTAATTTCAATCACAACTTTAGTTAGTTAGTTAGTTTAAGTGAAATTACTTTAGTCATCTTGTTTTCCTTTATTTAGTGTATAGTTTTTGTCTAGATTTTCTTTGTTTTCTTCTTTATGTATTTATGAAGCACCATTTGAAAGCAGATGTAGAGTAAAAACATAGAGATAACCAATACACTAAATACATCAAAAGCTGACAGACAATGAGCATGTATGTACAACATTAAGCTCCTGAAGGCAAGGCAGTTAAAAAGGCCTGTGTAGATAATTTCCTCTGCACCATCTTGCACAGGTGTGAGCATTATTTTAAAAAACTTTAAAAATGTGTACCAAACCCTGCTCTGCGAGCTGACTGTATTAATCCTTATTTATTCTGTTGTTTATGTACAGTCAAAAGACAAGATGATGCGAGGATCCAGGAGAGGCTGTGTGCGACTCAGGGTAAGATTCTCAGAATTCAGGCCAATCTCATCCTTACACCTGTTTTTGATCAACTAAATGCATACTATGCATGCTTAGCTAAGTTTCATGCCTGCCTTTAGGTGGTTTGAAGAGGTTCATGTGTAGTGTTGACCAGAGTGCAAAACAACACATGATATGTATCACTTTCTGTTGATGTTTGCTTTTCAATGGAGTATCTCTCTACATAGGCAAAAGTGTGGTGCAGTGCATGCAGTGTAATGCGTTGATCATCCAATTTCGCAATTTAGTTACTGCCTTGTTTGTCCTGATTTTTGTTTGAATTGAGCAGTGCCACTAGATGGCAGCAGTTTTTCTTCTAACTGCTTCTCACAAGGAGAGGAAGGGAAGATTCTTATCTCATCTAATGGGGTTTTCAGGTGACCCTTTCAGGTGAGCTCTCAGTTCTTGAAAATATAGGATGTTGTATATGTCCCGAGAAGAGCCAGCAGAGGTCCAGACTGCTGGGATTACGTACACTGGCTTAAGTCGACAAACCCTAAAACACTCAGGATGACATGTTTCTCTTTTCTTGTTGAGGCTGTTTTGAGTTGAGCCAGTTAAAAGAAACTTCTATATGGTGCCCACCTTAGGTCTTTTGCTACTTATCTGACTTTTCTCGCCTGTCAGCCACATATCAAGCATTTTTCTTTTCATTTTTTAATTCAATGTTCATTTTTTTAAATCAAGTGTTAAAATTTCTCTACAGTTTTTACAGAGACAGAGAGTTGTGAAAGCTGTATGTTATGCCACCACACTTGTTTTTGACAGTGATGAGCAGCTTAAAAATGTTTGCTTAGGTCTCACTGAATGGAGGAAGTGTCACCTGAAACTACCGTAAAAGAGGATCTTGTGTCAATTGTCAATAGGAATTAATATGTCAGAGGTTTCAGTCACAGGGTGGATTAATGCAGCCCTACTTTTTGGATATGAATATATGTATCATAAGGATAAAAAATTAACCACTTTTAATTAAATCCTGTCATTTAAATCTTTTTTTTTACGATTTTAATTTGTAATTGTATTTTGCTTTGATGCCCACTAAAAAAGAAATGGTTTTAATCTAAAAACATCTCTTTTATTAAAAAATTAATTATTAAAATTGTCAAACCTCTAAACACTATTTACAAATTTTATGAAATTAAAAATAGAACACCTTGTCTGTTAATTCAATGTAGACTGTATCAGTTTCACTTTCTCAATGAGTGTGTTTTTCTCTCTAGCTCATAGACATGCATAATCTTTTATGTGTTTCACTTTAATCTTTTTTTTTTTATCAGGATCTTGGTTAAGACTGACAGCAGCAAAAAAAAAAGGAAAAGACAAAATTATTGATAAAGATGCAAAACAAAGCCAGAAAATATTACGACTGACAGAACAAAATGCAGTATAACTATGCTCTTAAAATGATTAGTTTAGATTAGACACCCTAAATGTTCTGTCTACAGTGTAATATGCTTGTAGCAGGTTTAATCAATAACTTTGGAAAGTAAGTAGTTCGATTGACGATCATCAGCACTTCAGTAATATACGTTTTTGTGACCACTGGTTAATTCCACCACAGACCTGAAACTATTTTGGGGAACAAAGCCAGTGCTAACAAAGGAGTCAACTATCTGGGACTTATTTGTCATAAATTTCATATTAAAAAGAAAAAAAAGTTAACTCTCTCTAATCAGAGGTAGATGACTGACCTTCCCTAACCAGGCCTTGAAAAGGAGTCAAAAATGTGCTTTAGGAGCTATAAAATAATCAAAATAAACCCATCCTTCATTTTTGCTTATACTGGCTTACACTCCTTGGAATACGTATTCATATCAAGTTCATTCCAAGGTTCTCAGTTTTTTGATAAAATATTTCTTTTGGATTTTTCTCCCTCAGCTTTTGTTGCACTTTCAACAATATTTTTTCCAAATTCAACAATTGGAAAATTTACCTCAAGTGGTGCTTTACGGAGCTTAATTTTAGAATCTTTCTTTTTTTTGTTTGTTTGTTTTGAGTTTTTTAAACTTACTGAGTATGCCCCATGAACTCAGCTTAGAGGCGGCAAAGACCAGCTCAATATTGGTGTGTCATGAAATATGAAAATCTATTAAATAAAGCCTGACTGCAAAACATTTTACAGGTGTTTGTATGTTTTTATTGTTTTTTCTGTCCCTTGTAGTAGTTGTTAAGATTATTTGCAGGTTTGCTGTATGAGTCACACACCATGTTTCTGCTGCAAAGAACTAGTGTCCCAGCTAGCCAGCAGGCAGTTCTCTGCAGTTCTTTTTCTCCTGTTTGCTGCTGGCTGCTGTTCCCTAGTGTCTGTTTCTCTCCACCCTTCCCTGTCTTCTCTCCTCCTTCCCTCACCCAAATCCCTCCTCCTCCTCCCCTCCCTTTTTCTGTCCCATGTTCCAAAAGACTGCAGTTGGATATGTGTGTCTGAGGGAGAAACACAGTGATTAAGAGAAAGAGTTGATACTGCAAGAGGAGCTTTTGAAGGAGAGAAAGTGAGGGTAATTTATGAAAGAGAGTTGGTCAGGGGTCTGCTGGAACATGTGGACGGCATGATGGTAGAAATGGAAAGTGGAAAATGACGTCCCTCTGTCTGACTGCCTGCCTCTCTCCCTCTCTCCCCCTCTCTCTCTCACTCTCTCTCTTTCTCTTCTCTGCTTGCCCAGGGAGCTGTGATCGGCATTGATGACGAGGACGACAGCACATTCACCATCACTGTGGACCAGAAGACTTTCCATTTCCAAGGTGAGATGTCCCTCCTTTTCCTTTTCTGTTCTCACATACCCCTTAATCCCTGTGTCCCTAGCGCCGTCGTCCTTTTTCTGTGCAGTTTCTGTTATGAATCCAGCCCTGCTTTTTCATTTGCTCTCTCTCTCTTTCTCTCTCTCTCTCTCTCTCTCTCTCTCTCTCTTTCTCTCTCTCTAAAACCTCTCTGCCTCTCTCTCACTCACTCACTCACTCACTCGCCTACTTACTCACTCTCAGCCTTTTAAAGACTTGGATTGATCTGCACTAATGCCAGGAAACACATGCGCGCAGTCATCTATACAATGTCAAAGCGTGCTGCATGCATCTGAGCTTTTCCTTCCTGTGAAACCTCTCTATGAAGTTGGACTGTCACATATTTCTGTAGATTTGTTCTGCAGCAAGCGAGACAGATTCCTCTCGATCACAACAAGCAAGTAAGGCGCTTTTTTTTCCCTCAGTCCTGCTGACTGTGACTGAGGAGGAAGATTGCTGCTTGTGTGTCTCCGCAGTTGAGCCGCTGGGAATATTAAGGGAATATTGCTGAGTTGGAAGCTGAGTTCAGGTCTCTTCTGGATCCTTCTGCTATTCGTCCTTTGGTACCCCACTGGCGGTGCTTGCTATCTGCAAACCAGTCACTTCATAGGGACAGGATTGACTCCCAGCTACAGCATCACTACTTCCAATCCTGGCAACCCCTCCCCTCTTTTTTAGAGGAAGCTGTCCTGTCCTGTACACCGCAGACACCTATTCTATACTCTCACACTACCAGGTCTTTAACTAACCTCCTCCACCTTTCCTTCATCTCTGTCGTTACATCTTTAACCTCCCCGCCAACACCAAACCCCTCACACTTCACCACCAGCACTTCCCTTCACCTCCTCCCCGAGGGTCACCAGCCACAGTCCATGGGCCCCCCGCCCCTCTCACCACCTCCATGCCCTCTCCCATGTCTGTGTTCCGAAGCTGTATGCTGTGGTTCTACAAACGAAAGGGTAAGGAGAAAACCATGCACGTCTCATGGTCCGCATGCATGCCGGTCCCGGGCAGAAGGATCCAGAGGAGGCATTATTTGTTTGTTTTCCGAGATGTGCAGTTCGGGTGGAGTGGAATGTTGCATAGTGCTTAGCTCTAGTGGTTTGATATTGAGATTCAAGGACAGTTCAGAGGAGCATGAAGTTAATTGCGTAGTTGCTTTCAGCTGTGAGAAATGATAAAGGAGAGAAGAGTGTGTGCAGCGTTCTGAATTGGTGAAGTGTTTACACAGACTAGGTATTTTGTCCTGTTCTTCACTGGTGTGGCTAAGCAACTATATAAGCAATAAAGATAATAATCTCTGCATGCTAATTTATGGGAGTGTTAAAGAACCAAATTGTTTGTTTAGTTGTTTTTAAATGTTTTGGAATAATCAGTTGGTTCGAAATTTAAGAAAATAATTTGGATAACCTGTCATAAAGCACTAACAAAGGAAAATTTGACTTAACAGGGTGTCTCGTTTACATTAAAGGGCTGCAGTGACGGTAAAATGTGTAGAGTAAATTGGACAAAGTTATAAATGACAATCAACAGTCAGCTTTTCTGTCAGCTATATCGAGTGTGAGGGATCTTATCTTTATAAGGAGTATGTCCTTGTATAGGACAGTCTTTGGAGCACATTGTTAACCCCAGTGATCATTTTGAGCCTTTTCTACATAAAAATTGTTCAATACCTCAGAAAAAAGCCCCTTTCTAACTCACCCTTTTTCACACAGAATCAAACAACATCAGCTTAATAACCTCAGTGTGTCATTTGAATATTATGGAGGCATGATGGGCCTGAGATATAATAGCATCATATAGTGTCATGCTAAACACTCACATCAGGCAGCGCTTTCGAAACAATAACAATGGCATAATGTAGCATAACCATTATATGCGTTTCTATTACATGGCACTCAGTCCCATCTTCTTTGGAGGCTAAGAAGCTGCCAGACCTAGTTTTTTCCCCCATTTTTGGTTTGCTGTTCTTCCTTTTTGCATGAGCCACTAACTTTTGCTTTTTTAAACTTCCCGCTTGTGGGTCACTCACTTATCACGTTGTCAAAACATTACACACTGTTGCAGAGTTCAGGATCAGTTTTCATACAAATATCAGATTCAATGCTTTTACGACCTTTCTTGCCAATCCAGAGATAAAATAGCAATGTCCCCTCATTCTGCCTTTGTTACCTGAATATAGAACTGTGAGGTACAATGACGGTGCACTTTTCCTGCCTTGGAACAGGTTGTGTGAAGATGCTTCAAATATTTAGGCAAAATAAAAAGACAAATCTGTTTTTTATTTATCCAGTGGAGTCATGTATCTCATGTATCACCACTGCAGGAACTGGCAGAACGCTAAATGTGTGCTGACCACAAGATTCTTGATACATCAGCTGTTACCTTGGATATCAAGAGATGCACAGGATGTTGGGCAGCAGGATATTTCTCTGTTGCTGTAAAACGATCTGGGTCTGAGCATGTTATGCAGTCAGTCCCCCAAGATTCACAGCAATATCTAAATGTGTCTGCTTTCATAGATTTGCCTGTGTACCAGTAAGTATGGGCTGCTGTTTGTGCAAAATATGGACTGTGTGATGGGTGGAAAATCACACTGGGTAAAGAAATGCACTGTCTAATACTAATATTATTATTAGACTAATAATAGTCTAATAATAAATATCCAGTGACCCATACACCTGTTCATACACAGCTTATTATTCAGGTGCTATCCATCAGAATTGTGCTAGTTTTTCTTTTGGGATAGTTTTGCTTAAAGGTTGAAGCGTAGTCTTGAGCCTGCTGGCCACTGTGCCAGCCTGGAGTGCAGCTCTGTACTGCCTTTCTATTTAGAGAAGCATCCATTATTCATTAGCCCTGTCTCTCCCGGCGGTGCATCAGAGTTGCCTGAGAGCCCTTTAGCTTCCCGTTTTCCTCTTCCCCGTTCTCTGCTCTCACTCGCCTCATTTTATCTAAAGCTATCAATCTCTCCTCTTCTCCTCTTTTTAGTCAGGCCACCCCAGCTGCTCTGAGCATCAGTGCTGGATTGAGACCCCCCTCATGTTCTCTCCCCTGTCTTTTCCCTCACCTCTGTATCATCTGCACTGTCTGCTCTCTCATCGCTATTTTTAAATGTCTTACCTTGGTCATCACTTTTCTGCCACTGTATTCTTTCAGGACTGCATCTGCCCTTGTCTGTTTCATTAGGAACATGTTCCTAGGTTCATGCTCTTAGGAACATCTTTCTAACTAAATGAGTCACAATTGACTGAGTCAACAAATTCTAGTTTACCATCAAGAAAGCATTTCTTTATTGACCACAGCAGAAACTGTACATTTTCTGTGCAACACATTTAGGTAGCTACAACTTTATTGACCGATTGCGGTCCTGAGCATTAGACCCTCAGCTTTCCGGGCTGTAGCGTGCACTGAAACATCATCATTTTGTTTAAAGATGGCAGGAGTTGAACATAAACAGGAGGGGTGAATAATTTAAAAAGAGGCCTTCGGAGAAAGGAGGAGCAGCATTGTGGGGACGAACTGAGCATTGTAAAGGGAGATTTTTGTGATTGAATACCCTCTCTACAGAATCCTTGTGTTAGCAATACACTGCTGATGCTGTTAGCTCAATGAGTCTGCTGTACAAGGTATCTATGTGTGTGGTAACTGCTGGATAGAGAGAAGAATAACATCTGTCTTTGTTTATTGGACTTTGATAGCACTGAAGCAGTTTACCACAGTCTAGGTGATTCTAATCACCAGTAGCTTCCTTATGTACTTAAATAAATTCACAAATGGCAAAAAAAATTGCCTAAAAAATAAAGTGAGTGTGAGAATTAAATACATAGAGCAGAGGGCTAAAGAAAAGAATCGTATATGGATAACTAAAATTCAGCAAGAAAATCTAACAATCCAAAAAAACCTGGATATGTAATTGCAGTCTTAAGTAAGGTTTGTAATTTGAAGAAATACCTAAGATTATATTTTTAAGAACTAAGTGATTCTAGGTAGTGCTGGGCGGTATACTGGTTCATATCAAACACCGGTATTTTTTTTTTTATGATATGAATTTTTTTAGATACCCCAAACAGATGTGTGTAGCGTACATAACATTGGGAACAATTCTGGGTCACTTTTAAAATGTTCTCTGTATGATGATTTTATTAATTTCCGCACTCTCAATCTGGTTTGTCTGCCTGGTAAGGTAAGGTATTCATTGGTATCCTTCATGGTTTTCCATTTACCTTTATTTTCATCGGTTGTATTGAGAATAAAAGTCATCAACACACTCCGTTGCAAGTGTATGGTACTAGTTTCCTAGGCTGGTTAAGAGGTGACCTCCATTGTCAGTGTGTACATCAGCAAAATGACTGCAACCTGACAAAGCTGTGGCTCTGTATAAGCCCATGATGTTGAACCTCCATGCTTCATTTGGCATCAGTATTCAAGAATTTTTTTTTCACAAACTGTAACGTGCAACTATGTGGTTATTTGCACTTTTTATGTCTCTGTCTCTCATGGGTCTTGATCTAATATCTGCCAGGGTCTATGTGTAATTATGAGAAAAGTGTGTGTGGGTGGATGGGTTAGAGTTTATTGGTGTGAGGTACAGCACCTCCTGTATGTGCTTGTTCTCTCAAAAGCTTTATACCTCTGATTTCCTTCAACAGAGAAGCATTGGGGCCTACAGTAATAGGGTTTAGTCAGCATACCTTCATTAGTAATTCAGGTGAGACTGTGTTAGACTAGTATATGGTTGCAGCAGACTCATATAATTCAAGAGTGTGTTATTAAAGTCAGATATTTGCACTCACAGGAGGTGGTTAAAAAAGAACTCTGACTTTTTGACTTTCAGCCCTTTTTATTGCTCTTAAAAAATATGACCATTTTGGCGAAAATGTAAAAAAATAAGCTATTTAAGCATTTTCGCTGTAAAAGGTTAAGAAGTTCAGAAAATTCAATTTATTATGATGGAGAAATAAGATGAAAAACACACTTCCTAGATATCAAAATCCCTTAGAAAAACATTCTCAGTCCTTCCCGGGTCAGTTTGTATCTGATGATAAGTCTCTGTATCATTAGCGCCACTAACTGCTGAGTAATACTCAACAGCTTCCAGGAGTCCTGCTGTACTTCACTGTAGCCAAATAGTTGTAAATAATACCTTAATCTTCTCCTGTCTTGTCCATTCCCATACCTCTGACTTGTCCTGCTCTCCTTTTTCAAGACAAGTAAATATTTAAAGGACAAATAAGTTGCTGGTTGTTTGAAAATGGAACTCTGCAGATTAACAAAGGCGGTCCATGATGACAGCCACTGTCAGTCCTGCGGCGTATTGCTTCATGTGACATGCCTTCTAGATAAGGCCTCTTTCAGACCAAATTAGGCATTTAAGGTGGAATTGCAAGTTTTCTCATTCATTTTAATGAAGGTAATGTTATCAGGCTGCAGGGGTGAAAACCGAAGGGGGATGTGGAAAAATAATCACACTGGTCTTGCGCTGGAAAGTTGACACCAAGTCAATTATTGGAGGAACACAACCTGATGTCACGTTGCAGTGGCCATCAGCTGATCAACTATTAAAAATGAGTTGAGCTGAACAACCCTGTTAAGAGGGAGTACATAGACTTAATTAGCATTTTCAAATGGGCCAACACTCTGCAAAGTCGCAAAAAAAAGCAGTAACACTGCAGAAGAGTTGGGTTGAATAACCGCCCATATATATGTGGGAATGTGAGCATGTGAGCTCAAAAGGACCAACGTTGGACACACTTCATAGAGTAACATTATTTGTTTCGGTTCAATGGCACTGCTACCTCTCCTGTGTCATGAAGAGCTAAACAACATTAGCCGCAGTAATCTGTTCCTCTGGAGAGTCTGTTTGGCTGAGAGGAAGTGAGAGGGCGGTGAGGCAGTGTCTGAGTGGATTGGCCTGGGCCCCGGCCGCCTTTTAATGTCTTTAAAAGCTTCTCTGCTGTAGCTCTGCTCAGCATCTGTGCTAGCACAGCCACTCATCTGCTCTTGTTTTCACAAGCTCAATGAAAAATGACTCTTAAACAGGAGATAGTATGCCAACGTATTTAATAGCATATGTCTTTTTAAGTTCTTTTTTCACTGCTTTTAGAGTTTTAGTTTTTTTTGACTATTGTGACTATTATCTTCGGACATGGTAAAACTGTTTTTTTTTACACAAGAACTGGAAACCCCTTGAAATGCTCTCTTTGTATACACACAACGCCTGGATACATGATACAACCTGAATCGAATGGATTCAGTTCCAGCACTTTGTTGGCAGAGAATAAAATATTGCATCTCTGTCTGCCATTGGCATTTTGCAGTCTATGTGTTGTACATGTCAGGGCCCGTATTGGGTCACTGTTTAATGTCACTGGCAGTCTGTTTGTTCTGTCTTTGCTCCAAGGGTGCATCCTTACCCAGGTCCATCTCACACACGAACCCCAAAGCCTCCTTGGTGAAAAAAAACAGACGAGAATCAGTTCTACTCAACTCACCAGTCCAAAGGAGCTTGAGCTCCTCATTTTTACAGTGATCATAGATCTGTTCTTATGGTATTATTTTGATCATTATCGTGAACAGAGCTAAGGATCAAAGCCTCTTTACCCCAATAAAAAAGTGAGTGCTTTGCAAATTGCAAGTTTTAATCTTAGATACTCAAATAAGAGAAATGTTGTTTTCCTCAGAGGCACCTTTACAATTGTTTGTCTGTTTATGCCTATTCCTACATCATCATTTTGGTAGTTTTACTATTTACAGTATCATCTAGTTTCCCTAGTAAACATTCTGTTTTTTGTAATACCTGAAAAGTCTAAAAAAAGGAATGACAAACACATTTGGCAACCCTGAAGTGAGGATTAATAAGTTACCAAAAAAATCCAAGCTCTCGTTTTGGTTTTTTATAAACCCTGTGATTCCATGAGTTTGCATACTCTGTAAATCATGTGCTGTGCTGTCCAATAACTTTAAAAGTGAACTTGCATCTCAGGTCCTGTTGTCACCTTTTTCAGCCTTGTGTTTTACACCCACCAGGTTTATTTATTTATTTATTTTGCTTTGTCAGACTTAAATAATGAAAAGGTTTTTATATATTTTAACTGCAGCTCGGTTAAGCTTCACCAAAAGATTCTGATTCAAGTGTATACTTCAGTCTTTAATATGATAGCTTGTCTTACTCATCAAATGTGGTGTGTAGGTATTATTCTGCCATTGGATTACTATTTTGTTATCATGTCATTACTGAGAACTTGCCAGGGAACCAGCTGGCCTTTCAGGAATTGACTGTACCTGGCCAAGAAATAGTCTGACACATAACCCCTGTAAAAAAGACTATTTTGTTACACTAGACTTTTTCTGTGCATTAAACTGTAGCTGTCCCCTGCTTTTAGTCTTAATGCTAAGCTAACAGGCTCCTGACTGAACCTTTATGTTTAATGTAACAGACCTGAGAGTGTTCTCATGCAACTCTTGGTAAGAATAATTTGGGTGTCCCAAAATGCTGAACTGTTCCTTTAAGCAAATCTATGGGCATCTGCAGCATAAAATATCCAGATACCTTATGCATTTGATTTTCAGTTAGGACGTTATGGACTCAGCTAAATTGATTTCTTTTTATCATCTGATTTTATTTTATTGTCTTGTTCCTATTTTTTGGATCTGTGATTTAGTTCTAAAGCACATTTTTTGCCTCTCTTGATAGTAATGTTAAATGAACTTAACAAATAAAGCAAATATTGTAAAACAGCACATTCTTTGTGAAGACTCTTCAGCTCTGAACATTATGTTAAGCTGAATTAAAGTAGTATAGATTAAGTGCAAACTGTATTTTGTAGATGAATACACGCTGCCATCTATGCATCACTCATGTCATTTCAGTGTCTTGGTGCAATCAGCATGTAAACCAAGTGTGTAGGTTACTGTTAACGTCTGTATGAAATGCATGACTAACTGAGAGTGTCTGTGTATTTCTGCCCTCAGCACGAGATGCAGATGAGCGGGAGAAGTGGATTCACGCCTTAGAAGGAACTATCCTTCGTCACACCCTCCAACTCCGGGTATGTAACCATGCACTTGTTTGTACATGTGTGTTTCTTTTTGGCTCTGTTTCTAATCCATTTGCTATAGTTACAAGAAATAGCTGTTCTTCTGGTTTCCTTGATGTTTGCCTGTTCATGCTACTTGCCATGTGAGCATCTTTGTAGTTTTACTATTAACTATTGTGCTACTGACAATTGTTAGTTGTTGTTTTTTTAATACTGGAAGGGCACAGTCTAAAACAGGACTGATGATAAAATTTGGTTAAACCTGAAATGAAGATAATTACTGAAGATAAATATGTTGCCAAGAAATAAAAAGCATTCTATCATGGGATTTTTATTGAAGCTCAGATTGCATATATTTGCATATACTGTAAATCTCACACTATGTTAAATTGCAACACCTTCATGATGACTTTGCATCTCAGTTCTTGTTAGCACTTGTCAGCTTTATGAGTCTTGCATTGTAACTTTTTTTTTGGTTCATCATAGTTTAGATTCAGTGATAAATCTTTTCCCTGAATAAGGAAACATGGTGACAATAATATGTTCATAAACAGAGGAAGTAATGGCACATTGTATTTGCTTTGGACTGGTATCAAGATCAGAGTGAGAAGTTTCTTGCTTGATTTCCTGCTGACCTGCTGGCAGATTGTTTTGTCTATATGTTTTTGTCTTCTTTTCCCTGCATGCCCTATCTCCAGCTGTCTCTCTTGCCAGCCTTTTTTCCTGCTATCCTTCCTGAAACCAGACCTTCCTCCTTGTTTCTCCTTCATCATCAGCTACAAAAAACAGATCTTTCCACCCATGACCAACCTTTTCATTTGCTTTTCCTCCCTCTTTCCTTTTTTCCGCCTTCCCTCCCTCGCCTACAAATCTTTCTGATGTGCTACGTGTGCCTGCGTGCTCGGTACACACACACACATGCACACACAATTGCGGTGTCAGTGGCTGGTGTCATTGTGTCATGTGACTTTGCAGTAGCCAATCCGAGAGCTGCTTGCTTGATCAACCAAACATCTGCCTCTGCCGCCTCAGCCAGTCAGAGTGGCTGTTAATGCTTATCCCTGTCAGCACTTGCTGCTGCTTTTGTGTGTTTTCTCTTCTGCCTGCGTGAGAGGAAGTGTGCCTTTCCTGTAAGGGGAGGGTCCTGGATTAACTCAGCTCTGTCTGCCCTCGTACGAAACACTCAGCTGATAACTGCTGCCTAAGGTTATTCCGTAGCCAGACTGGCTGCACGGCTAACTTAGAGTCTAAAGGCTGCTGTGGTTTATCGCTGCAGTAGAGAGTAAGCTGAGGAGATTGTTTTCTGATTCTCTGTTGAGAAGGGAGGAGGAGAAAGGAGGGAGGAGGGAGAAAGAACGCTAACTTCATCAGAGATGGTGGTTTGAGGCTGTGGGGAGAGGGAAAAAAAAGAATAACAGAGACAGATAAAGCAAAATGATCTTGAGTCAGGCCGAATGACCTGATTGGAGAGATGTACGAGGTTTAGCGCAGCATGTCCATTGGAGGAAAACACCCGGTAAGTAAGCACATACACAAACACAAACCCCACTGCACCACAGCAAGTATAACTTTAACGGCTGCAGTGCGCTGCTGGGGCAGCAGCATTTTAAAGTGGGTCACACTGCGTGGAAAGACAAATAGAAGTGGGAGGGAGGGGGTAGGGTGCCAGGGCAGTGTTGTTTGTACATTCTGTGGTGGTTGGGTAGGATTGCGAGTGTTTATGTGTGAGACTTTGCAGGGTGCTCTCAAATATTCCCACCTTGTCCAAGCTGTACACACAGAGATGCACAGGCTGTGTGGTGGGAATGAGTGGGAGTGGAGGGGCAGACGTCTGGGAATATTTCAGGAACAGAGACAAAGTGAGCAATGTGACGTGGTGGTTTAGCAGCTGTTTATAAAACCAAGGACCTTCCCCTGACTTTCCGCTTCCAAACTTATCTCCTCTGTCTCTAAAAAAAACACTTCCCCTTCATAATGTGTGTTGACAAAACATGAGTTATTGCACACTATGGAATAATAGGGGCTTTGTCTGATTTTTCTCTTGTTTACTTTTGCCATGTCACCTTCATGTTTCTGCTCTACTTTCGTTTTAGTTTTGTTTTTCCCACATTCAGGCCTATAATGCAAACAATATATATTTTAACCCCTCTGAAGGTGAAAGCATTTTCAATATAATGGATGAAAATAGCAAAGTAGCTCTCAATAACTAAAATTACAAAACATTTATTCCAGTCCTGAGGTACCTAATGCTTTACAAGACAGTCATCTACACTACAGTCAGATGTTAGTGTAACTGAAAAAGAAAAAAATACCCCTAAAAAGGAAATATATAGGTATATTGTATTTATTCATGGCATTATGGTGTCTGTTTTACAGAAAACACAGGGCTCTGTGAACATTTACGTAAGCGTATGGTTCGGCACATATTTTCTCAGCCATGGCTTGTTGCCTCTTTAACATATGCACACTGACAGTTACCACATATACCAGTCATATCCAATGTATTTCAAAAGCCAAAAACTGGCTAAAGGCTAACCTGCTAAACTGCTAAAATGCAAAATAAATTTAAATGTATGTCCCAAGTGATGTCTCTCATAGGTCAAAAATGGCAGTATAATCTCTTGAGAGCTCCTGCATGTTGTTAAAAAGATTATGCACCAGACTATCAGTAATGTATTGCATTAAAAGGAATCTGAAATGTCGCCAAATAGATAAATTTTCTAATCCTATTAAATATACTAACCCTGTTTTAAATCCTAGCCTTTAAATGCATGTAAGATTTTCACTAAACTGTGTTTTTTCACTGAATTGTTTCACTAATATGTTCAGTTGCATTGTAAAGTAAGCATTTGTTTTTAAATACGTTAATGCAGGAGTGGATGAGCAAGATGGAATTTAAATCTTAAAGGGTCTATCAAGAGGTGAAATGGCAAAAAAATGGCAACACTTCACTGTAAAATTTGAAGATTATAAGATAAGATTCATTGTACAGGTTGTTGGCAGCCTTTAGTAAAATATGAAAGATAACGTCTCTTTTCTCCATGAACAAAGAGACAGGAAGAGCATTCTGGAACTACTACGCCAGTTCCTTACACACTCATACAGTGACACTTTCATGTAACAACATTATTACATTAGACATTCACATGTGCATCAAAGTTGTTTTGGATTTTTGCTCAGGCTCTCATGAGGCCAGCTATGTTTTTTGCTGCCATGTTAAAAAAGCACCTTTGATCCTTTTGAGGAAGTTAAGCCCGTTAACTGCAGATTTCATGGCTGCTGCGCTAACTCAGACTTTGTTCTCTAGAAGGCCAGTATGTCTTTACAGTTTAAACTTTAGCAGGTATCAGGCTGGGGCAGCTGCCAACGGCGTTCAGTATTTGGCTCTTAATGGCGTTTCTTCACGTTCCTGTGAGATCGTCTCTAGCAGCCCCCACAGGCTCAGGAAACACCAGGACTATCGGACGCAGCAAATTCAGAGAAGCAGTAGCACTCAACACGGTTTGATAAGAGTTTGATTTACTAACAGGGCTTCAGCTTGCTGTTGTCAGGTTTATTTGTGTTCTGTCTGCTTTTTCATGTAGGAAAGTTCTTCTGTGCTGTTTCACTTTGGACTAACTGCGATGTAGCAATAAATTCCAGTGAAACAGGCCGTGTTAGTCATCTGAATGATTTGTCGGATGTGACGTAGAGACATTATAGTGTCATTGTAACTGAGTGTCCTTGCTATTGAGAGGCTCCACCATTAAATTAGCTTTTTTTTTATAAATGCAATCTTGTCTGCGCGTACATCTGTCTGCTCTTTTCCTTTTTTTTGTGTCACAGCCAACTGGATTGTTCTTGCTTTGTTGAACTCAGACAGATAGCGACAGATGCCTGCTCATGTCTGTCCTGCCAATAGGCTAGTAATTACTTTTTAATGGATATTATGTAATGAAATTGTCTGTGCCCGAGTTTCTGTGTGTGTGGAGACTGTGTCTCTAATTCTGATGTGGCTATTAAGGCAATGCTAATTAACAAACAATAAATTTAAGTGCACCTCAGCCCTTTTAAACACATTTGTCTGTCAGTAGCTAAATTCTCCTCACTCTAGAGTTCCTTGGTTCAGTGTAGTTGAAGCCTAAAATTTGCTGGCCTCCAGTCAGGCAGACAGACCTGCATGCCTTTTATGTAGGCTAGCCTTTAAACAATAGTGTTCATATCTCCCCCGGTACAGTACGCTGCTGGAAGATTCTCCTGAACTGTTGATGTTTCTGACCACCATTTTGTGTAACAGTTTACAGAGCTTACCTGGCCAAGAGGTGACAGAGACAAACTCTCTTTTTATGTGTTGATAATATGTAGATAGGTGACTTGTACTATTGGTTACAGCTGTGTGTTTTAGTTGGCTTTTGCAAATACTTGCATGGTATTTGAAATGGATTTGGTGAGGGTTACGCTAATGCTTAGCTGTCTGTGATTCTCCATCATCAGGAGGCTGAGACAGGATTTGTTCCAAGTGTTCAAGACTTTGATAAGAAGCTAGCTGAAGCTGACGCCTACCTACAAATTCTGATTGACCAGTTAAAGGTAGGACTCTCTGGAGCAATGCTTAACCAACAGCATCATCTCAGCTAGAATATTTTACACTTTCATTTAGGTTTGAGAAATGTAGGATGTGTCTGCTCTTGCCTATACTTATTTTGCTAAACATACAGAGGTAATATAGTCAATTTGTAATATATTCCAAGAATTACAAAATTAAAAAAGTAGTTTGAATTGCATTCTATTATATACCCTAATGTAATGTAAATTTATTATATAACATTTGAATCTGTGCCAAGACCTTTTTCTTATTTTTCTTATTTTTCCTTGCAAATCCCACTCTCTAAGAAAGCAGAAGCTAACAATTGAGATTTTTGGTAGCTTGGTGATAAAGCAGAAAACCACATATTTAAAGAGGCAGCAGCACACTACCTCTGGTGTAAAACTGTAGTAAAAACACTGCATGTGTCCTCCCTTAATGAGAAGGGCCTTCTACTTGCTAAAACATTATCTCAAGCCTCATCGTCTGTAAAGATCCTGTCATTTCAGCACTCACCTGACTGTGTACCTATCTAAGCTAATATTCCTTTTTTCATCCTTCTGTCCTTTTTCATCATTTGTTCTCTGTTGCTCTCACACAGCTGTTTGATGAGAAGATCAAGGACTGCAAAGAGGATGAATCACGCAGAGTGAGTACCTGCCGTGCTGCTCTGTCCTTGTGTGTCAGCTCCCTGGCTGGCTGTTCTCGCTGTCATTAGAGCATGGCTAACAGCAAGGGAGGCAGACTGACACACAGTGCCGGGGAACAAAACATGATCACTTTCAATGTGTTGAAGCTGTTTGATTTCTTTCATGTGTTGCTACAAGCCTGTCAAAATATTGTAAAGTATTGTAAAAGTAATTGGTTTAAAACTGCTTGGACAGTTTTGACCTTTATACATTTATAATGAGAAAGTATCGTTTCATTTATCTTTTTTTTTGAAATATTAGCACAATGGTTATAAATACCAATTTCATTAATAAATATCATATAATGTTGCCATGACAATGTACATGTACATGTACACGTACACATAGACATAATGACAACTTGATCTTGTCAAAATGTTGATCAACAAGAACAGAAACTCTTGTGTCTAATTTTGCTGATCGAACTATAATCAGTGACTGGTGCATGGAAGAACCAGTCATTGGCTCACAGATAACTACAGCCTGCAATGGAAGCCTCTCAAGCACCGGCTGCTTTTCTAATCACGAACTGTAGGGTGGCAACCAATAATTATTTTCATTATCAGTTGATAAGCATTATGGTTTATATTCTTGATTAGTCATTTTGAGCACTGTTATAACATTCTAAAAAATGACCATATAAATGATTCATAAAGCGATGTTTACAGTTGTCTTGTTTTGTCCTATTAGCTGTATAAAACCCAAAGATAATCAGTGCACAGTGATGTTAATCAGAAAAAATGCAGCAAGTCCTCATACCTAAGTGGCTTAACCTGAGAAGGTGTAGTATAAGGGCTTGATAAAGATTAAAATGATCTATACTTCATCATTATTCAGTGATTGCTGATAAACAAGAGGCCATGCTTGCTTGTTAAAAGTCCATTAAGGGACCATTGTTTTATATAGATGTTAGATGATAAATAAACTAAATCAATAAATATGTAGATAAAGATAATTTATAAATTTCACTCTCTAAGACTATTCAGTCTACAAAAGCGGTTATTGTTTTGTGACTTCAAGTGCTGGTTTTAAATAGGTTTTATGGTGGAGGTGTGTTTAATTGCTGGAGGAAGCAGTTCAGTTTCAGGGCGTCTCGGTTGTTTACCAGCAACTGTGTTATTCACTTCCTCCCTGAGATAACCACTTGCTTCTGGTCACTATGACTTGTTTGTCACACTGACTTCACCAGTCCCCTCATTGTGGGAAATGTTTAAAACACAAACGCTGCTGCAGTAAGTCTGACATCATTACAGTGATGTTCTCCACCAGTCTGGCTTTATTTGCTGTTAAACCGGTTGCATTGACACTTCTGGTTTTGAACTTTGTTTTTTAAATATGCTGTTGGGGTTTTTTTTTTAAAGCCTTCTGTCTTTTCCGTTTACAGAAAGTTGAGAATTTGAAAGAGACGACTTGTGTAAGTCAGAACTTGACACATTTTCCTTCCTGTCTTTTTTTTCAAGTCAAGTTTTCAAGTCAGTTGCTAAATTCCTTTTCTGTCTTTTTCTTTCAGAGCATGGTAGAGTCCATCAAGCACTGTATTGTACTGCTGCAAATTGCCAAGGTAAACACACTTTTATCTCACTCTAATTTGGCCTGCCACTTTGCCATAATCATTTTTTGTGACACCTTATCAGTGTGTGCACTGTGTGTTACCTGCCATGCGTCTCTGGAGTAGTTCCCTGCTTACAGTTGCAGTCGGGGTCGGTGGTTGACAAGGGTGTAGCCCAGTACTCATTTCATCACATGTTCCATTCAGCCCTTTGAAAAGGAAGTGAAGCAGTCATTTCTGCTGTATGAGTTTGTAGATGAAACTCGTAGCTTCTTATATGTAATCTCAGAACACTTTTACTCATGAGCAAGATTTGAGGAAGCACCCTGTGACTTCAAAGATTGTGCAATCTTGTTCTTACTGAAGCCAACAGAAATCAGGGTTTTACCATGTGATGAAAAGATTACTGCATGTGGCAAGTTGGTGAATATTGTGACGCTCCATGTGATGAGACGGATGAATCTCGCTGCTCTTGTGCACCGCAGATGCTGAGGATGCTCTATTAAAATGACTCTTCTTTACCTTCCTACACAAATAGTCTAACATTGTCTTTTTAAAATTTTAAGGACCAAAGTAACGAACAGCAACACGCAAACGGACTTATAGTAAGTTCATTCTCCGTCCATGACAAAAATTGAAATCAAACGAACTGCTAACTTTCTTTCCTTGCTTAATTTACTCTCCACTGTAGAAAATCAGCTAAATCAGATCTTTGTAGTGCATGTGGTCTAATTTGGAGATAAGCTCTTTTTCTTGCCCTTTCCCTCATGTCTGCCACCACTATCCTGTTTATTAAGTTAATGATTTCCTGATTTCACCTGAGATTTGGATTCTCTGAGAAGTGGTGGGGAACTATTCTTTTCTTCATCAAGATTCATAATGTGTATGTGTGTGTTCAAACTTTCGACATAGAAAGGTGCACTTTGTTGCAGAACATTTTATGTGAATGTAGATTTTACATGTGTGTTTGCATGCCTGTACGTGAGTGTGGCTCTTCACTTCACCCACTAATTAGTCAACTAATTCACCATTGATTTATCATGTACACACTGCCTGCTTATTGAACCACTGAGCACTAAAGCCATCCAGAGAGCACTTTGCTGGCCCTGCAGGGGTCTTGTCTACTTGTAAGGGTTCTTGCTGAGAGAATTTCATGTTTTATCTACAAATACAAAGTACATACTATCATTCTTTAGGTAGGTTTCTTATCTTACTTGGAGCCATTGGTTGCATTAGTATGTTGTGAATATCAGTTTAAAGATTGAAGCATGCATTAGATTGCTAATCCATCACAGTAAATATTAAATCATCCTTATTTTTAAAAACATTTTTGTCATGTGGGAATGCAATTGAATGCAGGAGCTCCTCTTGTTTGAGGAAACTCAGATGTGTCTGATTTCAGAGTGGCTGTCAATCAGTGAACTTTAAGTGGAACAGACAACCACCAAAAACACCTAAGCTTTTTCACATGTCCATGCTTATGTGGACAGCACAGCTTGTAAACACAGTGCTTTCAGTCACCAGTTTTCTATCAGATGTCAGATCAACTTAGAACTCAACCAAGGATTTTTTTTCTTAACAGTCCTGGCTCACAAAGTGCTACAACAACCATTGTAAGGAAATTATATATTCTCTAAGCAGTGAAGGGGTTATATCTCTGGGAAGTTTTTGTACAAGTAAATTTTTATACTGGTGTAAAGGCTGCGGAAGGGGTGGGTTATGGAAGAAAAAAGGAGGGGGAGGTGGAGTGGAAAATTGAAGACAGCAAAGTTAGGTCTGAAGGGCAAATGAAACATGAACTAAGTGCTTGGGCCATCCTGCAAAGAACAAAATATAGTGGGTACATTGAAGGTAAAATATCAATCTAAAAACTCTCTGTAAGCTTTAAAGATGGTAGATAATGTACTGTAGGTAATGGACTAACATAGAAAACCTTCAGTGTGACCCTTGAAGCTAGAATCAGTCGCACAGCTCAAAAGGCCTGCATTACTCTTACAGTTGACTAATCTCACAATCATTAAGTACAGTGTTAGTAGTATAAATAGCACAGCATAAGCTCCGTCTACGCATCTGACTGCAGAGGTTTTAATATGCGATAAACTATGGACTAAAGATATATTTGCAGCTTTAGAAGATCTAAATGTCTTACATGTTGCCTGCATGCCTATAATGCGGAGCAAATGATAAATGCACTGCGGACTGCGTTAAAAAAAAGAGTTGAAACACAAGCAGCATGTTTTATTGACCTTGTCATGCGCTGCATTGCCAGGGGAATTGCAGTAAAGTGCAGGAATCCTTTAAACCGGGCACGCTGGAAGCCTGTTCAGTATTTATCTGTCAAAATAATTTATGTGCTGTGATTGGTTTGGGTTTGCTCTGCTACTCCAGCTACCTGCTGCATTAAATAATAATAATTAAAAAAATGTATATCGATCGTGACACAGTGCTTAGAGCCATTTTTAGCTGTAACTCTCCTTCCTTTGCCTGCTTTTGATTCAGCTCCTGCTAGCAAGGTCCCACCATGACAGACCAATATTTCTGTAATTGGCTATAATTAGTAGCCTTTGCCTTACTTTTATGGAGACACGTGGACTATCCAAGCATAGGGTTGTGCAGAGCAGATGTTGAAAGGAAAAAAATAGAGACAGCATTTTGAAGATGAGTGAAGGAAGCGTGAACAGGAGGACAAGTAGATTTGAGCTGAGATGTCGGGCCAGGTCTCTCTTTATGAGATTACCTTGCTCTGATCAAGACTTTTTTTTTTGGTGACTGTTAATTTTTTTTTGTCAAAATTAAAACAGTATTCAGAGGAAAATTTTCCCAGTAACTATGCCATGATATTACGGCATAGCTCTTCTTCCTCTGTAGTCATTATCTTTTATGTAACATGCTCAGTGTTGCATCCTGGGATTGTCCAGGCCTTTCGGTATTTCTAGTCCAACTTCAATGCTTATTTATCTTTAGAACCTTGTGTTGGGTCACATTCTGAATCACCAATTCCTGTTCCTGTTAATGTCATATGACTTAATCCAAAATTACCTGGGAAAAAAAGCTATAATTATCTTGGACTACAGGTCAAGTTTGAGTAATAGGATATTACACATCACATTGACTGGATCTAATTTCAGTGCCAGCGAGAGCCCCAAGGGTAAGTTGTTGGGGAATAAAGGGTCGATATGGTTTTGCTTTAGCTCATGTTGTTGTCAGTGTTCCTGTCAGTTGGGTCATCGGTGCAGGTGACCCCATTACATCGAGCCAACAGTCTGCTGTTTATGTGTGTGCGCGTTTGTGTGTGACAGTGCCTGTGCTCAAATGCATGCACACATGGTGTTGAGGTGGCACAGATGAGGACAAGCCACTGCAGATAAAAATGTCCCCACAGATTTTTTCCATGGGGAAATCACAAGGCAGAGAGTTTAAACATGTTTTAGAATTAGTCAGCGGCCCCATAGAGTTAATCAGCTGCTTTTTAGACTAAGTTCAAGAGGTGCTGTTATTTTTTTTTGTAAAGCTGCTGCTGGTGTTCTGATTTAAGCAGTCCCATTTGTTTTGTATTGATTAAATTAATGAAATCTGGAAACAGAACTCTTTTCAGGAAATGGAGCGAAAGTAAATTGATCTTCCCAGGCTTGATATAACATATTTTGTTTCACTGCTCCGGTTGTGGTGTAGGTACACCAGTAATTGATTTACAGTGAGGATGTGAAGTTAAATTGAGAATGAGAGCTTAGATTGACATCTGGGTTGGAATGCTCAGGTTATGGATTTCATTGTGGCTTGCAACATTGGTTGCAGATGTTAAAACAGATTGGTCTGGTTGTACCCAGAAAGTTTAAAAATAAATTGTTTTTTTCTGTAGAGCTGTGAATGGTTTACAGGTCAGGGCTCAACCAAACTCTCTTTTGTATTGTTAGGCTTTAAACTCAGCATTTTTTTAACTGTAAAAACACATGTAGATTAGTAAGCAGGCAGTGGTGTGTGTGCGTGCTTTTGTTGCGGCAAGTATGTGTTTGTTTTTCTTATTGATGGCAGTGTTGTTTTTGTTTGTTTCCCTCAGAGCACCATCAACCCAGTGGATGGGATCTACCAGCCCCCCCTGAACACTCCTGCAGACAACACCACGATGCCAACACAGACAACACTACCCACAGGTTCTTCACCTCTCACCATTTCTTACACACAAGTGTCCACGTGCCTCACGGACCTAACATCATCTGGTTGAGAGGTTGACAACAGCTCCCCCTGTTGTTCACACCTGAATCTCGTCTCCTGGCTTGATTGAATTTAGATAAGAATTTATAAGAAGATAAAAATTTAGAAAACCTGAATAGTAAGTCAAAGTAGTAAAATAAGGGAATAAAGGAATAGTAAGGTGTGAGAGAAAAATTGAATATAATAAAAGACAGGAGAGTAACACCAGGAATGGACTTTCAAAAGAAAGATGATTAATCCAGATAAAATAATAAAAGTCTATAAGAAAGCAGATTAATAGAATTGAGCAAAATCAGTAAAAAAAAGAAAAGAAAAAGGAAGTTAAACAAAAACAATCAGAAAATCAAAGAGGATGTACCAACTAGTAAGAGTAAAATAATAAATAAGATATTTGTATGATTATATTTCAGTTATTTTAGTCAATTAGTAATTGACTATGTTTAACCACATGACTAAGATTTGATTGAAAAATATGTAGCTTTTTCACTTAGCTGGCTCTGATGAGACTTTTTCAAAATGCCTTAGAAATGAACCGTGAATTGTAGACCATTTTGATTTCAGTCTCTTAATAGACTGTAATCCTTCTCACAGCAGAAGCTCCTCTCTGCAGCATCTCTGATCACTTTCTCAGCCTCTTGGGTTTCAGGCTGCGGTGCTGTTTTAAGTTGTTTTGTTTTCATGTTTTGGTGCTTAATCCTTCACTTTCTTTTTGTTCCTTAAGACGCTTCTCAGGTGTGTAAAGCAGACCAACGACCCTCTACGTTACCTGTCGGTCCTGTCGTCACGGTGATGGGCAGCCTGCAGACCCCAACTCCCAACAGCACAGGTAAAAGTTCATTTTACTCCAACAGCCAGTGATATCAAAGCACTGGGAGCTGTGCTGCCACCTGCTTTCTAGGTAGAAAGACAGTTTGTTATTGTAGTAATTCTTGCAAATGACACATTCCTCTTATGACAGCAAAAAAACAATACATTTTAGAAAAACTAAACACTAAGATTTTATTTCATTTTCACTTTGTAGATTATTTTACAATTTTCCAACTTACATAAGAAGTTCCATCGGGCTTTTTTCCCTGTACTTTAATGTCAATATGAAACTAATAAAAACCCTACCATAGTAAAATTAGTGATTGTTTTGTTTTTTTTCTTTGTTTCAATCTTGAGTGCTGAGCCCCCAAACAGAAAGTAAATAGCCAAGTGCAAAAGCAAGAGAAAGCAGAGGTTCATGCCTGTTTGTCTTCTGTGCTGAGGCAGCAGTATTAAAATGCTGCGCTGTGCATTAGAGAGAAAGGCTGCATGCTCGAGAGCATTGTCAATATGCTCTGCAGAGGAAGCTATCACTACGTTAAAGACAGCTTAATGTTACTTTACACAGCCTGCTGATATGGCTCAAAAATGAATGCTCCAGAGTGCTGTATGAATAAAGCATCCTTATTAATAAGATCCGCAAAATGCAAATGAAAACCCTGTGAGAGGGCAACATGTCACATGGTATTTTATCATTTTATTGATAATTTTATTGATTTATTTATTGAGTTATTTATGCTTTTTCCACCTCTGTCAGGGAGTGGCCCGTCTGGCCCCAGCAGCGGTGTCGCCTCCCCAGCTCACATCCCCATCCCATCGCACTCTGTGCCAGATTTCTCCTACTCCTCCAGCGAGGATGAGTTCTACGATGCTGATGAGTTTTATCAGAGCAGCACTTCCCCCAAACACTGCTTAGAGTGAGTATAGTATCACAGTATCACCTCGTCTTTGTGCTACCAACACTGCACACAGTGAATCTGTTGTTTCATAGCTCGAAAGCAACACTGTAAATACAGCGTTTAGCGGGTCAGATGAGAAAATTATACTTGGAAACAAGAAAGGCAGAAATTTTTTTTGTAACAAAAATCTGTGTAATGTCCTGCTCCTTCTTATCTCTGCATCTCTCTCACTTCCTGTCTCCATTCCGCTCCTCGTGCCCTCAGTCCCTCAGGGCCTCCAGCTGCCTCGCCCCTCACTAATGAAGAAACAGCATTGAAACGACCAGACACCACTGAGTCCCTCAACTCATCCATGTCTAATGGCACCACAGATGCAGGTGAAAAGGAAAAGCACACGCACACAAACAAATATTACAACTATTTTCTCTCAACTGTCTCTGTGCTTGTTATGTATTAATCACTAAACTGAATAAATCAGGTAATGTGTTACAAATGAAAAAGCAAGTAATTTAACTTTTATTGCAAAAATGTGAAACTTGTCCTTTGTTGTTGACTCAGATCCGTTTGATAGCCATGATGACCGTGATGATGACGGCGAGGGCGAGTCCGTGGAGGAGCACAAGAGCGTTATCATGCATCTTCTCTCTCAAGTTCGTTTGGGCATGGACCTCACAAAGGTATGGACTCAGTTAGAGCCTGCCTCCCTCAATGCTGGACTCCAGTCTCTCTTTGTTCTGTCGAAATTCCTGTCACTGCAGTCGTCCTTTGTCCTTTTGCTTACTAACATCATCTGTGCAAGCTGTTTTCTTTTGAACAACCCACACAGCTACAGTTTTACAGTTTTTCTCCTTTATTATATTTCACAGGTTGTCCTGCCCACCTTCATTCTTGAAAGGAGATCTTTGTTAGAAATGTACGCAGACTTCTTTGCACATCCGGACTTATTTGTAAGGTAATGGTCATCTTTCTCACTTGTGCAAGCTATTGTATCATACAGATAATCAAACATTCAGTAGTTAAACTCATTGGTGTGGCCTCTTTTAGTATTGCTGAGCAGCAGGACCCCCGGGACCGCATGGTGCATGTGGTAAAGTGGTACCTGTCAGCTTTCCATGCAGGGAGGAAAGGTTCAGTGGCAAAGAAGCCATACAACCCAATCCTTGGAGAAGTCTTCTACTGCCACTGGGATTTGCCCAGCGAAACAGAGGAGCCTCCCACACACACGGTGAGACCACATGCTCCTGCAGAACTCGTTGGTTCTTGACAGCTTGGAAATGTGGTGTTCGGCTTTTGTGGCTGGCATGAGATACAACTTTACACATCCCCATGAAGGGTTGTTTCATCTCTGTTTATCGCTGATATGCGCCATCAAGATAAATCTCTGAGTGACAGTGAAGAAACTATTCATCAACATATTTCATCTATTCTTGTCCCAATTGTAATTATTTCATCATTAAATAAAAAATGCTTTCACCTGCTGCATTTTGTGGATGAAAATGTATACAGGTATGTGTAACTTCAGCATGTGCATACTGTAAACTGTGCAGGTGATGCATTGTCCTTACAGCTGAGTTTTCCTTTTCTGCTCCATCAGCATCACTTTATTAACTGTCATTTTAAAAAATTGTTTGTTTTTTGACAGTCGTAAACCAACAGATTTTTTTTTTTTCACATCAACATTAAGATGCATAAAAAATATTTTTCCCCCAAAGCCTAATATTTACTGAATGCTGATATATTAAACAACAAAATATGAAACAGAACATGGTACCATAAAAATTCAAATGCTGTTGCTGGTCTGTTAAGTCCATCGAGGCACTGAAAGTAATATTTGGTTTTACTAATAAACTTGACTGGTATTGCAGTTATTGTCACCTTTGCAAACACTAAATTTAACGACCTTGTGTCAAAAGTGGCCTTTCATGTCAATTCTCATGTAGCTTTTAGGTGTGATACTTGAGATATACAAAACTCTTCATGTTCATAGTGTTGACATAGTCACAAAATTGACTTTGTTTTCGTAAGTTCTAGTTTTATAACATGAAAACTCCTTGTCCACTCTGACCCCTCTCCTCTCCTTCACCCTCCAGGAGACGGTATCAGACGGTCCAGTTCCATGGTCTTCAGCCAACAGCGTGCGTTTTGTGGCAGAGCAGGTCTCTCACCACCCACCCAGTGAGTGTCACCCTTCCTCTGAGTGATGATAGAGCAGTGTGAAACCCTTTCTGACATTAAGAGTCAAGGTGCTGATCATTTTGAGAGGCATTCCCCCCTTTTTTTTTTGGTTTTAGATTTTATTAAGCAAAACACGCTGTTAGTCACATGGTAGATTGACTTAGGAAATCTTGATAGTGGAAGTGGAAATTAAATAGTTTTTTACCTTTTTATTCAAGAGCTTATTGCAACCTTTTGCATGTGATTTTTTTTTTAAAAAACCTCTTGATTTATTTCCTCTCTTCTATCTGTAGTTTCTGCATTCTACGCAGAGTGTTTAAGTAAGAAGATCCAGTTCAATGCTCACATCTGGACAAAGTCTAAGTTCTTGGGCATGTCCATAGGTGTCCACAACATTGGCCAAGGTATACGAGCACTATTTCATACACCAAAATATTTGTACATACCTAACAGTCACAGCTTCATTTTGTTAAAAAAATATTTGCTGGTCTTGTTTTAGGCTGCGTGTCATGTTTGGATCATGATGAGCATTACATCCTCACCTTCCCTAATGGATATGGCAGGTGTGTGTACTTTTATTCCTGTGTCTGCCTCTGTCATCACTGAATAACATCTCACTGCTCATCAATATGTGCTTCACTGACCCTGAGTCTGTTTGTCCAGGTCGATTCTGACTGTGCCGTGGGTGGAGCTGGGTGGGGAATGCAACATCTCCTGCTCCAAGTCAGGCTACAGTGCTAACATCGTGTTCCACACCAAACCCTTCTATGGAGGAAAGAAGCACAGGATCACCGCTGAAATTTTGTAAGAGGAAAATGGTTGTAAATCAGAAATTTTATTCACAGTTTAAAGGATAATTTTGGATAAAAAGACTCTGATCTTTTCAAGGTGAAAGACACCACTTTTTTTTTTCTCTTTTCCGTTTCAGTTCACCAAATGACAAAAAGTCTTTCTGCTCCATCGAAGGAGAATGGAACGGAGTGATGTATGCCAAATGGGCAACTGGAGTGAGTCTTTACTGTATTTAATTGTTAAAACATTTCTTTTCATTATATTGTTAATTGGTGCAGGGTACTTATTAGTAACAATTTAATTTTTGGACCAGATTAAAACTTGGCATTCATTGCAATGAAGAAAGTGCATAATTAAATTTGTGTTTGTGTTGTGTGTGTGTTTCCAGGAGAACACAGTTTTCATAGACACTAAGAAGATGGGCATCATTAAAAAGAAAGTGAGAAAGCTGGAGGACCAGCTTCACTATGAGTCCCGAAGGTGAGAAATAAAACCAGTTTCTAAGTAGTTATGCAGATCATGGGACCTTCAGTCAGAAACAAGCTGAGGATTTACTTTTCACCTCTTCAATTCACCAGATTGTGGAGAGACGTGACGTTGAATCTGAAGCTGAAAGATATCGATGCAGCAACAGAAGCCAAACACCGACTGGAGGAGAAACAGAGAGCTGAGGCCAGAGAGAGGAAGGAGAACGAGCAGCAGTGGGAGACCAGGGTGAGACACTTGTTCCATGTTCAAAATGCTGAGTCATTAACATGGATCTTTTTTTTTATCTATAAAGCACGATACATCATATTCTTGTTCATGAATTAAAATGCCTGGGTCTGAATGCAAGAAAATGGGGAGGCATAAACAACAATGATTGATTTGGTTTGGTTTATTTTCAAATTATCATATTTTATGTGATCCCAATTTTTGTTGTTATTACAGATCAGTGGTAGAAATGTCAGATAACTCTGCTAATTTACTTTAATATCGGCTTTAATACTCAAGTATTTTGAGTATTTGAGTTTATTTTGAGTTTGATAAATACTTGTGTGTTTTCCGCAGCTATTCCACGAGGACGGAGAGTGCTGGGTCTATGATGAGCCTCTATTAAAGAGATTAGCCTCTCAGAGGCACTGAGGAGACTTCGCACACTCTGATACACACACATACATATGCATAAGGAAATGCACACACAACAGAGTCTTCATAAGAACTCTTTTGCAAAACCACTTCTTTTCCAAGCCTTGGAAGGACTGATGATTGAATATGTACACAGCTTTGCATTTGACTGTAAAATAACAATATGAAAATGAATGAAATCAAATGGAGAAGCATCTAAGCTGTAACATGAAAAATAGTAAAGCCTCTATCCTTATTTGGGCAATCTCACTTCCACCGCCACCGATACCCGCCATCCGCCTACATGAGACTCGGCAGCACAGGACGGAGACTGGAGGGATTGACTAGTCTCCTCTCCAAACTCTGTCCATCAGCTTCACGACCACGCCCTTTATCAGCTCAACCTGACGAGCCAGAGCAGCACTCGTTTCCCTACACTAATGATATTTTGAATGGGGGGGCAAGGGCTGTGTGGCTGATGGTTTTTAAATAAAAAAAAATCTTAACAAAACGGCGCTCTACATCTCAGGGAATCTGGTGACTGAGGAAAGAAAGCTACTGCCCCTTCCGAGAGTCTGACAGCCTTATAATGGTGGAACGGATGAATCTTAAAGGGGCGAAGGGGAAGCTCTCTGCTTGCCTGCAATTAGATGTAACTGTTGTTCATATATAAATATACATATGATGAATATATAAATATATATTCTTTTTTATTTTCAATGCTGTTTTTGTTTATTTTTCTTTCTGGCAATAGTGTAAATCTTTTGAGGATATGAACTTGATGGCTTTACATCTTTAGGAATCATTCCATTTACACTTTGGATGTTTTGTTCCCATCTCAAGTTAACTTAGCCCCCAATTCGGTCCATTTGTCAAGTGTTAACCAGAGGCGAAGTCCTACATAAGCCATAGCATCTGAACACACTAATTTGGAGAAATAGGATAGGTTTATGAAGTACATGCAATATAAAGATTGTTGACTCTGCCTGTTAAAGGACAAATCTGGATGTCCGATAATGCCAAAAAGGTTTAGATAGAAGCTTATGGGAATTATATCTGGACAGAGAACAAACAATCCTCTGAAAAAGTTTCCATGTTGCCCAAAAAGGCATTTATGAACAAATGATTGTTTACATATTTGTGTCTTTCTGGATTGCTGTTCTATGATAAAGGGGTAAGGCTAGGACTCAGTCTTTATAGTCTTCTCCTCTTCTGCACATTACCTGTCCTTGTTTCCTCTCCAAACCCACACAGGTGTCAGAGTGGATCACCCTCATGGTGCACTCTTGTGCTGTTCAAGGATGAGGAGAGTGTAAATGAGGAACCAGAGTAGACTTGTGAAACACTGCTGCTGTTTCATAGTGCTGCTAAAGTTCAGACTGTCTTCTGCCAGTTAGGTTGTCTTGTGGTTTGTTTTTTTTTTTGTCCAGTGTTTTTCAAATTCACCACATAGAAGGCAATATTTATCCTACTGTACACCTCTACTTTTTTAACCATCATTCTTTCTCTTATTTACAGCTAAATAGATTGGATCTAAATGCAATGATATTTGGATGAAATGCAGAAATAAACAAATTTTCACCTGAAATGCCCATGAATATTTCTCAATGCTGTAGCAGGCTCACAACAGAGTCCCTCGTTATCTTTGTTAAGCATTAAGGTTTTGGTCATCATCTGTTCTCTATATTTGGCCTTTATCAGAAGTGGTTGATTAAAATGACTACGAACATGAATTAATCTGGTGACGGAATCTATAAAGACAAACCTATTTGTAGAGCTGTATTCTCATCAAGTGATACTTGGTTAAGATTTTGATGCTTGTGGATGCAACTTTTGATTTAATCCTTTAAAGCAAACAAAAATGTCCATAGAAATAAGCCAGATGACATTAACACTTAAATATGAGTTGAAAGCTTTTACTTTGTTTTTTCCTCTATGTTTTGTCTTTATAAATCAAAACTGAATTGAGGCCTTGCCATACATTTTAGCATCACTCAGTACCACCTGGTAGAGAAATGAAATCAAAATGTTTTTTGTTTTTGTTTTTTTCATTTTGGTCATTACCATTGATTGTATCAGATTTTCCTGTTTATTGATGCATAATATTAAATCTCCATGAGTTGATTCCTGTGAGATTTTGTCATGGTTATTTCAGATGAGTGTGGTGGGTGATCAGTAACTGAATAAAGTCCATATGCAACCCCCACCCCCCACCCAGCAAATGTGTGTACCCTGCCATCTTCACATTCTCATTTAGTACAGTGGCAGTGCACATAGCAAGCTAAAATGACAGCCGTAATATTTGTATGAAAACTAAAAAATGACAAGCTGAAAACTGGGAAAAGTCTTCAATTTTCTGTGTTGATTAGCTACAATAGCTCTATTTACGAACAATCACCACGTGAGCTCAATAGAAATTTAGGTACTCTCTTAAATCGGATTTAAACGCTGGTCTGCTCTGCAATACATGGCCAAAGGAAGATTAGATGATGACACAGAACCCCCTAACTTGATACAATGCATTGATTCCCCTATAAAACTGTAGTTACTACCGAAACTTAATATACATACTGCGAGAATGGAGCAGTGGGGGCCCTCGGTGTAACCTCCTTTGCCTGTTAGGAAATCTAGCCCAGAAAAGTTCATTCACAAGCACATATACCACATTTGTGTAATGTGTATGTAAAACGTATCAGGATATCCTAAAATGATCTGAAACGTAACAACATTACATTCCATATAATGTAAAGGACCGACACGGGTAAGATTTAATGTTTTTGTTTGTTTTTTTACTTTTTTAAACTTTTATATAGTTGCTCAAGAATAAAAAAATTATTTTACACTTTAATTAAGCACAGTGGAATCAAAGTTTGTTTTCAGATTATTTATTAGGCACCGACTTTTACGTTTTTCTCTTTCTGTTTTGAGTGTTCAACGCTTCTTGCTTAGCACGTGGAGATGCTATTTGTTATTAAGATGGAATAAAACTGTATTCTCTGAGAAAGATGGCAGAATTGGTTTTAATTAAATGCCCCGCCAACAGCAAGTGAGTGGAGTTTAATTTAAGTAGATTTTTGTTCGAATGAGAAAGCTGGTGAGATATTTATTATGATACGCTTTGATTTTCCTTTTCTGTTACTTTTTTGCTCAATGATACCAGCAGGGGCGCGAGTCGTATTTTCCCGTCAGCCTTTGCGACAGTCCATATAAAGGTGCACAGCAGCCTTTGCACAGCCCTTATTCCCTGACTGAGCTGTCGCTGTCTGTCATTGCCCGGGTGAGTAAGTTTGCTGGTCTATGTCATGGCTGAACTTTCGTCTACATTCAGCAAACGAATGGCGAGCATTTTCTCTTTTTAGATATCTTAAGCCACACTCTCTGCTTTTTAGTTAAATGTTTTTTTAGTAATTGTACTAAATGTGGAGTGGTTTAAGTTGTAGGCCTCCACCACGTGCCTCATTGCACACGTTGAGAAGCTAATTAGCTAGCGAGCTAGGTTTTCGCAGCTCCTTAACACTTCATCATTGTCCCAGTTTGTATGATGAAACAAATGTTGGTAGGGACATCTGAGTGAATGTGAAGAAATGCCAACATTTCTGATTGCATGGGACAATGGCTTATCACTTAAGGTTTTATTGCTTAGCTAGCTTGCAGGGCTCTTATGCTATTTTGCTTCCTGGGCGTGCAGCTCTTAAATAGATTACAAGTTGGTTATTTACAGAATCAGAGAGCATTTATTATGACTTTTAAACAAGTTTGACCTCACAAGTTATAAGATATACTTCTTAAATTTCCTTTTCCTTTTTTTTGGTAGGCCGGTCTACTTCGTCTCTGCAAAATGGAGGTGTTAATCAGATGGTAAGGACGTAAAAAAATTATGTTAATGATTGTAATGCGAGTTAATAATTTTAACAATGAATTTTTTCCAACAATTAAAAAAACACTGGGTAGCTGTGAGTGCTAAAATGCTGTTCTTTTCTTCAGGCTAAAAAAGCTGCATAGAGGTTCTGATAATCAGACACTTAACTGGTGAGTATTCTCTTTTAACCCAATATTGTTACTAAGTTGAAATTAAAGTCAGTGATGATTTAAGTGTAAGAGTAGTGGACAGAAGTGATTTCTGAGAAATTCTACCCTGAGACTTCACTAGTCAAAGTGCTTCTCATGACATGTCCAGTATGGCACTAAAAGATGTGTCTCAACAGGTCTCAGAGTCAGAAGACATGATGTGACTGATGGAGCTAAAGAAGGTGAGCATTGGATGTACCTCAAAAAGATGGATTTATGCTTCTCTGGGTGCCCTTTGATGTAGGCTTTTAAAATTGTGCTTTGTATGTATTAGTTAGCTTTGCTAGACAATTCATATCATGTGTCCTATAAACAAAAGGCAATAGATTAAAATTATTTGCCTCCTTAAGAGAAGTTGTACTAGTTGCTTAAGGGTGACAATAAAAAGAATTTACTAGATTAAACTAGACTAAAAAAATGTTACGTCATGTTCAACCATGTAGAAAAAAGCAAAGCATACTGTTGGTTCCTGCTGTCCCAGCTTAGTTGTGATAAGGGGCACGAGCTGCAGATGTTTCCCCGCATGAACGCCCAGAGAAGCAGCGGTCTATCTGTAGCCTGTGCGTTATCCCGATGCTGCTGTGATGACATTTTATTTGCTACTCTTGACAAGATGGATGACGATACAGTCAACCACCAGTTGAATTATCTGAGGCATAGAATTTGATAGCTACTAGCTTAAAATAATTTGTCTTGTTGCTTATTCTAAATATTGTTCCAGCAGGTGCGCTAACTGTTGGTTGAACTGATGGTTGAAAAAAACATCAGGTAAGAATGCAAAATTTTTGACCTAGTCTATATTAAAACAAACTGTCAATGATGATTTTGTTTGTAAAACAATGGGAATCTCTCTGAAAAAGAATGAAAGATTACTTTTAACTGATGCAGTGCAAATTTAAAAAATATATCTATATAAATGAAAAAATGTGGGTTTCTATTAATGTATTATGTTTTACTTGCAGACGATTTTCAATTCTGATCCATTTCACTGTCTTGGTTCCATGACAGGTGAGTTTCTTGTACGCAACATTTAGTATATGAAACTGGTCTGACACAATGATGATTGCATAGTTCAGCAGATTTAACTATGAAGAATATCTGTTTGTCTTTCGCTCCTAGCTGACATGTTGGCCTTGATGACCAGTGATACCTTTTTGTTTTCTGTAGGGATTTTCTTAACATTTGTCTCTTTCTAAATTTTTCAGAAATAAGTGTCTGGCACTACAAAAGCCAAGTGAAGGTGAGTTAAAAAGTTGTTGCACATATCTTTTTAAAAAAAAAAGGTTGATATAATGATGATTGCATAGTTCAGCAGATTTAACTGTGAAGAATATCTATTGTCTTTCGCTCCTAGCTGATGTGTCAACTGTAAATGTCGTATGGGCCAGAAGTCTCATAAAAACACCATAATAACACATCTCTTCTCATATCCCATCTAGACATTCAATCACCTTGCTGTCAGAATCTTCACATCTTCTTGTGTTGGTAAGTGTCATGTCACAAAATGGGCTTGTGCAACTAATATCATTCAGATGTGATGAATTTGAATCAGGTCGCTGATCCAGTTGAGGAAATTAGTCACGTATTCTGATCTGGATTGTCTTGTTGTAAAGACAGTTTTGTCTTGTTTAATATTAACTCACAAAAATTGCTTTAATTTTGCAGAACAGCTGGGATTGTGACGTTCCTGAGCTCAAGATGTCGCCCAAGTATTGTAAGTCTAAGTTTCATGAAAACATGTCAGACCCAGATGACAGAGTTCTCCTTAAACTTTCTATTTGATTTCGGTCTTATCTAAGCCCTAGTTCACATGTAAAGGCCTTTTCTCAAACAGGGCTAGTCCCTCATTCCACTCAAGCACTGTTTTTAAATCTATCAAAATGTGTGAAACTGACATGAGCTCACTCAAGTGGCTCAACAAATGGTGATACCAGGAGACAAACAGCAGCTAGAGGTCTGATTGACATCTGAACCTGCATTAATGGTGTGTGTTTAATAGTGACCCCTGTATTGTATGTGTACATGTAATGTCCTGGTACTGAATTGCATAATGCAAATAGAAGAAGGTAAAGAAGGTAATGGTGCACAGTGAGGTCAGAGGCAGGCATATTACCAGACACTCTGTCACCCCAGTTGGTTACTTTTTTTTTTTTACATTTTAACCAGTACACTACTTCGATTTCAGAACTAGTTACACAAGTTTGTTTTTCTTTAACTCTGCTTTACTTTGCTTTAATAGTAGTTAGCCCAAAGACTACACTAACTACTCAACTGTAGATATCCGACTAAAAGCTGTTTTTCATGTCTACATGTCAACAGTTCAAAAATTTGAGAAAATAAAATCTTATCTGTCAAAGGATGTTTTCAGTGGCATAAAAATATTTGTAAGCAAAAGGCCAAATGTAAAGCTTTGTTTTGAATAATACTTGTGAAACATGTGGACCTGGCCTTAGATTGTTTAAACAAAGTTACAATGCAAGAAATTGACAAATTGAGGCTTTGAAGTGGAAGTTAACATTCTTGCCAGATTTCTCATGAACTAGGCTTCATCTGGGTCTGAGAGAACTACACACATTAGTTGGATCGTGGTTGCTGTTGTAGTAAATCATGTGATCCCGTAGACTGACCTTTGTGATGACCAAGTGAAGACTGACTTTAAACCATGGAGTCATTTATATTAGCTCTAGCTGACCTGGTCAGTGTGTGTCAATGTTCATCCTAATGTTTAGTGTTAATATTAAACTAATTCCCCTCTGTCTCTTCAGGTTATGCAGGTTCACTGTGTCAGGTTTGACTGAAGGAAATTAGCTCATCTAAGGTGAGACTATAACAAGATGAAAGATGGCTTCCATGTGTACAGTATTTTTTAATGTGCCCTGTGTTTGTTTGCTGGTGTTTACCAATTAAGTGCTAATAGGGGACATGAACTCAGATGAAACTGGCCACTCGACCTGTGATGAAAAGATTCTGCCAAATGAACTGTGATTATAACCCTTACCGTTCCATTATTTCTGAGGCAGTGTGGTCAGTAAGCATCTGTTTTCTGTCCTGCCACTGGTGTCCCCATCTCTTGATTTTTTTTAATGAAAAATCTGTTTCTCTTAGATATGCAGCTGTCAAGCCCTTTGGCCCCTGAGGTGGGAACCCCAAACAATGCTGTCAAACAAGTCACCCTCTGTGGACAGCGTGCCTGAGCACTTTGTCAGCTTAGACAGAAGGAAACGAGATCAGCTGAGGTGAGAATGTAGAAATTACAGATTCAGAAAAACATCTGTGGGTTCAGTGATGTCTTAACAAATGTCTGACCTGAACTGTAATGTGGACAATATCTGTTACTGAGGAACCCAGTGAGTTTAATCTTAATCACACATTAACTGACTATTAATAATGTCTTTGTCGTTCTTCCTTCCCCATATCCAGGAAAGAGCTGATATGAGTCCAGACTTGGTAAGCATTGTGGAGTCTTTGTTCACTCCAGTATTTTTCAATGTTTATGCTGAGTCTTGTCAGTATTAAGTTTTCTGAAAATGATCTATAGGGGACATGAACTCAGATGAAACTGGCCACTCGACCTGTGATGAAAAGATTCTGCCAAATGATCTCTTGATTATATCCCTTACCGTTCCATTATTACTGAGGCAGTGTGGTCAGTAAACATCTGTTTTCTGTCTTGTCACTCGTGCCCCTTGCCTCTTAATTTTTTAATGAACATTCTTTTTTGCTCAAATACTGCAAAAAAAGCCCTATAGCCTTAGTCAAGTGCCCCAAAAAATACACTGTTGTATGAACCTACTGGTTTGAAGGGTTTCTCAATGTTCAGAGAAAATTGTCTGTAAATATGTTGGTATATTTGAATAATAGGTATTTCTGTATTTAATAGAATTAATGTAGACTATTTCTGACCTTCCTCAGATGCTGTTTCTGAAGCCTGTTGGACCACTGAAGGAGATCAAGAACTTAATGTTTTGCAACATAATATCAATAAATGTTCAAATGAATTCAGCAGTTGTGTGCCTCTTATTTTGGGGGGGGGGGGGGCTTTTTATAACAAAATGTGTGTTTGTGTTTTCCATTCAGTCATGGCCAAGTCAGCTGAATTAGTCAACTAGGTGAATAAACTATTTGAGTGAGGGCAATCATACGTTTAGAGTAAACTGATCAATGAGTGGACAAAAGTACATGTAACCATTGACAGTAGTAACCCGTGAAATAAAACGGAAATGACGCAATAGTGTGTGCCATCGCCCACTTCTGGTATTTTTGTGACAGGGATAGGTGTTTACGCTAGCTAGGTGATATCATTATTTATTTCTGGATATGTGTCAGTCATAATGCTTATCATTTGAAGTGTTCCTGTTTGGATAACAATAAAACACTACCGAACGCAGTTTAAATTTGGTTCTTAAACGACGGGCGGAGCTAAGTGTCCTTAAAACGCTTCACGCAGGGACGAAACAAGCGCCCCTCCTTCGTCGCCATGGGGAAGGGGGCCAGACCCACAGTGAGCAGGCCTCCACCAAACGTCCACATTTGAATAAATGAAAGAGAAATCCTGTATGCGGTGTTCAGTCTCGTCTCGACCGTGTCGGACCAGCCGCTTCACCGATGTTCGTGCGGTGGTTGCTGCCCGTACTCTGGGCTCTGTCCGCGGAGGCCGACTTCTTCCAGTTCGACAGCATTTCCAATGTGTCCTCGTACTATTTTAATTATATTTATTGTAACATATGGGAGGGGGATTGTCAACCGCACCAAGACGATGCCACGCAGCAAGGTGAGAGAACAGCGAAATAAAATTGAGGCTATTTTTTCTCAGTGACTTACATATCAGATGCTAGTACGTAATGTTTGACAAATGTACAACAACCAGTGGCCTGTATAGTGTCCATGTTAAAGTCCTGTTTGTTCCTGGTTGTCTTATCGGTGTGAGCAGTTCCTACCAGGGACCCATGGGCAGGTTTCCCCCAGGACTACGTTAGCATGCTGCATCAGTGGTACTGTAGTCTGGGCCAGTGCTGCGAGTCTGGAGACTGCAGGATAACCAACAACATCACAGGTAATACATATATTATATTGTGGAGTATACACAGGTAATATCTGTATCATATGGATGGATGTTTTTCTGTGTAAGTGTTTCCTGTTGGCCTGTATATTGTAGTTATACATTTACAGCTCATTTTCCAAGCATGAAGGCAGCCTCTTAGTTTTTTTATTTAACAAGGAAATCAGTGATAGTTCACATAAAGTCTTTGACTTTTGATTCAGTAACCTAAAAAGACTGCACTCACTTGATAGTGCAGCAGATGAATCACTCAACAGAAGTGATAAACATTCATAAAAGTGTTCTTTTTGTGAAAACGTGTTATTTTCATACAGAAGGTTTCATTCATAGATTGGATTTGATATTTTAATAATATTTCACACTAAGTTAGATTCATAGGATGTCTCCCAACACTAAATAGGGTTTTTTTTATTGTACAGAATTTCCCACTCTGAGAGAAAAAAAAGTGATTAGGGAAGTGATTATATGTAGGTTCTAATCTTATACCTGGGCACAGCTGCGGCTTGGCTTCAATGAGATTCAGAGAGACAGTGAATCCAGGTAGAAAATGTAGGATATTTCAGCTCGACTGTAATAACATGCAAGAGATAACAGTAGTAAATTAGATTGAGATTAAGGACATAATGTCTAAGCCTAAAGGAGCTTCTCAACTTCCTGGTAAATATAATTCTAGGTTATGTAGCTGCAAAACAGAGTAAAGACTCCTGCGTAGGATGCAAGATTCTACAAATAACACCGGCTATACACCTGCACCTGTCAGACCTGCCCTGCATTTTTTGTCTTAAAACATATTTGCTGCTGCATTACATATTTTTAAGAAGCTCATTCACAATATTGTAAAACTATCAATATTTAGGCGGTTTTCTGGCCATTTTCAAGCATGCACTTTCTTCTGTGCAGGTCTGGCAAAGGACCTTCAGACAAAGCTCCACGGGCAGCACCTGGCTCAGTCTGTGGTTCTGAAAGCCATACAGGGTTTTATCAACAACCCAGAGTCCAACAAGCCACTGACACTATCCTTCCACGGCTGGTCCGGCACCGGAAAGAACTTTGTGGCCCGGATCATCGCAGATAACTTGTATCGTGATGGGGTGAAGAGTGAGTGTGTCCGACTGTTCATTGCCCCATTCCATTTCCCCCACGCCAGACTGGTGGACACATACAAGGTGAGATGTTCAGATCCCTGTGGGCAAAGACTTTGACATTGTGTGTTACATAAATGCTCTGGTGGTGTTCTCGGGACCCCCGCTTGCTCAGTTAGGTGTTTTTCCAGTGTTTTGTAACTTACCATAAGAATGATAACGATAACGGTCTAGACGGGTGCTTTTTGGAACCTGGCGTTTGTCCAACAAGGTGACAAGTTTCTACGTGCTCTGATTTTGACACAGTTTTGCACAATCACTGCATTAGATGCCAATGTAATGTTGACACAGTGTTATTGCATAAATGAATCCAGATTTGACAGAATGTTTAAAGGACAACCTTTAACCTGATATTACCAAATCTGCAAAATCTGTACATCTGAACTTTAAATCCTTCACATCTCTTATTTGTCTTGATAAGGTCTTTTTAATGAATGAGATGTAAATGTTAAAGGCTTAAAATAAAAATTAATTCAAAAATGCTAATGTACCATTTTTAACCAAATGACTTAAGTCCTAAGAGATTTTTGAGTTATGAAAGGAATAATAATAAAATATATATAAATACATATGGTAATTATAGCTCTATGAGGACTAGCAGAGTGCAAATGTGTGCAGGTTTTAGAACACAAATTCTGTTTTGTTTTTTATTGTTTTGATATCAGTTTGAATTAATATTTCAAGGTGTTTGGTTTCTGTAGCAGCTTTAATTTACTGTAATTAATTTGTGTCATACACAAAACCATAACAGAGTAAAAATGAATGTTGCCTTTAGTTTTTTTTTGCCAATCTAGATATTAGTGATTTTGACACACCACTTTGGTCTTGCTCTCTCTATCTAGGGCCAGCTGAGAGATGCGATCCGCGACATGGTGTTGCGCTGCTCTCAGACTCTGTTTATTTTCGACGAGGCCGAGAAGCTTCACCCAGGACTCATCGATGCCATCAAACCCTACATGGATCACTATGACAACGTAGATGGAGTCAGCTACCGCAGAGCCATCTTTCTCTTCCTCAGGTGGGTTCATGTACCAGGCATGTCCTGTCAGTTAGAGCTGGATCACTGGCCACCACTCACAGAGTATTGCACTTCTGGCTCAAGTACTCGGGCAGATCATCTGTGATGAAGGACGTTTCTCCCTCTGTCTCCATTAGCCCTCCTTATGGATTTTTCATGTTTTCAAATAACTCATTTCTGACTTCTGCTGACAGATAATCTGTTCAGTCAAATATAGAAACAGATTTTTCACTGCATTGCTAATGTAGAGTGAAATGATGTAGGAGAGCTCTGGGATCACAAAAACACTTGTAAAATATTCAAAACCATCCGTTAAAGAATTTCTTTTGAATTTTTATGACTGCATTTTTAAATAAAGGTCTGTATATTGTTCAGATATTATTTTTGGACAACCTCAAACAAACATTTGTTTCAAGAGACGACTGAGTATCACTTTTTCAAGTATGAAGTTAATGTATTAAAAGACAATAAGAAAAAAATAATTCTTTGCCTAAAGCTATCTTTGTTAAATTAAAAACATAAAAAACTCTCCTTCCACTACTTCAGACTGACATCACTCACTGCAGTGATGCAACCAACAAAACATTAACAATTATATCCACAAATTGCAACAACTTGCGAGATTTTACATTGTGCATTTTGTCTCTGCAGTAATATTGGTGGAGCAACGATAAACGATGTGGCGCTGGATTTCTGGCACTCAGGTCAAAATCGAGAGGACATTGGTATGGAAGACCTGGAACATCGACTACGAGCTGAAACCATGGAGTCTCAAGGTATGCAGCCGTGTTTCTTTTCTTTTGTAATATATTGGTGGAACTTTACTTGTATGTTGTAAATTTCTAAGATTTTTTTCTGAATGGTTTTCTTTCCAAGGTGGATTTGCTCAGAGTGAACTGATGTCAGGCCACTTGATCGACTTCTTTGTGCCATTTCTGCCTCTGGAGTATCGTCACGTAAAGCTTTGTGCTCGCGACGCCTATGTAGCAAGAGGTCTGGAGACCGATGAAGCTACGCTGGACGAGGTGGCCAAGGCAATGCTGTATGTCCCCAAAGAGGAAAGACTATTCTCAGCTCAGGGATGCAAGTCCATACCCCAGCGGATCAACTTCTTTCTCCCTTAGAAGGAGAGAAAACCAGACAGTCAGACAGACAGACAGGGAGACCTGGAGAAGGTGTGAGATTGCTTTACCAGCCCATCTGCATACAGAGCCACAGAGGAGATGTGTCTTCTCTATTTTGCTCTATGCACCCTCCCCCCCAAACCCGCCAAGCTCCACAGATAAAACACGTGTCTGTCCAGGTCCTGCAGACAGGGCCAGGCAGCAGGGCAGATCCAGTACTGGAGGTGAAAGCAACACGACCCACCCTGCAGGTTCGAGTAGTGTCAACAGTCATCATGAATCCTCGCAGTGTGCAGACTGAGAACTGAAAAAGATGTATCAGTGGTTCTGCAGTGTATATCATACAAGAATACATTTTTGTCATACACAAATGTCTTTTTGCCATGGTCAAAATCTGAATTGCACTTTTTTATGTTTAGATAAGGTCATCCTTCATGTGTTGGTATTTGCATGTCAAACCTTTGCTTATTTTAGCAATATTTATTTGTGCCATATTTTAGCATCTAACTGTACCAGATTATTTTTGTGGAATTATTTGATTGCATACCTGGTGATACTGTAAACCATTTAGTAAATATTGAATTGAACTGTGGTATAAACATTATGAAGTGCGTACCAGCTAACACAAGTGGTGCTGTGTTGCAGATGTTACTTGAAATTGTTACTGGAAAAGAAAAGCATTCAATATGTTTAAAAGTAAGCTTTATGTTTAAATATGTTTAATTACAGTGCTTTTAATAATTTAATAACTGTCGATAATTTGATAAATTCAATGGAACCTGATAAATGTCTGATTTTCTTCATCATTACATAATGCTTTTATACCGTGTGAAATTGGAGCATAGTGAACAAATATATTTTTATTCATTTACATCCTTCATTCCTATGTTTCCTTTCACAAACTCTCTCACTGGTCTGAGCTGATCTGCTCTAGAGATTTTTCTCTTTAAAGCTCAAGATTGCATCACAAAAAGAGTGTGAGAAAATATGTCACAAATGGTTTTAACTAAAATAAACATCCACAGTAAACCAAAAGGAGTTGTTTTGTGCAATAATTTGGAGGGATTCATTAGTAAGAAATATTTAAAAAGTTCAGTTTTGTGTTACACATTTTGTGTTTTGTTTTACACAGTGCTTCCTATCTTTGGATTTCTTAAAAAAAGTGAAAGTGCATTTATGTCAGGGATGGTTAAAAAATTTATTACAAATCAAGAACTGCAAGAGATTATTGATTATTATATCAACAAAACCATAACTGGCTATGACTTTGATAACAATTTACTTGCATTAATTACATTTAAATAAAAGTACCTAAAATTATTCATTTTAATTTTTCAAATATAAATGTTTCTTGTATTTGGCCGTATTCCTATCAATGATCGAAAATGGAATATCTTTAGGTATTTAAGTTCAGATTAAGAAAATGTGGATATTTTATGTTAGTCAGGTTGGAGACATCTTGCATCTAACATTTTAACTTGAAATAATTGATATTTGCATATTCGTGGATTTTGAATTTTTCATTCAGAAGGGCACAGATTTGACTTTTAGAATAATTTGATACCAAATGTAATTTTTCTGTGAAAAAAGGAAGAGATGTTTTTTCAAAACAGTATTCTTATGCGTCAGAACATTTCCGTGGAGAATCTTAAAAAATGATCGGCTCTCTTTTTCATTTTCAAACAATTTCATGTATTTTGGCTCCAAATGCATTTAAAACTGTGATATTACGGATTTCAAATTGATTTAACTAGGCTTATTGTGATTTTTTTCCACACATGTAACTCACTCGCAGCTCATCAGTCTTTACTGGGCGTGTATCAAGCGAACGCGTGGTTTGCTCCCATTGGCTACAGCTGCTATCCGTTCAGAATCTCTTTTTTCTAATTGGATGAGAAGGGCAACGCTTCCTTATTGAAAAAAACAGCCGATGTCCAATCAGAATCAGACATCTGTTCCGAGCCGAGAGGAGAGCAGCGGCGGCGTCTCAGCGTTTTTCCACTGTAACCTTACTGTATGAGAGACTGGACTGACAAACAACGTCTCCCGCAGGGTTTAGATAGATAATACAGACTTGTTTGTGATTATAGTCGACTCGCTTTTCCGTTGGCAGGGTGCTTTAGCTCGTCACAATGACAGCCCTGTCGCTGCTTTTGATGGCCGTGTCGGCCGCATCTGTACTGGCTGAGTCCTCTGTGCATTTTCGAGAGCAATTTGAAGACGGGGGTGAGGTCCTTTACACAGAATTTTACCTTAATTATTTAACTGCGCTGTTGTGATTTGTTTCAACTGTAAATATAGCATATATTGCAGCATTTAATCAATGCATAAGTGGCTAAACCGGTGACTGTTCTTGATGTCGGGTGGTCGGAATGATTTTTTCTGACATGACAGCTTTTTGCTTCAATTGCTGTGGTGCATTGTCTGCTTACAGCTCGACCTCATTTACATGAAGTCTACATGGGCACCATTTATCTTTTGACCTCACTCTTCCCTCCTCTTTCTCCTCTCCATTTCCCTCCTCAGCTATGATCAAACCTTGTCTGTCTCCCCATCCCCTCTTATTGCACATCCTCTCCCATGGTCATTCATTCCCTCCCTTATCTTCAGCTGTCTCCTTCTTTCATCACCAGTCTCATAACAAACTCTATTTCACCAGTGAAGGCAGTCATATGAAGCATGCCACTGCAGCTTAATACATTCCTGGTGCACCTGCACTGATGCATCATCAGTGGTGGATGAGCAGCCTTTTGGTGACTGCTGTGCAGCTGAACCTGTACTTGTTTGTGCAGATGCCTGGAAGAGTCGCTGGGTGGAATCCAAGCACAAGTCTGACTACGGCAAGTTTGTCCTGACTGCAGGGAAGTTCTACGGAGATGCAGAGAAAGACAAGGGTACGTGGAAAGGTTCAGTTGTTTCCAAGCATTGTGTGTCTGTGGTTAACTCCCACATTGTTTTGGCTGTTCAGATGTGTAGAATAAAGGTCTGCATTCTTAGTTTGTCTATGGTCTCTGTTTAAGGAGTTTTAGTAAGGAGCAATGATATAGTACTTTCTTGGACATCTATTAAGTCGCCAATGTGTTCATTAGGATTTAAAAGGTCTGTGTCTCTTGATTCTCAGTTCTTTATCCAACAGTTGCATGTGACATAATACTGAGGCAAGAGCTATCCATTTGCAGAAGTATTATTAGGGTATTAAAGTAGGCTTTAGAAGTCAAAATCCACACATGCAACTCCCATTCTTGACGTGAAGATTAGAGCTGAAAGTAAATTACACTCTTTAAAGTTGCATTATAGTTCAGATGACAATGAACTGGGAACTCGCTTGTCATTATTATTTGAGGTACGCTCTGAATGTTGGCCTGTGAATCTATAAATGTGCCCATGTCCCAGTGAAATCACCATGGGTGTTGTCAGACTGTCACAGAGTTGTTCCATTATTTACTGTCCGTGGAACAGCTCTAGTATTTGCCTCTACTTGACATCATCACACTCACAACAGGCTTCCTCTCTTGTTTTACCACCTCAGAAAAGACTCCACATTTTTAAATTAGCCCGTAAAATTCTACAGAAACAACATGGATGTGTCATACTTAATTGGGTCTTCCCTAAAAGATTCATTGCAGTAACATTTTTTTTGTTTCACCACAGGTCTGCAGACAAGCCAGGACGCCCGC
>JAQNCA010000025.1:16179720-16210176 GCA_029783725.1 Acanthurus tractus
TGTTGTCAGACTGTCACAGAGTTGTTCCATTATTTACTGTTCGTGGAACAGCTCTAGTATTTGCCTCTACTTGACATCATCACACTCACAACAGGCTTCCTCTCTTGTTTTACCACTTCAGAAAAGACTCCACATTTTTAAATTAGCCCGTAAAATTCTACAGAAACTACATGGATGCATCATACTTAATTGGGTCTTCCCTGAAAGATTCATTGCAGTAACATTTTTTTTGTTTCACCACAGGTCTGCAGACAAGCCAGGACGCCCGCTTCTACGCCTTGTCATCCCGTTTTGATGACGTTAGCAACAAAGGCGAGCCTCTGGTTATCCAGTTCACTGTGAAGCATGAGCAGAGCATTGACTGTGGTGGAGGCTATATTAAACTGTTCCCCTCCGACCTCAGCCAGGAGGACATGCATGGAGACTCCGTCTACAACATCATGTTTGGTGAATGTCAATAGTTTCTTGACTCTGTAATACCGCAGTCACCTTGACAATATTGGTGTTGGTGTCATTTTTTCTTATCAGATAAATAAGTACAAATTAAACATCAGCGATTCACTTTTATCCCCAAAATAATAACAATTTTTTTCTGGTTAACTAATTTTTTTCCACATTTAGAAATTCCTTATGTGTTAGCACCCTTTGGATTGGTTTCCACATGATCACTTTAAAACACTCTGCCTTAAGTCATATTTTGTAAAACCTGGTTATCCTACAGAAGCATTTAGAAATACCTTGTAAAGCGTTTGGAGGCACATTTAAGTTTTCTTCCTTCTTGAGAAATTTTGAATCAGGAATCACAGGCCTCATGCCCCGCCCACCATTACTGCCCATGCTAAGTTGGCAGGTGAAAGAGTAGTGTGCATCAAGCGAGCTGGAATCTCAGGAGAGATTTAGCCATTCATGTTTGATCTTCAGTTAGGGCCAGATTCAGAATAGGAGACTTTTTATTATGTTTATAAGTCAGTATATTTTAGGATACATAAAAACAAGAGAACACACTTCTTGAGTGATGGGAATCTTTTGTTAATTGTTTACTTGTTCAGGTCCTGATATTTGTGGCCCTGGCACAAAGAAGGTTCATGTCATCTTTAACTACAAAGGCAAGAACCATCTGATTAACAAGGACATCAGATGCAAGGTGAGGCATCAATAATGGTGTTTGTTTCATATTCACTTTGCTTTTTTTCCTGATTTAAAGCCTTTTCTCATTCCAGTTGCAACAAGAAATAAGTCCTAAGTTGGTTTTAGCTCATTAGCATTTGTAACATTCTGTTCTGACTTTGTGAGCGTAAAACCAAACCAGATGTGAGAGTGTTTTGTGTTAAAAACACATCCCATGTAAGTGACTGATGAATACAATTTAATCAGAAAAGCTCCATGTCTTTCATACTTTTTAGGATGATGAGTACTCCCACTTGTACACACTGATTGTCAACCCTGACAACACTTATGAGGTCAAGATCGACAATAAGAAAGTGGAGTCTGGTAATCTGGAGGATGACTGGGACTTCCTGCCTCCCAAAAAAATTAAGGACCCCGAAGCTAAAAAGCCAGAGGACTGGGATGACAGGGAGAAGATTCCTGATCCTGATGACAAGAAGCCAGAGGTCAGCCACCCTAGAATTCCTTTCATTCAAACTTTTCATAATCCTTTTTGGCCCATTTTTTTCAGCTTTTGCAAATTAATTCTTCGCTCTCTGTCTTTAATAGGACTGGGACAAGCCTGAGAACATCCCAGATCCTGATGCTAAGAAACCAGATGACTGGGATGATGAGATGGACGGAGAGTGGGAGCCACCTATGGTCACTAACCCTGATTACAAGGTAAACAGCACATAAAGATCACCTTTACGTACAAGGTAAACTTAATAGGTTACACTGTTGCTGTGTCTGAAATAATTCCTTATTTGTAACCTAATGACTCAATGTTAAAACCATTTTATTGGAGTTTCCAGTCTCATGTTAATGTGTATGCTCAAAACAGCACTCTCAAGAATTCCCACAGTACAAAAATATTTTTTGTATTTGTTAATGCGACAATACTACATCTATCTGTGATAAATGGGCAAATAAGTGAATGATTTTTGGCCCGTTTCAAAAAGAGTAAAACTTTTATTGAAACTGGGCTAAAAAAATATTTGCCCTGTCATTATGAAATACAGTGAGGTGATCCAATGTTTTGGGGTTTTTTTTCTCTGACATTAACCACACTGTCTGACTTTTCATGCCTGGTTGTTGTCAATAGGGGGAGTGGAAGCCCAGAGAGATCAACAATTCTGCCTACAAAGGCAAGTGGACCCACCCTGAGATCGACAACCCAGAGTACACAGCTGATTCTGAGATCTATAAATACAACAGCATCGGTGTGATTGGACTGGACTTGTGGCAGGTAAGGAGATACTGTATCTGGCTGTCATTTTGATTGATTAACTCAAGTTGACAAGCTAGTATATGACTTCCACTTAAATTGTATGTATCCAAGAACAGAAACATTAAATTGCAAGATGTTCCTAATATCTAAAACAGTGATTTCTCTCTCTCTTCTTGATGTAGGTCAAGTCGGGTACCATTTTCGATAACTTCCTAATCACCAATGACCCAAAACTGGCTGAAGAAGTGGGCAATGACGCATGGGGTAAAACTAAGGTCAGCCAAAGGCTTTTTCTTTTCAAACTCACTCAATGTGTATTTTGGAGTGTGTGTGCGTGTGTGTGTGCGTGTGTGTGTGCGTGTGTGTGTGCGTGTGTGTGTGCGTGTGTGTGTGCGTGTGTGGTGTGTGTGTGGTGTGTGTGTGGTGTGTGTGTGGTGTGTGTGTGTGAGTGTGAGTGTGTAAACAAGAAATTGTACACATATGACTTTTTAAAGTGTCTTCATCTGCCTCCTCTCCAGGATGCAGAGAAGAAGATGAAGGAAAGCCAAGAGGATGAGGAAAGAAAGAAACGTGAAGAGGAGGACAACAAGAGGAGAGAAGAGGAAAAGGATGAAGAAGAGGAGGAAGAAGAGAAGGATGAGGAGGAGGAAGATGAGGAGGAAGAGGAAGGGGAAGAACAGGAGGATGAAGAAGAGGATGATGAAGGCACAGACTCTAAACTCAAAGATGAGTTATAAACTCCATGCAGGAACTGCTTAGAAAACAACCAGACTGTCTGTGTCAATGAGCCATTGGAACAAAGCTGGAGGCTGAGATGATGGACCCCCATCACTTACACCCTGGGGTGGGGGGTTGGGTGGAATAGGGTTTTTAATTTCTTTGTTTGTTTACAATGCAAGGGAGGAGGTGAAAAAGGGCAATTATTGTTCTTGTTACATGTATTATTATTATTATTATTATTATTATTATTATTATTATTATTATTATTATTATTATTATTATTATTATTATTAAAGGTGGAATAGTGATAGAAAAAGCTAAGATGTGATAATGAATGTGAGAACAGGAAGAGGTCAAACTAATGTGTTTTGCAGTTTATCCTCAACAGAAATATTTACATTGTCATTGTGTTCTGCATAAAATCTGGGTTTTATGAAGTATAATGTTATTGTGACATGAAAAAAGCTATACTTGGTTTGTGGATGATACGATGAAAAAGTTTTCGTTTACCTCATGTGTTTTGTTTTGTCTTTCTAATCCGTGTCACATGTTTTTCTTTTTTGTTATTCTTTCGCAGTCAGTCCTGTCACTCTGTCTCAAGGCCTCTTTTTAAAAGCTACACCAGTCTCAAATGTTTTGACAGAGTTTGACGTCAATATGCAGGTTATCTTTCCCACTGATATTTATTCATCACTGATTAAAACAAGGGTTAATGTCATTGGAGAAAGAGTGCCACAGGACTGACATTGTATAATTGACAACCTGTTCTAAAAAAGCTGTCTGCCTAAAGGATGATAAAATGGGGCGCTTTAAGAGAAAATCCTTTGCATAGTTTTGTACAGTATAGGTAACACTTTTTTCACTTCAATGCACATGCTGTAGTCTAGTGTGTCTAGATAAACTGTGCTCAAACTCAGATGTACCATAATAGCACTCCAGTAGCAGGAAAGCTTCCATTCATTCGGTTCGTGTTCACTTTAGGTTTACTCATAGTTGGTGTAAACAACCAGTCTCCTCATTTCTTATGCTAATATCTCTGCACTGCTGTAACCCAACACACTGCCCCAAACAGTCTGAAAAAAATTATCCTTTTGTAAAAGACACATTTTGTACTAATGGTAGTAATTGAAATGGGACAATTTTCATGTTGCTGTGTAAAAAAACAAACAAACAAAAAAACCTGACAGGTGTTCTGTCCAATAAAAATAACCAGAAGGAAATGAGCAGCAGGCTTCCTCGATTTTAGTTAAAACAGGGATCTTTGATACAGCTGCATCATGTGCTTCTCAGCTTGAGGACAAAAATTCACAGCCTTTTTTGCACAATTAAAGGCTGTGAATTTATTTTGCCACTGACATTCCACTTTTTTGTAATAGTTTAAGTCTTTGGCTTTTTATTAGTACCGTCTGTCTTTAAATGGATACCACAGGCCTGTAGGACATTTTTAGTAGCTTTTCTTTGTAGCATTCTTGTTTCATGACTAATTTTTGGTACTTTAAAAGCAGTGCTGAAAAGTAACTCAGTGAATTACAACCATGTACAACCAGGTATTCGTACACTTTTTGCTTAATGCTGTTTTATACCTCTAGTTCATTACATTTCAGAGAAAAAATTACTTTTTATTCCTCTGCATTTATCTTACAGGTTAAGTTACAAGTTACTTCGCAGTCACACACAAAATAGTAGTAATAGTAGTAACAACTATATAATAATAAACTTTATGAAAAGGGCCTTTTAGAATATGTTTGTATTATTACCTAAATAAGATTTTAAATACACAAATTCTACCTGTTACAGAGTATTTTTTACATTGTCCTCAGTGTGCCTTCAGGATTTTTACTGGGATTTCTGGTGTTTTAGCACCCAGAGGAGTTTACTTTCATTAAAAAAAAATTGCAGGTATGTCATTTTATAAGGCGAGTCTTTGATATTTAAAACCTTTTTTTTTTTTTTAATTAAATTTGACAACTTTTAGGCTAGTAGATAGCTGAACAGATCGAAAAAGGATTCATAATTTTCGCATTTTATATCTGGTACCATATTTTTATTTCTGTTAGTACAAAAAGGGGGTTGAAACATTTTTTATACTTTCTTTTTGTAAATTAAATCTTAGAAACATAACTAAGGATCTAAAACAATTGTAAGTAAAACATAAAAAAAAAATGTTAAATACAATCATCTTATAAAGAGAGTGGGTTTGAGAGTTTATTGGGGACTGTATCTCTAAAATCCTTATTAAGGCAGTAATAAGGACTTCTTGTTTGATTACTTCTGGTACAAAAAGTATATGAAACGGTTTTTTTCGAAACGTTACAAATATATGATGTGTTTTTGGCTGAACTGTGCATGAGTAAAGGCTGAAGTAATCCAGCCTTGGGTTTGGATTGATTCCGGTCGGGAGGTCCAGCTCCGGGTTTTTCAGCGGCCTCTGTCTGTGTCTGGCAGCAGCGCAGAATGAAAGCAGTGGGAAACAGAAACACTATGGCTGCCACTCTGTCTCTTACTCAGGTAACACTGTCTTACAACTCAAATCTAACGACAACAAACGTTTCATTGCCTCTATCTGTGCTTCTCTGAGACATTTCAACGGTGTTAGTGAAACTGGGCGGGCAGAAACGCGAGCTTACCTCGATCCTTGTCTCTCTTTTTGGAAGTTTAGTCCTGCTGTGACTGGGAAAAGTTTCTGCCTAATCTCTTTGGGGACTGCGTAAGGGCGTAGCTAGCTAGCTAGCCTCATAGCTAAAAGCTAGTTTGTGTGCAGTGTTGGGCTGCGTAAGAGCCGCTTTATCAAACTTGAGATAAGCCATGTATTGTAACTTGGTTTCGTTTGTGTTGGGAGTGTATATTTTCACGTTTAGTACTGCCTCGTTTTACTGCAGGCTAGTTGGTCCTGGCCAAAGAGATGTTAATACTACATTCTCGTGTGTCTCTGTTGTGACTTTAACCTAACGTTACTGTCATACTTTTGCTCATTGGCAGAGCCTCTGCTAACACTGTTTTCCGCCTAAAATGAATCAAGTTAAAGGACATATTTGTCATAGCCCCCGTTACGTTGGATAGTATAATTTCTCTGTTGTTTATGTAGCTTGCTATATAATCTTAATGAATAACTAACTTGCTATAGTTAGAAGTTAACATGCTTCATCGGGTTGGTTAGTGTTTTCCCTTTGACCTTCTGAGGTGGACAGCGTTAACCGTTAGCCTGTTAGTGTCTGCGTTTTTTGTGTCCTTAAAAGAGAAAAAAAAAACTACAAATAGTGTTGTGACTTGTTTTGCAACCATTAATAGGAAGTGAGCTTGAGTAGCCACAACTGCTGTCAAAAATGTGTGTTGCTAGCTAATTTAAATACTGCAGTGTGTGTGGAAGTATCTTGTTTGCACAGTACATAGGTTATTTAGCAGGTGGCAGCCTACTCTAATAAGTAGGTTACAGACCCAGACTTGTTACCTGAGCCACTGTTGCCTCTAACAACAGACAGGAGCTGTCTGCCACCACAGATGACTTTAAAAACCAGTGATGATATCGGTCAAGTAGTATTGCATGTTTTCAGTGTGCTGTCAGCTTTATCACCTGATAAAATCCACACTGATCTACAGTTAAATTTTGCTGGTGACATTAATGGGTTTTGTTGCCATGGGTGGATTAGGGATTTGAAATTTCTAAAACAGTCCAGACTGGCCTGTCAACTCTGCACTGTAATGCATCTTGCTGTCTGCTGCAGTTTTGTATGGCCTCGCTGGGGAATGATTGAGGGGTGTTTTTTTTTTTTTTCAATGCTCAATTAAAGAGTCACCAGTACAATGAGCACAGTGTTACAGCCGCCAACAGTTCCAGGCACACTATTGTGTGTCACAGAAATAAGTTGCATTGGCCAGAGAAAGATAAGCGTGTATGTGTGTGTGAGACCAGTTATCTTGCTGTGAATTGGCAGTTGACAAAGCTGACAGATAAATATGCTGATCACAGGCAGTTATTTCTTTTGCTATCTGTAACTAGACTAACATTTAACAGATCTGTGTGTTACTGTATGAATTGAGGTTGCATTATATCAGTTTTGTTACTCTTTGGAGAAGTAAAACAGCTACTCCCCAGCATGAGTCACATCCAGAAAATTACTGTCCACTCCTTTCCTCCTTTGTAGCACCTGTTGATTAAGTAGCAGAACAAACAATTGTCACTTTCAGCTATATGAAGAAGGGAGTGCTGACTCTTTTCCTGTTTATCCCCGCAGTGGCCATTCATACAGAGAAGTTGAGGGTGTTTATAGAGGATATAACAGAAGGCCGTATTAGCTGTTCTTTGTGGAGTGACGCCCTGCTGTATCTGTCTAAAGATGACCACCAGCAGCCCTGTTAGCCTTTCTCTTATTGCTTTTTTTGACTCATCATATTACTCATCTCATTAGTCTTTCTACATGCAATTTAGCAGAAACCTTCTGTAGCAGCATGACTCATAGAAGTTCATTTTATTGACTGTAATTGACTGTATGTCTCCAAAAAAAATTTCATTGCCAAGAAGCACACAATGGCAGTGCTTCTCAAATAATGATGGCTGTAATTAATCAGAGCTGAGAGGGTCAACCAAGAGATGGACCCCAAACCTTTTGATGGAAATTTTTCTTGATTTGGTTGTTTTTTATGAAATAAATTTGTCAGTCACAAAAAAACATTGCTTGGTTGAAAAAGATCATTGATGCCCTTATCTGACACCCACATTGTGCTGTTATGTTGCCTCAGGCCATTTGTAGCGTTTTTAGATTGTGTATGTTAAAGAAAAATCTAGACTGCTGTGTTTTCTTTCATAGTAAAGCAGGTCTTGTGAAAGCTGCCGTTTGCAAAAATGAAGCAAATGATATGTTGCATTTGTTTCTTTTGTCTCAGCAGTGATAAAAATCACTGTGTTCTTTTTTTCCTGGCAGATATTTGAGCCATTAAAAATGCTCAGCTATTTAGTGATAACAATGTCAATGAGCATGATGATGGACTATGATTGATGATTTTTAACATATTTGTTATAGTCTAAGTGTCTGCTTCCTCCATCTGTAAGAGATCTCTCTTTTTTTACAGCTGTCCTGTCTTAGTGGATAAAACACTTACTGTTGCCAGCAAGCACATGTTGATCAGCTGAGCTTGTAAATTGAATCTACAGAATTTGGGAATGATTTTAGCAAAAATATTTGGTTATTTTCAGACTTTATTTTAAAGATAGTTTTTAAAGATTTGTAAAAAAGCCTAAAGGGCTTACAACCTTCTCAAAACATGAGAAGGTTGTGAGTGCTGGTTGGATTAAATCTGAAAGCTTAACTTTGTTAATTGTTTTTTTCTGCCTTAACAGCTCTCCAGTGGAAATCCCATCTATGACAAGTACTATCGGCAGGTATGCAAATATAGAAAACAATTTTTTTTTAAATTTACATTAAGCCATGTATAGTATATCTTTAACACTGGTCACCATTAAGTAATGGGTTAATTTATGTTGTTTCATATTGTAATTTCAAGATACCTTGATAGTTCCTGTATTGTGCAAGTGAAGAGAGAAATAATTATAGTGAGAACATGTTTTTTGTTAATTGGGTGCACTGACCCTTTGAATTGAAATCCAACTTTAACTTGAATGTGGCGATCTCTCTACTCTCCTACCCTTTCTGTATGTCCAGTAAAGGAAGTGCCACTATGAATTAGTAATGTTTCCCTTTGCCTAACATGTCAGGGGAGCTTGCTGTGAGCCTCATAAAAGCCTTCAAACAGATCCCATATCCAGCTAATAGACTGCTGAGAAAATAGCTTTGGTTTATTATCAGTATTGATTCAAGTGACTCAGAGACTCCTCTGTCCCACAGGGCGATTGTCACAGTTTTCATTTGCTCTTTACGTGCTTTCCTTTCACTGCTGAGAATCCTTTCATAAGCTTTTTTCCAGTGTTGTGGTCTGAAGGTCTGATGGTAAACAAGAAATATTTGCAGTACTGCTGTGTTGTTAATGTTTCTGAAATAGAATAAGCTCTAATGACTGTATATCCGGCCCTGTTTGTTTGTGTGCAGGTTGATCCGACTGGCAGTGGGCGGGTGGCAGCAGCCGATGCAGCTCTGTTCCTTAAGAGGTCGGGCTTGGCTGACTTGGTCCTTGGCAAGGTGAAAAAAGAGTCCGATCAGTGCAGAAGCATTACTTCTCTGTTGTCCTTGCTGGCTATATTGACTATAATAAATGTATTAACTGTGTGTCCTTATAGATCTGGGATTTGGCAGACTCTGATCGTAAAGGCTGTCTTAACAAGCAGGTATAAAAGCACTGCAGTGTCACTTCTTGATGAAAGTGTTGGTTTTTAAGGGGATGAAATCCATATGTCCAAAAGATTTTTTGTCAAATTTGTTTTGATTTGTTTTGACTTTGTTCTCCACAGCAATTCTTCATAGCATTGCGTTTGGTGGCCTGTGCTCAAAATGGCCTGGAGGTGGCGCTCAAAAGCCTTAATGTGGCTGTTCCTCCCCCCAAATTTGTAAGACTGCTACTGTTTACTTCATTAGGTTCTGTCCATTATATAAGTGCTGCTGCTGGTAATTTAAAGTAATTTAAAGAAACTATATCGTCAAACAGTGTTCATATCATGACAAAAAGCTTAAATCATGTTTTACAGTTCTTTTCTTTATTTAGTGCCTCAACAGTAAGATATAGTGTTTCAATTCATTTTGTATGTAATTCAGACATTAAAACAGTTATTTTTAGTCTCTTCTAAAGATTAAGTGAGTTTCATTTATCTCCAGCATGACACAAGCAGCCCGCTGTTGGCAGGAGTGGCTGGTGACAGTCCCTGGGTTGTCAAGGTGAGGCATTTGAGAAGTTATCTTTTTTTCTCTTCCTGTAAGATAGTAATTCATGTTTGTAATTTACTTCAATAACTTTGTCTCCTTTGTAATAGAACCACAAAAGAGAAAATAAATAATTGAATACAGTAAAGTACAGTAAATACATTGCAGTAAATATTTAAATACATTTGAATACAGTATTCATTGCAATCTGATCGTCTATGCTGGGTTCATGTTAAATGTCAGTTAAATCAAGTCAGTTAATTGGTTTAAGTATTTGTATAATGATGTATTTTTGTACTCGATGGGTCAGAGTTTCTTTCTAAACACTAGTCTATAGTTCTTTGTCCAACATAGCATTTTAGGTCCTTCATTAATTTCTTTAACAGTGGTATAATTGTTAGTCTATCATTGTACTTCTCTTTTTTTTCCTCAGCCTGAGGAGAAGATGAAGTTTGACTCCATCTTTGACAGTCTGGGTCCAGTGGGAGGGATCCTAACTGGAGACAAGGTCAAGCCTGTCCTGCTGAACTCCAAACTGCCAGTGGACATCCTCGGCAGGGTATGATCCCTAAATTTAATCTGTTGAGAAGGGGATTAAATATAACCATGCAAAAAATGGCAAAACTAAAAGGAGGAATCTTATGTTTATTTAAAATCAAGAGGTGAATAAAAACCTCTTTGAGCTGATGGGGTTATATACCCAATTACCTCTATGAAACATCTTATTCAAGGAAAAACTGACAAATAACAGACTGACTTACATGATATTTTATCACATTATATGTTTTTCTTATGTGGCAGTGTAAATGATAAGTGATGAAACTATAAAAGGCAGAGAGTTAAGAAAAAAGGATGTGAAATCAAAAAAACGTTGAGTAGAAAATAAAATTGTAGAGGAAGTGAGAATCGGCAGTGAGTCAGGGCTTACAGGGACTTGTATTGCAGGGTTTTGTAATGACCATGTCTAACAATAGTGCCTGCTTGTGTTGAAGGTGTGGGAGCTCAGTGACATCGACAGAGATGGCATGTTGGACAGAGATGAATTTTCTGTGGTAAGAAGTTAACAAATATCACAGATGGAATGAAACCATATACTTTACAGTTATATATTGCAGTTAGTTTCAGCTTGGGCTGTTTTTGAACTGTTCATGTCTGTATTGTTTCTCTCATTAAATTACAGCATTGATCTTTCTGTTATATAATGCATATCAAAATTTTCCAGCTCTTGTAGTCAAAAAGGTGTTTCCCCTAGTTTCTCCACTGTCTGAATGCAGAATTGGATTTTAGGGTTTTTATGCTTTTTTGGTTTGTATCTATATTTATGTATGCTTTTATTTTACATGCAGTCTTGGAAGCTGTTACAGACCATGAAAATCATTACCTTGTTTCTGAATGGAGCAAATTCCAGACATGTGAAAGAAGTGTGAAGACTGAATAACAATAGGATGGTTCATTGGTAAATGCTTTTCTTTTTTTTTGTTTGTTGCCCTTTCCCAGGCCATGTATCTGGTCTACAGAGCCCTGGAAGGGGAGCCTGTTCCCATGTCCTTACCACCTCCCCTGGTTCCACCCTCCAAGAGGAAAAAACCCTCAGTGCCTCCTGTGATGCCCCTGTTACCCTCGCCCCCCTCAGTTAAAGACAGTCGCTCCTCCCATGCTGGCTCTAAATCCATGCCCCACCCCCCTAAACCCACCCCAACTCCTGTCCCAACACCAGCAGCTGCCTCTGTGAGTACTGGACCCATCTCTCCTGCGCATGCTGTACTTTAAGTTTACTACATTAGCTGCAACATTCAACATTTATAATGATGTCAAACTGGATAGTTCAGTGTGTTTTTCCAAAGAACAAGACGAGAGGGAGTGTGAAGGTAAGTTAGTTTTGAGTCAGTGTAATGTGATCCTTTAACTTGTATTAAATTCCATAACAAAGTAACTAAAGTAATACTTGAGTCTGTCTTGTTGCCTGTGCAGTGGGTGGTGTCGCCGGCAGACAAAGCGAAGTATGATGAGCTATTCAACAAGACAGACGGGGACATGGACGGTCTTGTGTCTGGACCTGAAGTCAGAGATATCTTCCTCAAGACTGGGCTGCCCTCTGCCACACTCGCACGTATCTGGTAAGCAGGGATGGCAGAACTTATCCACCAGCATATAGATGGCTACTTCTGTAAAACACACACATCCTTTTAAGTATTTTGATAATTAATGTAAAACTTTTTACTCCAAAACTTCTAACTATAGCATTTTTAGTTTCTAATCAAGTTCATTTTTTGCTACAAAACACAAACTTTTACTCAGAAGGCTTTACAGTATGTGCAGTTTATGACAGTGTTTCTAATGAAGAGGGATCCTTCTTCCAGAATGGGAAGCAATGCAAGTGAAGTCATTTGTACAGAGAGACAGAGAGGAAAAAAATAGTAATGATACACAATGAAGAAACAGTGCAATGTTAAAAAGAGTGACCAAAAGTATATCTCAGTCATCAGGCTACATTCTGTTGGTATTTGGCTGCAAAAGTTGTATAAAATTAAAAGCAGTTAAATAAAATTAAAAGCAGTGTTCCAAATCTGAAATTAATAATAAGTAGACAAAGTTTTTCCCTGAAATATGCCTATTATTATTAAACTAATCACAGTTTATGAAGTGAACTAATAATGATTGCCATTTAAGTTGTAATAGTTCAGTTGGATGTGATATTATTGCAGAATAATAGTATTTTTCATTGCGCTGCATTGCACAGGGTCACAGCCCAACAGGATGCTGTCACATCATATAGATTTTTATCTTGACAGCTGATTAACTTCTGTCCTGTCATGACTGTCCTGTGTTTTGGTTTCCATAACCACTGAACAGGATGATCAGTCAGGCTATCAAAAATAACTGTTGCCTGAGGTGCAAATCATTACTCTCTTATGCAACCTGCGTCTGATTGTGTTGTCAGGGAGCTTTGTGACATTGGAGACATCGGGAAACTGACCCGAGAGCAGTTTGCCCTCGCGCTTTATCTGATCAATCAGAAATTGGCTAAAGGACTGGACCCTCCACAGAGTCTCTCCCCAGAGATGATTCCCCCATCTGACAGACAAAACATCAAACAGGTGAGGGGCTCATGTCTATGAGTATTTAGTTGGAATGTCATTTTTTTGTGTCTGTTACATGATGATACAGAAAAAGATTGTATTTCTACTTTAGATGATAGCTTAATAAAAAACATGCATCTTTTACTGAAAACAAGTTATTAGGAACATCTTTAATCCTTAACACACCAGAAGTGTTAGCGATAAACATTGTAACAAGACTAATAAAAGTGAGGTACAATAAGCTGAATTGTACAAACTTCTGCATGTGTTCATTATTGCTGCTTGATTGTGCACATTTTGTACTTGCAAATACAGAAAGATGTATCACACTAATTCTTCTTTTTTAGTGCAAAAACATCTCTTTATTTTCATATGCTTTTCTTCTTTTGGTCTGTCTTTGTATGTCAATTATGTCTTGTAAATTACAATTTTGGTATGCAGTCATATCTGAATGTATACTTGTATATTTTAATGCAACATCTCTCAATTACCTGATTGTTTTTGAGCTAACAGCAGTGTCATTCTTTTCCTTTTCATGCACCACATGTCATTCTTTACTCTGTGTTTTTACATTTTGTCCTCTTCATGTGTGCAGTGGGATGACCTCGAGTAAGTGTGTGGTAGTTTGCTGACTCAGATGCATCTCATTACTTCTGACAGGCTTCCTCTCTTTATTTCCTCTCCACAATGCCTCACTAACCTCTTCTAAATTTGTTTTACTGTTAAAAAAAATGAACTACATTTTGCATAAATTTCATCAACATTAGTTGTGTATATAATCATGTGTGAGAGGGAAGCTGAGTAAAGGTGGCTTTTTAAAGGAGTTTTGGATGTACTGATGGTACCACATCCAGATTGTAGCTGTTTGTTTGTATATAATGGACAGGGGTAGTGGGGTTGTTGCAATCTCCTCTGTTACTGTCAATAGTATCCTTCAAGTGTTTTAGCCCTCAGTCAGCCCCCGTCCCATCCCTGAAACTGTGTGTGATTTTGTATTTTTAGCTCTACTGTTCATTTGTTTGTGTTGTGCTGTTGTAAGTCTTAAGTATCCAAGAGTTTAATGAATATGACTCATATTGCTGTACTCTCTAGTTAGACACAATAAATCTGCACCCCCTTTATGTGATTAGAGGTTATTAGTAGCTTAGAATTGGAAGTTTTATCCTTATAATGGTAATTTACCTTCAGTGGCTAATCCTCTTATAACCTCTGTCTTGTTTCCTCTCCAGAACAATGTGGCAAACCTGGCAGCTGACTTCTCTGCTATCAAGGAGCTGGACTCTCTCAGTAATGAGATTGTCGAACTACAAAGGTAAGCTTTTGATCTCATCTTCATCTAAAAAATGGTAAAAAATACATATTCTTATTGAAGCCAATGCTGGTGCAGGTTAATTCAATGGTGGTCTCAAGAAATGTGTAAAGATAGCCTGTTCTTGTACTTTAAAACAAAGAGATCATTTTCAAGTGTGCAGCCCAGCTTTTATGACTGCACTCTTGGAAAAAGTGTTCAAAGTAAACATGTCACACTAAATAATGTAACATTCTTGGAATAAAACCCAAGACATGAAAGTCTGCTTTCAGCAAGAGGACTGCATCTCTGCTTCCTGCACTGACCAGCAGGATGCAGTGTGTCTCTCAAACTGAGCTGTTGTGTGAGGACTGTATATATTAGGAAACACTTCTCTGAATTTTCAAGATTATGTCACTCTCAACCTCTTAGGTTTTTCTTAGAGCACTCACACACAGCTTCATTTTGAAAAAAATAAGATGTGTTTCCTGCATGTGCTGCAGGCCACCACACACAGCAGATGTTTGAAAAGCTGAGTTACATAGCTACTGTTTGGCAGTGAGAGAGAAAACTAACTAACAGACTGTACATTTACATAAGATTTCATCCGTTCACCCCCTCGATGACTTCATACACTACTTCTTCATTATTTTGTCTGAACCGTCTTGCCACAAAAATACTTAAATTAGAATATTTTTACGTTTACTGTTTATTCAAAAAATGCCAATATTTAATTCCAAAACAGAGATTTCACTATAAGTCCTTCTATTTGACTGTTGGTTGTTTCACTCATTCATTCTGTTGCCATTACACTTTCCTTTGAAGATGGTTCAGAACCCTTTTTGCATTTCTTTTAAATATGTAGTCTTGGTTTTACTGAGAGTTGGTCGTCAGTATCAGATTTAATGTGTTTAATTTTCATAACGAACAGAATTTAGCTTCCTTGTTTATGAAAGCCGACAGAGAGAAGTGAAAAAGTCTACTTCCACCCCCCACCCCTCCAAGTTTCAATGCAAAAGCATAAACATGTATGCACACACACACACACACATACACACTAGATGACAGCTGTTTGAGGTAGCAGCAAGAGGTGTAGGAGATGAGAAGAAACGGAACTGAGTGACAGATCAGAGCTTCAAATAGGCAGCGGATGAAACAAGCCTGAAAAGATGCTGCGTGTTTGTAACTGCTTCAGTATCTGGCAGCGACCTTCAGTTCAAGATGAGGAGGATGGTGAGAAGGATGATAAAGGGTAAGAGGAGATGATACTCAGCTTGAGTTAATTGTTGGTTTGCTAGTAGAAAATGTACTGTGATCAAGGGATTTGTGCATTTTGATGTGAGAGGAGAGAGAAAGTATAAAAATTGCTGCTGTTATTTTTGTTCTGTGTTGAAATGGAAGTTCCTTGTAAAGACGATGACTGTTTTTGTGCTTTGTTGTGATATGTTTTGCCTCAACACAACAAATATATACAATTTGTACTAAAAGATTTTCTTCTAGGGTAGCATTTCTATGAATGCTGATTTCAGCATTGAAAAAATAATACAAAATGTGTGTGCACTAATTCAATCGTAAGGTAAAACAAAATATATAATATCCCACCACACAACTAGCAATTTATGAGTTTGAAACCCTGGTCTGCTATGGATAAGCTGGAATGTATATACACATTTATATGAGGAGAGCAGCTGAGCGGGATGCTGTAGTTGTGGGTTTAAACCCTGTCAGGTCTGAACAGGAATTGATAGAATGTATATGAGTTTTCATCTGCCTAAGAAAACACAAAATATTAGCATTTCAAAAAAATAAATGGAGCAGCATGATGAAAATTACAAGAATAATTATGTGAGTATCCCTTTGAAAATTTTAAGTGAAAAGCCAGTAACTATTCGTACATTTTACAAGATGCAGTCAGCAGTGTTGAAAAGCACAAAAACATATATATTTGGTAGAATATTCCTTTTTTTTTTTTTTGCTTTGCTTGTATCAATTTTTGTTTGCTCATATTTTTTAAAAATAATTTTTAAAAAGTACTTCTCTTTAGGTTGTTAGCCAAGCACACACACTAGACCCAAAAGTATGAATTTCAACGCACTTCAGGCTACTCATATTGCCACTTGTTATTGGCAAGTTACATTGAAAGTAGAATTATAGAACATTTTTTCACTTTCCAATATTTTTAATGTATCAAAGTTTAAGTGGGAAACATGACCTATGGTAAATGGTGGAATTCATACAGCACTTTTTTTTCTCTTTTCTTTTATATTACATAACCAGTCAGCATTCACCCATTCATACATGAATGCAGCTGGCTTCTCGACATTGAGCTAGGCATCAAGTAACTCAAACACATACTGAAACATATGTTAAAGTTGCTCACTTAAGAGGCAAAATGGACTGAAATTTAAGTGTCTTATAGTATAGGAATAATACCTTGACTATAACACACTGAGGTGCAATACACCTATTAGGTAAAGTGGAACATTTGTGCTTTTTTATAATTAATAATCCTAGAATCTAAAATACAGATTTAGTAGTTCTCAGTTATGATGCATTTCCTAACCTTACTCCACCCTAATCAGTTTCATCTTTGGTTAGGGTGGTTGAAAGAGTGAAATAGATGAACATACTGGCAGCACAAGTGATAGATTTTGTAGGTTGGCTCATCATCACTCGTCCCTCCTCCCTGTCTTCCTCCCCCCATCCTCAAGGCAGCCATCTGCTTTGCCCTCCTCATCTCCCACACATTTGACTGAGCAAGCACATGCTCACATTCTCCAACACTCATACTCATCGCTCTTACAGTGCCGTGCATTCGCAGCTCTGGAGCATCACGTACCCTCCACCTTTCTTCGTATCAGGTCACACACTCTCTCACCTGCTGTAACATCAGGCTGCTCTCTCTGAACTGTGTGGAGTTGTTATTTATAGACATCATGGTGGCTCAGGGAGAAGAGGTGGTAGTGGTTCAGGGGCAGGGTAAAGATGGCTCAGCGGAGGGTTGGTTGGGGCTGGGTGGGCTTGGAGTACTGGGTTTACCCTCTCTGCCTCTGGTGGCTAAATACTCCTGCTTCCTGTGCTGGGCACCCAGGGAGAAGAGCTCTGTGGAAGAGGAGATCAAGGAGAAAGAAGAGGCCATCAGACAGCGCAGCAGCGAAGTGCAGGTAAGGTCTCAATGTCTCAGTTTGTCTGAGTTAGTATCTGTTCCAATGCAGTGGACACTAAGAGGAAGGGATGGGCTTGATGTCATGGTCTTGTAGATATTTATTATCCTGTAATTGGTTCCTTTCATAGGACTGGTGTTTGAACACAAAGTATCCAATGTGCATTGTATGAGCACACATGTGTTCCTGGTGCTTTTCCCTTTCTCAAGCAAAAATCCAGATCAGACAAAGCACACAGTGAGGTTTTAGAGCAGCTTTTGTTGGAATGTATAAACCGGAGGAGGAGATCAATAATACATTTGGCCGTCTGTCTTAAAAGCTTGTTCAGAAATACAGTTTAGGTTTCTCTGTGAGGGAGAGGCTGGTGTCCTTGTGCAGACGAGTCTGTCTGTTCTGAGCCTGAGCGATGGGCTCTATTTTTGGGAGCTGATGACTTAAAGGGCTCGACTGCTGTGCTTTTGGGAATTCAGTCTGATGTTGGAGTGTGAGTGTGGATCTCCAGGGAGTCTCAAGCTGATGTAGCTGAATTTCTTCCCTGCACTGTAGAATAGCCTAAAGTGCTTTTGGCTATTTATACTGTAATGTTTTTTTCTGAATTCCCCAACATCACAGACTGTGATTGTTGTGATCTCTGCTTGTGACCCCTGCCCAGACTCGACACCAAGACTTCCCCTAACAGCTGTTTTTACTTGGGATCGGAATTACAAAGTGACTCCTATTATGTTGCTACAATAATTTGCACAATTGCAATATTCTCACAATACAGTTAAGTTGTGATAGTTAATTCTCTGCAGGAAAATCATCTGTACTATATCAGGATGTCTATGTTGAGAATCAGATTTCTCAAAAAGGTGAAAAGCAAGGCTTATGGCTATTGTAAATCAGAATTGCAGAGGAATTTATTTTAAGCATCTGTATGCTTCCTAGGAATATTGATATTTGGCACCAGACTATTAATAATGTAGGGCTAAAGGAAGTGATTCAATAAATTACCATGTGGATGTTTTCATATATACAGAGGCTGTCAAGGTGAAGTGGTGGTTAAGATCCATTCAATTGATCAACCTGTCCTCGGGGAAGTTCAATCAGAGAACTTGTTGTATCTCATCCCTCCATTTTTCTCCTTTTAAATTCTTCTAGACTGTCATTACTGGCATAAAACCTTAACAGAATTATAATCCCTTTTTATTCAGTCCTTTATAATGTTTGATGAAGATGTGGTGCATGCCGTCAAACTGTTTTTTGCTTGTGTATCAGACTGTTGGAAATGTTTTCGCTTTTAAATCTGCCTTGTAAAGACTGCTGTTATCCTTTTTATATGCAATGCTCCACTTAGCTGTTGCTGAAATGACGATAGAAGTGTACCTGACAGTTAGATTATCAGAATGGCCAAATTTATGCCATTTTCACAAAATAATTGACTTCTACCTGTACTTATTTCTTTCATTATGTGTTACATCCCCTCCTTTTTGTCCCTCTTGTCAGTGTCAGCTGCAATGGTAAAAGAAACAATATAAATTTGAATGTTGCCTCTTCTCTTATCCCCTCGTATTTTGTATTTATTTCTTTTGTCAATATTTTAAATGTATGATAGTTTTGATAATATAATATAATAATAAGCCAGTTGTTTAGCTTCTTTTCTGGCTTACCAAGGTTTACTTGTGAAAGAACATAAGGTCTTTGCTTTTTTCCTCTTTGGCTTGATGTCTGTAGGATTTGCAGGATGAGGTGGCCAGGGAGAGCGAGGAGCTGCAGCGTCTCCAGGCTCAGCGTCAGAAGGTCCAGGATGCCTTAGAGGAGCTGGACCAACAGAAAAGTTCTCTGGAGGAGCAGCTGACTCATATTCGCCAGCAGACCAACCAAGAGACCCAACTGGTAAGTCTGTTAGAACTTACTTTTTATGGCAGATTTACTCATTTCTATACAAGAAGGCGGCCGAATTGACGAGCAAATACATCTGTGATACGGAATAAAAATCCATTGCTGTCACTTGATGTTGATTACCTGTGCTGAGGGATACCAGCTCAAAAAGTGGTAATGTCTTTCACAGATCTCATCCCTGCAGTCGGAGCACGAGGATCAGGAACAGAAGATTTGTCAGTACGAGGAGGAGCTGGTCCAGGCCCGAGAGGAGCTCCTCGCTCTGCAGGAGGAGAGCAGGAGGCTGCAGGAAAAGGTCCAGGCCGCTCAGGAGCAGCTCACACCTCTGCAGGAGTCTGTCCGCGACTCTTTTACACAAGTTGCACAGGTGGGTTAGGTGATCTGTTTCTCTTCCTCATTAAGGTACTTTGTCTCGGCAGAAATAGGCCTTGTTTATTTTTCTCTCTCTCTCTTCTTTTTCTTTGAACCTCTCCATCTCTGTGCTCTTGCAGGTTCAGCAGAACCTGAAAGAACTTCAGGTGGAGGAGAGATCAGTAACTGCTCAGCTCAGCTGGAAGAGAGCCCTGGAGGATAGCTCTCCTGTCATGGTCAATGGATCGGCAGGTCCCACTGCCGATATGCACCAGGGGGACCCCTTCCAGCAGGACCTCTTCCAGGAGGACCAGCCTAAAGAGCTGAAGGATGAAGAACCAGTTACCATCTGCAATGAGCAGAAAGAACATTCAGATCAAAAAGAGAAAGAAGGAGTGACTGAAAAAGATGAGGAAGAAGAGAAGGAGGAAGACAGTTCAAAGACTTCAGAGGAGGAAAAGATGAAACCTGATGCTTTGGATGATCTTTATACAAGTCTGGCCTCCTCTGAGCTTTTGAATAATGTGTCAGCTCTCCCCAAACCGCAAGAGAACACTGTTCGGGTAATAAACCTGACTTAGTTTTATCTTTTTTATATAACAACAGTTTGTCTCTTAGCACTCACCAATCAAGCAAGATCAGCGGACCTAATTCACATTTAATTTGATCACAGTGTTGTAGCAAAACAAGAATTGTTCCAAGTGTAAAATATGATTAAATTCTCAGAATATGTTTTTGTAGGTAACATATCTCATGGCTGTGTTGTCCTCTTGTGTATCCAGGAACATAGCAACCCTACACCTGATGTCTCTTCAGAAGTTGTAGACTATGCAGAGGAGTCGCCTAAAGAGAGCCCACCAAAGGTAAAAAGCCAGATTGAAGTGTACATGTGTCACAGATAGTAAACAATATAAGTCTGTCATTATTTTCTTAAATTTCTCTGTGTCTGTGTAATTTTATTTTGACAGAGCGAATTTTCTTGTAAAACGTGTCTTTCATTATCCAATCATATATCTACAGATATACATGCATGTGAACCTAAGCGCCCAATTGAACCCATTGTTTTGTGTAAACACAGTGTTCACGTAATTTACTGTAATGTTCAAGCTTGTCAGCAGAGCCTTTTCGCTGTTCAGCAGGTTGCATCACCGGAGCCAGAGAGCAAGCAGGAGCAAACAGAGTCACCAGACAACACCGCCTCCTCATCGCCACCTCAAGCTGGTGCCATGCCGCCTCAGACAAGCCCTCCCTCCCTTCCTGACATGGACTTCTTTCATGCAGACCCTTTTACTGATCGTGAGTCCCCGCAAACTTTAAGTTTAAAGTTTGCCTTAAAACTGAATTTTTTTTGTTCATAGGTTCCTTGTGTGGAAACAATTGACCTACTCTTTAAAACTGATGTGTGTTACAGATTTGTTGTATTATGTGTTCATTTAAAATATTGTAGATACCCTCAGAATTATGTGGTAAACAGTTTGTAATGGATATAATGTCAGTGTGGTGATGTCAATGATTTTTATTTTTTTAGACGATCCATTCAAAGATGATCCATTTGGAAAAACAGATGTCGCAGGTTTGTTCTTTACATTCAGCCTATATTTGGATGTGATCAACAGGCAAACATGTCTCTTTCATTTAAAAAGACCCCAAAAAAAACATCAATGGATGTGTCACATTCTGTGTCTGTCGCTGTGTTTATTAAACCAGATCCATTTGGAGGAGATCCATTCAAAGGGTCTGACCCCTTTGCTGCAGACTCTTTCTTTGCACAGACCTCCAGCGCCCCCTTTTCTTCAGAAGACCCCTTCTCTGCCTCAGCTGACCCGTTCGGTACCACTGCCGGGGCGCCAGAGCCAGACCTGTTTGCAGCAAAGCTGAATGACTCAGCAGCTGCACCAGCACCAGGTCCAGATCCTTTTACCTCCAAACCTACCAATCCAGCTTTAGCAGCCAAGGATCCGTTCACCTCCACAGGGAAAAATAAGGCTGCGTCAGATCCATTCAGAGGTAAAATGAACACCACTGGGGATGCAGATCCATTTGGTACTCAGGATGAAGGGACGGATCCCTTCAGCTGCTCTTCAAACAGCTCTGATCTGGCCGTGGTGAGTGAGTCTGCTGTTAAACCAAATCACAAAGTATTCACCTCCAAATGTATTGTCAAGTTAATGTAAACACAGCAGTGTACAAGACTCTACTTTAACCTGTGACCCATTCACCTGTTTTCTTTCTTGCTTTTTTGTTTATTGTAAATTAAGTTGTAGAGTGAATTGTACAATATATAATAAACACAATATATCTTGTATGTTTGTTTGTAGAAGGACACAGCAGCAACCAATGACCCCTTCGCTCCAGGTGGTACCACAGTGAACGCCAGCTCAGATCCAGGTATAACTTGCAGTGTGATAGCGCCACCCTCTGGAAACAAATCACATTGCAGTTGTTAACATTCTTTTGCACAAAATGCGCTATTTACATAGCCTGGATAAATGTTGCCAGTTTTATAGGCTGTGTGATGATTTTATTTGCATTTCAGATCCCTTTGCTGCTGTGTTTGGTAATGAGTCATTCGGAGGGGGCTTTGCAGATTTCAGTGCATTGACAAAGGTAATTAAGTGTAGTTGTTTATGCAATGTGCTTCATACACACAGCGCTGAAGTGCTGGTATGGAGTGAAACAAAGCGAACATTGAGTCAAAAAAATAGTGAAGTCAGTGGAAGCAGACCTTGTTGCGACAGAGGGAACTTACTTCTGCTCTAAAACCAGAACATTCAGGAAGACTGTGAGTGAGTTGCTGAGTGCATTGTGGTTTTTTTGGAGGAAATAACTGGAATGCTCGCACTTAATTCTCCATTGTGAAGGAAGTCGGCTCTAAACTCATTTTTCATACTTGACAAAGAAGCAATTTATTTGAATTGTATTACCATAAATTATTCAAGTGTCAAATCTTCAGCAAATATTAAATTGGTTCACAGCTATCTCTCCAAGTCTCTCCTTGTGTCTCATTTTTCAACGCTGTTTCATTTGTTTCAGTCAAACGGTGCTGACCAGTTTGGCATCAACAATAAGAACCTGTTCCAGGAAGACGGCCAGTCTGCTGGCCCCGATGTGCCCCCAGCCCTGCCCCCAAAAACTGGGACACCAACTCGACCTCCTCCTCCACCTCCAGGTCAGTACTTGCATTGTTAAATCTACAAAGATAATAAGTGTGTCTGTTTCTTTTCTGTGTGTCTGTGTTGACACTTAAATATATCTCTGTCTTTCTGTCTGCCTGCCTGTCTGTCTGTGCCCTATCAGGTAAGAGATCATCCCTCTCCAGAACAGAGTCCTCAGACTCTTTCCAGCGACGAGGGCACTTCCTCCAGCAGCCTTCAGGAGACTTCTCCTCCTCTTCCCTGCCTGCCAAGGATCCTGTAGCCGACCCCTTCGCCCCCTCCTCCCCTCCTCGTCAGAACGTAAGGGAAGCTGACCGATTTGCCAGCTTTGACAAAGTGAGCACCTCCCTCTCGCCCTCTCCCTCACCTTCGCCTGACTCTCCATAGTCACGCCCTCTTCTCTTTTTTTCCTGCTAATAAGTCACGTTTTGTTGTTTACTGAAATGACAACCGACAGGCAAATCAGGTCAGCTTTATAAATCACTCCATCCACTGCCATTAAGAAAGTCCCAAAGAGGCCATCTTATCGGCTTATCTAAAGTGTCACATGATGCTAGCACAGGTTTCAGATGCTTCATTTGCTTATTTGACCTTATTTTATTGAGCTAAGCTAACATCAGCAAGTAGCTTCTATATTTGATTTGACTTTTCTTGTGTGCTATCTGCTTCTAGTGTATATTGAAGCTTTTTATCATAAATGCAACATCATCATGCCCTGTAAAGGCTCTTTACTTGTTACTGATTTATATTTCACTTAATTTTAGCACTGTGATCGAAGTTGCACTGTCTTACTTTCAAAGGAAATGTACAGAAAAATCTGCATAGCAATTATAGATACCTGTATATATGCATATTAACTGCAACATATTGTAGTAATGGGAACAAGTTCTCTTACGCATTAATGAAGTATAGACTACTGAAATACCCAAATGATCCCTGCTAATGGTTGGCAGTGAATGGAGAGGTAAGAGGCTGCTTGAATTTGGTTAGCCATCCCAACTCAGCACATCTCATAGCGTGTGCATATTTTCATTCTGAAATTGCATTTATATTTTATAGCAGAATGTTTTATTTTATGCACCTTTTTACCCTGATTTTGTATCTCAGGTAAATTTTTAATCCGGTCGTTGTTGGTCTGACCAGTGACTGGATTCAGAGTGAAATGTGGCTTAGTCGGCACAATTATTGCCTAAAGGCGTTACATCAGTTGATCTTGACTAATGAGGTGCAGAGTAGTGTGTGCTGCTTCTTGAGTGAGGTGCCATTTTCAGACCATTTCAATCTAGAAACTTGAAGTGTCATGAATCTATGTGCTTTTTACAAACTCGTTGATCAAAAAAATGCTCCAGGAAAAATGTGGAGATGCTGAGCTACACTACAGATGCCTTTCTGAGAAATACTACATTTATTAATCTCTTTTCACAAGTTAGAGTTCAATTGCTGTAGTAATGACATTACTCTAGCTGAGGAGAACAAGGGGATTCCTCTGTTTTCTACATCCATTCAATAAAATGCAAAATGGTCATTGTTTACCATCCAAACAATAAAAGAAGCTTTTGTGGCTTGATGACAGGACAATGAGTCATTACACATTGCTGCAAATATGGTTTGAACCCGTGTTGATTTTTTAGGATTAAATTAGTGACAGTATTAAAATCCTCCCAGGCCTTTTTTTGTCCGACTGCATAGGAACGCACTGTAACACTGTGAATTTGGGATGGCTGACTATTATTAAAAGACTGTGTTGATTCTACTTCCTGTGCCGTCACATGACTTCACCCGCATGTCCCCGCTGAACCCGATCCGCACGCACTAACTTTGTGTTTGTGTAGCTGGCTGTCAGTCCTGCCTCCGACATTCATTAGTTCAGTGCTGTTGGTTGTTTTGTTTTGTTTTGTTTTGTTTTGTTTTTTTTTTTGTTTTTTTTTTTACCTCTATTTATTTATCCATGCATTCATTTGTTCATCTATTCATCCCTTCATTTATCAGTTCATTCTTGTCTGGTGGAGAAACAGATTGCCTGTATTCCCTTAGTGTGTGTGCATGTCTTTGCACCTTTGTCATAAAAGTGGAATAAAGAGTTGAATAAAGGGCAAAATCTCTGGCTTCTATGTGCATTCATGACACCACTTTTTGCAATTACATAAGTTTTTAAAGGACCATACCAACAATTTCGTACTGGCATTTAATTTGCCACAGGTTTACTTTACATAACTGCTGATGTTTTCCAAAGCATGTTTGGAATTTAAGATTATCTCCTTCCTACAAGCAGCCCAGTCAGTATTGTCATTTCTGTATTGTTGTGTTGCAGTGGACAATAACTGAGGTAAATATGTTTTTAATCTTTGCAGTTTATCGGAAGCAGGTCCTATGTCTATGCAAGTTCATATTTATATTTTCATACTGTTGTGGCCACAGTAAAGCACAAAAATAATAATAAAATGTGGTGTGCTTTGGAAATTGTTAATTAAAGATATAAAATTTAGAGGATTTGTACAAAAAGGCGATAACATGCAAAACAACAGTATGGTCCCTTTATCTGTTTTAATAGTATCCTATCATGTGACTTCAGTATCTAAAAGTTATAAAAAGTTATAAAGAAAAGTTATGGAGACAAAATAGCAGATAAGTGAAGAATTTCTCAGCAATACAGCGCACTCTTCCTCTTGCTTAGTCCTTTGTTGATGTCTGATTTCATTCACATTTAAAATCAACACTGGAATGTTTCTCCTGCAAATAATAAATGCATGTTCTCTTCTAAATCTGTTATGTTTCTTAAATGTTCTCACCACGCATGCTCTGCTCTACTTTCCACCAAAATCATCAGCTCTAAAATGCCTCTTAGTGAACATCGTCATTACTTCCTACTTTTCTTTGCATAGATAAATGTGCACTGGATGCTCTGTGATGCTTCTGTCTCATTCATTGAGAATATGTTTCTGTTGACTCAACGCGTGTCCCTGTTTTACTATGGTTAGCTGACTTAATCAGTATACTCTGTTTTAAAATTAACATCCTTTGCCTTTTGTATTGGTGTGAACCTACAAATGAGGTTTTGTTTGTACGACTTCCTTTCATTCCTTGGTGGAGATCACTGTCATATCACATGCCTCCACAAGATGTGTTGTAACACATGCCGGAGGGGCAAAGACGATCACTTTCTTCAAGGTCATCTTTGATCTGAGGAAACTGATTTACATTGCTTGTCTTTTGCAATTTTGTTGTGTTTCAGTAGGGGGACTAAAAGGTGACTTTTTACATTTCTAGACCAAACACTGGCCTTTTAAGTCATCAAACACAGGTTGGGGTTATAATGATGGTTGATCAATTTGAGAGCCTTGATATTGTGCATGCAACTGTTCTTGCAGAAACAGAAAAGTATTTATTAACTACGGATTATTATAAGTTACACCTTTGTTTCTCTTGCAGTAACACATCAAAATGTCTAAATCAACTGCAAATAGGCTGGGTTCTTGTCATTATCATGAATGTCAGTTCATGCATTGAGAAATCTGACACTGATAACTGTTGCCTTCTCTCTTAAAACCTCAGAAATGTGGCGACTTAATTTTATTTTACCCTCATTACAAAAAAATTCAGGAAAAGACCCAGTGGGTGTTCAATACAAGTCACAATTGTAGTTAAAGGTGCCTTTTTCTGTGACTTACTGTTTAGTACTACAGTGCCTAACTGGTACATTGTCTTCAATATATCAGTATCAACATAAGTGGTGGTTGATGAGCAACAATAAACAAGTGGGGAATTTAGCAGCGGCCTAGAGGCTAAAATGCCTATCAGTGGACTGGAACATCCTGGTCCAAGTCTAGCCAGGGGTCTTTGTCACATTTAATTCCTTCTGATCTTTCCTTCCTTATTTTATGGCAAAAAATCCCTCAAAAACAATTTTTAAAATAAGATAAGAGGAAACAAATGCCAGTGATATATTTGAGGAGCTATTACACAGTTTGTTCATTTGGTCTTTCAAAAGAAGAATATCAGTAATCACATATTGGCAGACGATAGTTTCCTTTCAGATTATTATTGTAAACATGGTTACCTGGTTGTTACAAGACCAGACACAAAAAACAGAAACACTTAAGAAATTTAATACAACAGCCACAGGATTATTAGATATATAAAGAAGCATAAAAAGCTTAATGAGAACGGCATGCATAATGTCGTCCTGGTATGCTGTAATCGTTGGCTGTCTGTTATCAACAGGCTCTTAGAACATTTTTCTTTTATCTTTGAGGATCTGTTAACTGTACTTGTGTTTGTCTGTGTTTTTGTCTCCTTTCACCTCCTGTTTTTTCTTTGCACTTGTTGTTCGTTCCTTCCCCCTTGTGTTTATGTGTGTGTGTTTGTGTATATGTCTGTCTGTCTGTGTTTTCTGTGTTGGATACTGTGAGCAGTATCCAACAGAGGAAGACATGATAGAGTGGGCAAAGCGCGAGAGCGAGCGAGAGGAAAAGGAGCGGCTGGCCAGACTCACCCAGCAGGAACAGGAGGACCTGGAGCTGGCCATCGCACTCAGCAAGTCTGAACTCTCCTGAGGAGCTCATTTCCCTTCCTCTACTGGCCCGGGTCGGCACAGCACAGCACAGCACAGCCCGACCCAGCCCAGAATGCACCAAAGCAAAGTGGGGACTGTATAGGACTGACTGAGCAGCACCCGTTGACCCAATGAAGAGAGACTTTCTCAGAATCTTTTCGACGCCCCCCCTCCTCCCCCAGACTGTGTTCACCGTTCACTGGAGTTACAATATTGTGTTTTTCCATCCTGTTGGTCTCTGCGCTTTCATTTCAGAGGAGAGGACCGTGATGGAGTGTTTGCTCTCGAGAATGGATTGTGAATGAAATCCAATTAATATGGATTTAGCGATTGCTGGACATTAGGATTGCTAAGTTTATTTCAACACCAGGCAAATGCCTCATTAACTCTCCAGAATGTAATTTATTAAAACATCCACCTGAGGATAGATCAATATAGCCTTGTCTAAAAATCTGGTGTTTATCCACTAACAGAACTCATCACACTTTACTGAAGCTCAGCTTACCTGAGCTTCTGAAGTTATATTGAGAATTTCATGTGATTTCCTTTGTTAAAAATAGGCTTGCTAATTTTGAGAGCTCCAAAATCCCCCAAAATTCCTCCAGCTGTTGGTTTGTCCTCTGAAACTTCGTTGTGAAGTGTGTTCTTTCAAGAGAGCAAGCTGGGAAATGATGTGCATTCATGGGTGACTCAAACAAAAAGTTTGAGTGACTCAAACAAAAAGTTTGAGTGACTCAAAACAAAAAGTTTGAGTCACTTTTTGTTGACTCAAACAAAAAGAAGTGCAAATCAGTCGTTTTGAAATGCAGTAACCACATACTTTTTCAGTCCTGTGAAATTTTTAAAGATACTTTTGTTCAGGAGAGGGCGACAGAACATTTAACATCTCCACATGTTTTACTGGAAGTTACCTCTGTTTGATGAAATGCATGTGCAGATTTATACTGAAACTGAACAAATCTACAACAGATACTACACTCAGCCTCTGGATACTTAATGTTTTTTAAATATGGTGCATTGCTTTGCCCAGTGTCTGTTCTGTCAATGTTCTTAAGTTTATCTCTTGAGGAGATCACAAAAGGAATGAAACTACATCAATTACATGTAATTATGACACTTAAATTAGCATTCAATTTTGCTGGACACTACAAGGAATTAAACAAGAGAAGAACTGCATTTTTGAGAAAGTCCATTATTTAGTGTCTGAGATTTAGATAGTAAACCTCAATAAATGTTATTTAGTCACCCAAACTCTTTTCTTTTTATTAATTAATTTGGACCTCTCAACAGATGAATTACGGAGACATTTTTGAATGTGGCCTTAGGTTAAGAATATTTTTGTATTGAAATATGGCTGCAAAACTGGTGAATTTGATAACAACGAACAAGCGGGTTTAAGAATAGAGACTGTGTTGTTGTGAATATATGAGTGTGGAACAAATTAAAACCTGCTCTGTTTTCCTCATATGTGAAATGTCAATAACATTGTTAATTCTGATTGATCCACCCACAGTTGGAGGTCAGATGTCAGTGTTAGGCACAGAGCCATGTCCCTAAATCAGTGTCATGCCAAATGACACTCGTTCAGCTTCTTCCGTTTGTCAACATACATTTCACACCAGGTCCCTTTTCAAAGTTTGTGCATCTTTTGTTTTTTTTATGAACTTTTTTTTCCCAGGATGTGTGTTTGTTTTTTTTTTCCAGGAAAAGCTGACTGGATTACAAAGTCTTACACAAAGTCAGCAGAAGTTGATTAGTGTCTCTGTGTTTTGGTGGGGCAGTTTGTCTTCTGTTTGTCCACTTCAGGCTCTGTGGGGATTTAACTTGCAAAAAAACCTGCTGGTGTGTTGTGAGGATTAAGCGCCTGTTGCTCTGCGACCTCATTCCTGTTAACGCCCACACCGCAGCTGGTTGGCCAGTGATTTTTCTCACTCGGTAGTTTTGTGTTTCTCCTAGAAAAATGAGCTTAGTTACTTAAAACTGTGCTAAACTGTGATAGACGGTTTCTGAACAAGGGAAGGCTGAAGAGCAGGAGGCCTTTGTTTTCATTTTCTGTGCTTATTTTTGACCAAGCAACGCACAACATTTTGGGACACCTCTTCCACTTCTGATTTTTCTCTTTTTGGCCTTGTTACAAATGGGCTTCGTCATAGTTTCCTCTCCTCATCTTTAACCAGTTCACTGTCTGTGGTTGATGCTGCACTTCCTGCTCAGTGCATCTGTCATGTTGCACTTTATTGTAAATACAGAAGAAACAGGAGTCGTCTATCTGTTCTTTACTTCTACCGCAGAGTCTCTTGTCATACTACAGTTTATAGTTTTATTCTCTCACATTTAAAGGCCACCAGACATGTTACTGTCATTTGTACAGACTCCTTGAATTTTACAAATCAAGAACCACTTATGTTTGTAGGCATACCCATAAAGGCTTTTTAAATCTCAAGCTAATTGTATTTTATTTTGTATTTTCTAACATGTAAGAAAAGAAGTCTTTGTTTGCCGGGAGGTTTGGCCAGAATATGTAATGCATTTAATTGAAACAGAATAAATATTAAACATGTAGTTTTGCAGTTTGTGTGTTCTTATTGGGGTGAATTGGTGTTAATGTCAGAACGTACAGTGATGGAGTTTTAGTGTAATGTTTTTAGAGAGTAAAAGTAGAAATACTGCGTTATGAAAATATGCCACAACATGAAAAAAGTCTTGCCTTTGAATTTTTAGTCATGTAATAGTAATGGTCAGAACCGTAAACATCTACTCAGGTACTAAAGATAAATGCATTTTTGAGTGACTGGATGCTGCTTAATACTTATTGTTTGAGTACTAATTATTGATTATTGTACTTTCAAATAGAAAATAGATATATATTTTTCTAATTATTATAGCTTTAACTACATACACATATACATCCAAACATACATGCATGTTTACGTGCATATTAACATACGTGCATGTTGTACAGAAGAAAGATGCAAAAATATGGTCAGACTTGTTTTAATACTGAAGAGAGCCATCTTGACTTTATTATAAGTTTAACAACAAAATTTAACCATAGAGACATTTAGTATTCATTCTCTTTTTG
>JAQNCA010000025.1:16211156-16229419 GCA_029783725.1 Acanthurus tractus
GAGAGCCATCTTGACTTTATTATAAGTTTAACAACAAAATTTAACCATAGAGACATTTAGTATTCATTCTCTTTTTGTAGACTTGTTTTTGTATTGTGTACTTATTAACTTTTTGTGAGTATACTTGTAAATATTACTTTACTGCCAAAAATGTTTAAAACGTTAAACCAAAAGAATTTCAAAAGCTCTTACAATGTATAATTAGCCTAAATTATTTATAGTATCCTTAAAACTGTCCTATTGTAGAACCTAAAATGAATTATTTTGAATCATATGTTTGAGACCCCATTGTTATTTCTTTTTATGCATTTTTGACGTTGTTTTTTTTTTTTTAAAGGAAGATAAAACTTAATGGTAGTTGCTGTGTAACCTCGTCAAATCTGGAGGGCTTTAGGACCGTGCAGCACGGACCTGCAGCAGCTATTGCAGTGCATTAAAGTAGGAAAGTCATGCTGCTGATGGTGATGCGAGCAGCACACCTTTCCACGTCAGGAAGGAGGAAGACGCACTTTTTTTCCTGTCAGAGTAAACTGAGTGTGAGCCGCTGCGGTCTTCTCCACACCCGCCGTGTGAAACGTGCTCTGTCCGGGATCATTCTGTTGTCTTTACTCGATCACAGTGCTGTGGGATGAGTTTTATCAGCAACTTGAGGAGGAGCGTGAAGAAAAATGACAACAAACAGTAAGTAGAAGAGAAGGCTCCAGAAAAATCACTGCAAGTCCCGGCTCTGTCGGTACTTGTCTGTGTTCGTGGTGAACAGTGAGGATTATTCACTGAAGGAGTATCATAATGTGTCTGTGCTGTCATCACAGTGAATGTGTTGTGTAGAGCACAGCGTGTTCAGGGGCCTTAGATGCAGTGTAGACCACACACACACACACACACACAATCAGCTGGGCAGATACATGACCTGTGCAGTTCAGTCCTGTGAGGAGGGCTCAGATTCCTGTTATGTCATTGTAACAAAAATTGCCACTATTCACCTTTCAGAGGGGAAAAACTTGTATTTGATAGACAATTAAAGGAGTCCTGGATTTAATAATCCAAAGAGTCTGACATCTGTGAACCAACAGGAAGAACACTATATAATACTTAGTGTCATGATCCTTTTAAATGCCCTCATCGAGTGTCTGTAGCCTGTTCGACAACATTGCATTCATGACTGTGTTAAACAGGCTTTTAGTGGTGTAACAGTGTGCTGAAATAAACACTCTGATTTTAAAAAGGAACAGTTTTTAGTTCTTTGATGGGTTAGGGTTAAGGTTTTTGCTTTGTTGTTTTTTCTCATCTCTTCAACTGCTTTGAGTAAATGAAATTAAATAAATAATGAAAAATGTTGGATATATAAATATTTAAAGTATGTTCATGAAGGCGTGTTCTAACAAAAAAAAACCAACCAAAACAACTCTGAGGTTTTGCAAACTCACAAAACTGTTTAAAAGAGTCAAAGGAGAATTATTTCCTGTGTTGGAAGAAGTGATTACAAAATTCAGTTACAGTAAATCATATTTAATTTTAGATTTTTTTTCGAATCTATTTTTCCCTTTGTAATACAGTTTACCCTTTCAGGCATCTCACAGACATGAACCCTGTGATGAGGGGTCACATGCACAAATGTGACGCGTGCTAGAGGTCACAAGCTAAAGAAATTGAGAACCAAACTAACTCGAGAATCAAAGATTTATGTTAAAATTGAAATCATCAGGGCCTGAATGCTGTTCTAAATGCTTCACAGTAACTTAAACACAGTTCTGTTATTCCATGCATACATACACAGAGCAAAACATAAGAATAAACAGCTTTAATTTGTTTAGGTTTGTGTTACTGCTGCCATGTGCTTCCTTGTTGTCTTGCCAGTAATTAGTTGCCTGGTTGACTGCACAATGAATGTCAGGAATCCGTTCAGTTTATAAATGCTTCTTTTTCATCTCTTGTATTTATCACAAATGGCTTATCTATGCTAACAGTTCTAATTAAAACTGTCTGTATGAAACTTTTGAGTCCTCCTTATTTCTTCCGGTCAAACCTCCAGTGTCTCAGCTCACATCCTCCTCTCACCACCATGAGAGTCATTCTTACTTTCTCTCTAAGTTGACCTTTGACTTCTTCACAGGAATGCCATGCAGACGCAAGATGTACATGCCAGTCCGGACTCCCCGAGCCGGTACGTTCACATTGTGGGAACAGTTATTTATTCTAATAAATAAACTGTGTCAAAGGAAACCACAAACCCTGTGCCGGTTACAGTGCTCAGTGCGAACGCAGTGACAGTGTGATGAAAAGCTGTTTGCATTTTAACTCTGACAGATATGCCGTCATACACAAATTGACTTTGATGTCTTTTCCCAGGTTGTCAGTCATAGATAGCCCAGATTTGGATCCCATCATCACAGACTTCAGGTGAGAGTCTTTTAGTTGGAAACCACTGAAGGATATAACACATAAAAGCACATTCTGGGTTACAGTTTACATTGAAATACTTTTTTTTTTTATTTTGTGAAACTGGACACAAGATCTGTCTTGATATCAGACCGATTTCCCATAATTTTTCTCAAATCTTTCACCTTGATTTCTGAGGAAATGGCTGCAGTAGCCTGGGAGTGTCTGCAGATATCAGTGTCTGCTTTTCTATGGCTCTCACGATCATGTTCCTCAAACAATAGCTGGCCTTTCAGCCTGTTTTCAATCCCTTGAGATTTTCCTCTTTTCTCTAAACAACCTCAATTTTGTTCCTCTGTTTCAGGTTACAGCTACCAGAAAGCAAAGATGGGCTGGAGTCAACCAATCAGTCAAGCGGGTACGAACAAACAGTTTACTGATTATAAGCAAAACTCTGGTTTTGATCACAACACAAGTGCTCCGTGAAAACCACTCGCCGATGTCCTGTCATTTGGAAGAAAACTTGGTCTTTACCATCTTAACAATACTAACAGCTGTGAAGTGAAATGTTAAGATAAAGGTCATGGAGTGACTTGCATTGACGCAGCTTCTTCACGCTGATCCAGGTATCAGCGATTAAGGCAGAGAGAACCTGAGAATTATCTCTCCTCTCTCTGTGTTAAATTATGATCGGATGAGTGTGAACATGAACCAGTTTTTTATTCACTGGTGTAATCCTGCACTCTCTGTCAAGACATGTAGGCTAAAGGATTTGTTGGAAGCCAGAGTAGGAGGAAAGCTGAGGGAGGGGACTCAAGGAAAAGAGCATGGGTGATAAACAGAATGGATTAAACTAATCCAGAGTAAAAGGAGATTTAAGGCAGCAGTCGCACATTACATGTTCATTTTTTGTTATTCTCTGTAATACTGTGTGGCATAAAGCAAAGTTAAACATTTTTGGACCTGTGCTTATTTGTTTTCTTCTTTAGAGTTGGACCATGACATTGATTAGACTGTTAGACCTGTATGCTGAATATGAATCTGAACTCAGGTGACAGTTAGCTTAGCATAAAGACAGGAAACAGGGTAACACTAGCCTGCTGTGTTCAACAAAAACAAAATAAGTTAACATATTTGATAGACAGATACAAGAGCATTATCTTCTCATCTAACTTGCTGCAAAAAGGAAAAAAAAATCACATTTCCCAGATGTCAAAACATTGCTTCATCATTATGTTGTGACACAATTTATGGCAGCTTAGCAACACAGTGATCTGTTGCTATTTGGCACACATTCGTTTTAGTTTACAAAAAATGAATACATCCCTTAATACCAGCTGTATTATTTTTACAACATGCTTTGAAATTCAGATCATTTTGCCTCATTAGAAGAAATATGTCATGGCCATTTTTCTGCAATACAACAAAAGCAATACATTTTATTTTTTTTTCACATTATGTAAATTCAAAGCTTCAAAATGTTTTAAAACATTGACTTGTAAACTTGACTTTTTGGCTTTTATAGCACCTTGTCTCACATACCAACAACTACCATCAATTTAGCTGACACTAGATAATAATTTTACAGTGCAGTAACCTTTGACTGCCGCTTACTGTAGCTGCTAATTAGTGCTATTAGCTGTGTAGCTAGCTAACTGTTCAGAGCACAGGGGGGTTGCTCATGTTTACACCTCAATCACAGGAGCCTTGGCCTGCTCTGAGGAGTAGAAAGACAAGTTAAATAATGGACTGGCTTTCAGGCATTTATGTGGAAATTAAAATAAAAGACAGCAAGACAGACACCAGGATAGATTTCTTGCTGTTGGATTTGTAAGTTATATTAGCTGGCTTGCGAAGTTGTGTCTTTTGTTGTCATGCTTGCAATTTGTTTCACTGCGTTGGCAAAAATGTTTATGAAATTGTTTTTTGCTCATTAGCTGTGTCAGCCCATTTTAGGATTAGCTGGAAACATGTTTTTGCCAGGTATTAGCAATATATTGTTTGTGGTCTCTGTTACATTAGCTTGGCATGCTGTTATGCAAAGCTTATGTAAACTTTGACTGCTGCTTTAAGACGTGTTTTCAGGACATAATATTCTTTTAAAGGTGGTCTATAAACATAAATATATATGCACTGTTGTTTGTGCATAAAAATGCATGATATGAGAACAGTTTATCTTCTTTCAGTCACCATTTATAATATCGCTGTGCACTTTTAGGGAAAGGCTCAGCCTCTTTGTTTAAAAGTACAAATGTTTAGGATGATTTTTCTTTGTGTACTGATTCGCATATGATTTCTTTCAACCTAAGCCAAGGTCATTTGAATTGATAATAGAGCTTGTTTTTTAGTCACTGATTCCAATTGTCCACCATGAGGATAGCTTTAATTTAAATCTTATTATGTCCACTTTTACCTCATGCCTCTCTGTGCTCCTCACAGCACACGCATAACGGAAGAAAGCAGCAGACAGTCTTTTTTAGTTAATTTACTGCAGTCTACAAAGAGAGCTGGATTTGCCCTCATGTTTCTGAGCTGGCCAAAGTGCTTTGCTCTTGTGATTGTGTCTTTATGAGCTACCATGGGGGAGAAAATATGTCAGATGTAATAAGCACTTAGACACAGTCACGTGAGTGTGATTTTTATGCTTTCTGATGTTAGCAGTGTTACTAATAGAGTGTATGCAGTTGTGTACATGTGCTATGGAGCCATGCTTGGGAACATGTAGTATTTTCCTCTGGCGTGATGGGGTAGTAACAAGTAACAAGTAATATTTTTTAAAATCAGCAGAGGAGATGAGCTGTAAATATATATTTCGCTGTAAGTGGTGTTTTCAATTGTAAGGATGTTTAAAGTCATAATATACTGAAATTGCATGTAACTGTTTGAAAACATCACATTTTAACTCCTCCTCCCCAGCTCAACACTGAAAGAACGGTGAGAACAAATCAGAGAATTTAACTATTATTTTTTAATTGTTTCAAAATGGCTTTGTTCTCTGTAGAACAAACAAACATGCCCACACCTCGACACAACCCTGCAGGAAGGTGCTTTTAATGCTGAATTTTAGGTGAAGTCAGCTGGAGCAATGGCTTTATCATCTCTGCTGTTTGCCACTCTGCTGGGTGAGATGATACAGCAAATTAAACTCACAATACATTTATATGGACTCCATACTTTGTGGTACTTACTGAGGTTCACACCACTGCCCAAAGGCTGAGGTCCAGAAACAGCATCAGCAACTGATCAACACAGGAAACAGAGAAGAAAATTTTAAAAATCCAGACAGACAAAGGGTTTCTGCTGTAACAGAGGATGAGAAGAACTACTTTTTATGAGCCTGTACTTTGTTTATTTGAAGTCTTTTCTTAAGCAAAACTTCCTATCATTGCCTTCTTTCAGCTTCTCAAATGTGAGGATTTCATGCTTTTCTTTGTCTTAGGTGATAAGAAATAGCAGCATGCTGTCAAGTAGCGTGCACAGTCATAGCCTGAAACTAGTAAAGCAAAATGGAGTGTGACCCTTATTAACATAATCGATCATGCCTGTGTTTTTCCGGTTCTGCCATGTAAAAATGAGTGCATTAAAAAAGGGCCTTCTGTGAAGTACAGCACGTCTCTAATTACTGATGTGGAACGACTAGTGAGAGATGTGTGTGTGTGTGTGTGTGTGTGTGTGTGTGTGTGTGTCATAGTCCTCCATGCTGTTTAGCTGATTGGCTGCCTCCTGCTTTTTGTACACACACACCTATACCCATCTGATGGAGGAGTGGTGGGCTGCAGTTTCGGGTCGTTGAGTATTATAACTTCTTGCACTGTGGATGCTTTTCATTCATGATCCACTGCATGAGCTGCTGTACTGTGTCTATGTCTTCTATTTCTGGACTCTCTGGTCGCTGCAGTGGCAGAGATTGAACACTGCAGCACATTGGACCAGCTGCGATTCACACTATGCATCAGCATTGTCTTTTAAGCCTCTTTTTTCCATCTTTCACCAGCAGAACAAAGCATAAAGTTTTGTGTCGGGTATGAAAGAAGGGCGAAGCATATCTTTTCTGTAAGCTGTCCCTCCGTCCTTCTTCTTTATTTTTTTCAACATTTTTGTATTTCCTCTCGTATATAACAACCCTCAGGCCTGATTTTTGGGCATCAAGTCCCTCCCCTGACTTTGCATTAACCAATCAGAGCAGAGACTGCAGTGTGGAGCACGAGGGTGATGATCAGAAGAGGTGGGATAGGCTTTTTGCATGGTATGTGTGTGCATGTGGGTGTGTGTTAAAGGCAGCACAGATAAACTCTCTTCTCTCTACATGTGTGATAGTCATCCCAATCTTATTAAAGTCTGCTGTTGCGGCTGCGTCCTTCCTCCTCCTCTCCTCTCCGTCTCCCTCCTCCCTCGTCTCTTTCATTCTTCCCCCTCTCTCTTTCACCCGCCTGCCCTTCTGCTGCTGCTGCTGCTTCTGCTCTTGTTGCTGCTGCTGCTGCTGAGACAGAGACCATTACACTGCACTGCTGGAAAGGCCCCAGGCTCACATTCACTTTTGCAGTTTTTCTGTATTTTCTTTCTCCACCTCTCATTCACACAAACACACACTTTGCCAGATGAAAATGTCAGAAGAGGATGGGACTCTGTCAAACGGGTAAGATACCTGCTGCACGTTTTGGTTGTGTGTGTGTCATTTGGTTTGTCATTGGCCTCTGTTTGTGTGTGTGTGTCCTAGCCGTGACACACAGGCATCTGGACAAACTTGCTCGGTTTATTATAGGAGCCGCTCAGCTCGTTTGTGTCAAAGCTGTGAGGCCTCTAAAGATGTTATACCAGCTGAAACGATTGTGGCTAAAGCTCTGTTGATAAACTAATGCTTCGTCACTCTGAGAGGAATGTGCATGTGTAATTGTGTGTGTGTGTGTCTGATTGTGTGTTTTTTTGAGACTCAGCCATCTGGACAAACTTGCTTGGTTTAATATAGTAGCAGCTCGAATCTTTTGTGTGAACGCTGTGAGGCCTCTGAACATCTTATACTATCTAGAACGAATGTGGCGAGAGCTCTATCGAGAAACTATGCTTTGTCACCCTTGTGCGGGATGTGTGCGCGTGTGTGACTGTTTGTGCTAAGAGGTGTTATCTGTGTGTATGTGCCTCAATGATAATGATCATTGTGCAAGTTGCTCTCTTGAGAAATCAGCTCAGGATTTCAGCTGACTTGAGGTTCAATTTAATTACTGGCACAATGTGAAGTATGCACTCCCTCAACTTTACAGACTCTCCTTATTGTTCTGGTGGTCATGCCTTTTCTCTCTGTCATACAAATGATAGTTATTCCCCCATTTAAAGTACAGTGTCCTATACTGTGTGACAATCTTTGTCTGACTGAAAGCTGCTTTTTTTTCTCATCAGTGTCCTCATGCCTCAAATTGTCTTTGTGGTGTAAACCTGCAAAAATGCTGCTTCCAATCAGTCAGGACAAGTTCAGGTGGTTTACCGCTATAAGGAAACACATGGGCAACCGATTCTTTTCCAACATAAGAGCGTCATCAGCATAGTAACTTTTTGTAGTGTAATGATTTGACTATTTGCTCTTGAATAGTAAAAATTTGAACAGCAGGACCTTTGATTAAAGCTGTTACAAGTTAGAAATTTATGTTGGCTTCAGTTAAGGCTTAAAAAATTTGGGGATTTATAAATTAGTTGTTTGTAAAAAAATATAGATGACATCTCTTTTAATAATGAATATATCACTGAGGCAATTTTTTAAGGAAAAATGTCAAACATTTGCTGGCTCCAGCATCTTAAATTTCATGATTTGGTGCTTTTCTTGGTCATTTATGGTAGTGAATTGATAGTGTTTGAGTTTTGGTCTGTTTGTTATACTAAAGAAGCAGTTTAGAGGCATAACTTTTGGCCCTAGGAAACTGTAATGAGAAATTTTATTCCAATTATTTGACACATATTGACTCATTGCAAAAGTAATCATCATATTAGTTGCTTAGAAAAAACAAACAAACAATAGTTTTAGCTGTTTCGGTGGTTTTGTCAGATTAGAAGACAAGTTCTCCAGAATATCATTGAGAATTATCAACATTTCCTATAAACAGTATTGGATTACAGTTTTGCTCTGAATCAAATATGTGACTAGACTGAATTATGTAATTTACACACTTTATATTAAGACTTAGTTTTAGGATTTAGATCACTGTTAGATTTGGGTCTAGTTTAGAGTTAGAGTCAAGATTGGGCATGAATTTTTAATAGTTAATACAAAGGTCCTATGAATGAATGAATGAATGAACTCAATGCTGAGTCAGCACAAGAGCAGCGAGACAGCTGCTAAGTTTTAAGTAGCTAATTACAAACTCATGGCTGACAGAGACAGACATTCATTGATTGCTTTTAGTTCCTCTTTAAGGTTGCTACAGGTAAACGTGACAGCTATTGCACCCCTGTTCATATAGAGAGAGGACATGGATCTCTGCAGCAGTATCTTTAAAAATCAATGACAGAAACACACTTGAAGTGTGCTACCTTGTTTGAATAACATCCTTTCATTATTATTTGTATTATTGATTTCTTTATGCTTCATTGTTTTTTTCATTGGGAGTCTAATTCATCATGACACAGTTCTGGTTCATCCATAAAACATTTGAGGGTTAGATAATTATCGTTATAGAACACATATTGTCTGATTTCCACCACTAGGGGCCCCTTAATAAAAAATAAACAAAAAAAGTAGTGTAATGTCATAAAAAAAACATTAAAGACACTTCTTCGTCACTTCCTTACGTGTCATACGGTGTTTTCCCTGGATTTTCCCTGCTTTTCCTGTGTTTTCCCTGTGTTGTCTTGTGAAGTCATAGCAACTAGAAAGGGTAAAGTAGATTTGACACCATTTGTAGGCGACCAATGAAAATCTACCATTACCTTGAAAAATACAGATTTCTCTGAGTTTAGACATGGTTATAAACATTTGGGATAATTTAAATACTGAACACAACAAAGTATATCGTTTGGGTCTACAGACATTTTAATCTGAAAATATTACATATTACAACTTTAATTTTTTTTTTGTTTGTTGTTCAGCATTTTTAAACACATGAAACTTAAGCCTTGGTGTCTGAAATTTTTTTGAAATCTTGGTTGTACAACGTCAACTGAACATACATGATTGTCTTCTGCTGTTGTCAGGAAGCTCAGCTTTCTGCTGGTCACATGGTGAACACAGCAGTCACACGCATGTCATTAGCCAGAGCTGCACTAGTGTGTGTGCTCCCTTATGGTGCTCTGTGTGTGTGTGAGTGTGTATGCGTGTGTTTGTGTGAGTGTGAGTGTACATGAGCATGTGTGTGTGAGATAAGGTCCTCTGTGTTTCTAATGGACAGGAATGTAAAGTGAATGCTGTCTATTAGTCACTGCTGTTTTACACATTTGTCCCAGTTGTGTTTGCTCAGTTCAGTCTCTCCTTTTGCATGTGTCCTATGATTGCTGCTGACATGTAAATTCTGAATTTAAGGGGTAAACTTGACCGACTCAATGCAGTGATCTTGAAGTTTCAGGCACAACATCAAAACTACTATTCAAGATAAAATTTTAAAAAACAACAGTAGCATAAAAAACAATGGAGGAACTAATAAAAAAAAGGCATTTTATGATACAAATGAACATAATAGCAATATGGAAAGTGGAACAAAATCTAATTCTTCAAAACAAACAAATCAGAATCCAAATGTCATACATAAATCAGCTAAATGATGTAAATAACATTAGGGGGTCAGCTTCGGCATCAATGTTATTCATGTGGCTCATTATGCTGAATGTTAATGTGTGTCTTACTGGTTGTTCAAGGGAGGAAAAACACAACATACATTCAAGCAGATCAATTTCAGTGAGTTAAGTGAAAGAGGAGGGAACCTTTGGATGAAGGATGCGCGGAATTCTTCGTCACGACTTGTGCCTCATTTGATGACATGATGCAGCCCTCACGCTCGGCTCATGCGCACCGTGTAATGAAGAATAGACAGCAGCTTTATGGAGAATCATTAGGAAGAATTCTTTACTTTCAAAAAGACAGCTTAGAACAACAACAAGTTGTATCAATGAATCAATGTATTGAAAGCCGGTTTCTGATCTTGATAAAGAACTGTATGGTTGTACAAGAAGTGTGATTTAAAGTGAGTCGCTCTGAACTGCGAACAGCAATAACACCAACAGCACAGGAGCAAAGTCTCTTTCACCCTGCTTTCGTCTCTGGTTCTCTGAGGAAGTGGCAGAGGAATAGAAAGGGTTGAATAAAGGAGGAATATGTGAGTAAACTGTGACATCACATATTACACTTTCTGTTGTGAGACCGTGTTTGAAAACTGCCTTTGTTGCTGTAAATGAAAACAGGGTCACTGCAGGAGAGCGGGATCTCTGTAGATCCTTTAGGGAATGTTTGTATTCCCAACCTGTGGATTGACTGTTTGAGCTACACACAAGTGGCTTTAACAAAGTACATTTACTCAAGTACTGTACTTAAGAACATTTTTTTATATTACTTAATACTTCTACTCCTGTGCATTTAGCAACATATGTTGATCTTCTCCACTACATTTGTTTGACAGCTCTACTTTGCAGATTGCAAGTATCCACCAATCCTGTTCGATACAAAAAAAACATATCTCATATTTGGTGATTTTGTATTTGCAAAATAAAAAAACTGTTCCCTTATGGCTTTAAAGAATTCTTTTTTTTGTGATCTAAGTAAACTACTTTTAAAAGCCTCTTGAATAAGCACACAAATGCATTTGCACAAAAAGGACTGTCCTAGCTTATTAAAGCTATTTAAAGCTCACCTTATTTAATAAGTTAAGCTTTAAATAATACGTTTATTAAAAAGGTTTTGGAAATATGCGTTCCTACAGGAAAACAATGCTACGAACTGTGATTATCTTATAGAAATGTATGCATTGCAATAGATTAAACTAGCCTAAATCAAAATCAATTAAAGTTATCTCAACTTTAAAAACCCACAGCAGTAAATTGCCTCATAAACAGCAACACAGAAATAAACAGCAATACAGAAACACCACATATAACAGCATTACATTTTTGATATATTGTACATTACATATATATCACATAAACATTGATATTTTAAGAGATCTATACTACTCAAATCCCCACAGCTTAGCTTCATGATTGGCTGAAAGCATATTTTCATCACTCTTTTTCTTTTCTCATGCAGTCCATGTTTATTTTGGTCCTGCAGGTGCTCGCGCTCTGACCTGTCGCTGGCTTTGGAGGACTGCATGGCTGCCCTCGATCTCTTCCTCACAAACAACTTTGAGGAGGCGCAGGCTCGGCTTAGATGCAGGTAGGAGAAAAAAACCTGACCCACATGCTAACACAGCTCCCATTTCTCTACACGAGCTCTGACCCACCTGACTTTTTGCTTTTGTGGAGAAATACGGTTATTTATAGACAAACAGCTGATGTTATGCATGCAAGCAGCTATATTTTTTCAGGTGTTTTTGCACTTAAGATTTCCACCAGGAGGCTGCATTGTAGGGTAACTAGTGTAAATAATAACATTAGTAATGGCTGAATTCAATTGAGCTGTTTCGATCTCAGGGTCCTGGTATTGTGCATGGTGGCTCACTGTCACACTTGTACTGCTTGCTGGGACACGTAAACAGACCATAGCCATAGTTAATGTTATTAGTAACACCTGTGCTTTTCTTACTATGACACGTCAAAAAACCTGCTGTGGATACAGCGTTTTTGTTCAGTACTTATCAGTAATAGTTAGCATGCTAACAAGCTAAATTAACTTACTCCAAGTTCAACAAGTTGATGGATGGTTCCGAAAAACCCATTAATTAATATTTTCTTAACCCTCAAAGACCCAAACAGCCAGAAACGACTAAAAATTGTTAGTGTTTTTAACGGTGAATAACTTTTGAGTTGCTCATGCTATCATTATGTTTTTTTAAAAAATATGTAAACCGTCAAATGGCTGTACATTGCTCAGGATTGTAAGGAGTGTAAGGGTTAATTTAATCTATTCTCATATGAATGAAATTGAAATTGAAGGTACTCCTGAATCAAATAATGTATGATCTGTATAACATACTGCTTGAATTGGATAAGAATAGATAAATAAATCATGACAGTCAAATTTCCCAAGACCTTTAAGAGTTAATTGAATACATTAAATTTTTTGCAGTTTAGCATTTGCTAATAAGGTCCTGCCCTTCTAACAGACAAGCTCAATGTATTTGCTTGATGAAATGTCCAATAACAAGAAAAAGCAGACTAAACTGTAATCATTACCTTGGCTTCTAGAATATCAATCTATCCAAGACAAGTACGTAAGCAATAATTTAAAAGATTAAATATCAGATCCTTGGTTCAGTATCAGGTAGGAATTCTACCCAGAGGAGGGCTAAAGGATCTTTGGTGTTTACTGCTGATGCTGTTTGGATGATTTTATGGCCGTAGGTCGTGCATGAATTGACACGCTGCTTTGAGTCACGATCACAAACACGAACTCCCTCTCCGGGCTCACACCCTGCCTCTAGTGTTATATTCTAACACTGTGTCATTAAGTTACTCCATTATACACTGCTCATTCTCTCCTATTATCATAACCTTCATCACTCTGTTGTTGCTATTATCTTCCAACCTGTAATTCCTCTTGTGGGGCTGCGGGCCACTCCTTAGCCCCAGTTTCTTCTTTTCATGTCGGCTCACAATGAGACAGAACAACAGCTCCCTGCCAACATGTACGCTCTTTTTGTAATTTTCTGCTGCAGCAGCATCGACAGCCCTTGTTACTTTGGTGTGTTAGTTGATGTTTTCAGGAGGCGTTTTGATGTGTTTAATACTGTAAGGAGCTATGTAATTTGCTTGATTTCTTTGCTCAGATCCAATTATTGAGAGAGACATAATTTCATAACTGCTCTGTTGGCAAGTGACTGCCCTGCTGTCAAAGTAATAGCATGCCTCAATATTTAAAATGTCCACCCCCGAGAACTGAGTTTGTCTTATTGTTATATGACTAGATGTTTGACCCTAAATATATTGACTTGTATGAGTACCAAGTGTTTTTGCATTCCTCTATGAGGAAGGCGTCTGTGTATTACCCTAAAATCGGAGTGTCTGATAGCTGCTAATTTTGGTGCAAAGCAGTCTCTACATATTAGTCTCGGTGTGAGGCTCAAACATTTGTGACTGAATTTCTTTGTGTTCTCTCTAATGCCAACATTAGCCTTCTTAAAGCTAACTTTCACTGGTCAGCCTGGTGTTGTGCTGTTGTCGTGGAGGAGGCACGAGGCCTGTGATTCATGGGTCCTAAATTTCTTAGTCAGGGGGGAAGAGTAGATGTGCTGCTAAGCCCTTTTTTAGAGTTTTTAAAACTCTTTTTTTGTATAGGAAAACTATGATTAAGAAAATATTATTAGTGTTAGGGTTATATTTTTACATTTGTGTCCTTCAAACCTGATGGAAAATCTGTCTGAATCCAACACCCCTGGCTGCTGCCACCTGAGCCTTGGTGATCTGTCTGCTCACCATGTGTTTTCATTTCTGTCTTGATATTTTTCCATTTTATCTCAGCCTCTCTTCCATTTTATCTCATATGTACATGTTTGTAAATGTTTTTGGCCTAAATGGAAGGATTTGAAAAAAGCACAACGACATAATGAGTGCTAATTGAAACCTAAGATTGTTTCATTCTCCAATAATTAGGGACTCCTCCGTGATCTGGTCGGATACTTTTGTAATCTTAACCTGCTAACTGCCCTTCTTAGGTAAATTTCCTTTTCCTCTGAAAAAAGTAAATCAGTTACACACATGCTGCTGAACAATCAGTACTTTCTTCCCTTTATAATATCTGCAGTTTTATAAAATAATCCAATAGATGGTATGTCAGCTTTACATGTTATTCAGATTGAGATCAAATCAGACTGAAATATTGCTTAACCTTATTTGATTTATACTGACACAATTAAACCAAAAACCTAATTTTTCCTGTTAGCTTCTCTGTAAAGGATTTTAGAAGGAAGCCGATGGCCCCAGACAGCAGACTTATGTAATGTTATGCAAGGTGTGATGACATCTGCAGCCCTGAGGCTGTCAAACACCTCACTGTTTGTCTGTCTTGTGCTTTATTACACGTGCACTTTCCAGTTCTCTCCTTTGTCCTTCTTTCAGCTGTGTTCTGATGCAGTTTACGTGGACATGGACACTCACACACACAAACTGAAATACTGGAGAGACTCTTTGGAAAGAGCTCTTATTATCTGGGTGATCAATCAACCATGTTTCCATTGTTTTTACCTCTAAATTCCTGTTTATAGTCCATGGTAGCTGGAGGCTATCCCAGCATGCAATGGGACAAAGATGGGATTAACCATCCGTGTTTTAATACACTGATACTCATACGTATGGGCACGATTATGAGTGTGACTGTGGAGGGAAACTAAAACATGCAAGATGTGTATTTTTTACGGGAAGATGATAAGTTGAAAATCCTCATGCAAAGTTTGAATTAAAAATTTAACAACACTAAGAAAAGCTGAAACTTTTGTATCGTCCTCGTATCAAAGTCTAAATTCAGATGCTGTGACATAAGTTGGGTGAATTAGGCCGACTCACTTGTCAGTGAGGGACGCTTGTAGCTCAGTTGTATGTCGTCTAATTATGGCAAGTGTCCTTGAGCAAGAGACTGATTCAGCACAAACGGCTTCAGGGTATGTGTACATTTTGTAATTTCCTTTGACCAAAATGTCTGAAGAATGTGATATAATTATACTGATGGATGGACAAACTGGGCTCCTGTGAACAGGATCATTGATCTATTGAACAGACAAACATTTGAGCATCACGACTGAAAGTTTCTAAGTGCTCTGTTGTGGTTCTCAGATTTTTTCTCAACTGGCCTCATTTGCTGTGGTTAATATCAGCTTTGCAGGATGTCCCGTTGTCAGTCCATGCACCAGTACCAGTGAGCAACTCATGATGTGCTTTATAAGTGTATAAGTGGAGCTATCTCTTTAAATTGTTTCAAGGTTCAGACATTTAAGGCCCAGGTGACATGTTTCTCATTTTCAAGGAGCCACTATAGACTCATATACAGCTCTGTAGAAACATGCCAACAAAGTGACCAGTCTAGTTTTTTTTGTTTTCTTGATCCTAAAGCAGGCATAGTTGTTTTTTTGTCATCTCTTTGGTTGCAGGAGGTGCCCTGAAATAGAAGTATGACGTACATCTACAACAGAGTGACTGATGGAAATGCTTCTTTGTTTGAAGCTGGGTCGTCCTGACATGCTGTGCCTGTGTCATTACTGCATTACTCACTTTTTCCAAAAAAAATGTCACTTGTCAAAGCTTAATGTTGAATCTCTGAAACTTAGCTGCTATTTTCTGATCCTTTTACTTTGAAAACAATGATGCACTTTGACAGAAATAAACTGTTTTGCATGCTGGGAAGCTCTTACTGCACTTCCTCATTGTTACCAACACGTGTAGGACTGTACACAAGGCCAGCATTTACACACGCATTCTTAAGAAAGTACAACAACATACTCTTTGCTGACATCATGAAGCATTGTGGTGAATAAGCAGGAGACTTGGCTTCAGTGCTGTCACAAGGGCGAGGATGTTGGTATCCCTGAGGGGATGCTGATTGAAAAATGTTTAAGCTCTTGTGAAATATTTGAAATTCTCAGCCACTTTCAGCACAGCTTCAAGCAAATCAAGCAACTTCACAGCTACTTCTTAAAAGTTTCTCAGCTTGAGTTTGGGTGGTGTGGTTACGTAAGTGTAACACAATGGAAATTTGAGGCGGGCAAATCGCTTTGCCTCTGAGTCTTGACCTCCATTTTCTTTAGTTGTTGTTTCCTGGTTATAACTGAGCTTGCTCTTGTTTACCAGTCGGTCACTGGCTTTGAATTAATAGTACAAATTTTATTCAAACTAGAAGCTCAGCAGCTCCATTCTTCTCCCATTAAAATCCTGATTTATTTCTGCAGTTTTGCATCCCTTAAAAACTGAAAGTCTCATGGATGAAACCACTTTCATTTCAGTCTCTGTAGTATGCTTTTAAGTCTTTTCTTCATGAAAGACAAAAGTAAGGTTAAACAGGAATAACATGGAGGTGTGCCTTTGTGTTCTATTTGCGTGGGCTAGAAAATCTCTTAATGCAAATTTAGCCTTGAGTGTCCGTGAAAGACGTCGGGTTGGAGCTCAGAGCAACATCACAGAGGCTGCTCACATGAGTCAGTGAAATGCAGGCTGACAGCATTCCTCTATACACACCTCTGCCTTTAATGTGACTGCAGTAGGATGGCATTTTAATGGCAAAGCCCTGTTCTTTTTTATTTGTTTAACACATATTTCTTAAGTAATTTGTTAAAATAATGGTTTATGGCAAGAACAACTGTATTTTTACTGTAAAGTGTGTATAAAATCAGACTATGACCTGCAAGGAGTTGTGTTAAACACAGGGTAAGCAGCAGGACAGATATAAATAAACGCTAACTGACTTTTTTCCGTTTCTGTGCATTGGTGGGTTTTTTTTTTTTTTTGGCTAAGTATCTAGTCACGCCCTGTGTTGTTAGCAGGAACTGAAGATCTGACAACAGCTTCTTGTATCCTGTACCCACAGTATTGTATTTTTTTATTTGTACTGACTGATCAAGTGACTGTGGTAAGAGTCTTCTCATATTCAAACAAAAAAGTGCTTCTTACCTCTCTGTCATCTCTGTCAGCACATCAGAAACTGCACAGGATCGATCTGAATCAATGTGTCACAACTCCCTCTTTCATTTCAAGGCGAGTGCAATATAACTGAAAACAAACTCTGTGTGTTGTTTTGTTCACAGAACAAAAGACAGCATGTACCACGCTCTGACCCATGCCACCATCCTGGAGATGCAGGCCATGATGACCTTTGAACCCCAGCACATCCTGGCTGCCGGAAACACCATGAAAGAGGCCCAGGCTATCTGTCAGCGGTAAGACTCTCTCTAATGACCATCTTTTAATTTCTAATGATAATCTTTGACAGCGGATTTTATTAGTTCCTCTCTAGTCAGCTGCAGAAGTAAATTTTCTAGCCAGTCGATATTTAGACTCATGATATTGCATCTTTTCATCAGTGGTTCCCTTTTCCAATGTATCACCAAAACTAGTGAACATGCTGAGATCATGCAGGGTCACAGGATGAGGGAATGTCACACCTTCCTGGCCAAATTTATCCTGGTGCCACTGTGAGAATCTGTCATGACTGGACTAACAGCAGACTAATTAGCTCCTCTCGCTATACATACTGTTCTTCAAGCCAGCTCTGACCTGAGGTTTCACTTGTCATTGTTGTGACAGCTGGGTAGGACATGTAATGCACACGGCCAGCACCTTGTGGGAACTTCAGCTCAGCATTCTGTCCTTACTGTAAAGAGGCTGAGTCACTGAGTGGCACGGAAACAAGATAAGCAAAGAAATGTGGGACAGCGCATTGCTGCTCAAACACAATGCAAAAAATTTTCAGTCAAACCAATGCTCTCATGGTTGATGATAGCTTTATGTTTTGTGTTCATTTAATTAGGCACCGCAAGAAGTCAAGCTTCTCCAGAAACTTCACAGAAGGTCAGTGAAGTCCTGTATGGACAGGATGAATAATAGTTGCCACAATAACAACAGCTGTCAATAATGAGGAAGCAGTTTCAGTCGTTTGTTGCATGTGTGAGTCCTTGAATGTTTGTGTATGTGAGCCTGTGTAAAAAATTGTGGTTAAGGCAACGACCATTGGTTGAACTCTTACCTCTGGTGTGTATGTGTATGTGTTTATTTGCTTGTGTGTGTAAACTCATGTTTTATCACTGTATATATATATATATATATATATATAT
>JAQNCA010000025.1:16229519-16284230 GCA_029783725.1 Acanthurus tractus
TATATATATATATATATATATATATATAATTGTGCTTTATATATATATATATCTGTTGCAACTGTCACAACTGTTATATGTAACTGTTACATATAATTTTCACCTCAGAGGAACTCCACGCTGAAGTTTGCTATGCTGAGTGTCTCCTCCAGAGGGCAGCGCTTACCTTCCTTCAGGTCAGGAGGCAGGCTTACCCAGATGCCAGTGAATCCAGCACTAATGATAATTTTATGTTTGACCTAACATCCCTCTCTGATCCTTTTCCCTCTCTTGCCTGTGCTTCTCCCTTCTTGTTCAGGATGAAAACATGATCAGTTTCATGAAAGGGGGAATCAGAGTGAGAAACAGCTACCAGACATACAAGTGAGTTGTTTTGTGTGAAAAACTTCTCTAATTCATTATTTTGTTCTTGTCTTTTTCATTATGTTGTTAAATCTTCAAATCTGTGTGATCTAACTTCACCTCACAGAGAGCTTCACACAGTCCTCCAGTCTTCTGGTTACACTCATGGTGACAATCATGGCCATTTTGAGGGCGGTGTTAAACTGGGAGTAGGAGCCTTTAATCTAGTAAGTGCAAGGCTGAATGTTTGCTTTTGTAATTATATGTGGGTCAAAGAAAAGTAGTTTACATCACAACACAGGGTCTCCAGTAAGCATCAAGCTTGAAGCAAAGAAAAACCAACTAAATTTAGAACAAACCTGCTCACTTCACATTTTTTGTGATGCTTCAGATGCTCATAGACCCCTTTTCCAGCGAGCTGGTTTCAGGGCTGCTCAAACCAGAGCCTGACTTAGCACCAGTTCTTTGCTTTTCGACAGGCTAAGCACCAGCTTCTGGCTTGAAAACCGGTGCCATACAAGCACCAACCCTTTGCTGCCTTAGAGCCAAGAACCAACTGCGTCAGGGACAGGGGGCGGCGCTATTGTGACCAACAAGACCGGCGCAAACACCAAACCGCGATTTTTTAAAACAACAGCTGAACGAGTTTCGTCTGAAGTTACACTTGCAAAAAGTACGATCGCCAAAGCTTAGCCAGGGACAGTGTTGTGTTTGAATATTGCGTGAGAGTTGCTGGGTAAACGTGCAGATTTGCGCATCGCGGTCATAATTGCGTAAACTGCGGATAAACCGCAGGTCGGGCGGGCCAGCAAGAATGACATCCTGATTAATTGTTTGTGTATGAAAGATAATAAATAAATAAGAGCTGATCCGCGCATCTCTGACACTAGCTTTACCACCGAGCTAGCACAAGCTCAGGCAGTGTAACAGAAGCACATAACGAGTATTCATTCAGCAGGAGAAGCTATAATCTAACATGCAGACAAACTGTGTGTGTCAAGCTCAGTGTTTCTCATGTAGCAATGACTAATCAGCATGACATAATGTCCAAAAAGATGTTGTTCTTCTTTTTTTATTATTGTTATTATGAGCATCAAAGCAGCAAAATAAGTTCAAACGTATTCAGTCTTATTTTTCAAAACATTTCTGAATTGTTTTGAACAAACAGCACAGTGATGATTTGGTGCCCTTAGACATTTGGATGTTTTTCCGTCATTGTTATTTGTTTTATTTACTGACAGTGGAATCTTTGTTGGTTGGAGAATATCTGTAATAAACCTTTCAGCCACTGCCCTTGCACAGTATATTTATGAAATTTGAGATCATTTCCTTGGAGGCTGTTTGTTTTGTTCTAATAAAGAAGGGAATTGTGCTTTAATCCTGTTGTGGCATATTAATTTCACCATTCACTTACTGCTACTTCCTGCAGATGATTTCCATGTTGCCCACGCGGACGCTGAAGCTTCTGGAGTTTGTGGGTTTCTCTGGTAATAAGGTGAGCTCTGTGAGAGGCAGCTATGGCCGACAGGTGGCAGATGAGAGATAAAGCGACAGGACTGTGACCTGTTGGCTTGGTGGGGTCAGAGATGCTGAGCTTTCTGTTATTAATGAAACATACACTTGGATGACTCAGAAGTTGTATCTGTATATTCAGTTTCACTAGTTCAATGATTCACAGAAAGTCAGACTGTGATTCGTGGTTAAACTCGTGACTAAAACTGATTCGAAAAAAAAAGGTTAAAGCAAAAAACGAAACTCCTGCAACTTCTAAACTCCGGAGCATGACTAAAAAAAATACTTTTGATCAAAATAACAGCTGACTGCACAATTTCTCTTCCTCCTTAACTCCCGGAAGTTAGTTGTGCTACAATTTTTGAAGCTGTCGTTTTTGTATTCACTGTATGTAACCACTATATTAAATATTCTGAAAATTAATTTTGATCAGGATTTGGGTTCCGATATGCTATGGTGTTCAAGTTATTATTCTCATAATTAGACAGATTTTACAGCAGGTTTCAAAAATGAGACATCAAATCTGACGTGGAGTCTGAAGAAAAATGCAGACATGATTATCCTGTAAATCTTGAACTCTGCACTTGCATATTTTGCACACAAACCTATCTGCGATCTGTCTCTGATTCAGATTGGATGCCTGAAATTACTCTGGTAGACAGGCTGACGCTGCTCCCTCAACACAAACTGAATTACAAAAAACATAATGTAGTTTTTGCACTTGTGATTTTCCTGCATGAGACATTTCTCCAAAATGTATCAGTGTGTTCTGAGCTCATGTGTGCATGTATATGTGTGTGTATTTGTGTATGTGTTCATGCAGGAGTTTGGTCTTCAGCAGCTTCAGGAGGGCTCTGCAGAAAGCACTTTCAGGTCCTTCCTCTGTAACATGCTGCTGCTCTGTTATCACACCTTCATGAGTTTTATATTAGGTATGCAAAGACACACGCTCTCTCACACACGCACATACATGCAGCTGTGACAAACCACAAAGCAAACCCAGATCATTATGTTCGTTATGTTATCTCTCTCAGGCACTGGTGAAGGAGATGTTGAAGATGCAGAGAAACTGCTGCAACCATATCTCAAAAAGTATCCTAAGGTTTGCCAGAATAAACCAGTGCTGTTGTTTTAAAAAATCTCTAGCATGGTAAGATGTGTCATGTTCACTAACATGCTGTGGGCTGTGTCTCTCTCAGGGATCCATCTTCTTGTTCTTTGCTGGTCGAATAGAGGAGATCAAAGGCAACTTGGATGCTGTGAGTTCCTGTCATTTCAACCAAAAACACAGTCCCCACCGCACTTTCATGTTGAAAATTATAATTCACAAATACTCAATGATACTGTCAGGTTTATCTTACTAAACCAAGCAAACAGACACACAATTTGTGTTGATTAAATCACTACTTATTAAATTCAGTGTTTATTGAGGATCTATTGTCAAAAATGTACAGTAACCCAAAGTGAAATCCTAGGTGGTTTGTATGTTTCTAGGCTATCACACGTTTTGAGGAGTGTTGTGAGGCCCAGCAGCAGTGGAAGCAGTTCCACCACATGTGTTACTGGGAGCTGATGTGGTGCTTCACATACAAAAGACACTGGAAGATGGCATACTTCTATGCTGACCTGCTAAGCAAGGAGAACTCCTGGTCCAAGGTGGGTCAATATAGAGTGGGATTAAAAAAATACTCAGGCTCATTGGATGCCAATAATGCAGGAGGCCGAAATAGGCAAAAGAGATGAGTTGTATAACTTAACCATTTAATATCGCAATCAGATCTTTGGACAATTCCTGATTATAAATCTAATCTTTACAAACTAAAAAATACCAACTTTAATTTCTTTAGTTCAGAAAATATTTTTAAATGAGTTTTAGCTTTCTTAAATAGTAATGTTGTCAACTTTCCTCTGCTCACGGAGGAGGGTGAGTTTTTCCACATTATCGTTGCTGATTGTGTCACAAACTATTAGTTAAATTCCACCACTACAACTTATAATACTTAGTTAAATTCCAGTGGGCCATCTCTGCTGTAAGGCAGCAATAAAACAGAAGAAATTCATCAATGAAGTGATTGATAATAATGAAAATTAAAAATATTTTATCATGAAAATAAAAAGAATGGGAGGAGTTCTGCAGCCTCGCTCAGACTCTTTCAACTACAAACTATTGTAGTTTTTCCTCTACTCATCCAATTTAAAATCAAAGATGGGGTTGCAGTAGTAACCGCTCTTTCCCTTCCCTTAGGCTACCTATGCATATATGAAAGCAGCCTACCTCAGCATGCTGACTGCAGATGATTGCCTAACCTTCGGGGAAACTGCGCTCACTCTGTTCAGGTATGAATGGCGTCTGAGCTAAGGCACTACTGAAACTATCCCATCACCCACGGATAAACAGAGATGATTCACTGTAACGGTCAAATATTTATGATATCATTTTAGCTTCATCTGGGACAAAACTGTCATATTGGTAAAGAATATGAGTAAATATAAGGGATGTAATTTTCATTGGAAAGATGATATAGCTAAAATTCATTTGTGTCTCACAGAGCTGCACAAATTTTGGTACATGGGCTCAAAAGTGCTCCACATAAAAACATTTGACTGGACCTTTAGCATAGTTAAATGATCTGTGAAATATGTAATCTCTAGATGACTCATCTCTAATTTTCTGATATGTGTGTGTAAACTTAATCATATTTCAGGCAAGTGCCTGGGCTGAAGCAGAAAATAGCGGGAAAATCCCTGCCAACAGAGAAGTTCGCTATTAGGAAAGCCCGCCGCTACCTCGCAGAAAACCCCATTCCTCTTCCTGCTCCTCCGCTGGTTTGTACTGGAAGGGCTATTACCAGGCCACATTGCCTTACTTGTAGCGTCACAGGATTTTTACACTGTTACCGCAGTGGTTTGCATTCTTTCTTTGAAGTGACTGAATCAAAAATGTCAAGGGAAAATACTAGTTTTGTTCCACACGAGCTATATACTCTCGGTTTACCCTGTAGGGCAGCACACTGAAATAAGCATGTGCTAATTGGACCTTTCAGGGTGGACCCACAACCCCACCCGATTCAGACTGTTAAAATAGAAAAAAAAAGTACCTCTGTTCTCACAGAATCAGGGCTATGATGCAAAACATTGTTTCTGTCTCACAAAGATTTTACTCTGGAACAAAGGTGAAAAGTTGACAGAGAACAAAACAGAGTGGCTACATTATGACATTTCTAGCACAGCTGGATCAAAAATTAAAAGTTTTTCTGAGTGAGAAAATAGGCCTTTAGTGCATACCTCTGCCTTAGGTCATTTGTCCTGCCAGGTGGTGCAGGAATCATGCTTTTTCACCATAAGAGGGGCCACTTTACAACCAAGACTTGTGGGCCTTGGTGAGGCCCTCTTATTTGGTTAAAACAGTCAGTTTGGAAAAATCCATCTGTGCTCACAAAACTAATGTTTCAAGAATAACCTTTGCTTTAGTTGAATAAGTACTGTATTTTGTCACAGAAAAAAATTAATATTCACTTGTATCAATAAAATTCTCAGATTTTGGGTTCTGAAAGATGTGTGTGTTTTTTTGTGTTGTGCAGGAGATGATGTACATCTGGAACGGCTACACAGTTATTGGCAAACACAAAGATCTGACTGAAGGAATGCTGAGAACACTTCATGAAGCACAGGCTGAACTTGAAAGCAGACCAAGTATGCAAAATTTTTTAGTGAAGCCAAAAAAATTCTTTGATGGAGTCAGATTCTTTTTTTTTATTTCGGTATTAGTAAGCCAAAATGGATTGCATTTATTTAAATTCTATATTGATGCTTAATTATTTTAAGCATTTACAGGGAATTCTTAAACTGTAGATTAAATCTCCTCTAAAGTTTGTCTGCCTGTTTTGTTTGGTCCTAACTGTCCTGTTGTGTGTCTGACAGGGACTGAGTTCTCTATAGACGACCAGTGTCTGCTGAGCCTCTTGAAAGGACTGTGTCTCAAACACTTGGGGCATCAAGAGGAGGCTGAACACTATTTCACACTCGTCCTCTGCAAGTAAGCCACACTCAGTAATGTGCCCAGACAGGTGCAGTATATGCTCCAATTAACCTGTTTGTATTTGTTGTGCATCCTCTGGTAAAATAAGGGAGCTTCGTTTTTCAATAGAAACAGCACGACCGTTGAATGAAGTCTTTGTTCATACTGGCTCACATTAAAATATACAGTAACCACTGTGTTTTGACATTGCCCACAGTGAGAGTCAGATCAAATATGATCACTACCTGGTTCCCAATGCCCTGCTAGAGCATGGCCTGTTATGTCTGGAGCAAGGCAGAAAAGATGAAGCTATCAAGCTCCTGGAAGCGGCAAAGTAAGTTATTTAACCAGCAAACTTATTTAATATCATCTGTACTAACAAAGAGTTTTCAGTTAATAAATCACTCATTGCTTGCAACAAGCAATTGAGATATTTAGTGCCTTTTATTTATTTTTTAAAAAAACTACAAGTCATCATTTTTACCAGTTTTTAAATTTAGATAAACCATAGTCCTATTCGTGGGTTTCAATATATATTGCAGTAATTGTTAAATGAATCAACAATTAGTCAAAAATAAGTGTGACTCATAGATTTAGGCTGAGATTTACTCCTGAAGTGATTGTAAACATTTTTGTTCTGTTTCAGGCAAAATTACAAAAACTACTCGATGGAATCTCGGACACACTTCCGTATTCAGGCTGCTTTGCACAAGGCAAAAGGCACAGGGGAGAATGGCACCCATGTTCCCTCCAGCCCATAACAGACAGAGGAGGGCACAATAGAGCTGAGACAGCACTGTGTTTCTGCTGTCCCACAATGCAACACTCAGCCCAGGCCAGCCCCGCCCATAAGGACGGATCACTTTTTTTTTTCCATGAGGAAGATAGGGGAAGATGGATTCTTGTTTTCTAGTGTTTGCTGCCCTTGTGGGCAACTGTAGCTCTGTGTGACCCTGACTGTCTTAGACAGGTTTGCTTTGCCCTCTTCTGAAGTTATATATTTTAATAAACGTCACTTCCTTGAGTGATTTGAAATAGAGACAATTTATGAAATGTGCCTATATTTATGTAACAAAGCTTCTAACAGGCTCGTTTGTCTAGCACTGTGGCCACCCATAAGGGGCGCATAAGGGTAGAAAACATGGTCACATATGTGTAGTATACATATTCTGCAGATTACCTCCACTACTATCCCTGGATCAAAATTTGCTCTGTTAAGGGTAGAAAGGTTGACTCTGATGGGAGCCAGAGTGCTGAACATACCCCCATTTAGTAAGTGACACTCACTTGTCTGTAAGGAGCTTCTCTTTGATTTGGTTACTACAACCCCCCCCCAATTTTATCTAATGTAAATTAGAGATTCTTGATAAACTGACTTGAGTATAAAGGAGAATGATATATAAAGTTGTGTGCTGACATACTTTGACATCGGGTATATATCATATAATACAGCCCAGCTACCACATAGTCCATCAGGACTACGAGACTATTTTTACGGTGTCTTTTGATACATTTTGGTTGACAGGTTCTACCTATGTTAAAAATTTTGATCAAAACCAATATGAACTAATCAGTTAAAAAATCTTTATACTTTATACTATGTCATTTTCAAAAGCTGTAGTTCATTGTGTTTCTCAGAGTAAGTAAATGTTTTATTGTTGAGTTTAAATATTCTTAATTTCTTTAAAGACCTACTGAAACATTGCAAGAAACATTTATTCCTCTGAAATTCTTTTTTCAGTCTCCTTCTGAAGAAATGATCAAATCTGCTGTTGTATTTAGTGTTACGTGTAAATGCTATAACAGAGAGCTACTATATATTAGTCAACCATGCAAACTCTCCATAGATAAAGAATCAGAGTTGCAGTGAGAGTTGTTCTTTACATTTATATACTGTAAATGGCACCTTTTACACAAATTGTCCCGTTTTAAGAGGACAGATGAATGTGTCTTTTAGAAAGGCAGACACCCTCCTTTTCTCCTCCTGGTGTGTGGGACAGTCTCCAACAGCACTTGAGCTTGAACAAACAGGCCATTCACTCAAAGCAGCGAAGGACTGCGTGCTTGTCCGCCTGTTGCATCTTTAGTGGGTGAGAAAGCTCTGAACGGGAACCACCACAGTCTTCCTGCTTTGTAAACATCCTCTGCTGCTATTGTATCAGCAATGCTTGATTTAAGTCACCTATAGACGGACTTGAACATCATAACCATAATACTGTGTCAAATAATAATCTGCATATGAACAAATACTTGCAATGAAATTATTGAAGTGATAAGACAGGGGTCATCTTTAATTGTGTTGGTGCTGAGGTTATTTGAAGGGCTGTGTCCTGGCAACAGAGTGTCCAAAACCTAGAAACTTAGATGGTGTCTCAAGTGTTGCAATTAGAGCACTGCTGATTTATTTATGATTAGAGTAAGGTCTGGTCTCAAGATGATGACTGCGAGTCAGTTTCAGTTTAATGGTGGAGGAATATACTTTCAATATTGTTTTAACAGCTGTTTAATCCTCTGGAACTTTCCAGTAACGAATCATATTTTATTTTTGAATTACTAAATAAGTCTACTTTTTCTTTCTTCCTTTGGGTTTTCAGTCATATCTGAAAGAAACTCTAACCAAATTTAGTGGCATTGTAATGTTTACAATCGGCATCTTTTACTGGGTATGGCTACCACCTTGCAGAATGACATTCCTGTACATACTTAATGTTTCTATTGTAATTTAAATGAAACGATGATACCATTTTTGTGTTGTCTATTTGTCATGTGTGCACCACAACCACATACAATTAGCAAATACAACATGCACAGTACAAATTGGTGTTATTTACAAAACAAGGAGGATGCATGCTTGCAGGTTTTTGCACCCGTTATTCTCATTTGTGTGCTTTAATCCATCTGATACAGTCATGTCGTCTCTTCCTGTTGACATGCAAGGCAATGGCAGCCACGGAGAAGAAGACGGGGTGCTGAAATAATTTACACTCAATATACAATTGAAATTACATCGAAGAATCTTAAATTGAGTTGTAACATATTATGGCAACTAGTTTATGATATAATATTTTGAGGACAATACTGGTTATTGTAAAATTGCCCCCAAAAATGGCAATAACAAAGACTAATTTCTCGATTTTAGCCTTGTGTTTACGTTTCCAGCGAAGAGCACGTTATCACGAATCTGATTGGCTGTGAGGAAAGCGCTTCCTGGATATAGGTGGCGCTCATTGGCGGTTTCCGTTGGCGGGGCGGGGCTACGTGTCGCTACATCACCACCTTTGTCGTTAATCGCAGCTGCAAACTGGAAAGTCCCTGACAGCCAGGGAGGGTTCAGTCAGGAAAACCGCTCTCAGGTTTGTCATTTTAAATGAGGGATCTTAATGTTTTCTTCGCTTCGCTGTGTCTGCAGATATAAAATCCAATAAGCTTGTTTCATTTGTGATAGTTCAGCCAACCGATTAAATGCTCCCCTCTGAGTGCTAGCTGATGTTAGCAGGCTAGCTTTTTGTGTGGCTAGCTGCTGGCTAAGGGATGTTTTGTTGTTGTTGAACTGTGCAGCCCTCCCGTCGTCTGGGAGAGGAGATTCATCAGCTGTGTATGGGAAAAACGCCTCATCGACGCCCTCTCATCAGCCAATTTTTGTGAAAGTGGCCCCTGAAATCCAGTTGTTTAATAACAGCAAAGCTACTCCGAGAAAGAAAATAGTTTGGTCGAAGAGGAAGGAGATGGGAAACTGTCTGAAATCTCCGACCTCGGATGATATTTCTTTGCTGCACGAATCTCAGTCGGACCGGGCCAGCTACGGAGACGGTGCTGACCCAGACCAGGAGCCACCGCCCCCCTATCAGGTAACTTTGTTTGGATCAAAACACAACATAATAAGTCTTCGTGTTTTTGTCACAAGGTTAACCAAATACGTTAAATACCTGAAGTTTAGATGATGTCATGTCATGTGTGGCACAGTTTGACTATTTTTGTGCCGTTGATCAAGAAAAGGAGACGAATCCAAGACAGTAATGTGAGACAAACAATATGTAAAGCCAGGTGGATCAGCTGTTTACAGATCCTTAACATCATCCATGGCCAGCAAGCCATCCCATTGACCCCATCCCCTTATGGCTTTGACACTAATCCGCTTTGTTTTATCCGAAGGTCTCCAGTCTCTGCCATTTCCCCGAAGCCATATTATGATTCATCGTTTACTGATATAATAACAGTATGATATCTTCCTTCGCTATAGGCTTTATTCAAAAACATTGTAGTGTACCCTGTATTTTTTACCCATTCTAGGTAGAGATTAACTAAGACTCACATCATCATGCTCTGTGGATCACTTTAACAGTATAAACAGTTATTTAATGGGCTTAACACAGACTCCAGTTCTCCAACAAAGGTTAACTCTCATAACTTTCTCAGCTGCTTCTTTCACTGATCCCCTCCAGGGCATCAACTTTGTTTGTCTGGTGCCCTTATTTCCTGAATACCATCTACAAGGAGTCTAGGTCATGCTGTAGCTGTAAATATGAGACATGGCGTTAGCCTTATGTGTTTTTCTGTGTTATTAGGTGACTGGTTTGCATTATGTAAGGTCTTGGCGGAGAGTTTGTCTGTTACTAGGTTAAGCTAGGCCTTATCAGTAGATTTAAGATAAGTGTTTTTAAAAGCATGGGAAACTGAAGGTGATCTCAGGTCAGTACAGCATGAGAGCTCCTATTGTCAAATATGGTTTCCTCATTTTGGACTTTTGATTCATTATACTGTAATCGAGCACACGGGTGAGTCAGCATGGTGCTTCATTATCTTTGTGTTGTCATCAATACATTTCTTAAAAAGACCTAAACCCAACAATAAATACGCTCCCTCAACAATTCTAAAAGCTATTAAAAAATGTGTAACAGAGACTTTTTGGGGGATTGGAGGACATATTATATCACAACAAGCACGTAAAGACTACTTACTGAAATCATTCCTGATCTTTGGAAATTAGTCATTTTTTGTTGGGTCAAGGTCACAACATATGCCCAGAGATGCTGCTCTCAGTCTTAAAAGCTGGGATCACATCTACAGGACAGATGTGGAAAATGGGAAAAAAAAATCTGATGATTTACTACAGTGACCAAAAACCATGCCTGAAACCGATCAAGCTGATTTTTGATTTGTTATTCTATCGTATTTGTAATTATTAATCTTTAATGTAAGAACATTTTTCTCAATTTGCAATTAATGTTGCCCACCTGGGCATCACATACCAGGTTGCTGTCATGTCTTACAGGCTGAAAAATCACTCAGGTTGGGCCAAAAATATTCAAATATATTCCATCTGTTATCTAATAAAAAATATTTTAACCCAAATGTATGCTGAAACATGAGTGGAAGAAACTGGGGCTAGGCCAATTCATACAAACTTAAAACTGCCTGGCAACATCACAGGGACCAGACAGTTTCTAATTCAGATCTTGTTCACAGTTTTTGTCATTTTTCATAAGTGAAATGTCACAAAAGGCCTTCATCAGAATCAGTCAAAGATCATATCTCAACAGAGCCAAAAGTCCTTGTTATGCACTTGTATCCATGTTGCTACAAGTATGTAATGTCTGGCATACAGCAGTGTGTAATTAGGCCTGGGCAGCCAGCTCTGTTATCATAGAGGAGTAATGGTGTGATAAACGTCACAAACACAGCTCAGTGTCTTTGGAAGAGCTCTGCCTAAGCTTTCAGTTGTGCTAAGAGAGTCTCTGTGCAGTTTGTTTGTACCAGCAACGTTTCACAAGAGGGTTAACTAACTAGTTAATACCTCCTTATAAAGGGCTCTTTTAGACCTGCCAACTCTTTTCTCCCTAGTGACCACAGTAATCAACACCTTCACCATCTGAACCCTGCCCGAGAATACAGCACACATTTTTGGGGTTTTACACACTTTGGAAGTGTTGTGTGTGTTAGAGGTTGGACTAGAAGCTCAGTTACACTTGATTTAAAATTGAATTTGGCGTTTTTGTAAAAGCTGCCAAGTACGGACCTCGATGCAAAGGCCAGTGTACTCACTGTGCTTACGGTCTGAGAGTGAAGTTGGCAGTTAATGGTAAAAAACACGATGCTGGAAAACCCAACACTGGCATCTAAAGTAAAGACAGGAGCTCTGTCTGGACTTAAGTTTACAGAAAATTCATACAGAAGAAAGACAGCGGTGGATGTAGTGTGGTATTGTCTATTTAGTTCTAAACATCATAAAAACATCATTTGTTTTGGGATTTCATCAGAAGTTAAAGCTGTAAGAAACAATGATAAATTACATCCCTAGACATCTAGGGACATGATATGAAGGGTTTTTTTTTTTCAAGCTGTCTAGACTCGTTTTGCATTTAAAATTTTTCCTGGCAATAACTTTTATAGATGATGGTAAACTGCTGGAGAACATGTAAAACATTCAACTAGTCACATCGCTGACTCATCGTAGGAGACACTGTATCAGGCAACAGGGCACAGCTGTGTGAAAAATTCAACAAGTTGTGACTGAAGGCTAGCATACATTGCTGCCATGTTGCACAATATGTTAATTTAAAACAGTATAACATACGCTGCTACCAGTTCATGTATCACACTGACGCTGCTCGGACCATGTTCCTTGGAATCCACAGTCAGCGGTGAGTCAGGGGAGGTTAAATTAGAACATCTAGTGCTGAGAGCCAGAGGCCGCTTTGATGCTGTGGAATAATTTCTTGGTGAAAAAGAGGTGATGCACTGACTGGCATCTGCAAGGCTCAGGGCCAACTCAAGCCATCATAGGCTGTACTGATGAAAGAGCTGCACATGGTTACTTTTCGCAGAAACTTAGACTTTTTACATAGACTGAAATTATCTGGATGTTGACTTTATTATAAGACAATATTTTCAATGGATTCTTCTTGATTTTGTTATTGCCTTTTTTTCTTACTAATAATCCTTTTTTTTATGTTGACACTTTGGGTACACTTTGCAGGTTTGACCTATACACAAGAACCAGGAAAGCAAAGTACATTTTATAACATGACTAGAGCTTTGTGGCTCTCAAACTATGGGCTGGGCCCCACTGGGGGGAGACAAAGCCTTTGCAGGTGGGGCTGGGATGACCAGGGGAAAATATGGAATGAAACTTAGTTGAATTAATACAATTTTTGTTGGGAAAATCTTCATTTGGAAATTTAAGCCTATCAATCAGTTGCCTTCCTTGTCATTATTAATTGCCTGAAATTGTGCAGCAGAGGGGCTTAAAATTTTTAGGCCATAAGCGGACATGCCTAAAAAAGTTTTTAAACATCCCTGCTGTAATTGTCTATTGCAGTAAAAGGCCATAGGCACAAGGAAACACACCTGTAATTCTTGTTTGTTACTCTACAGAGACAGCAATATGATGGTGTAAAATAGACTTTAAAATAAAGCAGGTCTGAAAAGACATGTTTGCATTTTTATTCCCCAATTTTCTCCTGATTTGTATATGGCATTGTAGGCACGATTTCCCAATGTTTAGACCCTTACATAAATAATTATAATTTATGAACCACTGGAAGTGTTTGGCAGTGTCTGTATTTGCAGAGACCCTGCTCACTACCAGTATTTTCTTACTTTGCTGCTTGTTTCTAGGTGTCCACCTTTGGACAGTACTTGTCCCCTCGCTACCTAACCACAGTCAGGGGGGCTTTTGCCTCTGCATTTACAATCTAAAACCTAGAAATCCTTCTTATCCTGCCTTTTACGACTTAAGAGTATAATATACTACATTTGGGCAGTAAAATGTCTAAAAGCTTACATTTTTTTATGATATGACAGAAATTGAAACATTCTACATATCTTAATCAAATTATAAGTCTGGCAATCACAACCTTGTTCAAGATCGTTTGGTCAAACAGCACTGATACAGAATGTAGGTACTGTTGATGTAGCAGTCTTGCTTATTATCAGAATATTGCAGTCCATTTAGACTTGGTGTGCGTAGACGTTGGATGAATAGAAGGGTGGATGGATAGATGTTTAAAGCTAAGTGGAGGAGATCAGCCCTCTGAGCCAACCACTTAGGCTAGTGAACCACTTGCCTTGTCAAAACGATTTCAAAGTGAGCGAGTGTGCTTTGAGTTGTGCTCATGATTTAGTATTAATTGTGTAGGCTTAAAAGCAGAGGGAGGTGCAATTCTTTATGTCTCCTAATATTGTGAAGGCTGTAGTTGTGAGTGAGTGAGTGAGTGTGTGTGTGTGTGTTGCATCAAACATGCTGCTGTGCGTTGAATGTGGTAATTTAGAAAGCAGCTGGTGAGACGAGTGTGCTGACTCATTGCTTTGGGACTGGGCCATGAGAGATACAGCACTCCTGTGTGTTTGCATATTAAAGGAAGAGAGCATGTATGTGAGGGTGTGCATGTGTGAGATTGTGTGTGTGTGTGTGCATTTACCCCCGTCTCCCTTGAAAGCCTCAGAGATGGAAGCAGTGACAAGGTTTTTATCAATCAGATTCAGTTTGGTACAAAGGCCTTCATGCTGCTGTCAGCTAGCTTTATGGCCACACCTCATTCACTGGAACACTGTGCAGGCTTGGAAAAAGATTTACTGTGTGTATTGTTATCCGAAAAAAGTATTAGTTGTAAGAACTCCACTTTTCATTGCAAACTTGGGATGTTACATTTGAGAGAGGATATATTTTAAATGAAATTCTAACTATTTTGTCTAGCTGTTAACTCCCCCTGCACTTTTTTCAATTTCTCTTCATGGATGTCTCTGGTTTTAAGAGTTACCTTGTCTGTATTTAGTTTGTTGTTGGAGTGATCATCTTAAGAGGATGCTTTGCAGTCCAGTTTATTTCAAAGTGCATGGAAAGCTGATTTGTTTCCTTTTATACTCTGTGTCAGTGACTAACCAGATGTGTTATTTTTTAGATGACTTGGGGCTGATGTGAATGCTTCGAAAATGCTATTGTTCCCTTGGAAAACAAAGTCTTGATTAGGAAGAAAGGAGACATCAGGTCAACCGCCCCAAAAGAAATGGAGCATTTTTATGGTGTTTCAGTGGTCTTAAAGCCCATGCACAGATATGAATAGGAACATTGTTACTCCATGTGAACAAACACAGCAGTATAAGGACAGGGCTACAACAAGCACAAGTTTAATCCTCCACACTTGCAGCTGCTTGCTTGACTTTTGGGACTTTGGAGGCAGAGATTGTTTCTCCTCGGCAGCCGTCTTCATCTTGCTTTCAGCTCATAATTAATAATAAAAGCAATTATGAGTTTAAAAAAAAAAAAAAACAAGACTGTTTTGTTGCGCCTCAATCTTGGGGCTTCTAGTTCTGTGAACTAATGATGTTGGCACATTGAATATCTCCTGAGGTCCCACTTCTGAGAGCAAAAGTGGTTTTAGCATAAAGATATTAGGCTACCAGGGTTCTTTTGTATGAACTAGACTAATTATGTTTATTTTGCCTTGGCAGTCCTCTTAACTCTTTTCTGAAAAAATGTGAGGCGAGAAATATGAAATCAAATTTCATGTGGGCAGAAAAAAATAAAGGTTAGCAGAGCAACTAGTGTCTTAAGAAGAATTTACCGGTTAATTGGTTGAATATGGGCCACCGTCTGAGCAAAAATAATAGCATAAAATTAGTACAATAAAAATTGAAGGCTTCAGTTCGATTGGCACACAATAAAATCGTTACAGCTACCCTCAAATTGAATAGACATACAGAGGTGAACTGTACAAATGCAGATGTCTGAATGATTTGTGACTTCCTCACTTAGTTTAGATAACAGCATTGTGTCGAGCAGATGAGTTCAGTCAGAGTGCTTCTGACTTCCCCACAGGTGGGACTGAATCATTTGAAACCAATATGGGGTTGTTGTTTTTTTTGTTTTTATCCTTTTAAGACAGCCCCCTGTGACAAATTACCAACGACATTGCCCTAATATGGTAACAGAAACATTTGAGAGCTGAAGGCGTTGCTGACAAGCGAGCCATTGTACTGCTGGTCAGTGACATAGTCCGTGGGCATTGACTGACGCCCGGTCACAAAGGGAGAGAGAGAGGCTGCTGTTCCTAAGCACTCACCACAAGGACTGGGACTGGAATAATTCTTTCGTCTCTCCACTTTTCCTCTCTTTCCATCTCTCCCTTCTCACAGAGATAGTCGGCAGCCCTGGTTCATATGAAAAGTGGGGTCACGGTGGTTTTGGTCATTTATATTTCAGGGGCATAACTAAGTGAAAGGTCCTTTAGGGCTGATATAGTGTGGTGATGGCTGTCATAACTCCCTTGGTACTTGTTGCCAAAGCGTGATTAGTTTATAGCCGGTTAATATTGTGAAATCAATAACTTTACATTTACTTTACATTAAACTTAATTTATTTTTTTCCCAAATAAAATTTTCTTTTCCCAATAAGATTGGTTAATTATATGCATCATCCAGTTTTTTTTTTTTTTTTTTACAGTACAGTCTTTGTGGGGAGTTTTGTCATGTTATGTGTTAATACAAGGGTTAATACTCTTGACCTACTTCATAGCTGACACTTCCTGCTTTAACAGGCCAATGAAGTAATGCAATACACACATTCTTTAATTATTGCACCATGAGCCTGTCCTGTTATCACATCAACAAACACATCCTGTGATGCTTCTGTCCATTCTTCTCCCATTTTTATCACTGCTGCAAGTACATGTTTGAGTGATTAACTGGGTGCATGTCTGACTCTATTTATTCTGTGCAGGTGTCTGCAGTTCTTTTGGAAAGATCTTGTTATTCTGCAGTTGCTGTACCGAGACTAAGATTTCAGAGCCTACAAATGCCTCATGTTTCTGGTATTTCTTCCCCTTTAAGTGTAAGTTGACAGTGCTTGGGTTTCACAAAAGACACATCACCTTTGGCAAGTGCATTTTTCCTGTGCAGGAAATGAGTTAGGTTCGTACGAAGACAAAATGGACCGTATCCTCTTATCCTCAACCCCCCAAAAGACAATACACATCAATTTTTTGTGTTTCGTTGTAATGTCTCATGGTTAAGTTTGCCTCACAGAACCTGTTTAAAACAGGAATTTTGCCCAGTCTCTATGCTGCCTATCTGCAGTCTCTTTCCTACATGCAGATTAGCCATTAAATGCTCTAGCTGCTCTGGTATGTCAGCATCATGTGGGCACAGCCAGGAGGACCCGTTTTGGAAATGTTACGTCATGGCATGAGTGGGAGTAAAGTGTTTATATTCTGAGAATACAAAAGAATGCTACAACAGGTTACATTTCTGCAGCTTTTGCATACTTTTAGCTGTTGTAGTGACCCTATTTTTTACTGGAGTAAAACTGTGAATAGAAAGTATATGTATTTTCCTTGTAAAAGTATTCCTGTGAGACTTGTAGTAACATTCCAACAAAATATATTCTGTTTTGTATTAAATACAAACCTCTTGTATGCTTAAAAAGAGGGTGTTAACTGTTGGTAGTTTTCTCATTCACGGACAACAGAGCTTAGCAGCGGTTAGCTTGCATTTGGTCAGTATGACGTGGGTTTAGCTGCAGGAATGTTTAAAGAAGTTCCTGTGAAGGGTTTGGAATATTCTCCCTGTCATAAAACCTTTTAGATGTAGATTCCACTGCATTATGGATTTGAACAAGGATGAAGAAGAGAATTACAGGACTGCAAACTTTCAGTAGCCACATTTCAAGTCTGTAGAATTGCTTCACCCTGTTGGCAGTCCAGCCGAGCAGACAGTCGTTGCTGTAAAACAAGATTCAAAATCAATTTGTCAACTTCTGAGAGGATTCAGGACTCTCCTGCTGCTGTATCACTTTCCAACATGTTACTGTTTTCCAGTGAGGGAAAAAAAAACTTGCCAAATCTGTCCCGAAAAGTCATTTAATATGGTGACACTTTTAATTAGATCAATAAATGACATCTGTGTGTGAATCCCCAAAGCCAGCAGCTGAACTGGTGATGTTGCAAGAAAAACAGGCTTGTGTGCTTCTTACCCATTTTCACAACCTTGACATGGCACGCACACACATACACAAACATATATGTATAAACTTCACATATGTGAAACCATAAAGTAAGGGGTGTGTGTGTGTGTGTGTGTGTGTGTGTGTGTGTGTGTGTGGGGGGGGGTTACATTTTTAATGTGTCAAACTATTCATTGTGTGTGTTAGTGTGTGTTTTTGTATGCCCCTTTAACTAAAGCATTTGTCTGTTAATTGACCTTTTTTTTGCCCCTTTTCTTCTCTTTGAGTGAATGATGGCACAAAGCTAGGATGAATACCTCCCTTTTTTATCTGTCTTTCTATCAGTTTTACTGCGCTTTTACTGCAATTCCTTCCACAATCCTCACATTCCTTTCTCCTCACCATTAATAGTTTGGGCCTGGCAGTTTTAGTTGCCTGGAGCCCACTTGGCAGAGGAAACCAGGGTCTGTACTTGGCTTCACCCTTAGTCACACTTCACCAAGGGATACGAAATCTGTCTGGTTCTTCATCTCTAACAGTTGTCCTTCTGGTCAATTAGAGGTCACATAATGAACAGTTGTCACAGACCAGCTGACAGGAGGTGAAAGGCATATGACAACAATTACAGTGCTGACCACTGCACAGTTTAACAGCGTAACACTCACACAGAGTACAGCTGCTGGTCCCCTCTATGGCTTTTATTCCTGCTGTCTGGCTGCCGTCTCTTTTTTGACATAAGCAAAAGGAAAGGAGTGGCTGCCAGAGGAGCAGCAGACAGTCTCATCCACTGAAGTTTTGCTGACTCATGCCCTAAAATGCTGCGCTTGCTGAGGCTGACTGATACCTAGCCTGGACATCTTTGTTCTGCATATTTCACTTTTATCTTTACACAGCTCTGCAAGCGGTGATACTAAAAAATGCTGATCCAGCTTTTTTAGGTCACTGGTGTTCTTTTAATTTCGTAAATCATTATCTTAATCTATCACTTTATGAAATTTTGACTGTACAACAACAAGGTGAAACAACCTCAGAAAGGAGACAAAAGATACTAGCTCAGTATTCAGTATTGCAGCTTCAATTTAATAGCCTTTATCACCTCAGTTCACTTAGCAGGGACCTTGAACAAAAGCGGAGTTTTTTAATTATTATTGTCAGCCATCAATAGTTGCTGCTTTGATCACTGTCACTGTCCATACTCGGTCTGTGAATAATGCAAACTGGGACCTAGGTATATTTAACAGTTAGATTGTCTACTTCAAACGTTGTTACAGGTTGAACTTTTTGTGCTGGAGAAAATGGGCCATGAATGTCTTTATTAAAGTAAATGAGAAGCTTCTGTTTATGTTTGGCAAGGCTATGGGTTGTTTGAATGCAGCCAGAAACAGGCATGCCTGCAATTTAGGTGTGTTTTTCCATAAAACTGGTGGGATTTGCAAGAGACAGATAAAAAAAGATCAAAGCAGCAGAGAAAAAGATTTCCTGTTCGTAAGTTCCAGTACGGGTCAAGCTCTAAAAACCTTGAATCCCACATTACCCATTATGCAACTCTGTCTCAATGGCATCTTTTGTTAGACCTTAAATGTCTCAGAATTTCCGACATCTATTAAATGCCATACATAATCAGAATTACTGCTCAGACACATGCATAAAAAGCCTAATTTGGATGTTAAAATGACTTTAGAGGGTACAGTTGGCTTTTATTATCCTGCTAAGGCCTGTCTGATCTCCAGCTGCCTTCATTCATGTGTATGGTGATCTCTGGAGTGTGTGTGTATATACAGATGGCAAATGAAGGAGCTAACTTAATGGCATTAGACTGGACTTAGCCTAATTCATGCACTGTCGGTTGGATCTGTTTAGCTGCCTGATTTAAAGGATGAGCATGCTCGGGAGGAAGAGAGGGAAGTTGGTGGGCTGAGAAGTATTTGCCCAGAGAGAAAGAGGTGGAACTAGTACTCATACCACAAGAGACTGTTGTGAGTGTATAAGAATGTATCTGAAAAGGAGGAAGGGAGGCAAAGAAGACGCAAAGTCATAGACCGCAGAGAGAGAGAGAGAGTTGAGTGAATAGGAAGTTATTTAGTAACACCTACAGACGTTGGTTTAGAACAAAAGACAGAGAAATACAGTGAATACGAAACCTTTTTACCTAGAATTTCTGTAAACAGCAAATAAAACCACATCATTCAGTAAGACAGTAAAACTCAAACAGTAATCTGCCTTACCACAGCCATTTCTTGGAAAGCTTTTTTTCTTGCAGGAAATGAGAGCATGTTTTAGTGCTAATTTCGTTTTGTTGTTATGACATTAAAGGGTTCAACAGAATTATTAAGGAAACAACCTTTAATATGGGACTACGACTAATGGTTATTATCACCATCACCATTTATTTTCAGATAGTTTCCTCGATAAGTGGTTTTACACTATAGTTATGCAAATGTCCATCACAATTTTCTAGAGCTTAATATAGCTTTTTCAGAATTGATTTAAAATACATAAGTCGAGAAGAGGGGCAGGGTGGTTTCGGCTGCTTTAAAGTTTAGTTTATGATCCACTTGCACACGTCAAAGTATAATTTAGGCTAAACCATAAAAAAGAAATAATTTTTACAAAATGAATTGAAAAGATGGCTTCAAAGTTGCAGCGGTTGATACTGACTCCCAGGGTAGATGTGCAGAAAGAGCTTTGCCAGAGTTTAAATTTCATTCAATTTCAAACTGTAGACTTGTACTACTATCAAAGCCAAGTAAATTTGTTCTGTTGATCCTATTTCATAAATCAGGTATTCACCAATAAGAAACCACAGCAGTTCTCTGCTGCTGGAGCTGCTTTGACAAGGTATGGGGAAACGCTACCACCTACTGCCAGCAATCATAATCCCACAACATGCCAGAAATACTGTTGGCTTGAAACGAATTCTTGATTACAGTAGTTGTTGAAAAAAGTTACTGTAAGCATTTTGGTCTTGCAGGCCTTCTGTAAGACAGAGGTAATTACATATTAAAACACAGACTTTGTTGGATTAAGAACTTTTACTGCAACTGAGTACTTTCATTGTGTAGTGAGCCAACATGAAATCCATCCTTGAAGGTGAGGATTTACATACTAATGCTTGGCAGTATTGAATCGGCTGTTGTGACGTCATTCCTTCACTCAGTGTTAAATGCCTTTGTTCCAGGTTATAGAACATGTTTGTGCCATAATCAAAAGAACGTTACGTAAACTCAAGGTTCATCTGCAAGACCCGGCTTGAATTCAATTAAAAGTGATTAAAAATATATATAAACTTCTGTTTCTGTTCAAAATCATCCCACGGTGGTAGAACTAAGGGTCAGAGAGAGATTTGGTAAGCAGGTCTTATGCAACCATAGTGTTTGTTAGCAGTGTATCTTCAAAGTCCTCTTGACATGTTCCCTGCCACAAACCAGACCTCCAAACAACTCTGAGAACCTGCTGTTTTTTATCTCTGTATTTCTCTGTAAATCCTAACCTCCAATGCTAACTTTCATCTACATCCTAATTTAGTGTTGCAGACTAAACACACAAGACAATTGTTTAGTCTAACTTCAGTTTTTAATGTTTCCTCTCTCTCTTTGTCTGCAGGAGCAGATCCATGTGCCTGTCTACCACCCAACACCCAGCCAAGCCCGACTGGCCACTCAGCTGACAGAGGAGGAGCAGGTCCGCATTGCCCAGCGCATTGGACTCATCCAGCATCTCCCAAAGGGTGTCTATGACCCAGGGAGGGATGGCTCAGAGAAGAAGATCAGAGAGTGAGTGGAAATCTTAGGTGGTCAGACTCAGCAGCGGGAGTCACTTTTTTCTAGAGCTGTGATGGCAGAATCTGAAATTATGTCATTAATTTAATTTTTCTTGTAGTCACAACGTGTAAACACAAAATCTCTTATGCTGTCAAGGATAAAGACAGTTGAATCATGTGACAATTTTAGAACTAACCCTTGCCGTTGTTATTATTCGTGTGAATGCAATACATTTTACAATATTGTTAAAACATCCTGTGCCAATTTACAGTAATATAAACATAGTACAGAATGCCAGTACAGAAAAATCTAAGAATATCATAGCATAAGGCATTTACAGCATGCTAACTGTTCTGTTTGCAAATGGTTTAGATTAAAAGCAGTGGAGCTGCACTTTTTTCTATCATTAATTGTCTATGAAGAGTTTACACCTACTGATTTACTTTTTTGTATTTTTAGAAACTCTATATTAAAAGCCCCACAATGCACTGCAAATAGCCTAATTTAAGTCCACAAAGAGTCAGATGACCAATTAGACTACCTATTAACCGTCCTGTGTTTCCTGCATTTTTGAGCAGTCTATATCTGATCTCTGAACAAAAACTAGTTTTGAGTTGAAACCAAAAAGTGAGTGTCTTTGTTTACCTTCACAGATGCGTCATCTGTATGATGGACTTTGTATATGGTGACCCCATCCGATTCCTGCCCTGCATGCACATCTACCACATGGACTGTATAGATGACTGGCTCATGAGATCCTTCACCTGCCCCTCCTGCATGGAGCCTGTGGATGCCGCGCTGCTTTCCTCCTACGAGACCAACTAACACACACACACACACACATATATATATATATCCACAGACACCAGTGGACCAGACTGGACACACCCACATGCATAATGCACACAAATGGACATACACACAACTTCCACCTTTCTAACCTGTATCCTGGATTAGTAAAGATGTGATACAAAGCAGTGACGATGCATAAGATTTTTGATGAATGTTTGTGTGAGTGTGCGTTGATGTGTGAGAGAGCATGCATGCATATATGTGAGTGCCGCACAATTTCCTCAGTTGGCCTGCTGGACAGGATTGGAGGAATGAACAAAGTGTTAATGTTGAGGACGAGCAGGAAGGAGCCGAATTGAGGAGCAGAGGATACAGATGAGAGGATACAAGAGTAAGGGGAAGTCAAGGGGAATGGATGACGGCTAACTCATGTGATTAAGAAACCTTTCCCAGATCCGCTTTCATATAAACAAATACACACGCTTCCTTTTATTTAATCCCCGTCATTGAAATCAACCAACAGAATGCAGGAGGATGGACATCTGACCACCGTCATCAGACTGCAGATTGTGTTTGATCCCTTCAGATCTGCCTGATGCTTTGATGTGTCTCCACCAAGACGCCTGTTGCAAGAACTGCTACACATGCAAGTCTTTGATTTAAAGACTGCCAGAGAGGGACGTTAGACTGAAGACTACGAACATCAGATATATTCTGTGGACATACTGCAAGCCTCCAATTGTCCACAGCAGCTGGGCCTCGTGTTTTCCTGTCTGTATAGATCTCTCAAGAGAAAAATAAGTTTGGTCAGTGAATTGATTGACTGTCCTGTAGCTTTGTAAAATCTGTTCCTTGTTTGTTTTTTCAGTCAGCATAAGGGCTCAGTTGAACCAGTGTTTACCAATAAACATGGCAAAAGGAAATACAGAATGTGCTTTAGTCCCTTATGTGCTGGATAGCTGGTAGACTTTTGCTGTCAAGCTGTTGACTCCTTGTAACAGTGAGATCTTTGATCATTGGCTAAAGCACAAGTAGACCAGTTGACAAACCATTGATACAAATCAGACATGTTTGCACTTATTAATCATTCTTGTGACAAGAGTTGACCGTATGCATTCTTTAATCATGTCAGAGTGAAGTATGTGATTTGTGTTACCTACGATCTCATTACTGTTGCAGTGATTAGTAATGGGAGCCACTGTGGACCAGGAGTAAAAACATAATTTATTATCTGTGACATTAATCAAACTACTGAATTGATTCCAGATTTGGAGCCCATTTTATTTTGCAAATCATGTTATTCACATGACAAGTCCTGGACAGAAATAAAAACATGCAAAAGACTGGCCTTATTTATGTGTTTGCACATGTAAAATAGTACTTCTTTCAGCATCCTGTTCTGTGGGCAAAACCTGACCTAAAGCAAACATCGCAGGAGAAACCGTTCACTCTGGCAGGGGTCACCATCAGGTCACCAGTTGAAATAATCTGGTAATGAGTTGTCTGTCAGCAAATAAAAGGACACTTGCTGACTATGTGTTCCCATTTTAAAAATAAATAATTCTGTCCATTGTTGTTTTTTCACACTAAGTTGAATCTCACATCCTTGTCGTGTTTAAAGTCACCCAAGTCACCCAGTTAACTATTAAAGCACAAAGAAATACAAAGAAAATGTTCAGCTATATTTTCCTTATCTTTGCTAATGTTGACCTGTAGGATGGTGGAGAAGACTTTGAATTATGCAGGAAGTGATAAATCAGTTTAGCTCCCCGCTGCATAGCCAGCATGATACGGATCCAACACAGTTTGAAAACATGCCTTTAGTGATCTGTATATGTGTGTGCATACCTGTTTGTTTGTTTGTGTGTGTGCGTTTGTACTTGGCTTCATGGCCTTTGTATGTATTTCAAAAAGATTGTGGGGTGTTGGCACCTTAGTCTTTGCACAGTGCTTTAATCTACATAACTCTTTACATTGTACATCATCCTCCATTAGTAAGATGGAGCCTCATGGCCTTAGATGACCCATGAGTGAGGGATGCTATCAGCTGCTAAAATATGGAGCAGTTAACTTTAAGAAACAAAAGAGGGGGGATAATAGACAGTTCAGAGCTGCTGATGTCATTGTACATGTTATGTCATGTCATAAAGGATACAAAAGGTGTTTCAAGAAAATTGTCCAACTTGTCTCAAAACTAATAAATAACTAGTCAGTGTGTTGTTGTGTTTGATTTGGATTTCTGTTACATCACTTTGCTCTCATAAGGAAGACCTGTAGGTTTGTATGACTAGCTCCCTCTGCTTTAATCTGCACTCTGCAACAGTCCTGTGGTACACTTGATGATGAGGTTTGGATAAAGAAGCCTTTTTCCTTGCAGAATTTTATCTTAGTCTGGACCTAATCAATGCTGGTGGGACTGGTATTGCACAGGGTTTGAGGATAAACATGGGGTTGTGGGGAATAAACAATTCTCAGCTCTTGTTCCCAAAATTGTTTTACTGCAATCTGTTAACAGATATGAATTACAAAATGTACTCACATCCCAGGAAAATAATTCATGGGTGTCACCACTGATGGTGTGACATTTGCTAACAATGAAGCAGCTGTTGCACAAACCCTTGCTTAATCACAAGCCAGATCAAGCTTTGACTCTGTCTTTGAATCTTGGCAGAGAATTATTTATTTAAAATAATCATACTCACAGGAATTAAAAGTGAATGGTGCTTTGAACATCATGGTGTGCTTATATGTGAATGGGGTATGTGTGTTGTATGTTTGCGGATGCTTGTGAGATCTTCACTTGTTTGTAACATAAATATGCATATGCTCTATATACAACAAGAATATAAATAGACATTTCACATGAACATCCCTGCCAGTGGGTGTGGTTTATTTCCTGTGTGCTCACCAGAAAGGGAAGAATGTATTTTTTCTAGTTCTACAAAAAGACAAGCCTTGCAACTCATAAAACTTCTGGACAGTGTGAGTATAAAATAATTATGTAATTTGCCTAGAACAATACGAACGTGTCCCTTTCAGAAAATAATGAATCTGACATTAATAGCAGCTGTGATTGAATTGAGGGAATAGCTGGCTGAGGCCACTCATGGTAATATTTAAAACAAAATTGGTCTCTGGAAATTCAGGAAATTCTCATGAATTTCTCAATTTCTCAGGAAATTGATCAAGACCATGGGTCCAAGTGTCACTTCGAAAACACGGTCCGTGCAGCACAGTTCACAAACATATATGTACTTCTAGGTACAGCTATTGTTACTCAAAGAGTGGTTTCCTATGACAAAAAACAGAAACCACAATAAACCAAGAGTGCCATAGAAGCTTCGCCAATTTGAACAAGTAATTAATCATTTTAGACAAAAATGAATCATCCAAAATCAAGAAATGGGATGTACCATTAGCACAGGGAAGTGTTAAGAGAGAAGCCTCGTAAGCAATAACTTATTATAAGGGCTGTCAGTATGTTCAACATAGAGGTAGGACATCCTTGACAATGTTATCTAGATTGCTGTATAAATAAAGATTCAAATATAACTAATTTTAACGTGTTACCCATCAACATTTTTTTACACTAGTTAGCTGCAATTTTACTGAGCGCAGCGTCTGGTTTATGCTAGTTAGCTGAATCACAGAGCCTCACGGCTATTCAGATAATGTGACCTACTTCGTGGTTTTGTGAAGGGCACCGTGCATATTAAGAACCCTACCGTTTTTCTTCTGCTCTTACATGTGCCCAAAGACTCAAAAGTGCGCCAAATATGATGAAATATGCTATCGATTCCGGATTCAGCAGTTTCTTTCAGTTCACTTTTCACCGGCATTGGCCCTTTTCTCTTCCCTCGCTGATTTAGGGACCATCCATAAATTACTGTTTAAATGACACAACACGGTTATCAAAACCCAATATTTCGCTAACTTGCTCATGAAAATATTGATTAAAAGAAATATCCTTAATTTTTCTCATATTGAACTCTTTATTTTGAATGACAACGTGATATTGTCAATTTTATTTATAAATATCTTAGTATAAAGAAAAATAAAAAAATGCCCCTCATGTAACCCCTCAAGTGATATATTGACTGCATAACAGTACCAAAAATTATAAGGAAGCTGGCAAAATAAGATATACTTCTACATACTTCTTCGTAATGGATTTTAGTGTTTCTTCTATTTTATATAATAGCCAGCCTAAATTAATTCAACTGTTTTCAACTGCTTCCCTGTAATGTAATCCAGTGACTCAAAATCAGTATCAGAATTTAATGTGAAGTGCCCATTTTTTCCAACATAGCACTGATTTGTGGTATTGACTTTTAAGTCAGTGGGTATAAAATAAAACGTTATTTTATAAAAAAATATATATTTATTTATTTTTTTCCCTCTACTGACAAAATACCAGTATTTTTCTTATACCTTCATGCTGACTCACATATATTAGTGAACATTTTTATTCAAATATTCTCCAAATTGTTCCCATGTGGCACACTTATTTTGGTTTTAATGTGTAATTCATCTATTTCACATAAATATCATATTAGAAAACAATGGAAGTTTTTCAACAGCTTCCATGTAGGCTAATGTGACCTAGAATTAATCCAAAAAATAAAAGACCTCTTACTTACTTCATTGATGCTTTTTTGGTTAGATATTTAATAGTTTTATTTAAAAAAATGTCTTTAAGTCAATTTTATTTACTGACTTTAAGTGAATATTACAATATTAGACCATGCTGGAGATGAATATTGGGGAAACATTATAATCCCATATGAAAAAGTGCCAGTAGTAACACATTTTGGTAAAGATTTGAAGTCAGTAAGACACTCTACACTTTACAATTCAGGGAAAAATTACATATTAACAATCAAAAATCAGCAATAAATTTAAATATGTCATAGGAGACCAATTTAGAAGGCAGTTTTTTTAAATCAGCATTAAAGCTAGCCTGTGAAAAAACGATATCTTTTCATATAAACAATAGTGTATCGATGGCTCCTAAGTTAACTCCCAGTAGTTAAGCGGGGAGCAGGGAGGAGAGCTAAACGTCCTCCTGTTGCCAACTCTGGGTGAAAGTCAGTTAGAAACTGCTGAGGTGAATGTCTGTTGAACTTCGATCTTGAAACTAACTTCACCGCGGTGCTTTACACGGTAAAGTTATGATCTTAGTCTAAATAGATGGGTAAATATTACTCTTGGATAAAAAAATTGAATCGGCCTGTTTGATAGCCTATATTTATTATTTATTCGCAAACCACAGAACAGGAGTTCCTCCACAAAATAAACCAACCCCAAAAGCAGCATCTTACACTGTGCTCAGAAATAATTTACATGAGGATGTCATGATGATTCGACTTTTAGGACAAGACATCAACCTGCAGCAAAAAGGGAAAATTACTCTTCTACAGTTAAATTCTACAGTTTCAGTGCTACTTGCATGTTGCTGTAAGTCCCCCATGTTAAATTCTGCATCTTATATACTTTGTTTGCGTTACCATGTAGCCCACACACGCACGGTAACTTCGTTAGGAGTCAAATAAAAAAGGAGACATAATCCGAAGGTCAAGGGACAATTGTCAGATGACACTGAGCTCCCAGCACACTGATAAAAATATTACCAACGAGGGTAATTTTTGATGCCTTCTATTATGTCACATTATGACCCCTGATGTTGTGCAATACGATCAGTTTTAACTTTCATATTAGGCAACCAGCCGAGATAGAGAGCGAGAGAGAAAGAGGGGAGAAGTTTTGTCCCTCCTATGTTTTTCTATTGAAATGACCAAAGTACTACATACACCATAAAATGAAAGAACCCCCACGTAGGAAAATCGGAGCTGTATCAGTGCTTCTTTGACATGAACAGCAGAAGTGAAACTTTTGAAATGTGTTACAATCAAAATCTATTTTCTAGTTGACTTGACTCTCTGTGGCTCTGTTTGATCAAACGAAAGCATCCTCCAAACCACACACACACACACGCATGCACACCACTAAACACACAATCACACACACACACACAAAGAAAAGAGAAGAAAAGAATAAATTATTAAAACCGAGCATTACTATGAACCATTTATTTATTTATTATTATTACTATTATTACCCTGCATGCTTTTTAAACTTTTGTAGTCTGTCCTAAATTTGGCCTTTTTAAAACATTAAAACACTTGCTCTGTGTCGCTTTCCCCTTAAAACAGCATATGCATCAAATGTGAAAACAGGTCAATCCAGAATAGAACACATATTTTTAAGTACAGCTACTTTATTGAGCAATTTAAAAACACACATACTCACACACATTTTAGAAAACAGCACAAAATGTTAGTGTCAGCAAAAAGATGAGCAGAAAGCAGAAGCATTAGGCTGGTTTAATAGTGATCCTCCTCCTTCTCTTCTAGTCTGTAAGAAAAAATGGGAAAATGAGTGAGTTATTTCAGACATTTAACCTTATGTAAATATAAGCACTAATAAGGTTATACATGTATTATACTATGGTAGAGATCCATAGAAGTTAAAGAAGAACCTTGATATCATTCTGATAAACACAGGTCATGATGAAAATGTGTTTTTAAAAACGAAAGAAATTCAGTTTTATCCGAAATAAATGCCCCTACGATATTGCACAGTTAGTTGTAGTAGAAAGTCGTGGGGATTATACATATACTGCCATTACCTTTTTTTTTTTTTTGGGTGCTATTTTTGACTAATAGCTTTAGTTTCTGATTTATTCGTATCTTTTTGCCCAGACATTTTTTTTTAACTCTCTTTGAGTTTCTTTTTTTTAGCTATACCTATGCCTGTACTTGTGCTGCCGTAACACCCCTTACAAAAAAATTGTTATCTTATTTAAATAGGTCAATAAATTACCATCTGTGTTGTCACAACGAATAGAAAGAATCCATTTTGCATAATGTATTTATTTATTATGCATTACAGGTTTGACAAGCCTCTCACACGGACTTGCTGCTTGCGTCAAGTCTTGTTGTAGACCGGCCTCCTTCTCACACTGTCCAGCCAATCCAAACTCTATACGGTTGAGACGTCGTCACATGACTCCCGGATTGAAGCCCATATATGGTTGACTCCTCCTTCTACTTTTTCTTTGTGTGTGTGTGTGAGTGTGTTCATTTAGGAGAAAACCTTCCCTACCCCTCTTTCAAACTCTCGCACAGGCCTACGCTTTGTAGCCTTATCATTTTAAAACTGGCTAATGAGACACTGAAGCCGAGGTTACTCGCCGACACTTGCGGAAATGAGTGGTTTAATGGTAATGGTCAATAGTAGCTAGGAAATTATGGGTTACTAGGATTAGGGGAGAGGTGAAAACATTTGTGAAATTTCAATTTATCGGTGCTCGAGATTTTATTTTCCACCCACATTCTGAAAGGAACGACAAAATTAATCCAAATCGACCAAACATTGTCTAGGACTTCGGGGAACATTTGAGACTAGAACGAAAATTAAAGTCGCGCGGCCTACAGCACGCTCTGCTGTACACGATCCAATTCAAATGGCAACCAACTAACTAAATTCACCCCTATCAATGTGCAGTGTATCGACAGTCTGCCTACATGGCACTACACTGCATTCACAATGTGCTCTCTTGTTGGAGCAGCTCAGTGTTGTCAGACGGACAGGCGGAGAGATGCGCGTATACACACGCTCATGGAAGAGGGAGTGTGGATAACTGTGGGAAATATTATTTAGTCCCTTTATTACACTGTTTTTGAAGGCAATAAATATGGGTAGCCATTATATCATCAATTTAAGGGGGTTTAAGTTTATTAAAGTGACCTATAAGGTCATTTGAGTAAAAATAAAATAAGGCCTCCAGTAACCTAATGAGGTCATGCAGAGTTATAACAACAACAAAAACAAGAGGACGCATGTTCAGTATTTTATTGTAGAAAGTTCTTTGTAAAATAATCAAGCTAGTTCGAGATCCGATGATGGCTTTTTTTTTTAAATAAAGGGACAGGAGTAGGAACCTGTAGGTTTCCCCATTATCAGGGAATTCCTATATGTGAAACAGGACAAGATGACCACCCTGGCAGTGACAACCCAGCTATAACTCCACACGTATCTGTGTGGTAACTGTAAAGAATGAATATACTGTATTAATGGTAAGCCTGTGTTATGCCTTTTTTAAAACAGTAATAATTTTCAGTATGGGAAGACTAACTTTTAAAAGTGTTTACTACATTCATCTCATGTTATTTTTAAAAAAATACTTCTTGTTTTATTCCAAGTGTAACTTAAGAGCACCTGTTGGAAATAGAAATCTAAGTAACGCTAATAAATATGCCTTGGGAAATGTGGAAAAAAATTTTTGTTTGTTTTTTTGTTAAAATGTGGATTTGCTCTGTTGGACCACTTATAACAGCTATCAAATGATCAAATCCTTCGGGGAAAGACACGTCCTAATCCTCTCCTGCCCTCCATGTCTGCAGCTAGGGCTGTCTTAGGACCGGCTGCCTGGGCCTACTGCTCAAACTCGTGCGGCTCTGGACCGCCATGGTCTTGGCCATCGTGCGAGTCAAAGGCCGAGAAGTCCTATAGTCATGCAACTTATAGCTCACAACATTTCAAACGGGTTAATGCTTTTGATACGTCGTTCATTGTTGGCAACCTAGCACCTAGCTAAATCGTTATGTCTGTATGTGTGAATGTTTAAAAAGTTCGTAATAGTGTGTAAACGGGCGTGTTTAGGATTCCCATTACTTTTCCCATTCCCATTATGTTATCTCAGAGACTATTTTTTTTTATTCCGGAGGTACACTGTTTTTAATGAGTGTTAATGATTGTAGATGTTTTTTTTTTTTAAAGGTTTAGGCTGTAGCTAAAGGCTACGGTTGTACTGAAAAGTATTTATATGATTTTCAAATAGTTTTGAACCCGCTTTTAGCAGGAGCACGTTGGTGAACTTGTTCTGCTTCATTTTGATATGCATGTCCACTCATGTGTACTGTGGAGCATTAACACTAATAAACTGACAATAAAAATGTGATTTACGTACAGCTAGAGGTACCCCGTATTTAACACATAAGGCCATTCACTCCCAGAATCCACATGACTGGCCTACCCATAATCTTAAACCAATCAGCATTTATTCGACCGATATGAATTATATGTGGCACAGTATTCTGTCTCTAAACTCCTACAGTATTCCCCTAATACAAGCACACAAAAAAGCAAGGTATACTTTCACTTTCGAATGTGGCAGAATGAAGATTAGCATTTGATGCAGCCTGCACAACAGTTCAGCTACGAAAGCAAAAAGGTCGTTGTAATCATACCGTGACTAAATGAGACATATTTTGAAACTAGTGGTAGTAATCAGATCGGTTAACTTCTGATAATCGAGAATAACAACATGAAATCATGATCACACCTTGAATTGACTGGTATGTAAATATCTCACCTCACTGAAATAATTTTCTATAATCAAAACACTAAGATGGGGGCGTAGGCGTGACAAGTAGTCAGACTGAGAAGTAAAGAGCACATTGGTAATGAAATTCCACAATAAGGCGTCAGGAAGCTTAATAAGTTTAGTTAAAGGCAGAAAAAAACAGAGTATTTATTTTTGTCATTTATCATAGGTTAAATTATAGAAACTACAAATATAAGGAGATCGTCGCTATGCAGAAATTGTGACAACTTTTGTTGCTGTTAAAAACGAAACCAAACTTTTTGAGATCATCAAGCATGCAAGTTAAATAGCAGGCAACACGCTGTCCTCATTGTCAGCTCTCTACACCAAGGCAGTTAGCAGCCCTCAGGAAGATTTAGCACCCACTGGGCTTTGGCTTAAAAAGGGCACTCGGGCCATGAATACTTTGTATCGATTTAATATAGGAAAATATCAATATAAAATAATAATATCAACAGCAGTTGACTTAGTCCTAAACAAGCTATGAAGTAGTTAGCCTACAGTAACTGTACAGTCATACCTCTTTGAACTCTATGAGTACATGCCTATTTAGATGACTGTTTTTTAAAAAATGCTTTATATTTCTGCTACATATGTTTTTATTCTGTGTAACCTGCGCGAGCCACATCCAATACAAATATCCATAGCTTTGTGATGGGAAACAAAGTTTTCTGATTTTAATTATGATCGGTTAATTTCCAGGTTTTAAATGTGCTCTGCTTTCTACCGTCGCTTCAGCTAAAAACCCTAAAAGGCATATATGAAGCAATTGTTCCTTGATTCGAGTGGCCCCAGTTTTCTTTTAAATCGGCTTCTGGTGTTGACCTATTTTCTTCATTACTGATTTAAACTCACATGGTGCCCTTAACACCTCCCCCTTGATGAATTGAACTCTGGACCATAAAGATGCAGTGTGTCATGTGGCCATATGGACCAACAAAAATCTAATTGGAATCTCGGCATAAAGCTTTTTTGTTTTTTGTTTTACGTAGGGCAATAAATTTATATTGTTGAGTTTTTAAAAATCTCTATGCAATACAGAAACAGGTAACGACAACAATGGGCCTTTAGCCTCATGACGTTGGTTTATTAATTGCTGTGACCAACTGTTTTGACAGCTTTCTCAATTTTTTGTTTGAAGTAGTGAATAAGAATAGTCATTATTCGTTAAAACGCAATAAATAAATAAATGAATAAAATGAAAATGGAATCCCTAAATAATAAATAATAGCCTATAGCCTACTGTACCACAACAATTTAGCTGGCCTACCTGTTAAAGTCGTGGAAATTTTCTTAATGTCCTAGGCCCACTTTATGAAGTAATAAAAAAATATGTATTTTAAAAGATACTACTCTTCTGGTTGTTTCTGATTCTGGTTTGTGCGCGGGAAATATTCATTGAGAGGTATACTTAAAATACAAACTACTCACGTGAGCTCAAATATTCGTCAATGTATTTTACAATGTCCATCCTCCCGTTATCGAGCGCGAGGCTCCTGGCGGTGTATCCCTGGTTGTTGGGCATTTGAGGGTTCGCGGTGCGTTCAATCAGTAGACGGACCACCTCCAGATGTCCCTTCCTGGAGGCCAGGTGCAGCGGCAGGTTGCCGAGTTCATCCACGAGGTTGGTATCTGCCCCGTGGTCCACCAACACGCGCACAGTATCTATGAATCCCTCGCGTGCGGCGTCGTGTGTCACTGTGAGGTCAAAGATCGGGTCACGTCTATTGGGTTCTGCACCCGCCATGAGAAGTTCTTTAACCAAGGCTGGGTTCCCTAGCTTCACCACCTGAAAAGATACAGATGGAGAGTGAACACAAAATAAGAAGGATACTGAATGATAAGGCTAAGTACTAATGTGTTTACATATAGGCATAACAACTGGAAACATGGGCCACAGCCTTGCATTGTCAGGCTAATAGCATGATAGGTTTTATGGGCGATTAGGATAAGCTATTAGGCTGTAGGCAGACAGAAATTGACACCATTGCTAATTAAGGTTGACAGACAAGTGCTATAGTGTTTTGGTTTATCAAAAAGAGTACAAGGCATGATGTAGCTTTTCTATACACTAAAACAGAGTTTGAGTTGCTGTGGAAAAGTGATTACATTTATTTTTGAGAAAAAAAAACTAAAATTAATCTGCACTTTCAGTTTTAGGACATTATAATGATAGGCATTAAGGTGTAGACCTGGCCAACAGTATAGTAATATTAGTAATTGGGCTACTATAATGACTTTTGTGGAAAAAATTACTTCTTGAACTGTATCAAAACAACCACGACCCAGTGCATGCAGCAACATGAGCAGTGGAACAAAGAAAAGGCCTCAGCTACCATTTCCTCATTAGAATCAAGTTGCTACTCCTCACTCAAACTCCACAAGGCTAACCCTCAAACCGACTTTTGCCTTGTTGTATGGCCTTCCTTAAGACAAAAACACTAAAATGGTTTTATGTTTTATCATTATTATGTTTTCTTTAGTATACATTAATAACTTCTCTCTCAGGATCTAAATGTGCAAACTATCTGCTGGAACTGTATCAAACTATGAAAGTTATGGTGATAAAAGAGCATTTTATTTTTCAATCAATCAAAGGCAAATATACATATACACGTTTTTATATGACATGAAATAATAACAGCAAAACTACGGATTTCAGAGGGATTTTGATAAGCTATTTGGCTAATTTTTAATTTAATGTGTTTAGATTACATAACACAAAGTCCAGACTCCTTTCTAAAATCTGTCCACAGACACAAACAGACACATTTAAAAACGTTGGAAAAATACTTGAACTATTTTGTTTAATATAGACAAAGTTTACTTGATATTTCGAGGTAAAAGGATTAGACATGAAATGCTATGCAGCTGCAAAGTAGGAAGTCACACAGCATGTACACCATGCAGTCATATTCATGGCCTCACACTACGATCTGCAAAAAGGGACCACGGCTCGAACAATTGTACTTAATTTGACACAGACTAATCTGAAAGCATTTTTTTTTTACCAACCTGCAGTGCAGTTCTGTTGTGTGTATTAAATCCATTAACATCTGCTCCATTTTGCAGCAAAATCAACACTTCAGGCAGGTTTCCACTGGCAGAGGCATTGCAGAGCATGTCAGCTACTGACCTTTCAGCCATTCTTGTAAAAAGTATAAAGAGATAGAAGCCAAGGTTTTTGACAGGCCGTAAGGAAAATGATTATGGTTCAGGAGGCAGTTTAGACTGAGTATATCTCTTAGCATCACTCCTCCCACAATTGCATCACATGCGGGCTTGACCTAACAAATCAATCGAAAAACTAAAGCTGAGAAAAACGGAATTATTCACACCTTTATTTTTGTGGAACAGTTTGCTATATTTATTATCGAACAAATCGACAACAAAAGTCTTTTTTAAAAGAGGTTCTTAAGTCATGCCTGATAAAAGAATAAGTACAATAGGCTTCACCATTTTTTCATATTGATGCTTGGATTAATTTACTATTTGTATGTCTTTATACAAGCATTCCAAATTTACAGCCATACATGTTTTAAAGCTAATATATTTTTCAGATATAAGATTTTTAAGTATTTATAGGACAGATGTTGGGACACAGAATATAGCTGCTGATCCACCTGACTTATTTTAAACTCGAGGAGGAAATAAAAGAAGATAAATGTAAAAGTAAAGTATTTTTTTATTGTATTTTGATATTGTAAACTAGACTAAACAATGATATATAAGACAGTTAGGGATTAACCATATATGGTTTTAGATTACATTCTACTTTTACCAAGCAAAGCCCAAGACTTTACAGGGGTGTATTTTTCACTCTGATATGCAACTCTTTTAATAGTATAGCTCCCCTTTTTTCCACTTTTAAATGATATTATAGCATTAAACTACTAGATCAATGTTTCAATACTTAATCAGTAACTAGACAGCTATTGACCCCTTTATAGTCCTATGAAGTTAACTAATTATCTCAAAATTCAAATTGATTTGTAGCTTACAGCTATAGCCTAATATTTTCTGCGTGAATCTATGAATTTATGCGGTTCAGATGTCAAACATGTTCGGAAACCTCTGAGTAAGTGGCACATTTACGATTCTATATTTACATGAAGGTCAAAATATTAGAACGATGTAAAAACAACAGTTACTTACGCATGTGTTGTTAGAGCACTGCCTCGCAGCTCAGACTATCTTATGATCCGACGTTAAGCGAATGATCTGGGGCAGATGTCGAATCTAACCTAGACTATGCGAGTCTATATGAGACCCAGAGAAGCAAGACTTATTTACATAATGCTAAAATATTTTGCGTAGAATATAACCTACTCGCAACTATTGTAAATCTTAGTAATCGATGATTAAATTTGTGGGATTTATATTTGAGAAGAAAAAAAAACTTACTTTAAATATGTTTAAAACCATAACACGAGCCGTCCTCCATGTAACTGTTCGTTGGATGCCATCCCACCGTGTCGAGCGCTGAAAAAGCAAAAGGATAACAAAAGAAATAAATTAACACAAAATGGTTACATCGACGCATATTTTTATAAGATGTGATGTCATTCACCGTCACTTCCCGCTCATTTTTTTCAATGATTTTGCCAAAACGTTAAAAAAAATATGTTTCTGTGTTCCTCCACCATCCTGTTGTAGTCTACTGTCAGCATGCACAGACTCAGTGAAGTGAAGAGAGCCGATCTGCCCGGGATCACACGATCATAACGACAGTCACTTCAATTTCAAAAGTAAACATACCGATAATCCTCCATGAAGCACTGTCACAGCGATGTCCAATTGTTTTCTTATAAGCTTTGGTACAGGCTAAAAAGTCCAAACAGACGCACTTGCTCGTGATGAAATATAGTCACTGACATCACAAAGTATGGGTCATGAATATGGGTCATTTGAAGTATAGAGGAGGGATGATGCTTCCCCACGATTGAGTCAATAATGTTTGAAATTCTTACCCAAAAAAGATGAGATGGTTTGATTGGTTGTACGCTTTTACGAGGCGGGACGCTGTCGCTTAGTCTTTTGGAAGAAAAATGATGCAACGGTGACAGACATGCCCACATTCATTGCTGCGTTATATTCCCGAGGGAAATAAAACATTATATAGTCCAGTAGCATAGCATAGCAGAAATGTTAACACTTTGCTCTGCTCGATCTTTATTATTTCCATCCGTTATAATATAGAGTTTATGAGCAAAAGGCTTTTTTACAGTGTCATCGATGACATCTTTCAGTTTCGTTTCATCTTGACGCCCTCTAGTGGCGGAAAATCGGAAAGTACCAAAGCCCGAAAAGTCAGGTGATTTTATTGAGACTTAATGTGCCACTGTCATATACAATCTAGTTACAGGGCCATTAGGATATGCGGACTTTGACGTGATTCATATCCTTTACATAGAGCTCACAGACTTTATGTAGGAGATTCAGTGTGATATACTGCAGGTCAAAGCGGTGCGGAGATATAGAATAATAAGGTCAAATCAGGTCATGGAACAGGTGCTCTTTCACGCCATCGGATGATAAATGGGCTGTAACAGGTACTTTGCGTTTTGTCAACGCTTTATCAAGACTAGGTCAAGAAGCTCATATGCATTCATAAGTGTAGGAATTTGAATTTACTCCTGCGCCATTACAGCAGCTGGATGCATAGGTGGCGTTTTCTGCTTTCCAAATAATAAAAAAAAGTGGCTTTTTGTGACCTGGGCCAGACGTTGCCTGTACATGCTTCTTATACCTTTTTGAGCTATGCAATGCTTTAAATATACAAATATCAACCTTCTAAAGACATAACGAGATTTCTACTAGTCTATAACAAGTCTGTGGGTTTTTTAATTGGTGTGTCATCACCCCGATGCTGCATCTGGAGGGGGACCGTTTTGTTTATGAGTATATCCAAGGATGTTGTACTATTTATTTTCTCCGTACACTGCCCACACATAGGCCTGACCCCCTCTCTCGACTACGTAGTTTGTTTATTTGTTGCAGCTATTGATAGTTGAGGTGGATATGAATCAGAGGGCACAGGGGTTTATGAATCAAAGCAACATATTTGCTTTTGGACTGCTGCACACTGTTTTTGAAGACACATTCGAGTTTTATGCATTAGTACCCTGACATCCGACTGTCTTCTGTCTGCTACAACATTGGACACACTTCAAACAAAATTACTCTGGCCATCACCAAATGAAAAACAACAAAGCCTGTAAAAGCGTGATATATGGGGAAGATACAGGCTTAGAAAACACTAAATATATATATTTAGTGTTTTCTAAGCCTGTATCTAAACCTTATAATTTTGTATGGGCCAACAGTTACTAATCGATTAGGAACACTGCTTGAAGATTACTTTAATGTACAACTAAACAAGCTCTAAATATGTACGAAGGATGATATAAACCCATTAAACATACCAGTGAAGATAGTGGAAATGTATTCCTGCGTTTTTGTTGGTGGCGATTGCATTAAAGGAGTAAAAGTCATATTTCTATTGCAACGGAGAGGTAAACTCTAAATATAGAATTTACGTCGTTTTGCAACATCTCGAGCCACTTTACGTCAAGCACTTTACGTTAAGCAAGATGACAATAATGATATGAGATAACTGAACAGTGTAACGTTACTTTATAGAATTTTGTCTGTTTGAAGCCGTTAAATCCCGATAAAGTTCGAAATTTCCAATTTGCCAACTCACACTCGCCGTCACATCTGAGCAAAGTATTTTATTGATACTCAGTGTCCTTCTGTGTGGCAAGAAAGCGACGAGAGCTAGTGGAAGAAGAATTGCTTTTAGCCAGTCATTGCCATGGCCTCCGAAAGCGGCGATAGCAACATGGATAGAGAAATGATTCTGGCCGACTTTCAGGTGTGTCTGCTTTTAATGTCCTAGATGTTTTATTCATTAGTTAGTTGTCTGTTTGCCATCGTTTAATTTCCTTTGTTGACTTTCGACAACCGTACACACGACCTGACTGGCGTCGTAAACAGCAGACTGAGCTGAGCTTTGGTCTCTGTGGTTAGCACACTAAGCTAACAACCTGACAGCTTGCTTACTGATACTGAAGGCAATTATTAGCCAAAGGCTCACTATTTAAACAAAGCTCAAAGCAAGGGTCAAAGCTGTCAATCTGAAGAGTAGAATAATTTGTGTTTTGCTCTGGTTTTAAGTTTGCTTGCCTGACAGATATCAACAATCTCGTTAGCATAAAGGAGAGCTACGGCGATCACTTAAACTGTCAACTAACGTTACGCTAGGTATTGCCGGTTTTCTTGTCTGGTTTTTAAGTTATTGTCAGATACCTTATGTCCATTAAAGATATCAAATTTTTAGCCCCTTTTCCGGGTCGGATGGTATATTTTGATGGTGAGAAAACTCACAATACCAAATTATGCGTGTTCATCAAAATATAGCAGAGATTTAGCCTTCTCTTTTGGTCAGCAGGGGGAATGACATAAATAGAAAATAATATATATCCTTCCTCTAAAATTTACACTTGGATAATATCTGTTGGTCTTCCCCTTGATGGTGTCCCTCTTTTGGCTTTGTTGTTGTAGCTTTGTGTTTTGAATCAACAAGTTAACGTCAATAAAAGTTGACAGCTGGCATAATGCAAAGTTGAGTGTCCCATTCTTAGCTCATCTTCCTTGGATGCTAGACATGATATGTCGTTCATTCAGAGCCCCAATAGATGTATTGTTTTATTAGTTCACTTAAATTATTGCTTTTTGTTCTTAATTTAGATCTGTTTCGGTGTCCTTCTAATGTTTCAGCTAATCTTTCTCTCTACCATTGCAATGAATGCTGAGATTGTATTTCATACTCATGAGATCAGATATCACAGATAATCACTGACTTAGGGAAAAGTATCCTAAAGTGTTAGGGGATTAATAGGGTGTTTGATAAATCATTGTGTCAGAGTTATGCTGCATGAGACATGTGCTGTGCAAATTAAAACTGTGAAAAAATTGCATTAAACAGTATTGTTTTTAAAATCATTTAACAGTGACAGATTGAACTGACATTGCCTGGTCTTTATAAAGAAAAAAGGGCAAAAGAGCAACCTAATGTATGTAATTTTCCCCTTATCTTCACTGTAGTTACTGATGAACAAAAAGAAAGATACAGTAAATATTAGATGCTGTATATCAAATATACAAAAGTGCAACTACCAATAGACAGCAAAAAAAGGAAAAGAAGGTAAACACAAAGACTGGACAACGCTGGACAACCACTATGCATACAATACACATATATACAAAATATACATATAAAATCAAGTTGACTGTAAAAACTGAGATTGATTTGAACTGGTCCTGGTTTTGTGGAACACTTGTTGCCATAAATATGACCTTGTTTGCCGAATATTTTACTGCTCTCTTCTACAAGAAAGGTCATAAACTTCTTGACAAAGAGCACCTGATCATGGAAGCGCTAAAAACATGATCAGTGCACTGTACATTTGAATTGAAATGTAGTCTGTGCTTGAAATGATGTCTACTGGTCTTTTTACTGATTAGTCAGTGTAAAAGTCACAGTTTGTTTACATCAGTGGCGCATGAGTTTAAATTTTTAACTGTATCACTCTTTGACTTTTAATTGTTTTTGTCAGAGGGTTTACATTGCACCCATATGAAAATAAAATGATTATATCCTTGGTTTTACTGGTGTTCTCTTTTAGTTGTTTGTTGTAATTTAATTAAGTCATCCTTAACAGGTCAGTGGTCCTATTTCTTGCCCTCAAAGTGTACTTAGATCAACAGCATAATCTACTCAATCCAGGATATGTCTATGTCTCTGCAGGCCTCTACAGTCATTAGTATACAATGTACAAGAAAGCTAATATAAAAAGCAACACTGGAAGATCAGTATAGTAAGTGCACCATTCATCTAAGCTACCTTGCAGCCCTTAAAAATATCCACAATTTAATCTACAATATTTAACCTAAATAGTGAATTAATTAAAATTATTTTAAATGCTGCTCTGTAAAAACAAGGGTGTCAGCAGCCATCAGTGTCCCATCAACAAGCCATCAACAACTCCTGAACCTGCTTTGTGTTAGTAACAGTAACCGAAATTTCAGGTATTTAATCATTTGGCTCTTGATTTGGACTAAAATGTTTATTTTAAACTTAAGGGAGAGTACAGAGAGATGTTCATCTTAGATTAAACCTATTTTTATGTTAATGTATCCCAACTAATTTTGCAGGTTATTGTTTAAAACTACGAAAAACATGTTTTGTTTTGCCTGATTTGCGAAGGTCAGGAGTCCAAGGCAGGCAAAACCAGAGGAAATTGGTGGCCCTCTTTTGACCAAGGCATCACTGACTGTTGATCTTGGGAAGACTGCTGTCACTTTAAATAGTCCTGTAATGGACTGTAGCATTTAGCTGAAAATGTTTCCATTGCTTTCATTCTTTTTGCTGTCTTGTTGTAAAATGTATTTTTTATGTGCAGGCAGATCAGAATGTTTCACAAAACAAAATTGCAGCAGACTTCCTTAAAATGCATTTTGTCTCTTCTATTTCCCCTCTTTGTTTGTTTCCTCTCACAGGCTTGCACTGGGATTGACAACATTGCAGAGGCAATCACTCTCTTAGAGCTTAATAACTGGGATTTAGTGGTAAGTTCATTATCTGCAGGCTCTGGGCTTTGGTCTTTGACAGACAGCCTTAGTCCTTCTAGTGTACAAGTTCAAGAGGTCAGTTAACATCCAATAACACACACTCTGAGTAATTTTCTAATGGTCAAATCATTTGCTGATTTTACCCGTTATATTTTATGAAGTAGGTAGCAGGACTGCTATCCCTGTATGCAGTAACTTTTAGAGAAAAGGTACTAAAAGGTGTGGCACACTGAGGGTTGAATTGAGAAACATTATTTGAAAGAATATGCTATGTTAAATCTGTATCAACTCTTAATGAGTCTGAAAACCAAGGAGCCTTTTACCATGCAGTGCATTTTGGAAGGACTCAGTCTATATTTAGACCGATGCTGGCAGCAGCAGCAGCAGTCCAAGCAGTGGCAGGACAGACAGTGGAGCCTGGACTCATTGCACCTGTAAATCTGATGACTTGCAGTTCCTCTGCAGTAGCTGGTAGCTTTCGTAAACATTCACAACAATATCGCTGCTTGTGTGTGTGTGGGGAGTGTGGTAAAGTTAGACTCCAACCAAAGTCTACAATATGTTCTTGAGCAGTGTTTCCACCAAGATATTGTTTAGCAGGAAGTTGGTTCATCCACCCAGATCCTAATGCGGCTCATATTATGAACAATTTAATTAGTAAATCACAGTCTAAACACAGTCTAAAGCCCAAATGCAATTAATCGGAAAGTGGAATCTTCCGCAACCCCCCTCTTGTGCTGGTGTGTGTTTGGTCCTAATTTACTGATTGTACAGATGTCAGTGCTTTACATAGGTGAAACAAAAATAATGAGATGGATTTTAGATGACTGTAGTATCTCTGATAGTAGTGTCTCTGATTTCTTAAATGCTTGAATTGGCCATGTCCAGTTTCCTACCTCTGGTAGTGCCATGAAGCTTTTTTTTTTGTGAGTAGCTCCCTGTTTTGTTTATCTAGATGTTGTTTGTTGGCTTTTGGTTTCACACATTTCCTCAAGCAACAGGTGGCGGTAATGTGCCAAGATATACAGAAGTGCGCCACCAAAAGGTCAGAAAGATGAAGACTCAGGAAGTAAACATGGACGTAAACAATGCAGGATTTAGAATATATGAAAGTGCTTTGCAAAGGTTTAATAAGGAAGGAGTCGCCTTTAACATGTGTATTTGACCTTAAGAATACACAGAACAAATTAGAAGAAAAACTACTGGGCTCATTTAATGTTTCTTGAATCTTTCTGAACACTATTACAATTAGTATTAGTTAATGAAGGCATTAATTCAGTATTGCTTTGAATGCTAACCCTCACCGGACAGTTTGTTTGTTGTTAATGTAAGATGCTAACATGCTTATCCATGACACGTTTCCAACATTTACTACAAAAAAAATTGCACAACACTCACAAGTAGATGGTTATACCTGAACAAAACAAATGACTTTATTTTGCTTGTTTTGCAGGAAAGAGTACTGAGTGTTCGAGAAAAATCCAGTCAATTGTCCATTCAAACAAAAGCTCAGTGCAAAGCTGACAGTAGTTAGTGTTATGTTTGTTCTTTTGGCTCTCTTTGTTCTGATCAGCTGCCCCATTTTTTAAATAATAATTTTTTAAAAATTATTATTTTTCTTGTCTGGATTTATTTTTGAGGTGGTCAAAATTTTCTGATAACATGCCACTTGTTTTGATAGAGGATGTAGCAAACTTAGAAAATGAAGTGGTCCTGGACTTTTTCACTAATAAGGTCTTTTAACAGGAGTAAACAAGTAGTTGAGGGTGGGTTAAGGTAATAGGGCAGCAGCAGGCTAAGTTAAATGGGTAGACTAGGGTGGGTTAAGGTAACAGGGAAGCAGCAGGCCAAGTTAAATCTCCAAGCTATTATATTGCATAGCAGCTGCCTTCAATTATGTGCACATTTCCAGGATGATTTTTTTTGCCCTATGACTGCATTATGAACAACAAAACAACACAAATCAAAAATCTATGTGGAACATTCCACAGGTAAACAGGTTAGTTGAAACAGGTGATATTTTCATGACTGGGTACAAAGTGACATCCATGAAAGGCTGGGATTTATGAAGGATATTATTACATGGGCTTGGTAATACTTTGTGAAACTGCTGTTAGAAGTAAATAACTGCTAAAACAAGATATTGTATCGTATTTTGTTGTATAATGTACTTTCACTTTCATCACAGGCAGCCATAAATGGAGTGATACCACAGGAGAATGGGATCTTACAAAGGTAATAACGGAGTTGCCATATACTTACTGTAAAACAGAAAATATTTCTTTTGTTAGTTATGACACAAAAAAAGCTGTTAGAGATCATGCATAACAGGTATAATCTTTTAATACACCGTTCTTCTGTTGTCATACTGGAATTATCATGTTATAAAAAGAAATATGAAAATGCTCAGGAAATTATATTAGTTGATGTGGGAGTGCAGTTATATGTCACTGAGGAATATGTGCCAGTGTAACTGGTGTGGATATGTAGTACAGAACACAAAGCACATTTCAAACAGTGTTTCAAGTGTGAAACCAAAACCTGAGTCTCTTAGTATGGATTTAAACTCCAGACAGTGCAGACTTGCAAGTTCTGTTTCTAAGTGTTTCCATGCACTTTGCTTGAAACATGATTACTGTAGGAATAGTTTGCACAACACCTGAAAGGTGATCAGAACTGATGAGGATATGTCTTTGTATCCAATTTTCATATTTCCATATTTCATGACATAATATCTGGATGTTAAATCTGAAGGTTAGCATTGTTCAGTAGCCACATATCTTATCTATATACATACATATCCAGCAACCAATGCTAACATAGATGCTACTGAGTGTGAGGTTATTGCTCCTTCTATGGTTTCTATTCAGCTGCTTAATAGAGGAAAAATATAAAAGACACTGCAACTGCAAGGAAACTTTCTGCCAAGACTGGAGTTGTACACAGTTTCTGAATAGAAAAAGGTTTCTTTAAGAGGCTTTGAGCCCTTTACTTTCCTTCAACGGTTCGTTTACACTCATGAATGCACTGAGCTGATCTGAACCCACTCAAACTGGAGACGTTCTGTTAAACCGTTGTATTTTGTGTACACACTTGTGTGCATGTGTGCGCATGCATGCATGTACTTTAGTGTGAATCAGGCTCTTGGGCCATGAGAATATTTCTGGTCTTTCTCAAGGGCACACATTGCTATGAATGGAGACTGGCTGGCAGTGCGACCAGCAGCCAACACATTTACTAAGTGGCTGGCACTGATGTGAGTAGGCTGGTGTTGCCCAGTAAACAGACTCTGATGACGTGACCTGAGCCAGAGCCAGTTGGAGTCTGCGCCAAAAGCTCCTGTCAAAAATGCATTTCCCATGTGCCCTCTTTAGTCAGCATGTTTAGAATTATAAGAAGCTTGCTTTGTTGAACAGTAATCACAATTCCTTGAGGCAGGACTTCGTAAAAATGTTGAATCCTTAGTTGCACAGTTTGTTTCTGAAGAGCTCAACAGATCTGTCTACTTTGGGACACCTCTTGGACTGCACAGAAGAACAGTGCCATCTAGATGTAGGGCAGTGTGCAACTACAACCAAACAGCAACAACGGACAATTTAACCGCCTTCCATGCTGCTGTGCCAAGTTTGGGTGAAAGTGCACGCAGGATCTTTTTTGCTAATTGTGAAAGCCCATGTTTTTAACTAGTTTTTTTTCTTAGATGCTGTCAAGAATTGAAAGAACCCTCTTGATATTTCTTATTTTCCTTTGCTTATTCAAGTAAAATCTTTTACTGCGTCATCTGTCTTATTTGAACATAGTCTCTGTTTTTATCTACCGACATTGATTTGTTAGATGATAGTTGTCAGCAATCTAGTTAACCTTAGTGGCAGTTATATTTTATGCCGTAAAATAAATAAGTGCAGTAAAATCTCAATAGCCTAGTACTACCATGTGCATTAGATGGTCCACATATTTACTTGTACTCATAGTATGACTTCCTTTCTTTTTCATATCCTGTAATTTGCCATCTATGCAGTTTGGAGCATTTTTCAGACGCTTTCTTGTCACAAAGGGCAGGGTTTAAATTAGTAGAATTGGTGTCGGTGTGATCCATCCTCTCTGCTTACACAGTTCTTTTTCATATTTCACTGGTCCTTTTGAAAGGGATTTTAATATGTAATTGTCAAAAATTAGTTTCCTTTTTTCGACTATTTGACTTGTCCAAATACTGTGTTAGAGGAGACAAAGGTCTTAATATAATTGTTTGGTTGCCAGTTTGAATTTGTTACTAAATTGACTGGTGGAGGAGACAGTTATAATATGCTGCCATTTGGTTGGGTTCATTTCCCACCCTCTTGGTCCAGTCTTTGTTTGGAGGTTTTGTGGCTGTTGACCGCCAACCTACGCCTCAGGACAGTGGCCTCTCTAAAGTGTTGGGCCAAATAAAATACAGCCTTTGTGAAAAAGCCTGAGTCTGGCACACTCTTCTAGCAAGACAGTTACTGCTTAAACTTCAAGGAACTAAGGGCACACTTTATTCATGGTCAGGAGAAGAAAGACATTATTTACTGTCTTGTGTCAAACGTGGGTCATGCACTAGGCAAACAGAAAAGAGAAACAGACAAGGAGAATAAACAGATATTGTAAGGGAGGAAGGGGAGGGAAGCCTTTTGTTGTTGGTAAATCTTTCTGTCTGGCAGGAACCTTTGTTGGTTCATGGCCATCAAGTTCTGATTTAAACCAAAAGGTACTTATTTCTGATAGCATCTGTTTTTTGCTTTTTCATCCGTCCATTTCCACACCATCAGTAACCTTTTCACTTATGCACAGTAACTTCTCCAGTGAGGCGAGCCAGGCCAGCATGTATGGACCTCCAGCAGCTGATGCAGCAGCAGGCAGTGCAGTTCCTCCCACCTCCTCTTCCTCTTCGTCCTCCTCTCCTCCATCATCTGGGTCTGCAGCTTTTTGCCCCAGTATCTCCTCTTCCAGACACATTGTAGAGCGTCAGTCAAGGATGCTCAACTTCAGGGTGGAGTACCGGCAACGCACTGTGGAGCTGGTACTAGAGGAGGCCAGCACAGTTGGTGAGCACCAAGCACACTGATATATATGCTGGGTATCATGCCTAACATATCACACTGCCTTTTGTACATAATACCACACTGATCTGTGTAAATGTAATTTACAGGAGAAATCAAACAAATCCTTGAGACAGAACTTGGGGTTCCAGTGTCCAAAATGCAGCTGAAGGGATGGAAGACTGGTGACGTATCTGATAGTGTGAGTTAATTTACCTAATTAATGTTTTTCACAAATATGCAAGTTAAAAAAAAACACAATTGAGTAAAAATAGCTAAACCTGTGGTTTGTTTATATATTTTCTCTTTAGTTTGACTATGTTTTATGTCTTAATCTTCATAAATGGCTTTATTTTTAAGTTTCAAACTTCAGCTACATGTATCCAAAAATTTGTAACATATAACATCCTTTTATTTTACGGTAACAGTACTGTGTAATGCTGTTTCTTCCATTCTGCCAGATGCAGAGCACAAGAATTGTGTCATAAGACACAAGAGACATGACTTTGTTTTAATGCTGTCATCCAAAAACATTCAATAGAACCATTAGTGAGTTCATAATCAAACCCTCTGTGAAGAGAAATTCACACCACTGTGAAGAGAAATTCACACCACTGCCCTCTCCAAGCGCTGATATTTTCTCTAATAGGCTCTCTATACATCCAGATATAGTGAGCACAAATGCATTCCCTTAATGAACTATCAACTCCACTGCTTTAAATCATTTCTAGTAAGTGGAACTGTTTTGATGTTGCATCTATCTTTGTTTGTTTGTGTGCGCATGTGTATTTAATCAGACGGTCCTGAGAAGTTTACATCTGCCCAAGAACAACAGCCTGTATGTCCTGACCCCAGACATTGCTCCTACTGCCAGCACCAGCAAAAACAGGTATTTAGCCCCAACATTCAGCACTCTCTTGCTCCTCTTTCTATACAAGTCTTATAATAAATCCTTTCCATACTGGCACATATGCACCGTTAAATACCACTGGTCTTGGTATGTGTGTGTAGTACATAAGAACAAGCACCAGATGGCAGTCTACATCTAGTTATGGAGAAGATGCTTCAAGACCCCAGCCATACATAATATTCAAGAATGTATTAGCAGACATTTGACCTGCTGGAGAACATTCATATTCTCATATCTATTGTGACATTTTGAGGGGAACATCTATTGCCACAATCTGTGTGTTGTGTAAATAATAATTTTCTTTCCCATCTAGGTTTCTAAAGGCCTGACATTGTCGCTTGCTGAAGGGTTTTTTTTGCATTTATTTTTTATAAACTGGATATGTGTTATCCATGCTTCATTTCTATTATTAATTTCAATTTTTTTTTCTCAAAACACGACAATCTGTCACATTATTGATAGTACCTAGTGACAATAGAGCTTTGTTCAGAAAGCTTCATAAGCCAGCGTTTTCCATCTAGGGGGTGTTCTCTTCATTTCAGTAAATCTGCGGCCGTATTAGCAACCTTTCCCTCTGAAATGTCAGCCTGCTCAGTGTAAAGTCAGAGCGGTAATACAATCACAGGTGGCTGAATGTGTGATTGTCCTTTCATCAGTGTCAGGTGAACATTGTCAATTGTCCCTTCATTTCACCTGTGTATTGTAGAGTGACCAAAGCCATTTTTTTAGATTTAATTGAAGGGTAAGAGTATTATACTGGTAAAATAAATATAATGAGAGGATACAAACATGTCTGTCTGTGTTAAAGATATAATGTGTGGACATTATTTTTTTGTTTGCTTGTTTTTGTCCCCTTAGTTTCTTGCAAAATACATAGTTGTCATTTTCCTTGTGTTATATGTGTGGATTGCAGACATTTGTAAGCTGAATGAGGGAGATGAGGACGTACACTGCTCCTCTGATTATAAAACAGTTTGCTCATATTTTTAGAAGCCTGTGTTGCTCATCGTTCAAAAAAAAGAAAAAATAGAATTATGTTTTGTATTCACAAGCAAATAAACAATTGAATTATGTACTGGTGTTAATAGTAAATATTGTTGAAATGAATGTTTTATGAGATCTTTAAAAGAATTTGTAAGCCACAGGCCTATTTATCAAGCAAAACATTACATTACCATCACCTTTTAAATTTAAACATCAGTAAGACTTATTTTAAAGCTTTTTTGTGGTCCTCTTTTTGTGTGTTTAGACAGCCATTAACATGTTACTTATTAAAAAAATCATTTGAAATTAAAAACTGAGAATAAAGATTTGAAACATTTTCAAAATCAAATCTTTTTCAGGAGAGTTGTAAAGGACAGTCAGGACACCCTGAGACATCTTTTAGTATAAAATTCAGTGATTTTCACTTGTAGTGGGTCTTAATCCCTTTAAGTTAAATGAAATTGCCATTGTTATTCCAAAAGAAAAGAAGACAAGATACATCAGTGGATCTTTTGACCATATTCAGTGGAACTCCTTGTAGATCCATTGCCTTTATTAGCCAGAGTCGTTTATAGGCTCACGCATAATGGCCTTTGTTTGTTGACAGTGGATTCAAAATTAAAATTGTACTGTAACTCTCCCCATACTTCCTCATGTTAGCAGCCAAGCAAGCATCCACATGTCCCCAGAACACTTGTAAAAGAAGTCATTTGGCAGTTTGCCGTGTTGCCTGCTAGTTAGGCTAAGTGGTAGCTATATTGTGTTGGCAGCTAATTGCCCTCATCTCCCCAGTCTTCCCTCCCTCGCTCTCTCTTCTACGCCTCTCCTCATCTTCTCACTCCCCCGCCAACTGCTGTGTCTTTTTAGCAGCACCGTTGCCATTTCTCCAAGTGTCATCGATATCATTTTGGGTGTCAGGAGCTCATTATTCTGTGTCAGCTATTTCGGTGGAGGACAGTTGGGACTGTATGGAGTGGGTGGCCTTCTGTGTGTATGCACATGCATTTTTGCATAAATAAATGTGTGTATGGTGACCCTGCTGTTATACTGGGTGAGGTTAGGTGACAGATCACAGAGTAGCTGGGGGTGCAGTACCCCCGTAGAGGGACCAGACAAGCTGTTAGTTTGCAGTAAAAATAAAGTGTGGTCACACCATAAATCCACAGTTTGTGCAATTCGTTTGCAGAGTGTGCAAATTTGTTGCAGTTGACAGAGCTCAGTGCCAGTAAATACCTTAACATAATGTTTGCAAGCAGAGAAGTCACTGCTGTGCCGACTCAAGGTAGTTATGTCTCTTTATAAAGTTAGCTTATGTAATCTGGCACAGCCATCTACCTCTGCACATCTTTTGAAAACATACTCATTGATGAATCAAATTATTGTGGCCCAAGTTCTAATCACGTATGTGTGTCTCTTCAAAACTCTTAAAAACCAACAACAACTTACATTTACAAAGATAGTATGGACTAAAAAGAAATGGCAAATTATTTGAACACCTATGAAAATATGCTAGTAGTCACTCAGGAGATTGACCGTCCTGCAGTCGGTCAACTGCAGCAGCTTATTCTTGGATTTTGTGAAAAGAACCGGTCTCTGCAAAGTAGCAGGCACAGCAGCTATTGTTTCAATGCTGGCTGAGCCGTGCTTGGGCACAGTACAGGTTGCTAGTGTGAGTGGGCCTTTAGTTTCATTTTGTCTATTTCATATACCTGTGTACCTGTGTGGACATGAGCCAAGAGCAGCCTTGAATCCAAGTTGGGCTTACTGCTCTTATCACATTCTCTATTTATAATAATTGTTCAGAGTGGCTCCTATTATATCAAAATCTTCCAAAAATCAGTACTTGATTATTCAGTTGAAGCCAGTTTAAGACAAGCTGTGATGCCCATAGCTTTTAAACTTAACTGGATAAGTCAAATTTAGAACATTAACCATAGATTTTTTTTTTTTTGCAGCTGTATAGAGGCTAACATTGGTACGTAGACCTCACCTTTGCCCCGTTTTACTCAGCCTTCTCTCAAGCTTCATTTCTTATGCAGTAAAACCTGCCTCTTTTTTTCACCTTATGGTTAATAGTTTCTAATAAATATCCAATTAACCACAATGACTTAAAACGATTAGGTAATTCTGTGTGTTCTATTCAAAAGCCTAGAAAAAAAATTAGCTCTTGTTCTTAATCTCAGCAAAGGTTAATAATGACCACTAATACTAAAGACTGAGAAGACCAATATTCTTAGTTAAAATAGCCATCTTCAATTACATGCTGAAGTATATACTGAATGAAACCACCACTGCCTCAATAAACTATGTTTGTTAGTTTGTAGGTGTACTTTGAAAAGACAGTTATCCACCCAAATTTAATTTCACAATGTTTATTTGCTTCAAATTGTTGCTGAGTAAAAATGCAAATGTCCCATAAATGGTAATATCCCTGGCAATTACTTTGTAGAGCTTGGCTCATGCAGCACACACACCTAAACCAAACTGACTGATTAAATAGTGCTGCACTGTCATTATGATCCCACTGAGCAAACTCCTTTTAGTTGTCTTGTTTGATTAGAAATAAATCTTGAGGCTTTGAGAGATTTCCCTTTGAGCACCAATCCATCTCAGGTAGTTATTTAGTTTGCGATGTGATGTGCAGTTAGTACTGCAGTGTTAAAACCCAGTCTGAATAAAGTTTTTCTCTGTGGCCATGTTGATGACTGCTTCTGAATACAAGAGGGTGTTGAGGAGGAGCTAATCTCTTGCATAAATGATGAAGGCCTGATGAATATTTTAATGGAGCCTGTTTCCTTCCTCGTTGATTCTCCGTTCAGCTCTCAGGAAGCATGTTTGCCAAGGAAAGGTTATTTTAATTTGAACTCTGAAAGAAATTTGAAATTGCACAAATGATTCATTAGGTTTTGTGTGTATTTACTGCAGCTTCTTGCCCCCCACCTTGCTCCCTCTGTGTTGGCTATCCAGTTGCAGAGTCACAGATGCTTTAGAAAGATAGCTAGCAGGTTAGCTAAAGCAATCCTTAATGGAAGTATCCAACAGTTAGCATGCTGATTAACTTTGGGACAAGATGGCCGACCAAAACAGAGCAGAGCCTGAACGGTTTCGCATCCTTCTGCTTTGTTGTGGATGCAAAATGTGGAGGAGGTAAGAAGACTTTGTGTGTTCTTCCTGACCTCTTCTGTGCGTATTGGAGGCGACACGGTCAGTCAACGTACACTGTGTGTTTGTGTCTGCGAGCAGTTAAAACATGCATGGCAGAGAATGTGTGTATGTGTGTATGGGTATTTTTGTTTTGCAAGCACATGTCACATTGTGTGTGCATGTGTGTGTGTGTTTCTGTGTCTGGCAGTGCTAGTTTAATAAGGTCTAGAGTCTGCTCTGTGCCGCAGGGACTCACAGCTTAGGCGATGGGCTTACCTCAGAATGAAACCAATCTGTTTAGCCTGCTCTTCTCCCCTGCAAAACGCTCCATTTTCTCTGTCCATAAAGTTAAATGACATTTTCCTCCCGGCACCCTTATGCCATGTAAAGTACCTCCAGAGATGTTGCAGGCCGACCCGGATGTCATGAGTGTGTGTGTGTTGAGTGAGAGAGTGACCCCTGAAGGCAGAAGCAAACACTGAGACATCCACATTTTTACCCTGCACTGCTTGAAGGGCCTGCTTCAATGAGGAGACTGCTGCTTTTGAAAACGTTAGCGGTGAAAGCAGTCAAGCCAAAGGGATATTTGACTTAAAACACAGGTGTTTTTTTTTATGTGTTAACCAGCAAGCCTCTTTAGATATTTAGGAAGTCTCAAGGAAATTACTCATTTATGAATGGCATTTTTTTCCCCCTCTGAATGCGTTTGACATTTCTAGTAACTGTATTTGTACTCTAGAGCACAGTGAGTGAACTGACTTTTCAAAGTGAATCTTGAGCAGAACTCCACCCACACACTCACCAAATGGCTTGTCGGCCTGCCATAAATGACTGATAAGATGTTCCTTCTTTGCTTGGAAGGACAGAGTAACACTTCCACCCAGTTTACCCTCTATCTCTGTCTATTTAGGAGTCGTGCTGCCAGCCAGCAGTAGCTCGGGACTGTGTCCAAACATAATCATGATATTAGCTAGATCCTTATTTATGTGTCCCTACCCCTTCCATTTCTTCTCTCTTTCTCACTTCCTGACACACACATGCACACACATCTCTCATCCTTCTGCTCAGCCCTATTACTTATGCATCCATCCTTCCCACTCCACACATTTCCAATCTTCCCCAGTTAGCTACAACAAACATTACATTTACATATTGATTTCGTAGTTTTAGTCAATGTAAATATGCTGTCATTACAGTAAATTTGAGCTTCTGTTAACATAAGCTCGTCCAGATCTGCGCAGATTAAGGGTGTGATTGCATAATTAATGTGTGCGCTACATATTAATTCCCCCATCCCTGTCTTTCTCTCAACTCTTCCTCCTCTCCTTGGGTTCTGAGCCCTGATTAAGTGCCTGCTTCGGCCCTTAAGCCTCCCATTGATATTCAGCCTCACAGACCCAGCGTTTGCTCAAAACGCTACTTAACCTCACAGCTTATTGTAAATGAAGCTTCCAAAAGTTGATTCCCCCACCTCCTCCTCTCTACGTGAAGCACACAAAATGTCTGCGTTCGTACGTGCATTGTTCAGAGCACTTCTGTCACAGCTGTAAGCTACTGAGTAGGCATCCATGCCAGTTAAGGAAAGTCTGACCCTTCAGGGCCTATTGGATAGGTCAAGTTTTCACTGTCTTGTTTGTGCTCACTATGTTATTGTTATAAACAGTCATCAATTATAGAATCATCTTTGGGTCTCTGACACAGCTTACACTGGTCTGTAAATGATATAAACTGTAACTGAAAAAAAAAAAACAATTCTACAATTATGTTTTAGACAATTGACAAAGACAGTGCAGTAGTTAAGTATAAGTGTAATCCAGCAGCATCTGCTGATGAGCAGTACATTGTGATGCACAGTAACAGCTTTTTATTATTAGCTTTTTTGCTTTACAACAGTAGTAATTTGCAGTACTGTTTCCTTACCTACAGCACTGTTCACGCTCTGAACCTGGTCAGGTTGTACGACTGTAAGTCACAGAGAAGTCTTGTTTTTATGCCTCTTTAGGGTTTGTGATCAGGCAGGTGCTGAAGGCTCTCATGGATTTACTTCATAATAGCTGCCAAGTTTATTAGCAATGAGGGAGACTGATGGGCTCCACGCTGTGACTGTGCAGGTGGTCATAGCTGTGGTAGCCTGCTGTGCTGAGTGCAGCTCTGGCCAGGCTTGTTAAGACACAACCAGTGAAGTGGGTGACTAGCCCCAAGACGAGCAACCCACCTCCCTACGAGCCTGCAGGCTACCACTACTTGACAAGTTTCAGCTTGCCCTTTACTTGACTGAGTTGCTCGTAGTGATAATGTTTGTTTTTCTGTGCCCCCTCCTTTTACTCCTCTACGGTGATTACTTAGCCTCTTTAACATGTACCTGGATCAGTTTCTAATTTTCTTATTCCTTTTACTGTGTCCACCCCTGCTTCTTACTTTTTTAATTCTTTTCCTTCTCATCTAGTGCTCTCCAAGAGTCATTAAACCAGAACTTCCTACTGGTTATCAGCCACCGTGAAGCCCAGAGGGACTACAGTCTCAACTTCCCTGGCTCCAGAACCATACAGGAGGTATGACACCAGCATGAACACAGAGCAACACCCTACAGGACATCAAAAAGTTTGTTTTTTACACCCAGACATGCACTACAGCTCTCAGTAACTCATCCACAGACTCTCACATACATAATATTATTGTACCCAATTCTAGTCTCCTATAACACAGCTTCCATTCCATTGGCCAAACATTGCTAGTCTATCTCAGCCATCGATTCATTATTCATCACAAATGATCACATTTCCGAGCACATAATTACTCTCACAGCTGTGGTCTAGTACAACACCCCCACCCCTGCTGTATCTATCTCCCTCTCTCTCTCAGCAGTCTGGGATGTGGTTTAAATACTAAACATTGTTTGATCTAGGCATGCGGGAGCAATGGAAAGAGACACATTCAATTCATTTTCTTCATATGAATCTCAACAGTAGATTTGGCAGCCTATGAAATATTTATAGTAACTCAACCTGGACCCAGTGTGAAGGCAGTGCATGGTTCTGTCCATAAGTTATTACTATCGCAGCTGAAAATGGATTCGATGAGAGCACACAGAATGTGTGCTGGCTTGCCCATGTAGATGAGTAAGTGCGTGCGTGTGTGCGTGCGTGCGTGTGTGCGTGCAAGCGTG
>JAQNCA010000025.1:16294421-16306543 GCA_029783725.1 Acanthurus tractus
CTGGATGATTGAGATGGATGCATTTTCAATGGAAGCGGTTTGAAGCGAAAACGCACCTCTGGGTGTCAAGGGGTTAAGATTCTCACGTTTGATTGCCACTCGATGGAGAATAGGCAGAATAGACTTGGGGCCATGCCTTCACATCCTCAATGTTCATAATATGTATTTCTTTATCTGATTTAATAGCAACATCTCTCACTCAGTGCTAATGATATGCATCGAATAGCCATAGCTTTTCTTTCAACAACTGTTTGTTTTTCTTTTGTTTACATAAAACTTTTGCTATCTTGCTTTATTTTTTCTGTTGGGAAAATTTATATTTTTGTTTCATTATTTGTAAAGATTTTAGGAAAAATATAAATAACAGAATGACTTAACAGGACCTGAGTAGTAAATTAGTTAGAGTTAAGTTACATGAGCAAAGAATAAGCAATTCAGTTAAGTGTTCTTCGTAGGTGTTCCAGGGACACTCAGTGTTCCTTAACACACTTGCCATTGTCAAGAGTACACTCGCTTCTAATTGGTAACACACAAGAAATACAATCTGTTTCTTTAATTATCTGCGTTTACTTTTTTGTTACTGTGTTTGGGGGGAGCTGACTGTTTGAGACTTTTACTGGGAAACAAAAGTCGTGCGTTTCTAAAATTTGTCATATGTTTCGCTGTTGACTTGTTCCTTTAGTGGTGATGTCATTCTTGGTTAGTCTACTTTCAGCATTGATGGCAGTCTAGCCACTGCTGTTTTTGGGCAGTTTTCTTTGCTTAAGACAACATGGAGGAGGAATACTCATCAGGATATTATTCATTCTCAAACTGTCGGGGGAGATACTGCGTTTCTCATTTCTTCTATCAAGTTACCCAGCTGGTGGGAATTTTAGACACAGTTGTCAATATTATACTCAGTTTATCTCTATTCAACTGTTTTTTTCAGGTTGCAATTAATTCGAAAATGGTTATTTCTCTCCTGGGGACCAGTGGGTTAGAGTTCATAAACTCGTTCAGGAAGGAAAAAAAATCTACATAAACAATTGACATGAGTTTAGAGTTGAATTATATGCATTAACAACCACATCTAAGGGACAAAGAATATGGTTAGACCCAGAGGTAGGGCATGTTAAAAAAAATCCATCATCAAAGTAAATGTAATTTTGTATCACAGTAACAGTAGAAGTTGTGACAATATATATTTAAAATAAATTACAAAAACAGTTCATGGATCCAAAAATAAGACCAGATTGTTTCTTTTGGTTAATCCAATGAATTAGACTCCTGACAGTCATTGGTTTATAAAAATGCACAAATTGGTCTAGTATACTTATAGGTATCAGGAAAATAGATTCTTGCAGGTAAATGTAATGGTCAGAATCTCTGACAGTAACAAATGTTAATCATCTTAAGGTACATATCGTCTTACTGCTCTACACTAGTAGAACCTTGTCTTACATGTAGCTTAGCCACATCTGTCCAAATACTTTTGTTTAAATATTTTGGTCTTCTGGCTGCAGCTAGCTTACTTACTAGCACTGATAAAGATAGGATGGTGTGAAAAGAAAATAATAGACACTAGATAGTTTAGTTCTTATCAGTGCTTGGTACATAACAGTACTCACTAATAGGTCCATTTCGCTGACAAGGTCTAGTGGTTACACTGTTCTCTCCTGCTATAGAAGCTGAGGCCAGCATGAGGAAACTCACTGTGTCAAAAGAGACAGAGAAAAAGAGAAACTCCCTGCGGTCTGTGTAGCTCTTTTCAGATTCAATTGCCGTTGCATGTAATCGTCTCCTGATTCAACCATGTCCAGCTGCTCTTTGTGTGTCTTAGCACCTGACAATGGAGCAGATCACAGCACCTCTGCAGGGGACGAGCAGCTTCTCTGCCTCTTATCACACCCAGCTTTTCCTGCCCTGCCCTCAACCCTCGTGTTTAGAAGTTTACTCTCCCAGAAGAGGTTCTGCATCTGAGCTATTACACTTTGTTCTTATCACACAGTCTATCAGTCAATATGCTGTGGCATTATTGTGACAAGTATCAGTGCATTCAGGCTACAAGTCATGGTTTGATTGTTTGATTGCACGTTACTTTTTAAAAGCGAGGTGTCTCTGGTTTCACACCTCATCCTGCCGCCACTTTGCCCGTATTGTTGATGTCCGTAGGGTTTTAGTCAGGAGACACCAGCTGTAATGAGTCCCTGCTGAATGCCAACATTTGTAGTCCTGGCTTTGGATTTGGCAGCTCATTAGTCAGACGTTCTTTACTATAAACCACTATCTTACTTACAGAAACCTCCTCAAGATTCTCCACTGATTAGTGGGATGAGCAAGTCTGTGTTTTAAGGGTTGTAAAATATGTCTTGATGTAGGCTGTGCTTCTACAGCCTAGGGAAACCTAGTACTGGATATGCTTACCAAAGTATTTGAAAGGGTACTATGATACGATAAGCAGTTGTGTAGCTTGTTTCATCCTAATTAAAGGTTAGTGAGTGACATTTGCCATCAGTCACTTCCCTTGATAAACACAAAGGCCTCATCTTAACTTGATGGTGACTTTATGTAGCCTCAGATCAGGCCAGTAATCACACTTGGTCAAAAATCTCTCACACTGGTTGGCCTTTTTTTTTATCATGCTCAGCCTAATTACTCTTTTGTTATGTTTTCTCTTTTTTAGATGACGCTAGCTGTCTCTGGGATCAGCTATCCTTGCCATCACCTCAGCGTTTGTCGGAGGTCTTCACCAGCTAATTCCCAGGAGCCCACAGAAGAGGTATATACACACACACATTCTCAAAGGAGCTGTGCCATGGATTAATTTCTCCCTGAGCACTGTGCATAACTCTCACTAAAATAGAAAAACCAGTAACAAAATACTTTTGACAGATAATGAGTCATTTATTTTTGCAGTGTGCAGATGTCCATATGGTCAGTGACAGCGAGGGGGATGATTTTGAGGACGCGTCAGAGTTTGGTGTGGACGATTCAGAGATGTTTGGAATGGGCTCCTCAACCTGTCGGAAATCACCCATGAGTACGTTCAGTTGAGCATCTTCATAATGTTAGATTAAAAGGATCAGCGGTTGCTCAAGGCGTTGTATTTAACATGAGCGATGCCCATTCAAAGCTTGGTTTTAAAATGACTTTCGAACCCCCTTACAGTGCCAGACAATAGTGAGAATGAAGCTGATGCCTTACTGCACTTTACTGCCGAATTTTCCTCAAGGTGAGCCAAGTGTAAGGTTCTGTATTGATTCAAAAAACTTTGATATCATAGAAGACTGGCACCTAACAATGTGTAAATGTACTTCTTGGTTTGTCCTCTAGGTATGGAGAGACTCATCCAATGTTCTACATAGGGTCTTTGGAGGCAGCGTCTCAAGAAGCCTTTCATGGCAAAGCCAGAGATGTAAGTAAGCTGATTGACTGATTGGGGCCTCAGGGGGAATTTTTTCTAATTCACTGAGATACTGTAACAGGTAACCAAATACTGTTTTTGTTTTAATTTTTAGATTTTAATTTTGACTGTGTAAGATATGAGGTACTGGTGTTACAAATGTTGGCTTATCCTTTAACACTGATGTCATCCCTGCTTTATGTAGTTCTACTGCTGCCTTTTTTTTGAGCAGTTTTCTTTGCTTAAGACAACACAGAGAAGGAACACAGAATGAGCAGGATATTATTCATTCCCCGTCTGTCAAGGGAGACACTGTGTTTCTCATATCTTCTCCCCCATTGTTGAGCTGTTGGGAATTTAAGACACAGTGGTCAGTATTATAAGCACTGTTCTCTTAATCTTCTCTTTTCTAGGCTGCAATGAATTGTAAAAGGATTTCATATTCAAGGTTACTTTAAGACATGGTTCAATCTGTTAGTTTAGCAATAGCTCACTGTAAACATGAGCACAAAGTATAAAGATTAAAGATAAGTGTACAATCAGGGATTTTGATTCTATTTATTACCCACCAGTCAAACAACATGAGGTATACTGAACTTGCCTGGCCCAGGGGCTACGATTGCCAAATGACAGGTGGCCAGGGGCTAGATAACAAACAAAAAATTACATTTCAGAATAGAATGAATACTAATGAAATGGCTTGCCCTTTTTTGACTTGTTCCCAGGTTACAAGAAACAAAGCAGTTGTGGCTCTTGCAGTAATAGTTGTTGCAGCTCTCAGAAGTGTTGATGTGACAGAATAAGACAACTTAAAGGTCACAATCTCCTCTTTACTTGCAGTGCTACCAAGTGAAAATGTTGAACTGAGGCCAGAATGTTTTGACTTGACAGAGCTCCTGCTTGTCTCTGTGCAGCCTTAGCAAAGCTAAAAATGCCTAAAAACTTGTATGGGGAATAAAAAAAGAATAGAAACACGAGGAAAAGAATTACTCGAATGATAATTACAGACACCGCCTAAATTGGAGCAAATCAAGCTGAATGACATTAAGCAGTATTTAAAGCCACTGAAATGTTCATTCTGAAAAATCATAACAGCATTTGCCAACCACATACAAACTGAACTGACAAAAGAGGAATGAGCAGTCAAAGTTGAAGTCCCTCTTTATACAGTGCTTACTGTCATTTGTCTACTTTGTGTGTTGTGCTGTGTGGAGAAGACTTTATAGCCACATTGACATCATTTCATCAAAACCCTCATCAAATTTTCACCCTGGCAGCTGAGGCTTTATTTTTAGCTGTCCACTTTCCCCCCATGTTTTTTGGCTTTTGTCCTTTTAAGGATGCTTGTATCAACTGACAGCTTGTGTGGATTACAGCCTTATTAGACTGTGAGGACACAGCAAGATGTTAGGGGGGTTCAGATCACCAGGCACACAGAGAGGGAGGGAGGGAGGGAGGGAGGGAGGAAGGAATGGATGATGGTAAGGGCGCAAAACAGAGAGCATGGTCCGAAAGAACAGAAAGGTGCAAAAAGTGAAATTCAGAGTAGTGACTGTGTAAGAAGAAAGTAAAAAATAAAAGCTCAAGAGGTTGCGGGATGAGTTTAAGGGATAGAGGGAGTGTGAAATAAACAGAGATAAAAAAAAAAACCTAAAGAGAAGCTTGGCATCTCGCCTGCTTCCCAGCTGATCTCCTCTCCTAAGCCAGCACAATATGGCCAATGTCTCCCTGGTGTTCACACACTCTGTACTGTACCACTGTGCTCTACACATGCAGGGGCAAAATAGTATTCATTTTCACTGTATTATGTTTTATTCTGGGTGTGCTTGATTTAGTGTGCCAACTGTGCCGTGGTTAGCTTGGCTTTAGGGAAGCTGGGTATGTGGAAAGAATTTTGCATGAAAACAGAAGCTATTTGATCTGTTCTGTGTTTGTCCTGTTTTGTCACAAGCGTTTTAGACAACAGGCCAAAACATGCCGCTTTTGATGGTTTCATTACACAGTAGCATATGTGCCTTACACCGTCCTTTCTCCCATCCAACCAACCATCCTGCGCTTTGCTCTTTGCTTCCTTTCGAAAAGGAATCTAGTTTTTGTGTCCTCATCGTGGAAAAAGCCGACTTCATTAAGGGGATATTGAAATAGTGCAGATTTGACTGAAGGGAGAATACTCAGTGGGTTTATAAACAGAGGAATCAGTCTCACTCTCTTAAAGCCTGGGAGAGGCTAATCACTAAGCAAAACACTACATTTGATGAAGTGTTTCTGAAGGTGTGTGTTGGGGGACTGTTGAGATAGACTCAATCCATCCTTAATGAAAATGCTTTGGGCTGCAGAGCTGAGCTGAGCTGAGCTGAACCCTCTTGGGGATCAGTGGTTAGTCAGAGCGCACAGAGAGATAGGCCACCCATCACTAACCACGATCCTCACTAAATCCCCATCAACGCAATGGTTAATCACTCTAACCCCACTCTCCTCCGCTCTCCACTCTCTCCTGTCCGCCACACACAAAGACACATCAAAATTCATAGCCTTGCTGGAGAAGAGAGTTCAGGGATTTATCACTGCCAAGTATCTGCTTTAAAACCCTGCAATAGCCCCGCAGAGTCAAGAGGAAAGAGCACCGGTGAATCGAAATGACGTATGGCGTATAGATATATGTGTATCTGTCAGATCTAGGGCTGTAAATCAGGAGCAAATGATTACTCTCATACATAACTAGATGTATAAGTGTAAAATCAATGTAGAGGATAAGTAGTAGCAGTTAACTTAGAGTATGAATATTCCCACATGTGAATGTACTTAATGAATGTAAAAAAATCTCAACCAACAATGGATAATAAGCAGCAAATTCTAAAGTTACCTACTTAACTTTAAGCAAGTAATTCAAAACTGAAAATGAATTTGATCATTTTAATCATGGTAAGAGTTTAAAATTTAATGATGTTTCCAGTATAAACGGTAATGCACTTTCAGCAGGCTGCAGAGAGCTTTCTGTGTGGTTGGTCATCAAACTGAATGTGTTTTCCCACTGTGTGTTCATGGTCATTAGATCAGTCATTTGAGCTCTTCATTTTGAAGTGTTTGCTTTTGCAGACTGAGCCTGCCATCTGTAGAGCAATTCCTTTCCGGACTTCGTTGTCCTTTCTTCCCTCTGTACCTTTCTGTGCTATCTGTATCTCATTCACTGGTGTCCTCTGACTCCGTTAAAGAAACCATGCCTGTGATCAAAAGCCTCTTTTTGATATGTTATAAATATCATAACAGAAAACAGCTGCCTGTTAGGAAAAATATTCCTCTTGTTCCCTGGAGTTCCTCTTCAAGTTACCTAAAAAGGCTTAAAGATCCAAACTACACTAAAATAAAAAGAATGCAATAATTTAATGCAATAAACTATATTCACTGACAACAGTTTTATTAAGTTTTCACGAGCACGTTATAATATTCTTTTTTTAAAAAAGGCTTCTCAAAAGGCTTGCTTTGTTACAATCATGATAATATCACCTGTTACCGAGGAACCTTTAAACAGTGAAATGTTCCACACGCTGTTTTTGAGCTTTCCGCAACCTTTCCTTGTCTTTTGTTGCTGTTGTCCCAACTTGTCGGAAATGTGCTGATTGCATCAAATTTAGAATGTAGATATTTACAAAAAACTCAATCAAGTTAGTTTGGCAGAACATTAAATATATGATCTTAATACTGTTTTCAGTTGAATGTACATAAAAAGGATGAACACATTCTGTTTTTATTATGTTTTACACAGAAATAAGGTGGAGTAGGACTAAATTCCTTAACTTCTTTACTTATGAGAAAGGCAAACACTTTAATAGATAGAGGACTAGTGTCGAATTTATAGAAAAGTCAGACCAAATACCAGGATTGTAGCCGCTGTGCAGTACAGTCAATTTAAAAAAAAATCAGATACAAATTTTTTTAGAGGGAGGGCACCACAACACAATACACAATACACGACATTCAGTTCAAACCAATGACATATTGGTGCAACAAAAAAAAAGTAGTGAAAATTTTTGTGAAACTTTTCTGTAAAATTAGATATAAGTTTAAGTGTCAAACAACTGATCCAGCTTCAGGGTTGGAGGAACGTCTGCATTTAGTCTAAACTGAGTCAATGCTAACGCTGCTTTACTGCGACTTTTGTCTCCCTCTCTCACACACAAAGCATAGAGTTAGGTGAACAGGTGTGTGGAAGGGGCTATGGGGTCACTATCTAGCTTAGGTTGGACCTTGTAATTTAGCTGAACTGAGGGATTTGCTCCTCCCTCCTAAGACAGGCAGCACAAAAGATCTGACTTGAAAGCAGAGAGGGAACAGAGGGGTATGGACAGTTTAACTAAGATGAAGGAGTTCAGTGTGCCAAAATGCCCGCTTTGATTAGTCTTTACACTTGCTCTAATTGAGCATGCATGTGTGTTAGTCCTTCACTTGTGAGTATCACACAGTTAAGTTTGTGCATCTGCGCATGTGTGTCAGGACGTCAGTGTTTGAGCGTGTATCAGGTTGGGTTTTTTTTTTTTTTTTTTTACCACGTTGTAAAACTCTCCCTCCCCTCACACTCATTCCTCTCTCAAGACTGAATTTGCTTGTCTTCTCAGCATGAGTGTTTAATCTTTTCAGGCCGTTGAATCGGCCCAATGAATGAGTCCCCAGCTCCTTCTCTCTAGGAGCCCTGGAGATTATTCTAAAGCACTAATCGTTGAGCAAACACAGCAGTGCTCTCCCATTCCCATTCTACACAGGCCACAGTATAGCACAACTTCTTCTTTCACTTCCCCTCACGTTTTACGCCCTGTGTAGATTTTTTTTTTTTTTTTTTGCTTTTGGCGTGCGTAGCCTAGATTACTGCTCCTGAGAAACAGACCTTTTGATTCCCCCTTCACAACCATGGTTAAAAATCCACTAAGCGGAGACCGAAAGAGTTTTTCTTATTTGTTCTTTTATATCAAGAGAAGTGACATGTAATTTAGAGAGCATTATTTCCAACATTGTCCCCTGGAACCTTTTATGTTTGTGGGTGTGTTTGTTTTTTAATTAGATTGTCAGTAGGGAGAATCTGCCAAGCTTATATGATGGTGTCAATATCCTTGGATTTGGAGCTTCGTCAATATTGTCTGGCCCTGCCGCTACTAACCTGAACAGGCTGCTGGCATTTGGTGTAAAATAAATAGAGTGATTTGTCTGTTCTGTTTTCTCCATATCTTCGTCGCCTTCAAGAGAAGTTTTATTTACACCCCTCTCATTTGATTTTGTGTGGTATTTGCTTTTTTGCCAGTTGTGGCCTTGCTGTGGTCTGCAGAAGTCATGCTGGCTCTGCACCCAGTGGTCTCTCATGTCATTTTATAGTCATGCAGTGTGGAAATGTCCCTCAAGTGATGAGACACCCACACATTGCTGAGACATCTCAGCACATAGAACAATAGTTTTTTTTTTTTTTAATTTTGCATCAAAGTAAAAGACGGATTACTGACTGGTTAGTTCTATTTTTTAAGTGTTTGTGTCAAAGTCCATCATCAAACTTGTAAGTCTATTTTTATTAAAACTTAAAAAACTTTAAACCGTGTATTCATCTATTAAGGAATTAATCTGATATTTTTTAACATGGCTTCTATTTTTTCAACATATTTTTGATGTCTAAATGACTCGCAGGTAAAAGTACAAGTTCAGAAAATTATCCAGTAGATAGCCTTGGCTGGCAGCAGCAAAAAGAGCTGCAATAGTTGTATGGTAATCTGCAGGGGCAACTGCGCCCATCAAGTTATGTCCACTTGTTTTTGCCACTGATGGACTGAGACTTTATTCTGTGTTCATGACAACATTAAAGAAAAAAGGATCCTTAAGGACCTTAAAGACCTTTTTGTTAAACAGAAAGTTCCATAGTGTTAAACCAGAAACAGATGGTAATTCCTCTTCTAAATCCACCAGACTCCAATGAGAAAAAAGCCAATTTTAGCTTCCAGATTAACGTAGAAGACACTTCATTCAGTATTGACTAGAACAAAGTTAAACTCACCGAAACTCTTTTGGTCTTTTCAGAGTGTAAATTCTAGTTTGGTCAAATAAATTATAGTTGATGGAGTTCGATATGTATTTGTAAAAATAGAATCTAGGTTTAAGAATTCTTGGATTGCAACTATCTGGTTATTGATTTTGTTTTCCCTAACAATGAATCAAATCCAACTGAAAAAAAAGAAAGTTGCAGTGACCTTTCTGCTTCGAAAAGACAAATGTCCACAGGGAGTCAGTGGTAGAGTTTTCTCTCACTATTTCTTTCTTAACCTCTGTTTCACTTTTCCTCTTTTCCTTTCTACTTGTTTCCACAGAGAAAGCTGCTGGCCATCTACCTCCACAATGATGACAGTGTCCTCAGCAACGTCTTCTGCTCCCAAATGATGTGTGCTGACTCCATTGTCTCATACCTGAGCCAGAACTTCATCACATGGGCCTGGGATGTCACTAAAGAAGCAAACAAAGCCAGGTACCAGAGTTTGATTATTTTTTAAGGTGGCTTGCTGTTCCATTGATATGTACAGTTAATCAGCATGTAATGTTACACTTTGTTTCTCTGACCTCTGTGTGACTTGCTGCCTTTACCTGACATTGCAGTTATTGTAGCTTAATTCAATAAATTCTTTTGTTTGCCAGTTGACATATTGGATGACCAATATCATAATGACATAATGCATAGAAAGTCCATTTTATTTGCCACATCTAGATAGGTTGGACACAATTCTAGCAACACCTATATAAATAATCTGTAAGAGACCAATTATTGTCTTGAAATAATACATTTGTGACACATTTAAAACTTCTGTGATTATGTCAGAGATATGGATTCAATGAAAATATTGTGTTTCAGTTGTTATTTGTGGTGCTCTGCATTGTAGTATCAAGGTTGTGATTTTCTCTTCCCCTGTTGCCACAACTGTAGTTTTAACAGTAGATTTCAGTTTTTTAAACAATATATACACAGTGGTACTTTTAAGGTATAGCACATGAAACACAGCTATATGAGTGACAACAAGTTAAGTCATAACAGAGTTCTAACAAGTCAAATATTTAAAAGTAAAAATAAAGGTGAGTATGTACATGATTATCCATATGCCAGGTTGCAATAGCACTTATATTTTGTTGCGAAGTCCAGCCCAGTGTTTTTTTCCTGGCCTTTAAGTCTCTTTATGAAGCAATTTAAAACTTTAAATTGCCCTTTAAATGCTGAAGTAATTCGGCTGACCTTGCAGAAGTCCTGGCAGCGATCAGAATCATACTCTCTTTAGTATTGCATTTTTCCAACTGTAAAGTCAAGCAGAGCAATAACTGAACCTCTAAGCCCTGACTGGATGCTTAATCCTTATGTTTTATTTATATGTGACTTACTGTCTGAAGGAGTGGACTGTTTGCATAGTGTGTTGTTTCTTATAAAGAGGATATTGAGTGTATTTCAGTAGGAGAGCAGCCTGACTGTGTGCAGAGGGCTCTGCAAACTATGAAGAACCCTGTTAAGGAAGTTGTCCTCATTACTTACAGTTATATAGTTATCAAAATTTGAAGCTGGCAAAGACTGCAGATAAGATCAGTGTTTTGTCTCTCTGTGTGTATCGAACCTCATTTGACATGTAAACAATATTTTCTATTCTATTCGCGTGGACACGTCTTTAATTGCTTGCATTGAACTATTACTCTTTTGCTCACTCCATGTATCTCTGTCTCCTCATTCGCTTTTCCACAACATTCTCTTTTTGAACCTCGGAGGTTGCATGCTAACAAAAGGCCTCATGTTTGCATGGTGAGGCCCCTGATTGGGCAATCTTGACTAAGCTGTCTGAATAGAAAGTCAGTGGGTGATGAAGGACTCCCTTGGAGTCCAAACATCTCTATATCTCCATTTACGCTCAGGGTCCTGGGGCAGCTTCAGCAGGGTGTGTTGGTAACTGGGAGGGTCTGCAGCACCTGTTTGTTACACAGCTCCTGCCACCAATAATTTATGTCTGGAATGCACATGTGGTAGAAAAATACTAGAAAATAATTTCAAACTAAATATGGTCTGCACTGTGTGACGGATGATCATATTCCCCGCAGGTTTAAGTTTTGCTCTGTAGAAAGATGGAGGTAGAGAAGTTACCTATGTACCCAGTACAAGTTCCCTCCTACTTCCCCTCATCTGTCAGTTTGATCCTTTCCTTTTTCTCTTGTCTCCTTCCTGATCTATGCATCTCTCTTTATTTCTCTTTTTATCCCACTGCCTCAACTCTCTCCCTCTCCCCAGAACCTCCAGAGTTAAGCCTGCCCTCTGGTAGCAGCCATTTAAGAAAGACTCGCACCCTGACCTCACTCCTCCATTATTTCTTTTAAGAAAATTCTCCCCTTCCTTCATTTCACTCTCTATTCTCCCATTGGCCTCCTTTGCTTTTTGCCCCAGCTGAGCCTTTTTATTGCGCATTAAAAGACAGGCAACATCTGGAGCTTTTCATCACACACAGCTAGTCACAGCTTTGCTGCTAACGCATGCATGCACATGTGCACTCTTACTCGCTCACACATACATTGCTTCTCTGCATTCTCACGCTCTCTGGTTGATCCTAAGTGACTCGTGATTGGCATCAATCACACAGGCTGTTAGAAAGGTATCCCGATTGTGTGTGTACGTGTGTCTGTGTGTGTGTGTGTGTGTGTGTGTGTGTGTGTGTGTGTGTTTGTGTGTGTGTGTGTGTGTGTGTGTGTG
>JAQNCA010000025.1:16309178-16333400 GCA_029783725.1 Acanthurus tractus
TAACGGGCTCTGCAATTTGTGTTTTTTTTAAGATTTTAAGATAAAACATCAAATGAAGTAAATAGATTAAAAAAAAAAAAAATTCTAACTGAATTATGTCTTTGTCTTCCAGACTACTCACCATGTGTACGAGGCACTTTGGCAGTGTGGTCACACAGACAATACGGACATACAAGACAGACCAGTTCCCCCTGCTCCTTATAGTCATGGGCAAACGCACATCTAATGAAGTTCTAAATGTTATTCAAGGTTATTACAGCTTTATCAATAGCATGATTCAGCTTTAAGATTCACACACATTTTTTTCATTAGAATTTATGTAAAGTAAAGATTAAGTTACGCACTATATACACTATTTTTTTATGACTTTTTTTTTTTAATCTTCAGGCAATACAACAGTGGATGAGCTGATGATGAGGTTAATGGGAGCAATGGAGATCTTCACAGCACAACAGCAAGAGGACATCAAAGATGAGGTAATATGTCAGAATTGACCAGCAAGCCATGACTTTCTAACTACTCTGCACCTTAAGTTTAATTTTCAGTCCCAACATTGTTAATGTCAGTGTTAATATTCTTTTGAAATCGTTTCAGTTGCAAAATTTCATATTGATGAAATTAAGTTACTGAAGTGCAGGCTAGATGGCATGCACTGCTCCTTATTTGACAGCTACTGCTCAGGAATTGCGTTTACACCATGCTCACTGTAGGTGTTAGGGACCTCTCTGTGTTTGGTTCTGTTGAGTTAACCATATTTAAAATTGGGTCTGTTGTTATTGGGTCTCTGTCAAATTAGGTAAAATTGTCCTCAGGCACACTTTGGGCCTTTGAGGATCTCTCGTGACAAATTAAACCATCTTTACCATCATTTCTTAATTATATGATAGTACCTGTAACTAGTCTTCTATGTCCAGCTTAGGAGGTAAATGGCAACATGCTGAGACAGATCAGCCTAACCCTAACACTGTTACAATGTGGCATACTTATGATGACAAGCAGATCATTTTTAAAAGTCTTAGAAATATTGAACCATTTCACCTCATTTGCCTTTAGTTCTAGTTTGACGTGCCAGCTTCATTATTTTAAATAGGCACAGAGCTAAGAAATACCGTCTCATTGCAGCATGTAGGTACCACAGTGCAGACTGTTTGTTGACTACCTCTTTTACCTCAATAGAAAGTGGACAAACACAACTGAGGGATACAATACATAAAGAAAAGTAAGGGAAAAGTGGTGGTAGTCTTTCATGTCATGGACAGGAATCTGAGCAGTACAACAAGGAGGTCCTCTCACTGTCAGAGACTTCGTCACCTGACCCTCCTAACCACTTACTGATATGTTTACTCAATGACACTGAACAAGGGAATGAACAGCACAATGTGCGTTTTTGCCCAGACAAGTTTTTGGATGGCTGAATATCAGCATAATCCTCCTGAGCTTACTTTTTCTTTTCTCACTTATTTTATTATTTTATCTTATGGTCAGCAGTTGAGGAATTAACAACCATACATAATGTACAGTTTCTTTTTGGATTAAGAAATGCATTTTAAATTATTTTTCATTTAATAGGTAATATAAGGACTTATGTTGACTAGGGATTAAACTTTGTTCTTCTTTCTACGTTTCAGACACTGATGTTTTGGTCTGTGTGACAACTGTGAAATCCTGTCCTTGTCTCTCTTGTTCCCACACATTTGTCTCCAACATTATCATGCCTTTTTTTGGCTACTGTATCTATAGATGACAGATGCCAAACCACATTAGGAATGTAACAGTTATACAGTCAGTCAACCACACAGCATGTCTAACAATTCTAATGCCAGTAGTCATAGCATTTCCACTTATGGGAACCTGGTTAAGGAATGAATCTTGTCACACACACACCCTGAGGGCTAGACTGCACGAGGTGGGTCACTAAAGTTTGAGTGACAGCTGTTCGCTTTGTGTCATTATTATTGCTGCAATGCTCTGGCTTCATTTTGAAATTGCCAGTCTTGTCATGCGTCACAAAATCATTAAAGACAAGAAGCGACAAGAGGTATTCAGAGTTATGTACATGTGTCAGATCAGCCTGTGATTCTATAAGTGTAGGTTCACACTTGAAGCTGGATATTATTTAAATTCTCTCACTATTATTGCCAGAACAATACTTCTGAGTACAGATACAGATGTAATACCTGTCTAGCAGTCTTAATCATTTTGATAACAATTTTCTGACTTCACCAAGTTCTCAAATGTCAAAAGTTAGCTGCTGTACAAGAACTTTGCAACAATTAAACCTTCTAAAATTGGCCAAATTGACTTTTAAATCGGCACCTGGCTGATTGAACAAGAATTTGAAAAGACTTTTGATGTCAGCTTTCATTACTTCAGAGTTTCAGATACTCTGTGCTCCTGATAAATATTGCTTTTTAAAAGCATTAGCACTGAATGCATGACCCTGTTCACACGAGAGGCCTGATTTGGTTGTGTACCTTAGATTGTATTTTGATGGGATGGACTGTTATTGTTAAATATTGAAAGTTTTTGTTGTTGTTAAAATAAGGTATCAGACAGCTTCTAATGTATCATGTTTTGAGAAACCATGAAAATTAGTCTTCCGTAGTTTTGTACATGCAAAAGTTTTGTTTTTGAATAATGATTGCACATGTTTCTTTTTCTCAAGCTGATTTGGTTTTTGTGCCCGGAAAGAAGCTGACAATTTTTCTCCATCTCTCTCTTTCATGCCATCTGCACAATAATTGTATTTTATTACTGCGATATTATCAATTCTTTTGCATTGCAGCAACTGGCTTGGGATTTGTCAGAGATATAAGAAATTGATTTGCCATAACAAGAATGCAGAAAAACTCTTCTGAAATGGTATTAAAGTGTGATAATTACCCAAGTGTGCCCTGCCAGAAGGAAATAGCTTGGCAAAATGTCACAAGAAGACAGAGAAGAGAGCATAAGTGATGTTGAAAGCATAATGTTCTGCTGTGGTGAATCATGATTAGTACCAATAACCACAGGGTTTTAGTATATCCTGTATCTGACAGGACCGTTCCCATCTCCAAGGTGAAGTCAACCTTGACACTGGACTAATCCCATCTTCACTGTAGCAGCTCTCAGGCTTCTGTGGATTTTCTTCACTCCCCTCTCTCTTTTTCCTTTTCATTTCTCAGCTTTTTTTTTCCTCACCTCACCTTTCCAAAGACAAACTTAGACATGAGCACAGACATTTACCCGACTCAGACATTCCTCTCTGACAGTGACTGTTGTGTCTGTCTGGAAATGGAGGAGCTAGACAGCCACATTGTACCTTCAACAAACCATACTGACTCTCCAGTCATTCCTATGGTTGTCTGTGTTTTAGCTTAGTAGTTAGTAACTGACTGACTGACTCACTGCAGGTTTTGTGGTCAGCATTGTGGGCCATTTTCATGTCTGGTCATTTCACATGCATTCTATGTGAACAACAGCCAAAGCTAACCAATGTTTTATTTTGGTCACCATATATGCATATTTTCTTGTATAGGAGGAAACTGATGTACCCAGGGGAAATGTAACCTAACATAGGGAGACATGCAAAGTCCACAGACTGGATCAGAGCTTAGAATTAATTCTGGCTCTTCTCACTGTGATATGACAGTGAGCCACATGGCCACAGTGCTGCCCAAAAACAACGAATTATAAAATTTGTCCCAGTTAAAGTAGCTCTGAGCCCCTTTGATCCAAAACCAAATGGCAAAATAAAACTTCTTTTAGTTTAAATATGCCTTATTTGATACATGACAAAACATGTAATGTGTGACTGCATACTGAGTTTGAGTTTATCAGCACCATTATAAGGCAGCACAGGTCCAGCCATTGTGGTAGGGAGCTAAAAAATTTTCTAAATGTTTTTTTTTCTTCAGAGCTAATAATCACATTCATGTACATGGTGGAATAACATTTCACTTGATGCCTCTCATGCACATTCAAAGCAGATGAGGTATTTGAAACCATATTTCAGTACAATATGAGTGTCAAACATGAGCTACTGCGCGACTTGTTTGCGTGACTCAGGGGCAGTCTATTGAAGGTAGCCACTTTTGATGCTTTTGTCCCTCTCTGCCATTCTTTTACAGTTTCCTTTCAATATTCATCTATTATGCAGGCCAAAAGCACAAATGTATCCTTTGCATTTTCTGATTGAATGCAACAATGCACACTGTGCTTTTGCTTAGCCACTGCCTAGGCGCACAGTAGCCCTCTGATCACCACAATAAGCTTACTTTGCCATATCCGGGCTGGAACACAGCATGGGCCTTCAGAAAATACAAAACTAATGGCTGTGCACTGTTAACACAATGGGCGCTCGTTTTTAGTCCCCGTCTTTATAAAACACTTTGTAGCCACAGCAGGTAGAAAGAGAAGGGCCGCCTGTCCCCTTCCCTCTGTACAAACAGGAAGAGAGAGGCCGAGTGAATGAAAGAGAAAGGGACAGTGAAACTGAGATGAGGAAACACAAAAGGGGCTCAGGGTTTGGTAAATGACAGCCCAGTCACAATGAATTCCCCCTCTGGTGCTACTCTTTCATACCTGGTGTTTGTACGTAACCACACTTGACATGCTGCATTTTCTTTTGCTTGGTTCTTTCTGGCTCCCACACCCGGCACCTCAGCTTAGATGTTTTGTCTCTGTGTGTCCATTATTATGTTGTTAGTCAATAGACCACTGTCTTTCTTCCCCTCTCTACCCAGGACGAGCGTGAGGCAAGAGAGACAGTGAAGAGGGAACAGGATGAAGCCTACCGTTTGTCTTTAGAGGCTGACCGTAAAAAGGTATTTTCAAAATTAAAACATTTCCACTGTAATTGTGCATGTACCTCATTTAATTGTTGGGTTTGTGTGATTTTGACTAATCCATGTTGTTATTAAAACACTAAGTTACTCCACAGTTGCCATTGTTTTCAGGATACAAACTCAATGAGTAGAATAAGCAAATTAGTGAAATACTGTAAACTGAGGGCCAAAACCATTTCACAGTTTATTGATTAGTTAGTAAAGTCAGTAAGTTAAGTCAGGTTGTAGAACGAAAAGTAGTTGGTAGTCCCCTTGTGCCACTATTAAAAACAGAAAACCATGTGAATTTATTCATTCACTCGTAAGTTCATGAAAATAACAACAAAACAACATTTTTCTGCATTTGAGTGCGAAGCATAGGTTGAAAAGTCTCACAGCTTGAGGATAAAAGCTGTCCTGTAGCCTAATGGTACAGCAGCAGGTACATGTCAATTCCTTCCAGATGGAGGCAGGTTGAGCAGGCTGTGCCTGTGCTTGGGGTGGGTTCTGTCTTTTAGTATCCTTTGGGTTCAGCGCAGACACCAGTAGATGGGTACCAATGATGTTCAGGATTGTTTAAATCACCCGCTGTTGAGCCTTTCTGTCCTCCTCTCCCAGCCAGTGAACATCCCATTTCAATTAGTGATATTTCCAGACAGAATAATTTGTATTGGGCCTCAAGAGCTCGGCATGGGAATTTTGCTTTTTGGCTTTGCTGATTAATTGTTTATGTCCTTTATTAAGAAAAAAGCTACTCAATCCAGCTTTCTAAATGTGAGGATTTGCTACTTTCCTCAGGTTTAGTGTCATGTTACTAGCTTGTATTATTAGACATAAGGACTTAAGTCTGTAAAAGTCTCTAAAATAATATCAGCAGTGGTACATGTCACTTGGTATTTTGATTTTGATTTTGCTCTTGCTGTTTTATTTTCTTCCTTTTTTAGAGAGAAGCCCAGGAGAGAGAAGAAGCTGAGCAGGTTCGCCTGGAACAGATGAGAAAGGAGCAGGAAGAGGAGAAGGAGGTGACAAGAACAGCTATACACACACCATACTCACATTATGCAAATTAGCTAAATTAATATTCCAGCTCCATCACTGTAGGGCTGAACACCGATATGTTTTGCCAGCGCACATTGATTGCCATTCTGCTGACGTTTATCTGTCTCACTCTCACTTCACAATAATGAGTCAATTAGATTGTGGTTTTGGTGAAGCCTGCCAGTCAATGAAGCGTGTGCTGTGTAGGTAAACAGTTATACAGCCATTTCAGAAGAGCGAATATCCCAATTACAGTGAAATGCATCCCTGTGAATGTCACCTCACATACACACGGTTATTGTTCTATTTAACTGCTTTACATCGGTACAGCCTCATATTGAAACCAAGGTGAACAAAAGCCTGAGGCGATTCATGTACGCAGGCTTGAGCACAAACATACACACTACCTAAGCAAACACACATATTCACGTGCAAACAATTATTGTGTGTGACGAGGGGGCACACACAAAGGCAGACACACTGTCACGCATGCAGAAAAAACAATAATTGTCTGTGATGGCACCAATGTTACAATACGATGTAGTCCTCAGTGATTGTTGTTTAGTCAACAGCAGAGAGCCTGAGGGCACTGCGAGGTATTGGGTGACGCGGCTCGCTCAGGTGATTTGTCACTTAAGTTAAACAGAGAACAACAAAAGAGTCCTGGGTTGGGCCTTCTTAATTATATCACTGTAGTCCACTAACCAGACTGTGTGTGCACGCTTGTGTGTTTTAAACAACAATAGCCACTATGGCCTTGTGTTTCCTTCTTATATCAGTTTTCTCCGCTCAGGCTCAATGGTTTCCATGGTGTCTCCTGTGCTAACATATGAGTTTTGTGCTTGTGCTACAGTCAAGATATTCATCAATATGAGAGTCAACAACAGCTGCTAGATGCAGACAATGGCAAATTAAGTTTGCTAAACTTTTAAGCAGTATCTGAAATTTTAATTTAAATTGTAAACTTGATGCCTTTTCTGTTCTGTCACTACAAAACACTGCATTTTCATTGATAGACTCATAGACTCAAAGTTTTTTTTTTTTTTAATTTCACCAGTTATTCCTCTTATTGACTGTATTCTGGGTGATAAAACAATACAGCCCAAATACACATTTAAGTACCAGTAATGTAAAAAGAAAAACCCCAAAAGCAGCTTGAATCAGACACTGTGTGTATTTTCTGCAATAAAAATGAAGGAGAAATTCATATTTAATTAAAAAGGATTTTCATTTTGATGTGACTGATGATGATGATGCTCTTCAAACAGTTCATGGTGGCAAATGCAACTTTTTTATCTTTCCTGACTCACTATGTTACTTCTCACTTTTTTAAATTAAGAGCTGCAGATTTAAGACTGCCAGTATATTGAGACAGCTCAGTTTCTGCTTGATTTAGGTGCTGCCACAAAAAATGTTTTCTTTGGTGATTCTTTTTTTTTTTTTTTTTTTAACCATAATGTCAACAAATATTCTCATATCATAAAACTGCAGAAGGGAAAGAGCCTACCATATAGTAGAATTTTTAGTTCTTGCTGTTTGTTGTTTCAGTTGAGTCTTATGAGGTAATGACCTGCAACTGTGTATGACTGCAGACATAACAAAAACATCAGTTGCTACAATGCCACCAGAGAATGGACAATGCTAGCGGGAATGCTTTCTCTGTGATTTTGGGCCTTTGTGCAAGGAAGAGTGAGATGGAAGTCTGTGCTGGTGGATTGTGTGGGGGTTTGGGGGGTGCAGGTATATGGTTTTCATGTGCGCCTTGTGCCTGTGTAGGTTGACATTACTATTTGCCTCCCCGGGGGTCTTAGCATACAGTTGTGTGGCTTATAGGTGCACACCCTTCATCTGTTTGCTTTCTGTGGTTAGCTGAGTGAAGCTGGAGCGGCAGATAAATGGACCGATAGATGCTTCTGGTTATTTGTTTGGAGCAGCCTGGGTCTGAGGCTCGACCAGACGTGTGTCCTGTGGTTTCTTCAGGGACGCTGCCTCTCACTTTTGCGGGTGTTTATGCTTGTGTCTGTGGTTGACTGTCTGTATGTCCACGACACACACACACACACACACACACTTGCACGCATGCACCCAAACACACTCCTTTCTGTTATTTGTGTGTGTGTGTGTGTTTGTAAGTTTGTCCCCGAGGGCCCCTTTAACTCAGTCAGCATCAGCTCTTTTACCTGGGGGAGCTGATGGCAGAACGGCACGCGCACTACCCTGCCCACCCGACACCAGAAGCTGCTAATGAGCTACTGTTGTACACTCTTATGAAATATAATTGCATTATGGTGTGTAAATAAAGCCGGGGCGTGTTGTCACAGCATATGCTCCCCGACTGGCCAAACAGGAACAACAAGCTGGGGGTGGGGGGGGTTGAGAGGGCAGTAACAGAAAGAAGAGGAAGGCTCGAGGGAGCGGCTGAAGCGCGCTTTCTTGGAGCACAGGAGAGCTTATTAAGTTGGATGGTTGATGGTTGGCTTTTTAAAAGCATGATCAGCAAATTTAAGGTCTATAAAATAAGCTTTTGGCTCCTACGAGAAACTATCTATGGTTGATGCTGATATACTCAGCAAACAAATTTTAGATTTTTGACTTACAGACTAAGCAGCAGCAATAAAGCATAAAGCACCAGGAATAAAGTGGGCTTTTTTTTAACTAACTGAAATGCTACTTGGCAACCCTCTGAGCTACACCATGCTTCAGGAAACAGGGTGAGACACAGGGCAGTTAATTTAATAACATTCTCAGGACAAGAAGAACATTTAAATTAATGTCAGGCCGTGGTGCAATCAACTTCTTGACTCGTCTTTTATACTTATTTGGATAGTATGTCGTTATCTTCATAACTGCCAGTGTTACTGTTGAATCTCTGGTTCAAATTTTCTGTAAAAGGAGAGACTGGGCTTACTTTATTATAGTTAAACTTTGTTAAATCTCAGATTTTTCTTGTATTCCAAAGAATTTTGCTCTTGTCCTTTTGGTTTTATTATTTTGTTGAAAAAACAATGTACAAAAAGATACAAAAAGTAAACAAGCATGAATAGAAAAGGTTCAGATCAGAAATGCATTTGTTGTCTTTTTAAGGTATTCCCCACTAAAAATAAATTTTTAGAAAACTACAGAACTATTTGATAAAGTTTTTAATTTGGCTTTGTCACCATATTACTTGTGCTGAATCTGCTATTAACAAACTGTAAAATGAATTAGATAAATAAAAGCTTCTCTAAAAGACTTGCAGTACCAGTAATGACAGCTGTATGTAAAGATTTTGCCTTTTTGAAACTCTGTGAACCACCACATTACCTAGAAACATTTTTTTTGGTAATTTTCACATTTTTGTAAGCCATGAATAGATTTGGCATCAGTTTGTGAAGTGAGAAAAAATTGTTCAGCCTGATCACAAAAAGAAAAGGAAATCCGCTTTTATCCAACTCTGACTCATTTTGATTGTGAGTTGTATCCATGAGTCCCTAATGTGACGCATTGATAAAAACATTGTATTCTCTCCACCCTTTCTTGCAGGCAATCCGCTTGTCATTGGAACAGGCCCTACCGCCTGAGCCTGATGAGGATTCAGGAGAACAAATCAGCAAACTGCGAATCCGCACACCGAGTGGCGAGTTTCTGGAAAGGCGTTTTCTGGGCAGCTGTAAGCTCCAGGTCCTCTTCAACTTTGTGGCCTCCAAGGGGTACCCCTTCGAAGAGTTCAAGCTCCTCACCACCTTCCCTCGTAGAAATGTGAGTGTTTTAACTTGCTGTCTCACAGAAAAAAGCAGACATATGATTAGAAAATAATTAACTCCTGCTCATACATGTCCAGTGAGGGGGTTTTAAAAGACAGACACATCTAAGGTGTTAAATTCACAAATGGAGAAGAAAAGAATTTTGAATTGCCCGATATCATTTTGTGCTGTCTTTTCATAACAGAGCTCTGTTCACACAAACAAGTGCTAAATTAGCCCTCATTTTAGAGGAGTAGCAGCAGGTTATAAACGCTCCTAGGCCACAGTTGACATCTCCACTGGAGAGATCCACAGCTGTAATTGGCTTTTCCATTTGGGCCCGGGCTAAACCTCAGGCGATGGCTGTGAGTTTAGCCCAACAGGGACAATAGTTAATACAATCTGCTGTGAATGGTTGATGATTTAGTATTTTCTTGCTTTTTTTTTAATCATTGTTTGTGTTTTCTATTGTCCTAGTGCTGCAGCTGCTCTGCTGTATCACTGCTTTTGTTTACTAGTACCTGTGATGTGGCAAATTAAGCCAACTGTTTATCCATCCACCTGGCGCACAAATTATTGAGTGAATATTAATTAGTATCATTCTGTCCTTAATACAGTGCACTATGACTGTGTTAGGATACAGTTGTCAGCACTAACAGTGGTATTCTCTATGGCTCTTCTGCTGACTCCCGGTAGCACTCAGTCAGCTACAACCAGTCATTAGAGGGCTTGGCCGTCGCACTCTTTGGTAGCGATCTAATGAGCAGTGTTTTAACTACCAGTTTAATTAGCCATGCTGCTGGAAACAAAAATGGGATTTCCATTAATCAAGAGAGGAGTGCATGTGGAAGGGTGGGTGGTGGTTATATAGAGGTGTGTGTGTGTGTGTGTGTGTAGGCTTGCCCAGGCAGTGTGCCATCATAGTCTGCAGAGACCGCTGGGGCACAAACACCTCAAACTAACACACACATTAACGCGTAGCTCACACTCTTCATTTCGTCACAATCACACACTTCAACACATGCACAAATATTTTCAAGCAAACACATGCCCCGCTCACAACTTTGTCACTTAAAGGATTCACAGTTGTCTCTTTATAATCAAGAGTAAACATGTGTTTGAGACAGAGATAAAGATGTGTCTGCATCGCAGATGAAATTCCGGCAAAAACAGGATGGGAGGATTAGAGGGGTAGAGAAGCGAGAAGAGGATGGTGACTGCAGAACTAGTGGAAAAGAGAACAGAGAAGACAAAAGCCTAAACAAAGAAAAGATTTAATCAGAGAAACAGTCTGAAAGAGAGAAGGATAGAGAAGACAAGTGGAGAAGATATTAAAAAGAAGAAGATGGGAGATAATTCCAGAAAACAGAAAGGCGAGAGATTTGGGGAAAGAGAGGAGGGAAGCAGCTCAGAGGTAATGCCAGTATGAGGCTGTGAACACAGGCCCCTTTCTAATCCTGCAGCTCTGTGTTGTAATTAAATGAGAGGGAGCATAGAAAGCCTCCATCCCGTCCAGACGCTCTCACTGTTGCTCTGCCAGGATCAGAGGATAGAGGATAGACCACTATTGCATTTGTAATACTGCACAACTGTTGAAACCTTCTTTCCCTTTTCTAGTTTTCAGCAGCTTTGTGCAGTGTCACTCTTTCTTTTGCTATTTCCCTCCTCGTCAGCCTCCTTTATTTCACTTCCATTCATTTAGCTGAAACACAAATCGGTGTATCTACTCAATCCGACCTGAGAAAATTAAGTGAAGCTGTGTTTCATGTTTTTGGCAAAAACCACACGGATATTGACGAGGACAAAGAGCTTAATTGTTAATCAGTGAGTTTATTCCCTCTTGTAAATCAACTTTTGACACTTTGAGATAAAACAGCAGAGCCAAATCCGATGTGATTCATGATTTTCCCACCTTCCTGTAGCTTTGCGGATAAGTGTCTATTAGTCTCCAATTTTTGGACTGAGTCTCTTCCTCAACATTTGGTATCAGTGGCTTATCTCTTCAGCACTACAGCAGGCCTTACACTGGCATCATTTGTACTAGGCTTAGCCGTGCTCAGGGAACTAACCCTGTCTCCATTTCTATGACTGTCAGCGAGTTTGAGGAAGGAGGGGGAGACTTTTAGTGTTTCAGTTTTCAGCTTTTCATTCAAGAATTTCCTCCTTTCTCTTTGATACTTACTGAGTGCAAACCACTGTTGAAAGGCCTGAGGTCTTCTTCCTTCAGCTCGCAGTGAACATGTTTAGACTGCCGGTATAATAATCGGCAGGCAGCTCTTCCTGCCCTGCTGCTCATAGACACCCAAACACTGTCAAACTAACATATTAATTTTCTCACTGTGATACTGTACTCTATTCTACCTTCTCCTGATGCCTCCTCCAGCTCCGTGCGAGAACAGGCCTGAATATTTCCTAGACAAAACCGGAGATACAGAAAAAATAAACAATGGCACAGAAGAGGCTGTGTGTTGTACTGAAATAGATTTTACATCTGTTACGCCGGTGTGTTTTGTTTTTCTTGTCCTGCTATCTGAATGAATCGTATTCACAGGAAGAACTATGGTGGTTTATTTTAAAAGACGTTTCACTTAAACTGTTCTAGCAATCTCCATAAAAGTGAAACTCACAGCTTCATAAAGCCATTTGAACTCTGCTTCATTTTCTGAGCACATTTTCGGTCATGCACTCAGGCCAGTGGATCCCCCTCCACTAAGCAGTGTATTTTGCTTATTGTTGTTACTTCACTTGAATGTTTTAGCCTCATTTTGCAGAATGATGTGTGTGCAGTGGCGTTTTTGGCATTAGAAGGTTGTTTTCACATTTTTCTGCTGAAGGGGAAAGTTTGTCTGTTCTCACCTCAAATCTCAGTTGAACACGTGAACCTATGAGCTAAATTTGGGACATCGCGCTGGTTAAATATGCAACTCACACAAATGTGATGTGAGAACTTGAAACCTCAACTACTTTTACTTTTACTTCTACTCATTTTAATCACAGTAAAAACAGGAACAGTATTTGCCTAATCTTAGATTCCTGTTTTTTCAAGGTGAGTAAAGCCGTAGATTTTAAGAATTTCCAACAAGGTAATTGAACATTTTTGTGGACAAACCATATCGGACATAAATTGTTATTCAAAGCAGGTATTTTAGGATGTCTAGAGGGAGTGTTAAAAGCCTTAAGGACCCAGCCCCCTCCCCACCTTCAGCCCTCTCCTTCTCCTCTTTCTTCCAGCTCTCCCTCCCTCTGTCTCCCTTTTCCCTCCTCTTTCCTTCTCCTTCTGCCTTTCTCCCCCACAGTCCCCATCTCTCGTAATGATACGTTTGTTTTTCCCTCTATCATTTGTTTCCTCCTCCATGTGTCTTCTAATTTTCCCCTTAAATAAAATTCCTTTTTACTCTTAAAAAAAAAAAAACCTTTTAGTTTAGTTTTATTTTTTAAGCATGAACTAGTCTGTCTTAATTTTCTCTCCATTTCTCAAATTTTACTCTCTCTTCTTGCCCACTACATATTTTTCTGTTTTTTCCCTTCGGTGCTACCCCCCATCCAGTCTGCGTGGTGCATTTCTCTCTTTGAAGTACCGTATTCTAGTCTGTTCTTTTCTGTTCACGCCCCGGCGCTTCATGCTGTCGCCGCTCCTGGCAGCAGATAATGATCTCCCACTGCTTTTGTAATTGGCCAAATAAACACTTGACAACACTAGTTTAAAACAGACAAGTTATTTGGTTTTAATTAACATAGTAGGGCCTGTAATGGCTTCATTAAAAATGCGTTATTTCAGCTGCACGTTTGATTATGTTGGAAGCGGACATCTTGAGGGCCTGTGTTTATTTTCCCTTTCTTTTCTTTCATGGCTGAGCGTTGCTTAGTGTCGGCTCCTCTGTTATCAGTGTGTTTTATTCATTTGAATCAAGTGATTTACAATTGTGGTATTTATTTTAAACTTCACATTAAGTGCTAATTATGTGTTTTTAACCGGTGAAATCTGCTGTTTGATTATGCCAAATACGTGGTGTTGATATTAGCTAATTATTTTATGTCATACAATTTTTCATAGGGAAATAAAGACAAAATATCAAAGATTGCCGAGAAGCACCATCTGTCTTTTTAATTGGTTCCAGTTTTAAAATTAGGCTTTTAAATGCTGAGCATTGAGATCTTTAGATTTTGCTTCAGGCAGACAGATATCTATTATTTTTTTAATCTATTAATTTGTTAATTTTTAATTAGCAGCTGGAAAGCCTTCTCCCCACAAATGCTATTTATTCAAGTAAAAAATCTTTTGAAACTAACTTTATTTTTTAAAATAATCAGACAGTTCCCTTATTCATCTAATTGATCTGATCTAAATTGACCGATGAAAATTATATTGACTTAAGGTTAAAAACAAACTGCAAAGCAGTGAGCCAGATTTTGTCTGTCTTATCTACGTGTGTATATGTATGTATGAATGTATGTATGAATGTATGTATGTATGACAGTGTAGGCAGGAGGAGAGAATATGGCTTAGGCAGAGCAGAGGAAAAACAACAGCTTTGTTTGTTGACAGATGCCTCCATGCTTATGGTCTGTTAATTGGATAACAATGTAAACAATCACCGATGGCGCCCGTCTCCTGTGTCAGTGTGGCATCTTGTTTCCCTACTTTCTTTTTCAGAGTCAGATGCTGCTGTCTCCCTGGTGCACCACAAGCACCAACTCTCTTCCAGAATTCACTAAGAGTACACACACACTTATATGAAGTCCGGAGACACACTTCTACACACACACACACACACACACACACACACACCTGCTCCACCTCAAAGCCTCATTTACTCTTACCTGACGCTGTGGTGTCATAACAGCTTGTCGGGTTCATTAGCATGGCAGCCATTTGCGACGCGCTGCTCCTGAGGTGGGAAAAGGAACGGAGCAGCCCTGTTGGTCGTTTTCCCCACTGATGGGAGGAAATATGTCTGCAGCAAACACACGCACACAGTCATAGAGACACACAGCATTTTACCTCTCTTCTTAGCATCTTGCTCCCTGCTGTGCTATGAGGCAGCTGACTAGGTGAGGGGCATGAGGTTTATGTGGCAGCCCCTCCCTGCCCGCACCGGGCTCCCCTGGACCCTGCTGAGAAGTCGAGAGTCTAAATGACACGTTGAAATGAGGACAAGGAGATGAAAGACACGGAGTCAAAGACCGCCGACGTGCACATGGTGTGACATTTCCAAACACTCATGGGAGATGGATAGGTTGCCTGATGCTGATATGTTCCTCCTCATCTTTCCCTAATTTACTTGCCTTCTGTGTTTTTCTATTTTCTCACCCTTTACTGAGATTGCATGGACACTCTTTAGTTTAACAGATTTTGCAGTTAACACAATGTGTAGATTGTTTTAATTATTTTCAGTGTTTATTCATATCAATGCATCCAGTCCAAAATAACACTTTTTCAGGTCCTAACAGACTTACTACTGATTGATTACCTTGCAGTTTTGATATTGTTCAAAGTATAAATGAGAGGCGGATTTCTTTTATTCTTCTAACAGTCAAAAAGAAGAAATTTAAAAATAACAATTTAGAGGTCCTGTTTTGATTAAAGTGAAATGTTCACATTTATATTTTCCAGATAACAAATTCTTCTTTGTTATGACACCTTTAAGACTTGAATATTCTACAGATGGTGAATTTTTGTTTCTGGTCGTGGTTGGAGTTCACGTTTCATTCCCTGCAATAGCCTGTTCCAGCCCTATCACTCAGCCTGTTTTCAGGTCGACCTTTACCAATGCTAGCTCGCCCTCCGACCTTCAACAGCATGTACAAGGAGCTGGTTAATTATCCAACTGTGAGGTTAGAATAGGAGCCCTAATCAGAGGGGCTGACGCAGCAGTCATCAGATAAGCCCTGGACACATCTCGGTGTCACACCACCTTGCCCCTCCAGCCCAGGTGTTAGATTGGCCCGATGTAACACAACCCCTCCGGTGATTAGCTCACATAAGCTAAGAGGCTCACAGTGGTGGTGGGTGTCAGAGAGTCAGATTGTCCTGTTTTAAAAAAACATAGGTCAGACCCCCTTCATGTCAGTTAACCTGATCAGCTCCGTTGTGGGTGGCACTGCATCATACGCCCGCTTTTAGACAATAGCTGATATGCCGAATGTTGAACACATAAATGTGTCTGTGCTGCACTCCAACAACTACGGTCCTGTTCGACCCCCTCACAGCTGAAATTAGTCATTATTAGCCATGAAAACCACACAAAGTCCTCCTTTTAGTTCTCTCTTTCTTTCACACACACACACACACTGCTGTTCTATAACCTTCATCAGTTTGTTCTGGATTGGAACCTTTTTAAGAAAACAAACCCAATGGTCCTCTTAGGAAAACAAAGCTCTAGCTGCTCATGTTACTGCCTAAATTTTTTTAAACATGATGTTAGAATAATACACATGGTACAAACTGTCTTACAATCTCACACACACACACACACACACACACACACACACACACAGATTTAATGAACTACACTGAAGCTACACTGTTCTCCGGTCTGGATCACAGGGCATGTATGGTGAGACAATCACCCTGAGATTTCAGTAGCCCAGAATCACTGGGGCCTTTTCCACACTAATGTGATCAAATCTGAAAACTCATTTGAAGAGGTTTTTAAATTATATTTAAACTGGAGATTTTAAAACATTATTTCATTATGGCATTTCCCCTCATAGCATTTTGTCTTGTAGTATTGTTATTAATGCTGGTGTTTTCTTTCCACTTTGCTGAGCACTTTGAATGTTTTTTTGGTAAATGGCATCCAGTGTGGGTGGAAGGCACAAGAATAGTACATAAATCATATTTTACATCTTTTTCTTTTTTGTTCTAAATATTTGCTGCTTCTGTCTCAAGTGTGAGGATTCATTGCTCTCTTCCATGGTTAAGGTGTAACCCTTGGTCTCTGAAAGATTTGATGGGCATATTTTACTGTTTTCCAACATTTTTATGGCTGAAAGATTAATTGTTTATTTCTTAAAATAAAACACATTGGTTTAATTGATAAGTAATTGTAAGCTGTAGCTCTACTATTAAACCATCTGGTGATTTGGTTAACATACTCCCTCCATTTTCCCTCCTCCTTGTCTCTTCTCAGATCACTCAGCTGGATCCAGGTTCAACTCTGCTGGAGGCGAAGTTGTTTCCGCAGGAGACGCTCTTCCTGGAGGCTAAAGAATAGGGAACTGGTCCTCTGATAGCAGAGAGGAGCGACTGACAGATTGACTGATGAACTGGCTGGACACACACTCATCACCGTGCATGGGCCCCCACCCCTCTGGGCCTATAGTACAGACACACACACACACATACAGACACACAAACAAACACAAACTCACAGACACCTACGCATAAAACTCATCCTCACAGACGAACATGAACACACTGGCATGCACATCCAGTGACACAAAAGTGCAAGTAAGCTTCTCTGCCCTCGGCCTGATCGTGGTACATGAATGCCTAGTGTACACGTGTTGCACAGAGGAGCAAAGACAGTATCACAAGCACACAGCCAAACTTTCTCTCTCTCTCTCTCTTTCTCTCCCTTTCTCTCCCTTTCTCTCTCTTTCTCTCTCTTTCTCTCTCTTTCTCTTTCTCTCTCTCTTTCTCTACTCCTCTTACACACTTCACAAACTTCACGTTCTCAACTGCTGTGTCATTGTTTTCTCTCACAACACGAACACAACACAGTACGAAAAACCACATTGAGAGACTGAGTAGACAAATCTTTGTCACAGGAAAAAAACAAAACAAAAAAAAAAGACTTGTTCCCCTTGTTTCCACATTCAACACACCAAGGCTGCTTTTTTAGAACATGATTTTTGTGTTTGAATTCAAAATAATGCTAAAAAATGAAATAAAATAAACAGCAAGAAGAGATGTTGCCCGGCAAAGTTTTGGGCTGTCTCACCTCCACCTGTATTTACCCCTTGAACCTCTCCAAACTCCACTCTCCACCCCCTCCCTCCCCTCCCCTCCCCTGTCCCATCTCCCACCCTCTGCACCCCTCTGTCTAATGTCTGCCGTGGGGAAGAGACGTGGTGGGACACCTGCAGCATCTGCAGTGGCCTCCTCACTCTCTGTTCCTATTGGTTTTAACATCCACTGCTCCACAAAGCCAACAGATTGCTCAGTTTTCATTTCTCTTTTTCTTTACTTTTTTTTTCTCTTGACCCTTTTTAAGTTTGATGCTGTATTAGTTTTAGTTTGATATACATTATATAAAATATATGAATATGAACATCAATTCGTCTCACCCGTAAATCTGTTGAATCACATCATGACACACACACAGAAGTTATCAAACATGTGATTTATTTGTTTTTAGATTCTCTTAATATATATCAATATATAAATCTTAAATTAAGATGAGATAGAAGATCATCTGATTTTATATAACTTTAAAATCAACATCAACAGTTATATAAAAACATTCCTTTGAGGTTATTGGAGGATAAATGTAGATGAGATTATTTTGTAGATTAGTTAGTAGATTAGTTTCTGTAGGATATTTTTCTTTCAACAAAAAGATTTTAATATAAGATTTGAGGTTTCTTACTTAGCTATGAAATCATTGCAAACTTTGACAGTTGTTCACTTTTTTTGGCAATAAAGCAAAATCCACGTCAAAAGAGGTGAATCACAAAGGCAGTTCTATGACGCTGCCTGCTAGAGATCATGGTTTTCCTGTTGATGTTCCACTCCTTATTAATGTCTGGGATTTGAACAACAAAACAAGAAGTTCAAACATCGCAGAACTCCCAGTTTGATATCGAAATAAGATGAGCAAGGGGCCAATCCTGCCCAGGTCGTCCACTTAAGGCTTTCACAGATACCAAAGTTTAGATATGCGTCTCCACATCTCTGTTTTGCATACCTCTCCGAACAAATGTTTTAATATTCTCGCTCACACACCACCTGGTAATATCAGTCACACCGCAGCTAATTTCCTGCCTTCAGCGAGTAGAGATCACATCGGCTTAGCCCTCCATCTGTAGCAGGGCTCTTCTGTCAGCTAAAGGTAAAGTTTGAGAACCCCAGCAGAGCAAGCGTCATGAACAAACTGCTTCAGGAAAAAAAATATCTATGGAGGCAGTACAAGTGTCGACAGTGCTCAATGCGATTCTCCAAATGGCTTTTTCATAGATTACATTAATGACTACATGGTTTTCTTTTATAGTTGATAGTGGACACCAACAGGAAATGTAGGGGGGAACCAGAGAGGGTGAGATAGACTGTGCATGTTGTAATTACACAGTAGACCTCTGAAGTGCCATTTTATACACTCAAAAATCATTTAAGCTAAGTCGTTTTAATGGACCGATATATGTTTTCTGCTCAGCAACCACATAAACATAGTCATGTCAATTATTCAGTTGTAGAAAACAGAAATGAAGTTAAGTTCTTTAAGTCCTAAGTTCTTTAAGTAAATGATGTGTAAGAATGTGCATTTGGATGCTTTTTTGGAGAAAGGTCAAACTAAAATTTAAGGCTGTATAAAAGCAGCTTTAGATTTGTACTAAGTTATTTCATCTGGGTAAAAATATACTAGATAATGAAATACTTACGATGCTGTGAATTATTTTCAACTAATCTCTACAATAGTCGAAGTCAGCTATTTCTAGTTGTATATGTCTGTACTCAACAGAAAAAAACTGACCCTGTTCAGTTTCATAGTAGTTTAAATCTTCTTCCTGAACTAGCTTAGATTAATCTAGATAAAATAAATGGTGGAAGCCAAGTATGTTTAAGCTGTTCTGAGTTAATCTAGTTTCAGATGGGAGTTTTACAAGCTTCACCTTAATCCTTTTGGGTGAAAGAGACAATTATCCTCTGAATCTCTCTCTGAGTACTTCCATCGAATTCTGTGGTGTTTATTATCAGAAAATAGAATTCTGAAAATGTTGTGTAAGATCGCTCTTAACCATGCATTTGTCTCCGGTTATTCAAGTTATACTTTTAAAAAACAGGGACTGCTGGTGTGAAACATGTGGTGAGTATATCACACAAGCATCCTTGTGTGTGAGTGTGTGTTTGTCAGTTTCTCTGTGGCCATCTTGTTTCTCACGCAAGGAATGAGTCAAGCAAATGTGCTCAGCCAGCCACACTTCCCAAGTTTTGACCAGACAAGAGATGTTGCTTGAGGCACTGACAGTGAGTGAAAAAAACAGTGTAGTTTTAACTCTCTCTACTTTTTTCTCTTTTTGTTTATTTAATATATTAAGCTATTAGGGATTTTTCTGACAAACATATCCTCATTCTCAAATATTAGTGTTTGTTACTGAGGGAAGCAAGTTTCCTAGGAAAGGTAAAGAAAAATATTTGACTACCTGAAATGTGATTTTTTACTTTTTAACTTATTTACTGACAGTATTAAGGTTTTCCATGAGCCTCATATCCTGAAAACATGGCCTTGACTGTTGAAAATACTACAATCAAAGAACACAGTGCAAGTAAGCAAAATGAGGATTTTTCTAAAAAGATTTAAGAGGTCTCTGCTGTGACCCAGTCCATGAAATCCATGTATTGTGGCAAATTTACAGCCTTTTCTGAGATCTCCACGGGGAGCTGTAGAAGTGGCCCTGTCTTTGGATGGCATTGGGAATGATGGACGGGAAGAAGCAGCATTTGTCGCAATGGCAACAAGAAGAAATAACAGGTAATAGTTCAAATATTCCTCACTTATATGACCATTGAACTTTTAAAGTTTATTTAAAAAAAACCTGCCCAAGTCTTATATCTGTTTAATTTAACTTTCTCACTAAAAGTAATTCTAATTAAATCAGTACAGTATCCCAAAAACATGGCAGAGTGCCCCAATACTGCCTAACAAGACTTTGAAAGTCAGGGAGTTATGAATTTGACCAATGAGAGTTGAGGCCAAGTCTTGTTCAAGGGAAATGCTTTAAGGGTCTTTGGATGACGTTTGTATGCCTTAGATGTAAGGTACAGATAGAAAATTGAGTTGGCTCTGGAGCCATACGTATGTATTTGTGCACTTGCATTGTTTATGCAGACCAGTTTTCGCCTAAAACCTGCATTGTGAGGACATTTCTACATTATAGGGACACTTCTGCGTTATAGGGACATTTAGGTCTGTCCGGACAACTTAAGAGGACTTTTGAGGCATAGTACTTGATTTTAAGGTTGGGGTTTGGGTTCCACACAAGGATAGAGAGACATGTGTGTGCATGTGTGTGTGTGTGTGTGTGTGTGTGTGTGTGTGTGTGTGTGTGTGTTTTGGCCGTACAGACACGTGCAGCTCAGGGCGAGGGCAGGGAGCTCAGTGAGCGTGAAGCCCGGTGCATTTATGCAAGAGACAGGACAGGTGCACCTCAGCTTGTCTGTCAAAGTGCGTCCTCCTCGGGGAACAGTGTACATAGTGCAGCTCCTCTCAAGTGTGAGATTACAGTTTCTATCAGGCAGCTTTCTGAATTTAATGTGCACAGGCATGTTCCTTTGTACAACAGCAGCTGATGATGATGGGCTCGGAAATGCCAGTGAGACATAATGATATTCCTCGTTATACCTGACCAAGCTTGTCAACAGTTGTTTTTGTTTCACATGGGAAAAAGTCATCAGGTTTTAACTGTGTGAGAGAAAGAAGTTTGACAGTTGTGTAACAGGGCTTTGACAACAAATTAGATAAATTAATACTTGTTCCCATAAATATATAAAGATTGCAAGCAGAACAGAATTATCTACATGCATGAAATGTTTGGAATTTCTTTTGACACAATAGATGTGGTTTAATCAGTTGTGTGCCTTTTCTTAAGCAAGTACCCTGGCACTATTTTAATTCCTTTTTATTGACTCTTTATTTGACACATTTTGTGCATTAATGAGGATAAAAGTGATTTTAATTTAATTTTCCTTTTTTAAAGATGCCTAAGTGGATTAAACATCCTTTTTAAATCTTTAGACATATCCCACATTTGTTTTACTTAGACTTGGAATCAATATTTTTTATATATAAGGAAAAAGCATCATCGTTTGGATTGTGTCTTTCTTTTTGACATATTAGTCAAACTTTGGCTGGATGTCTTAATCAGTGCCTTCTAAGCAGCAACCCTTTTATCTGACACAGGGGGATGAGAAAGTGTCTGCTTGGTAATGAGCTTACTCTGCCGGCTTCTCGGCCACAGATTCAGTGGTGGCAACATCAGGTTGCTGTCTTGATTCTCTGGTGACAAAAGAGGAAAGCGGTCCATGATGTTTAACCAGCTCCGCCGGGGTCAAGAATGCAGCCCACTGGCGAGGGAACAAAATTCCTGACACATGTGATCTCTCCTCCCTCCTTTTGAAGTGGGACTCGCTGAGATCTCAGAGCATGGCTGCACCCTGAATCACAGGGTCCTCGCTCGTATCCCAGACTGGCCTAACCTGGAGGGTCACCCCAAGTTTACTTTCTCAGAGACGCCGGCCCTGCCCAAAGAAACAGAATCTATGCAGCTTAAACTGTTGGGTGGGCACAAAAGGGGGGTCATCTCTTCCTTCTCTGTCTCTCTCTGTTCACAGCACTGTTTGTTAATGACACAATAGACATGGAAAGACTTTTTTTTTATCATGGGAGAAAAACACATTTTCTTTGCAGCCGTCTAAGCAGTCTGATAAAAAAAAAGGCTTTTTAATGGGTCTAAACTCTAAAAAGCTAACTTAGGGATCCTTTTTTAAGACTTTAACATGCTCACTTATTTTAAGGGGGATGAGATTAAATTGCTAAATTTCATACTGTTCAGTTCGTCTAGAGAGAACAGAGCTAATTTTATCAGTCAAAAAATAAATAAATCCAATTCCTAAAGATAAATGCAAACATTAAACTTGTTTCTAATTAACAAACAGTAAATTGTATTTAAAACTTTTTGTTTCTTCCTCTAATGTTGTGCTTTTTTTTTTAAATTAACAACAGTCACATTTTCATATACAAGATAATATCCTTATGAACATGTATTCTTTAACAAATTAGTTCATAACAGTGCCAATTAAACAATTAAATTTGATCAGGCTATGAATTCACCATTTTAGTGTAAAAAATCTTACAGTGAATGGTTTTCAGCTTCTTTTTTCTGCACCAAATATGATATGATATTTTCAAGTAAAACCCTCAACGTTAAAATGAGGTTTATTTTGGGGGGAAAAAAACTGAGACAAAAGGCTTAGCCCGTGCTTTTAAGATGCTCCCTCTGCACTTACAAATGGTATTATGAAACTTAAGTGACAGTCAGTCAGCTCTATTAATACTAAATAAAATATTCCTCGGGGGTAAAAAAGTTTTGATTCACTCAGCCTAATCCTATCTACTCACAGCACGTCTTGTGATGATAATGTGAACCTATCACATTAAACCAGCACAACCATCCTCTGCTGGCTGTGCTGTACCAGGGGGCGCTAATGGAAAGAAACTGCATCTCTGCTGTGGCACCTGATCTCAGTGCAGAGATTTTCAAATGTGGCTTCAGCACTTGGCGGCTGACTTTTAAAAAAATCTATCAAAGGAAATAAGAGAAAAATAAAGAAAATAATTAAAACCTTATTTAAAAATATTTAACGAAACAAGTGTTAAATTCCACAATGCCACAAAACGTCATAAAATAAAAAAAAGCTAAAACGTTCTGAAAAATTCCACCACTTTCATTTTTTCATGCCCATTTTTATAATGAAATATAAATTATATTTTCAGGAAAGGCCTTTTAGTTTTAATTAATTGTCAAACAACCAGCAAATTACAATTAAAATATCGCGCTGCGAATGCGCGATGGAGTCCGCACCTATTATTAAAAACAAATGAGGACAGTTTATTTTTGCATTAACTCCTCTCGCCTTTTAACGTTTCATCAGTGCAGTGCTCGGCCTCTGTCGGCTTGCTGCTCAGTTCATTTATAGTAATGTTCCTCACACAGATCCGCTGCAGAGGCCTTAGCTATAAAAACCTGTGGTATTCGGATTATCAGCCGCATGGGATAAAGCAATAAATGGGCCAGTGGGGTCCTGAATGGGTGCAGTGGCGTGAAGGAGAGTAATTACAGCTTCATATTAATTGTGTTTTTTTTCCTCTCTGAGCACACATAGACGCACACACGCACAATCGCATACACACTAAGGCGAAGCGGTGGTGACATCTAGGAGGGCCAAGTCTTTGTGCTGAACACTTCAAGTTTCAAAAACAAGGCCAATTGAAGCGGCGGAGCTCAAAGCCGGCACCATTGTAGGCGAACACATTGAGTTTTGATTGGGGACAATGGTGTTTCTCAAATTTCTAGCAAAAAGAAAGCCATACTCCATCTGTGATCTCAATGAGCGCCTATTCATGAGCTTCCTTCTTTTCTGCTCCATTCGTTGGTGGAGAAAAGGAGGCAGATGTGGAGGGATAGAGCAGGGGAGAGTGCATTTTAATTGGCTGCAGTGTGTAGGTCTGTCTTTCTTTTTTCTTCTTTCTCTCTCTCTTTCTCACTCTCTCTCTCACACGCACACACACACACACACAATCACACTCGAGTTATATGCTACTATAGGGCTTGCAGAAGAGCGAGCGAGAGAGCCCAATAATCTCGCTGTGTTGATGAACACTTGTAGCCCATTCATTAAACAAAGATAATCCCTGCCAACCTACCTCGGGGGCACA